>OX101825.2:10832200-12032200 GCA_944452925.2 Chrysolina oricalcia | reverse complement strand
AAACAATGAATGTTCAGGAGATTATAATTCCGATTTCAAGACTGCACCTACTATTTTAATTTTGAATATAAAAATAAGGCTGTCTTTCTTCTGGTAAGCTATAAATTAGATGGTCCTACGTATCTAGCATGAAAAAAAGGGTTCTGAGAGGTAGGAATTCAAACCGTAAGTTTGAAGGCAATAAATGTCAACCGTAACATGGACTCAAAAGCTTTTCGATAGGTACCAAAAATGCCGACCCACTGTCCATATAATGAATCGTTAAAACTCGTAAAGGACTTAACGAGCGATGATACCCTTGAAAAGACCGACATTTTCAATCTATGGAAATAATTGCGATACGTGTTTGATTCAAATTTTTAAACAATAACCATACCAATACCATTTGATATCAATGGTTAAAAACTTTTTTTTAAGTTCTGTCTAAGGTTTTTAGAATTTAGTTTCAAAGTTATATGCGAAGTTAAAATTTATAAATTAAGAAAATTGAAAACTGCATTTTTTATAAAATTTTCCGATCTCAACAAAAATATTATTTTATTAACAAGTCTCGAATATAACCTATCAAATTTTATAACAACGAGAACATTGTTTCTCGGAAGAATGTCATTTGTTTTCTTTCCAAAATAGTGCAATGTGATGTAATATCGACAAAAATGCCTCTCAAAACTTGATTTTCTGTTTCACACCAACAGCTGCTTCAATTTGCGTTAGCTGTATTTGATTTATAAGAAGCATAAAACGAGTGAAATCACTTGAAAATTACTACGAGATCAGTCAAAATCCCTTTCTCTCCACACCATCTCACAAAGTGGAAAGTTTTTTGCAAATATCTGTCAGAAAACAACTACTTCCCCCTTCGAACATTGAAAAACATCTAATTTCTATTTGTACTATGCCCCTCCAAGAGGATACTAGAATTTTAAGCTTATTCTAGAATTGATAAATCGAGATAACTGATATTAGCATTTTTCAAAAAAATTAAAATACAATGGAAATAGAAAGGAAATATATTGGAAATAGAATGGAAATAGAATGGAACTGGAAAGGAAATGGGTTTGTCCATTTTTAATGCATTTCAAATGGGGCATATGTAATTCTTTGAAATCTCAGTGTTTTCTTCACAGTTCCTGCAAATTGTCAGAATCATGCTACTTTCAATTATATTTAGGCTCCTTTCTCATTTAAAGGCTGCGATATCCACTACGCCAAATACTTCATAAAAAACAGGAAATAGATTTACATGGTGTTAAGTACGTTGACAAACTTCGGGAGGTGATTCTTTGAAAGTTTTCAGGAAGAAAAGTTCATATAAACATGTCCCAAACAGCTTGGTTTTCGAGGTACAGGGTGATAAAAATTTTTTTTCTTTCTTTTTTTTGGAGTTAACTTTGACATTTTCGACAATAATCAGTTGAAATTGTGCAAGTATAATACATTCATTAGTACGCAAGATACAAAATGGTTCATTTCTCAAATAACTCACAGGGTCCTCCTTTCACTTCAGAATATTTTTCTGGCGGAAAAAATTTCTGAAGGGTTGAGCAAGGCTTGACATAGGAAAAACGAGGAATGTATTATACTTGCACAATTTCAACTGATTATTGTCGAAAATGTCAAAGTTAACTCCAAAAAAAAGAAAGAAAAAAAATTTTTATCACCCTGTACCTCGAAAACCAAGCTGTTTGGGACATGTTTATATGAACTTTTCTTCCTGAAAACTTTCAAAGAATCACCTCCCGAAGTTTGTCAACGTACTTAACACCATGTAAATCTATTTCCTGTTTTTTATGAAGTATTTGGCGTAGTGGATATCGCAGCCTTTAAATGAGAAAGGAGCCTAAATATAATTGAAAGTAGCATGATTCTGACAATTTGCAGGAACTGTGAAGAAAACACTGAGATTTCAAAGAATTACATATGCCCCATTTGAAATGCATTAAAAATGGACAAACCCATTTCCTTTCCAGTTCCATTCTATTTCCATTCTATTTCCAATATATTTCCTTTCTATTTCCATTGTATTTTAATTTTTTTGAAAAATGCTAATATCAGTTATCTCGATTTATCAATTCTAGAATAAGCTTAAAATTCTAGTATCCTCTTGGAGGGGCATAGTACAAATAGAAATTAGATGTTTTTCAATGTTCGAAGGGGGAAGTAGTTGTTTTCTGACAGATATTTGCAAAAAACTTTCCACTTTGTGAGATGGTGTGGAGAGAAAGGGATTTTGACTGATCTCGTAGTAATTTTCAAGTGATTTCACTCGTTTTATGCTTCTTATAAATCAAATACAGCTAACGCAAATTGAAGCAGCTGTTGGTGTGAAACAGAAAATCAAGTTTTGAGAGGCATTTTTGTCGATATTACATCACATTGCACTATTTTGGAAAGAAAACAAATGACATTCTTCCGAGAAACAATGTTCTCGTTGTTATAAAATTTGATAGGTTATATTCGAGACTTGTTAATAAAATAATATTTTTGTTGAGATCGGAAAATTTTATAAAAAATGCAGTTTTCAATTTTCTTAATTTATAAATTTTAACTTCGCATATAACTTTGAAACTAAATTCTAAAAACCTTAGACAGAACTTAAAAAAAAGTTTTTAACCATTGATATCAAATGGTATTGGTATGGTTATTGTTTAAAAATTTGAATCAAACACGTATCGCAATTATTTCCATAGATTGAAAATGTCGGTCTTTTCAAGGGTATCATCGCTCGTTAAGTCCTTTACGAGTTTTAACGATTCATTATATGGACAGTGGGTCGGCATTTTTGGTACCTATCGAAAAGCTTTTGAGTCCATGTTACGGTTGACATTTATTGCCTTCAAACTTACGGTTTGAATTCCTACCTCTCAGAACCCTTTTTTTCATGCTAGATACGTAGGACCATCTAATTTATAGCTTACCAGAAGAAAGACAGCCTTATTTTTATATTCAAAATTAAAATAGTAGGTGCAGTCTTGAAATCGGAATTATAATCTCCTGAACATTCATTGTTTGGAGAATAGAAAACATAGTGAATATTGTGAAACTTTGGTTTTTCAGTCGTCGAATTATTTGACGTTGTAGATTGTTGTAATTGTTATTTCCATCAATCGGCTGCACCCTAACGAGTAATGCTCAGCTGTCCGGTGATCGCGCTGGGCTTCGAAACTTCGACCTATGGATTATAAGGTAATCGCTTTACCCGCCCTCCACCACGGACCATACTCACATGCATATGATTTTTGTTAATTAGGTATCATATTGATGAACTTAGATTAGTGCACCAAGTTTCATTTTTTCCTCAAGAGTTTTAAAAAATATATTATTTTCAAATTTTCGATACTCTTCATCTTAGATTTCACAGCCAAATCGATAGAGTAATACACCAAAAATAATGAATAATGAAACTCAGATCACTGAAATAATTCGTTAAAATTCACTTGATTGTCTTTGGGTAGAATATTCTACGCTAAAAAGTACAATGTTCCTTAGGGATGCTATCGATATTTCAAAATAAATTTCAAAATGAAACTCAGATCACTGAAATAATTCGTTAAAATTCACTTGATTGTCTTTGGGTAGAATATTCTACGCTAAAAAGTACAATGTTCCTTAGGGATGCTATCGATATTTCAAAATAAATTTCAAATGTTTAAGAAAAACGAATTATAATGCTGTCGAAGAAGCCCCTCGATTGGTGAAATAATTTTAGATAAAGCTCATACATGCAATACATCTAGTGGTTGATACTCTATTTTTTATCGTTTTGGGGTTGGATTCTTCCTACTTCTTTCGTGGGCGTTTCTACATAATGGTTGAGATGGTTATAAAATGAATTAACTTGTGTTGAATAGTTCACAGTTCTTTAACTTTAGATCAGTTTAATTTGACTTTAAATATTATTTGAATTGTAAAAAATGGGTCCAATCGTTATTTTGGAAAATATTCTGTTACGTAGTGAAACTGTTCAATCCAAGGAATCTTCCGTGGCAATAGTGAATCAAGACCAACAGACTTATGATTGTGAATACTCAAATGAATTGTACACCATAAATATGAACGAGTTCCTAAAGATGACTTCGCCTACAGCTGCAGAGCCTAATCAAGATAACTACATTGATCTTACTATGATAGATGACGATCTTATGCCTGCAACATCAATCAAGATCAATGAAGAAAAGGAGAAAATTGTGAAAAAACTATCCAATAAAATTCGCCAAGTACCAATGAAGAAAAAAAAACTCATCGAACCAATCATTATTTCGAGGCCCTCGACTTCTGGGACATATGAAGTGAAGTCTAAAACGTCAATATTATCATTCCAACCCGTTCAGGAATATATAGTGAAGAAGAAATTAAGCAAACAAAGGATTATTGATGCCAAACTATCAGTTCATCGTTACGAAGAAATGGATACTTGTATCCGTGGAAAAATTATTGAAAAAAATAAAATCCATGACAAAATAGTTTGTTTAGAGTTGAAAATCTCCGAGTTGCAAAAGGAGTCCGAGAATTTGCAAAAGGAGATTGAATTGAATCATATTCCTACCACTGAATGCCTTCAACAAGCTGAAATGGAGCTTCAACAATCCGTGAATGAATACGAAGAAATCAGAATTGTACATAAACAATGGCAGGAAGACCTTGATAAGGCTTTTGAGAGCGATAAAGAGTGATTTGTTGATATAAGTAATATTTTATTTTGTATTTTTTCTATTTATCTATTATAAAATATATTTCTGGAATAATTTTTTGAAGTGTTTTTTCCACACACTCCCTGTACATTTTTGAAACATTTCATGAAAAATTATCATATTCAAAGACATGGCCTGTGAGATTTTTCGCTTGCAAATCAGATACCAGACTGGATAATCCATATATATTGTATGCATATATTTAGATTTCAACTTATCTTTTTTCAGAAAATACAATCAATATTTGAATTCTACCTTTATAGGCACTTATAAGTAGATTGTAAATAGTTGATTTGAAGTAGAATAGTTAAGAATTTTTCATATGCTTTTTCACGTCTCATTCGTGTAGACATTTGGATGATGCATTATTCTAAAAAAACTTTGAGGTAAACTCATAGAAAAAAGCAAAAATATTTAAAAAAAAATAAACTAAAATGGGGATAAAATGATGTTGTAGTGATGCAATTGCTTTTCCTAATAAAAGTTCACTGAAAATTGTCTAAATCATTTATCACATTTTGGAAATTCTTTGAAATAGAACCTAACCCATTTATCACACTTTGGAAATTCTCTGAGAATCCTTTGGGCAATCTTTGGACAATAAAAAACTATATTTCACGTTTTTCCCGTATAGTTATATAGGCCAAGCTCTAGCTAAAAACAAGAGGCTCTTTCCACACAAAATAAAAGACGCAAACGGCCTATACTACTTTTTATAAGATAGTTCGTAAATGAAAACCCCGGATTTCGTCCCAGCAAAATCGCTTTGTGGAATTTTTTGAACAAGAAAATGTGAAAAGAATGAAAACTTTTTTGCTAATATCTCAAAAAAAGTACTGGAGGAATCGATTTACAGCCAATAGAACTTTTGTAGAGGATTATAAAACCCACAAATTGTTTTTTATACGACCAGATCGGTGCATTTTTCACTGAGAAAATTCGGAGAATCCTCGAAAAGAAGACTTTTTTTCTAAAATTCATAATTTTTATAAATCTGGAGCTGGACAAACAATATTACGGAAACTGATAAATAATAATATGTGGTTCAACTGTACAGAGTGGGAAATGTGTTGAAAATGTCACTTAAAGTTGATAAAAACGCTTCAAAGTACGTTCGAACTCACCTGAAGTCGTCCAAACTCAACTTGAGTTGAGTTCTGGCGACTTCGGGTGCACTTTGAAGCATTAAGAGTAACTTCCAGTGACATTTTCAACACATTTCCCACCTCTCAGGTGGAAATTTAAAATATACAAATTGTAGATATTGACCTCTACTTCCAGATGCCTTATACAGAATTTCAATACGACGATTTTCCTTAAATCCACGCATTCATAAAGATTTGCCCTCAAATTTTTTATAACGCGATTGTACAAAAACTACACATCGGACAGAAAACATCTTCCGCACAGTTGAACCACATATTATTATCTATCAGTTTCCGCAATATTGTTTGTCCCGCTTCAGATTTATAAAAATGAAGAAAAATTGGAGAATGATCTTTTTTTTCGAGGTTTTCCTTGATTTCTCAGTGAAAAATGCACCGATTCGGACTATGATAATCCATTTTGTAGGTTTTATAAATCTCTACAAAAGTTCCATTGACTGTAAAACGATTCCATGAATAATATTTGATGTGTTGAAAATGTCACTGAAAGTTGATCGAAACGCTTCAAATTCCGTCCGAAGTCACCCGAAGTCGCCCGAACTCAACTCGAGTTGAGTTCTGCCGACTTCGGGTGCACTTTGAAGCATTTAGGGTAACTTTCAGGGACATTTTCAACACATTTCCCACCTCTCAGGTGAAAATATAGAAATTGTAGATATTGACCTCTACTTTCAGATGCCGTATACAGAATTTGAATACGACTATTTCCCTTAAATCGGAGCATTTAGAAAGATTTGCCCTTAAATTGTTTATAACGCGATTGTGTAAAAACTACGCATCGGACAGAAAACATCTTCCACACAGTTGAACCACATGTTATTATCTATCAGTTTCCGAAATATTGTTTGTCCCGCTACAGATTTATAAAAATAAAAAAATTGAGTTATGGCATTTTTTCGAGGTTTTCTTGGAATTTCTCAGTGGAAAATGCACCGATCTGGTCGTATAAATAACTGTTTTATGGGTTTTATAATTCTCTACAAAAGTTATCTCGACTGTAAAACGATTTCTTGAATAATCCAAAAAAACAAAAAAGTTGTTATTTTTTTCACCATTTCTTTTTTAAAAAATTCCACAAAGCGATTTTGCTGGGGCGAAAACCAAGGTTTTCATTAACGAGCCATCTCAAAAAATCAGTATAGACCACTTGCGTCCTTTATTTTGTGGAGGAAAAAACCTCTTTAGCTTGGTTTAATAGTCGCCATACAACATATTTTTCCAACACACAAATGACACACGGGGCCAGGTAGCCGAGTGGTTAAAGCGACATTGTTTCAATAGCACTCTGGCTGCAAGTCAAAGGTTCAAACCCTAGCGACTGCAGAACTTTTTCTGATGGCCCGAGAAAGTGCTAGGAATCGCACGTAAAAAGGTAAGACCTCGTTAATCCTTGGCTCGCACAAGTTTCAACTTCTGAGTGCTACCGTTCGTAAGGGGACGACAGCTGGTTAACGGAAAAAACAATTTTAAACAACAATTTTTTTTTTAAACATGAGTTGAACTTCAATAAAGACATTATATTCAACTGCTCTTGTGTTTTCCTAATTTATTTTATGTTTTATTCGACTATCATACTCTATATCTATAAAATAAACACGTCTTACGGCAATTCATATTCATATTTAAGGTGGTCGGTCCTGCAACGGATAGAGTATGCCGTTGTAAACTTCTGCCTGCGTTCGAGAGAATTTTTCAAATTTTCCTTGGAGTTTCATAGTAATCGTTAGATGATGTGAGTTACCTAGATGCCAATCCCGAAGTCTGGCGCTTAATTGGAGTGCGCAATGACCACTCGGGGTGGTGCTGTAGGTTTTTCAGGTTTACCTATAGCTGAAACGTGAATATGCCAACAAAAATCACTAAGTCGCTCCGGAGCACCACAGCAAATGATAATAATAGTCGTCGTTCACCCGCACAGGCAACGCCTTTGGGTGCACTCTACGAGTTTAGTTTATTTTGAATCAGTAGTAGATAATAACCGGTGCTGGACGTTTGAAAAAGTAGTGAATCAGAGCCAGTTCTGACACACGACATTGGGGTTATGTTTTATGACCTTCGGTCATAATGTTGATGCTTCTGAATGATGTCATCAAATTAATATGACAGATCATTTCACTGAAACGGTGTTGCACTGACGACGAATCAAAATTTATAGCAAATATTTGAATATAATTCACGAATTTCCAACCACAAACTGATAGGATTTGGACATTTCATCTATAAAAATTATTAGCATCCTTCAACCAACTATAACGCTTATTGGAGAACGGTCTTGTAGTTTTTGTTGACATCAGATTATCGCGGTACTTTTGCATGATTTGATCACGTTCTTCAATTTCTGTCAATTGATTTCGTGTGATTCTTACGTTTATTGCCACGATGAGTATATTCATAATATGTAGCAAACATTCCTTTATTGGGCAATGGAGACATCCGCGGAGCAACTCTATTTCCAACTTTACACAAGTTTTCACGCAAGTCTTCATTTCCGCTATATTGTGATGAAAGGAAGGGTTAAAAACTTCTTTGGGACACTATGAATTCGGCCTTGAACATCTCAAACGTACGACCGCTACCAAACCGCATTCCATAAAAATTTGATGTTAGGCATAAAATGACGTACGTGGGGCATAAAATGACATACGTAGTATATAAAATAACGTACGTGACAAAGAAACAAGTGTAAAGGTTTTCTCAAACCAAAGCGTGACGCGGGAGCGGGAATGGAAAATGGGACCTGTGCGAATTGCTAGAAAAACAGTGCACGGAGCAAACCAAATATATTTCGCTGTTTGCCTGCATTTAGGAATACGAATAATCGCACTGGTATGCATTTTTATATATCCTACTATCGAATTTAGTCTCGCGTTCATCCAGTTCCTGCTCTCGTCCCGCGTTCCGCGTTGGTTTGGGGAAACCATTACATAAGAAATGTCTGAAATTTCCCGTAAAATGCACCTACAAAATGAGAAAATGTGATGAAAAGTTTTCCACAAAAAATAATATAATCAACACGTAGCAGGATTTTGGAAGAAAAAATCGAATAAGGCATACTTTTACTGGTAGAAATGCAACAATAAGAAATAAATCGTCAGTTTTTCTCATCATCAAGATTCCAGTTGAATAATCTTGATTTATAAATATTTCTCCTATGCTCTTCAATCAGATTAGGTGCCAATATCTTCTCAGCTTCTTCAAAACACCGCTTGAAGCGACTTTGATCAATACTTCCAAAATTTACTTCGTGATTTATTGTAGGCATATGTCCAAGCAAACATGTAATGAATTTCATTGTATTCTTCTCGAATGCAGACGTTTTTCATTGTAAAATTTGAGATTTCAACTTGTGCATAATTTTGACACATATTTTGGAAATTTACATCAACGGTACGCTCGTAATGGAGTAAATCAACTGCAAACGCAAATAATTTGATCAAATAACAACTAAACGATTGAAGACGAATTCGTTTAGAAGCTACTCGCATGATAAGTTCACTGAAATAAGGAATAAGGTAGCCCTATCATTCAATGACGATAAACGACATCTTTATACAAAACCAGTGGAAAATTAATATTTATCCTGGTACAAAATTATGTTTCACTCAAATATTGCTTCAAGTTCTAGTTAAAACAGTCAGTTTTAACTAGAATGTAAAAAATTACCCCAATGAAAACAATAGTAACCGCTCGACTGCTAGGTATAAAACATCTGATATCATTTCACCTACCCACTTCTTTTATAATAGATAGTGAACCACCCCCACCACCGACTTATGCACCGCGTGTTCGATCTAAAGCCCCCACCATGCGTGATTTTGCACTGCATTGATCGGGGACGGAGAGTAAATAGTGGTCGCTGCATCGCAGCATATGGGTGTGTGACGTCAGCGGACCCACCCCACCATGTCGAGAGCGAGGGCCTGACACCAGTGGATCGTAGTGCGCATAGCGCTGACGTCACGCGACCTCTCCCCCCACCACCATCGCAAGCCATACATCACGGAAGAGGAATCAGAGTTCACATGTCTGACTGGATCTCCGTGCTGTGCAGACGTGAGGTACCAGAACTAAACTTCAGTATATATTTTATATTTGTACTTCACATATAAGAATCATACACAATAGCAGAGTAAGTAAACATGAAGGATATGTACTTGGAAAAAGTACTTGACCGAGTATGAAAAAAATTCCAAGTCATCACAATGACATCACAAGGTCGACACACTAACCCTGAGCCTGAACCAACACTATACATCAAGGTCAAACACAAAACTTCAAAACCCTGTCATTGGTATGCTAAGGTCATAGACCCGCACACAGGTACCTATGTACCAAGACGATTTTTCAAGGTCACTGATGGTGGTGGAAGGAGATCCAGAACCGGTTTTATGTCCAGTTCGCACCAACACCGCATCGATACAGAGAGGGCTGAGCGTGAACAGTTCAGAGTTTGCATATCTGACGGGAGCTCCGTGGTGTGCAGACGTGTGCATTCTCGAATTTGCTACTTCAGATTTTCATGTTCACTTGTGTGTACACATGAAAGTCATACGCAGTAGCAAGTCTGGAGTACATATGATCGTACACAGTTGCAAGACATGAAGGTAATAAGTACTCAAGTACTCCATCACAATTACAGTACACAGGTCATAAGTAGTGGCAACACTTGGAGGTATTCGAAACATGCCTCGTCATCATAACCGTGTATGAACAAATCCCAATGTCACGCCAAGGTCAAACTCAAACCCAGAACACTACAAAAAATCTACATCAAGGTCAAACAACCACCAAATTACAAAGTAATCTCAAGGACATCTCAAGGTCATTGCCACACAGTAGAGCCCATCGCCACCACCACTCGAAACGTTAAAAGAGTGGTAAAATAAAGCCTACATTTGTTGATAATCAATTTTCAATAGTTTCACAAGTAAGGGAAATATCGGTAAAAGACACATGGTTTTCCCATGTACTCTTACAAACTAGACAGTTTATAGTGACTACACACGAAAGTCACACATGAAGATGAAGTGCAGGAACGGAACAACTTCTCTTCTCTTGCTAACTACTCGACTGCTAGGTATACAACTTCTGATTTCATATCACCATACCCACTTCTTTCATAATAGATAGTGAACCACCCCCACCACAGACTTATGCACCGCGTGTGTGTTGCAAAGACCCCACCATGCGCGAGTTTGCATCGCATCGATAGAGGACGGAGAGTAAATAGTAGTCGCTACATCACCACACTGTATGGGTGTGTGACGTCAGCGGACCCACCGTGTCGAGAGCGAGTATCTGACACACATCAGTGGATCGTCGTGCGGTTAGCACTGACGTCACGCGACCTCTTCCCCCACTACCATCGCCTGGTAAACATCACGAGAGAGGAACCACAGGTTACATATCTGGCTGGATCTCCATGGTGTGCGGACGTGTACCGTCTCTATACTTTGGTATATAGTTCTATGTGTACTCTACACATAAGGATCATACACAGTAGCAGAGACATGCAGGTAGAGATATACGTACTTGGAAAAAGTAGTTGTCCGTGTATGAAAATTAAAAAAAAATCTCAAGGTCAAATACAAACCCTGAACATCTCTCCCAACAATATGTATCAAGAACAAGGTCAAGGTCAAGGTCAAGGTCAAGGTCAAGGTCAAGGTCAAGGTCAAGGTCAAGGTCAAGGTCAAGGTCAAGGTCAAGGTCAAGGTCAAGGTCAAGGTCAAGGTCAAGGTCAATGTCAATGTCAAGGTCAAGGTCACTGATGACGTCATAGTGGTGGGAGGAGGCCCAGAACCGGCTCAAATCTCCTACTTGCAAAAAAATTCAAATTGCAATTGTGCCAAAACTAATGATCTGTCCGAGCATGTTTTGTGCACACATAAAGTGCACATGATTCAATACTTCCGCGAGAAAGGCCAACCCTATTTCTTGAAAACTGGCATATTTATGATTTTTTTGAAGAATCGTAAATTTTTTCGGTATTTCCGGTTTTCCTCCGTAACTATAATGATCCGATCGGGTCGTCAAACATTCCATTCTATTCTTAATTCAATTATCTACAATTCTTTCCTCTGGAGCAGCCATATTGCTCTATTAGTTTTTATTTTATTAGCAAAACAATTTGAAATTACACGTATTTTGTTATTTAAATGTTTCAAACAAATTAATAAATGACGGTTATGGCACAGTCGGTTTTCTACTAGTAGTTTTGTTATGAAAAAATGCTCTATTAATTGGCTTATCTAATAACGTCGAAGAGACAATAAATAAAAATAATATTGAATAATACTGAAGTTTTAATAATGGTTATTAAAGTTTTTTCTCGGTGTATACGGTTTCGTGTGAACCAGCAGCAGAACAATGACAATCCCACAATTCAAGTCAGATAAAACCAGCAAGCCACCGCCGCGACGTCGACGTCCCGCGATCCCCGTAAATAGGCGTACAAATTTGTAAAACAACGGCCGCTTCCCCTGCGGCGCGGCGGCGGTGTGACATAATGAATTCTTCGGTGGCGTTGACAAATCACTGCGGAGAGACAAACACTACGAGAGCACAAAATACGATAAGTCGGCTATTGCCGTACGACACGATGTCATCGTGTTTCCTATATTTTGATTGATCGAGAATATGCGTGATTTATTTTCGGAGCAGGACTAGCAGGAGGTCCGATCCGTGCCACTCCACAAACAGCTATTCGGTCTTGTTGAATCGATTCCGATATGCCCCGATATTATACCAGATCCGAAGATAGATTGTGTCTCTGTATCGGAACTAACTAAATAGTTCTCTATTTACAGTGTGGCCCAACGGGCGACTCCCAGTCATCGTAATTTTCTATATCATGTTGCTATTGAAGCACGACAGTGATTCTTGGAAATGTGCTTCAAAGAGAGGAAGACTAGGTTGAGTGAAAGAGCGCGTCCTCTCGGTAACTTATCTTACCGTCAAGACCGAACTCTGCTTTTGTCGTTAAACTCCATAATACATGTAGTTTGACGCAATACAATCTATTACTATTATTATTATTATTATTGAAACATTGCATTCCTTTATTTTCGATACACTATCTTCCACCAAATTCCCTGAGGAATTTGAGCATTTCAAGGTGTAAAATACGGAAAGCAAGTCTGGTTGAATGGAATAGTGATGTATTATATCGATGGCTTAGAGTGCATACCGGCTAACTCCACTCAGAGCAAAAAGTGCTTCGAGTACTAAGCACTAAGCACTCTTGAAAAGTGCTCGGGAGTCGCGAGCACTTTATGAAAAAAAGTGCTTAATGCTCGCGACTCCCGAGCACTTTTCAAGAGTGCTTAGTGCTTAGTACTCGAAGCACTTTTTGTCAGTGCTCGGCACAGCTCTGAGTGGAGTTAGCCGGTTTGCACTCTAAGCCATCGATACACAACTACTCATTATTTAAATATAAATTCAGATTTTTCATTGTCAATCCTGATTGCCAAAGTTACCGAGCGCAAATGGGGAGAGACAGTACTGCCAATACATTACATTACATTACATCTAATATTTTATTATTCCATGATGTACAGCGACACATTCCATAAAGATGTGATGGGGTGTCCCTATAGAACTACACAGGTGCCGTTCTCCTCTATGGGTTTCGATTCTTGAGATGTTTTCTGAGTCTACACTACCATGTGAGATAGGATTTTGAGATTTATCCTGGTAATGCTACAGTCAGTGTTTTACACTTGTTTTGGTTGAAGTTGCCGAAATGGTCATCAACTAGTCTTAGACCTAGAAGTATATGCTAACACATTATTTTTAGTGCTTTTATCTCTCCTTAAAGTTTCTTCTGGAAGTAGGAGCCAAATGTTCACGGAGCAGAACATTCGTAGATCTGTTTTACACAATTTTTACAGCTAATTTCGTAAATTCCTGATCTATCTAAAGTTAGGATTTTGTCTTTCGAGTTACCTTATAACAATTGGAAATAATTAGTATTGCTATGTATAAGAAGAAGGTTTCCGCAACTTTTCTATCATATTTGGAGACTACCCCTGGTTTATAGATATCTTCTTGATGGTTTTGATATCTTCCTGAAAACGTTCATCACTGAGTGGAATGGTCAATGCCCTATGAACTAGGAAATTGAAACTCGCCATTTAGTGCTGAATGTGGTGGTTAGAATCAACTGGTATAGATCTATTAGTGTTGGTTTGTTTTCAGTAGATGTCAATTTCCACACATTCTTCATCCATTCCGATTACCAATATTTCTAAAAATAGCAATTGTCTGTCAACTTCCATCTCTACCGTGAATTTTATTTGATCAAATAGTGATTTCATACTATTCTATATTTTAGTTTTTCGTATCTAAAATAGAAAGTACGTTGTCCAGATACCTGATCCCAACTGTCGGGAAATATGTCTAGGTAAACGGCCAGCACTTTTTTGACAGTTCAAACCGTGAACACCCTCACAGTCTAGGACAAATTCGATAAAACAAATTTGGATATAACATGAATTCTGAAGCTAATCTATTTTTATTTGAAGAAATATTATTCGCAGTTAGACTCAACTCAGGATAAATAGATGATCATCATACATTTTCAGTTTTTGCTCTGGTCATCGGCACTTGGTTTGTTCAATAATTATTGAGACTTGCTGAAACCTTTTTGAATAATTGATATTATTCTCTCTCTCTCTCTCTCTCTCTCTCTCTCTCTTCAATTATTGTCCGTCGGCTTCCATTCGGCGCCATGTAGACATGCCCCGCTGCAAGAAATCCGTTTCCATCCGGCCTTTAACCGGCGTGGACTGCGAGGTTTTATCGGAGGAATGCAGTAGTTGTCTTGCTCTAGACAATACTGCATCCCATATTTTGAACACTTTTCAATTCATCTCAAAACACTTCATATTTGATCTGTCAAAGCACGTCTTTAAGACTGCGGACATCACACACATTAACCTGACTTCCAACACGAGACCGCCGTCTGACCTCAACCGCTGCCAGAAGTCGAATGATTGGTATCATCAAAAGTCATTGATTTCGAGTGGAAGACTATTCAGAATTCCGGTACTGATTTGAAGAAAAAAGTATTCTATATTGATGTAATTTTACGACAATCATTTCTATCATTTCAAATGAATCACTATTTTGATACTAATTTAATATTTTTCAACTCGATTGTACTTCAATATAAACTAATATTTCTTGTTATTCGAAGTTTACTATTAAAATGCATATTTCAACGATAAAATAATATGAGTTTGAGTGTAACTTATTCACTTATTTGAGTATATAATATAAGTAACTTCATTATAAAAATATGTATAATATACAATAAGAAACTTGTTAATTTATTATGATACAATGTTCCGTTCAGTGTACAATAAGAAACACATAACTATTTTATTTTATCAACACCCAACAATTTTGTTGAAATTGAAAGCTTTTCAATAACCAGCTAAGTCCTGACAATTACATGATCACTGAAATCAGTGAATTGAATGTGGTTGTTGAAAACGATACCAAAACAAGTATTTTACCCAAGAAGACACCAGATATACAAAACAGTGTTACTGCTGAAGTATATGACAGTTGTTGGGGTGATCATAAAAAAATGGAATACATAAATATATCTCCAATTTTTCTTCTTCTCATATTTATACCTTGGCAAAATATCATTGTATATTTCTACAAAATACCAGATCCTGAGAAATATTGATTCCTCCATAATATTCTACTCAAATTCAAAAACACATGGAAGGAAATATTAGACAGTTCCATGTGAACCTCTTTGTGAAGATTAACAAAACAAGAAAAGTGTCACAAACAACTTTTTCTATTTGGAGTCTAAAATGAAGTCGTTATGAAATGGCTTCTATTTCTATACGCATTTTAAATTTTTTCGAGATTGGTAACAATGGTAACATTAACTGTCAGATGAACGTCAAACAAGAGGGATAGGATTTTCAGATATTAAACAAAGAAAAATAACCTTTGAATGTTGTGGTGTTAATTGTTGCGTTCGATGGCGCAGATAATTGTAACTTCAATCGTTACATGACTAGTTTTTCGGGCGTTTATAATTAAATTAACTGGTGTGGTTTGGACTGGGTTTATAAAATCATGCTATGTGGTCTGATTATTTGAAAAGTCATATTGACTGCAGTGGGAGTGAGGTGAGGCATCGGATACTTCGGAATTGTGGAATCCCTTTTTGTAAACTTAACGAGATGTTCTGGGCAACAAATCAACCATTTGAGAAATTGTACTCTCAATTCGGGAGGTGTGCAACTTTAGTTTTCTTCATCAGTCATTTAAAAAAAAGGTAATTTACGGATATTTGCATTCAAAATTTAAATAATTTATGTGAACAGATGAATTACCCGACAGCACCCTTCAAATTTTAAATATTTTATAAATTTTACCAACCCGATATTTCTGATATTATTTATTAATATTAAATCCAATTTTTTACAATAAAAAATTACAAAAAAATGCCAAATAGAAAAAATGGTATACGAAACATGTTTTATGAGACACATTGTCGCACTCCTCGCTTCGCTCGTCGTACTCCAAACAATGCATGTGCGACAAAATGTTGTCTTATGAAACATGTATCATAATATACCATTGTTAGGATAAATGATATAAATTTTACTTTGACTAAATAACATAAAAATATGTAATATGTAAGTTCGAAAAAATCGTCAAACTTTGACCTTTATTTTTAACGAAAATAACCCAACATCAGCACTTTTGATGAAGCCTATTAGACACAAACATCAAAGTGACACACTGCATTTTCGAATAATTCTTACTATGGAAATCCAGTTTCGAGTTACAAACAATATCTTCAACTCGAAATCGTGAATTTGATCTTCAAGGTTCGAATACTTCAACAACTCTTCCATTGTGAAATTATGGAAATGAGAAAGATAGTTTCTGCCAAATTTAAAAAAGCCTTAAAAAATTAAAAATAAATTGCTTACATTGAGCTAAATACTTTCAAATAAATTGATTTAATATCTACAGAAAAACACTCTTCTCGTTGTAATTCACCAGGAAAGTTGTACACTTTTCCTTTTCCTAAACACCCTTTTTACCCTCACCCTGTATCTACCTTCCAAAGCATTACAAACCGTACGTACATAATTCAATACACAATCTAATTTACTGTCTGATATCTGAAACCAACAAGAAACCTATCAAATACCCCACAATTCATTCGCTATTCAACTGAAATGGAATTGCTGAACGAATTTTCACCAAATTATACATGAAGCGATGTGATTTCATTGAAACCATATCGATTTTTCTTTACAGCACATAAATGTGAGTTGCAGTCGCTTTGAATAAATAATTCGTTGCTGTCGGTGGATATTCGTACGTCAGACGATCCGTTTAGGCACGCCGAAGACGGAGCGTTTCAATTATTTGAATGTTTGTGTTTTTCTCGCTCGTGCGATGTCGCTCGCTGATATTTTGCGAGAGATACAAATCTTCTGGAAGACGTTTAGTCCGGTCAATTTGAACATTCGAAGGTGCATAAAATCCCAACAAGCTAAAAATCAGTAAAATTGTTCAAAACATAATTATAAATAATATTTGAGAGTTCCCCATCATTCCCGTTTATGGAAAAACTTTTATTGAAGGTCAAAGGTCAGAAAAATTAGTTTTTCGCGATTTTCAGCAAAACGGTAAGTTTTATTATAAAAGTACCTCAGACAAATATTGTAGATCATAAGAATATCTATAAAAAATGTATCGATACTTTTTTTTCCTACTAGCCACCGTTTCAAGAAATGAGGGTAGAATGCCAGATTTGAGTTTCACCAAGTTTTTTAGCAAAAGTTTGACATTATTGTCTAAAAAAGCATAATCACGTGGAGTTGGACATTTATTACAAAAGAATGCACATTTTGTCTAGACTTTACCAAAACTAGTGATAATTATATGGCTAATGACCACAGCAGTCGATGCCAAAACACCAAGAAAAAAAAAATTGTTGGAAGGAGTGAAATTTCGATTATGTTAGAGTATGGTGTTATTCTGAGCTAAAATCTGCCTTCTCAATAATGTATTTTATTTCTATACTATCAAGACGAAATGATGAAATAATCATGAGTAATTACCCCAAGTAGCACACCTATATTAGTAAAATATTGATACAATATTGTGAACATATTGGCGAAATATTTGAAATGCAATATTGGCGAGAAAAAAAATGTGAACATTCGGCGATATTAGTCCAATATTACTTGAATAATATTGGCGAAATATTCTTGAACTAATATTGGCCTCGAAATGTTCGGCGATATTGGTACAATATAGCTGATACAATATTCTGACAATATTGGCACAATATTCAAAAGTTATATTGTCGAGAAGTAAAATGTGAACATTTTGCGATATTGGTCGAATATTGTTTGAATATTTTAGAAATAGTTTTGGTGGAATATTCTTGAAGCAATAATGGCCTCAAAATATTTATCGATATCGGTACAATATCATTTGAATATATTGGTGGATGTCAATATACCTTGGTAAATTATTAAATGTCCTTTAGTTGATGAAGGTGACACCAGAGTCTGCCTTTTGATCGCCATAACCGCTGAGTGAGCTGTCTTGAAAACAAGCTAAGGGAAGTATTTAATATACTTTCGTAGATTTTAGAAGACGTTCTATATGTAGAGCCACCTAGCGGATTTTTATCCAAGTTTGATCATGATATAATTTCAATATGTTTCATTGAATATTCGGCCAATATTCAAATTTCATCTCAATCTAGATGCTGGAAACAATATGAAGACAATATTGTTTTAACGATATCGATAAATATTATTGAACCAATATTGACCCAATATTAATTAATAAGTTTTGTTGAATATTGGCGAAATGATATTCAATCAATGTGTAATCACACTTGGAGATACAATATAGTTTTTATTCCCAGAATCGATATTAGAGGAATATTGGGATTGCGATATGTATTCTAGATGTTAAAAACGATGTGAAGGCAATATTGTTTTATTGATATTGGTAAATATCGTTCAACCAATATTGACTCAATATGAGTTATTACAATTTGTCAAATAAAGTGGAAATGATATTCAACCAATATTCTAACAAACTTGAAAATACAATATAGTTTTTTTCCCCTATAATCGATATGACTGGAATATTTGGATTGCAATATTAATTCTAGATGTGGAAAACAATATATAACCAATATTGTATTATCGATATTGGTAGAAATTATTCAACCAATATTGACCCAATATTTCGTGTGATAATCTACATTCAAAACTAGTTCAACTAATATTCCACCAATATTATTAATATAATATTGTTTTTTGAATATTCACCCATATTGGACCAATATTGATTTTTCATTTACAATATATCTATATTGGCCCAATATGGAACCAAGATTCAGCCGATATGATGTGCTACCTGGGACGAAACAGTTATATATGTAAAAAAGTAAATAATACTAATTTAACGTTTTTGTAGCAGTAGCACTACCTCCACGTTCACCATAAATGTAGTGCATAATGGAGAAACAAATGATACCGACTGAAATAAGCGGAATAATTTCAACAAACTACGACAGAAGTCACAAGTTGTTCAAACACGACGTGGCAGCCACCTACTAGATTTTATAGACAAAAGATGCGTTCATGCACAATATTGTATTTTATATTTTAATTAGGAAACCATTGCTGTTATAGACACAAAACATAGGTTAACATTTTTTTGGAATGAATTATTCTTCTCAACACATATTTCTGAATGATGAAATTGTGTTTCTTTGAAAAGTTCTGGTTAAAATGGAATAGGGGATGCCATGGTTCACCCCTTTCAAAGATAACAACACAATTGAATAATATTCATAGGTAGTCTTGTTATTGGTAGACCATGCCCACGAAATATCATTCCTTCATCTCTTCAGCAATTTGAATAAAAATTAAATATTTTTTTCTCATGTTTGGAAGCGTGTATCGTTACAAGGAAAGGCCTAAGAGCTTTCGTTTACATGAAAGACCCCCTTTAATTTTCGACAAAGATCCACCTCCTTAAAACTATGGCACTTATTTATTTGTTCATCTTTCGACCTCTGAAATTTCGTTGTAATCTGGATGATGGGCAATTGCGACATTTATCACACGAATTTGTGAATTCATCGGTGCCATATCAGATAATCGACAATTTCATTTCGATAATAATGACTGATTACATAGAAAGTTAATTTTATTGACATACTATCTAATGCTACCAAGCGAAGTGGTCGAGGTGTTAAAGCGTTTGGCTTCCACCCAGACGGTCCGGGTTCGATCCCCGGTCGTGCATCACTGAGCTGAAGTGGTTCGGATTCCAGTTTTATTTAAACTGTAGATCCCGGATCTCCCTTTCTCGCACAAGCTCTGCTTTTGAGGGGTTTTCTCCGAAAACCTGGGAGTTTCGTTAAAACAAAAAAAAAATTATTGTATCTTATTAATAATCATTTCTACATTATATCTTGATAATAATATTGAAACAAAATAGTTTTTGGGCGTAAGTTTAAAAGTAGAAGGAAGCCTAGAATAACACCACGCTCTAATTCGATGGAAATATCACTACCTCCAAAAATAATTATAGTACGTTCTATTCCATGGTAGAGTCTGGGGAAAATGGGCATTATTTTGTAATGAATTTCCAACTCCACGAGGTCTTTTTTCTGATAATAAAGTCAAACTTTTGTTGAAAAAATTGGTGAAACTCAAATCTGAAAAACGATTCTGTACGTCTGAAAGCATCACTCATCAGTTTTCTTCAGTAGCAAGGACATTTGAATTGTTCTAGATTTGTAGGCATGGCATTCAAAAATACAAGGTGATGTAGCGATTTTCCAGAATTTCAAAAATGCCCATTATCTCGAATACGGTGAAATTTTCACTGAAGTAAAATTCTGATATTCTGAAAAGCTATGACATTGTCTGTAACCAGTTTCAATATTGTACAAGGTATACTCAAATTATCCCATTTTGAAAACTTCCGACCTATGATATGGTTGTTTTCAGATAGGATTTGAAATTGAAAAATTGGAAATACACATCAATTTTATTTTCAATGGGGGCACTATTCGGGCTACTATAAATAGCGTAGTGGTCTAACTCACTCTGGCGGGAAATAAGAGATCACGCATTCAAATCACTGTTTAAACACATGTTTTTAATTCAATTCTTATTTTCATCTTTCCGTCTGCTATGACATACTACAGTTCTTTATGGTTTACAATTCAGTTACATACCTAAAAGTACCATTACGTTTAGGGTTTACATCATCCAAGATGCCAAGTGATTGTAAGAATCTACAGGGAAATATTTTCTAGAGGTCAAGCCCATTTTCGCCAGATAAACTATTTTGTTGTGATGAATTCTATAACATGGAATGAATTCATGATCTGTTCATAATTTTTTTATCGTTTTATCGTTCGTTTTTTGTCGTTCATATTTTTTTGAATTTTTTCAGAACTGAAATGAAAAAGAAAAACAGTTTAAACTAAACTAAGCTAAATAATGCCCCAAGTGATGATTGCAAATTGAAATTGTGCTAGGTTATTATATTAATTTTTCTGATTCATTTTAGTAGTTCAATTTACCCATGTTGGATTTTGCAGGACTAGAATTTTCTTCTTGAAAGGTACATTACTGAAAATACGGGAAAGTTTTGTGATATGTACTGTATATTTTACAATAAATATGAGGAAATTCCAATTTTTTTAAATATCCGATAGGCATTTTCTATAGTCTGTATGATTTCTTTCCTCATACATTAATTTTAAAAATCATATGTATTCTTTAGAAAAACATTTTTAATTTTCCATAATTTCCTTTGTAAAATTTTCTCAGATTTATTTTTACAATATTGGTCATGAGGAAATGGTTGAAACATCGAGTTTGAACTTGATGTTTCGGGATACAAAATACCTCAATAAAGTTATTTTCACAATATTTGGTCGAACTTTTCATAGGCTACTTTTAAAAAAATGGCCACACCTTGATTTTTATACTGGGAAGAATGATGAATATAATTATGTCCTATGAATTCCCGCGACCTCTACAGTAAGGAATTAGAAACATAACATTTGTTCAAAATCAAATTAGCATTTATTTTATTTACTATCACTGCAATAGCTACACTTTCACTTTCACTATTATGTGGATTCACCTCTATTTCTGGTATTCTTATTTTTTTGTCACCATTGTTCACTGACAAGTATTTTTCAGTTAATATTATATCAACATTAAAAAACCTTAGAAAGTCACAAAAGTCACAACCAATAATTATTGGATGAGATAAATTATTTATAACCAAGAACTCAAAGGAAAACTTAATATTCTCTACTTCAAAAGTTAGTGAAGCTTAGTGATACTTTTTGATACTTTGTTTTAAATGCCCCGATTACACGGATTCCTGTCACTGGAAAGTGTGGAATTTGATTTGAAGCATCATTTATTTGTGACCATATTATATAAGAAATTGCACACACCTTACTTCCTGTATCAATTAAAGCCCCATAATAGTAACCATACAGCAAAATCCTTATTATCGGACAACGATCTACATCCAGACTATGTTCTTCTTGACATTTATCTTGAAGAAGATCCTCCAAAGGATTATTTTTTAACAATACATTACAAAATACACCATTTGTCCCCATATCACAACTTATTGGACATGAGGAGGCATCTCGTTTTCCGAATCGTTGTCAATTTGATTTTCACATTCTAATGAAGATATTTGCTTTGACTTTTCATAAACATTTTTCGTTTCTTTATTCTGATCATAAGAATTTTTATTTGAGTTATATGAAAGATTTCTATTTTGAAATTGATTTTTAGTTTGATGTGGGGAGTAACTTTTCATTTGATTAGATGTATTGTGCCTCGTGTCAATTTGTTGATTTTTAAAGTAATCATCAGCATGTCTCAGTCTTGCAAGGGCTTGAGAAAAGGATGTGCAGCCTAATAAAGTACATGCTACACTGGGGGGAAAATGTGGTGCAAGAAGATCTATTAGCTCTGCTGGTGAGTATCCTGGTTGCAAATGTTTTGTTTTTGATTCCCAAGTTAAAATGATCAACAAAAAGTCCCTTTTTATATTCGTCACTTTCTAATTTTTCCTTGATTTAAAGGACTGATAGGCTTGAAAAGAATGTGCAAAAGCTTCCCACCAAAGTTTTGCTGAATTTCTTAAAGTTCTACACAATAAAATTTTAATTGTGTTGAATGGCACTCTTGTAGTGTTAACACTACTTTCTAATAAGTTCAAAAAGTCTAATGGTTGTAATTCACCATCACCATCAAAATTTGGCAAAAGTTTTGATATTTCTGACAACGAAAAATTAATATTACTATCCAGATTCAACCTCGCAAAGTTTGAAGCTAAGTTGAGATTTGGTTCACCCTGTACATTTTCTTGTTCTACTAAGTTAGTTGGATGTATTTGATTTCTTAACATGTTTTGATTTTGCAACGATTGTACAGTATTTTTTACTATATTTGAAATGAAGTTATTCATGTCAATGTTTGTCTGAAAACTATTCTGCGGAACTTGTGTTCTGTTATTTTCAAGAAGTCTAGGAAGTGCATAATTTGGATTATTCAACCCTGTACTCTCCTTATACATTGCCTGATGGACATATTGTGCCCCCTGTATATTGGTTTGATTTTTCTTTTGATTTTCAGATTGTCCTGACACAATAGGTTCATACATTGCTTGTTGGACATATTGTACCCCCTGTATATTGGTTTGATATTTCTTTGAATTTTCAGATTGTCCTAACAAACTAGGTTTATTTCTAATTGTTCGGAGTGGAAGAGTTTTTGATTTTTCTGGTCCTAAAAGTCTCGAAAAATCCACTGTTTGCCTTCTAGGTCCAGACAAAAAAACATTTTCTGACTCATATCGTCTACTAACCGGTGTGTTGAACTGATTTTCAATTCCTTTTGAGATATTTGACTGTTTGGGCACAGCACCATGAATGTTTTGAATTGTTGGGCCCTTAGAAATATTTGGAACGTTCATACCTTGCTTTTCAGCCGAATTTTCTCCTCTATTCTGCATTCTGCAACTCGTTCTCAAGTTGTACACATTGGTCTTACTCATTTTTCCTAAAAGAACTCAGCTCCATAAGTTGGGCGTCAAGTTGTGGTGAAACAAGTGGGTCGTGGTGATAGCTGAGTTGTGGACGACAGGAAAATAAAAGCACACCTTGTACAACGGCTCTGCGGCAATATATTTTCATCTATGGGTGTTAATAGATTTCGTATTGACAAAACCAGATTTTGTATCTAAAAAGAGTTTCACATTTATAATAACAAAACGAGCTCATGTTAAATAATTTCGGTAAATAATAACTCACCTAAAAAGAGTGACCAAACTCGTAATTACATTTATTTCACAAATGAATGTGAAAATTGTCGATTTCAGAGTTCACCTCAAGAGATACGTTGTATCGATTTATCACTTCGCAAATCTCAGTGAGAGTGCCTCGACAAATTTCTATTCAAAAACCCATCAGCCGAATCATCAAAAACTTTTACAGCCAACTAGAAAAACCAAGGTGGTACTCGCACGATACTTCTGATCAAAATAGTCGGACAAATATATGCAACTATCGTTGCCTTATTTTTGAATGGGTCATTTTTACACTTAAATTATTCAGGAATACGTTTAAGGAAAAAATGTTATCCCACAATATTACGGATATATAAAATAATAATTTCAACTACTAGTCTGACCATTCAGGTTTCAGTACTCATTACTTTCATAAAGAGTTGTTGAGATGTTATTAGTTCTAGAAAAACTGAAAATAATAGCGAATTTCAGTTGTTTTGGGAATAAATAATGTTATTTGTTAATTTTTCACCACATATTATCATGTATAGCGAAATAAAAGGGTACTTTACTAAGTGAATGTATCCTTTTTCTAATTTTTATTTGTTTTCAAACTCGTTCCGTTTTGTACTACAAATGTTTTGTTCGATGAACACTATTTCAATTACCTTTTGTTATTTCTTTCAAAAATATATGCAATTTTAAATTGATGTTTTATCGATTGTCATATTTTGATGTGTTGGTTACTATTCTCGGAAATACAGGGTTGTGTTTTGTAATGGTCTGAATGAAATTCTGCGTTGATATTCCAATAATTTCAACTTCCCTGTTCTTGACATCATGAACTGTGAAGTTGTTATTAATGCTTCTGTCTGTAGTATCAGTGACATGTATCCAACATATAATTGATTTCCACATTTTCCAAAATTATTTCAGCCCAATTTTGAATATGCTCTCCCCCTTCTATTAGTAAAACATAAACTATTTTTTCAATAAAACTTACAAACCATAAAAATATCCGTACATACGGTTTCTTCAAAACTACTAATCATATTATGGTAAATTTTGTTATTATTGAAAGCGGGCTTTGAAACGATTTGCCACTTAATCTCCACCCAATTAACATTTTCAGGGGAACCATGATGTAAATATTATATAACCCCCTTAAATTTAAACTGACTTGTCTCTCCAATTTTTCAAATTTCCACTGTAAGAGCCTGTATGTTGAAAAACATGAACCCAGAAGTAGAAAAATGAGTGGAGGGATAGATAATATGCTTTACTGCCCAAAGATCTAAAATCTTGTTAACAAAGTAAGGGCTCAAAACTAACCTTAAATTAAAGTAAAATACAAAAATGAGAATTCGGAAGAAACACCTACAACATAGTGAAATCACAGTTCCTAAGACAGTATTAAAATGTTTTACATCACAACATAAAAGTTAAAACATAAGAAACACTTCGAACATATTAATAACAAGCTTGAGTTAAAATGCATTATCATAAAATTCTTGTAAACTATAATAGAGTTTATCCAACAGAAGTGCTTTTAATCCCTTTCTGAATATTTCTAGGAGTCTTCACTTCTTTAATGTCTTTGGCAAGTGATTGCACATCTTACAGCCTCCATAAAGCACTGAATCTTCAACTAGGATTTGTGATGGAATCGGGAGTTCAATGTTGCCTTGGCGGGTGGCGAGATGTGTAGGGGAAGTGTCAAAAACTTGACTTGACTTGAAATCAAGACAAGCTCAAGTCAAGTATTCATTTTTGAAATTCAAGTTAAGTCAAGTAGTTACAAATCAAGTACTTTCAACTCAAGCTATTTACTTGATTTTTCTTGAAAAAATTTACCTTTTTTATATTAATCTGTTTAACTGCCAAAACGCAACAAAAATTTGTGGATGTAGTATATTATTTACAAAAACAAGTGAAAGAAGTGATGTAAATGAAAAATGAGTAAAAAAAGTTGAACATTTGGACCCTAAAGAAGAATCCACATAGCAGCTGACTCTAAATAGATAGAACTTGAGGCCTCAATTTCCTCTGCCAACTTTCAAAACCGTTATACCTAACTGTCGTCTTTAGTAGAAGACTGATCGTTCCTCCGAAAAACCGAAAAGCTATCTTATTCAATGAATTCCTGACGTGGAGTTTCCTTACCGTGTTGAAATTGTTTTCAGCCGTGCTTCGACAGATATAAATTTCTTTCCGATACATTATTCTCCCATCTTGTGAATTTCCAGCGCTCGTATAAATCAGAAAACGAAATTAAGAATTCGTTAACCCTGTCTATTTCCGGTTGTGTTCGTGTCACGAATTGTTACCGTTCACGTGAATAGTCAAAATTAGTTCGATATAATTTTTTCTCTGGCGACCTGATACAAGCAAGGGCGAAAGTGCTGAGGATTTATTGACAATTTAAATACTCGTTCACTAAAAAAATTAAATAATTTTCTGACAGACTTCTGTCCGCCTTTTTTTTCATTTCAAGGCCGTATTCCGAAGTGTTTGGAGATGAAAATGCCAAAAATCCTGAGGTCTGCCAAGGAAGCTAACTACAACAGGACTCAGCGAAAAGTGTATTTTTCTTATTTTTTGTTTATATCTCAATAATGGTCGGCCCTAACGAGAACATCTTCATCAACAAAATTGATGTCTGCCAAATTCGGCGTCATAGTGTTTCCATTTTATTCTTATCCCCAACAATTTTTCAGTTGTGAGCTGCTGAAAATCGTTCTCAACGTTTTGGTCAGTCTCTTACCTTACACGGATTTACTCAGTGCACAAGCGGTTGAAAACAAAGTTGTAGAACACGAAATTTTTTTCAAAATCTTTTATTCAAGTTGTCAATAGTTATACTCATTTGCAAAGTTCTTAGCAATACTTCCAGACGAAGTTTCTATATGAACTGCACTGGCAAATAGTGAAAACTACGCAGTTCGCATGGCAACGTCGGGTCTGTCAGTTGTTACTATATAACATATACTATATAACATGATTAACATGTTTAGACCAGGGCCATCAGGTTACCTATAGGTTTTTCAGGATTTGTGGCTGAAATATGCATTGTAACGGAAAAAGTTTAATGCAAATGTTGTAGATAATCCAAAAATCTAAAACTCAATAATTTTTCAACATAACTCCAAAATTACCGGGAAAACCGCTATAAGTCGCTTTTCATTTTAAATTTTTATCTATAGAAAAAAAAAGAAATTTGTGAAACTCATTGAAAATGTTCTCTTTTGTGTTTCAAAAAAGTTGTAATTTTTTTTAAGCAAAATAATGTAAACAAATATAATTTTGAGCCTGAATTTTCAATCAAGAGTTTGTTTGCAAATTTTTATTTTTCAACTTTATCTCTCATATATTTCGTTAAACCCTCGACTTCAACGTGGTATGGTAGGATATATTGTTCGTATGTAAAAATATCGTTAAAATGCCAAAAACCAAAAAAAACTACCTTTTTATAATTGACTTTTCAGTAATCTTGAGATATTCTTATTTTTCATTGCAAATAAGCGTTGAAATTGATGAAAAAGAAAAATTGTCATATAATATGTCATTTACATTCAATTATTTGTTAATTGTTTTGAAATTACCGAAAACAATAATCGAATATGTATAAACTTCATAAAATCTCCCTTGCTCGCACAAGCTCTGCTTTTGAGGGGTTTTCTCCGAAAAACCTGGGAGTTTCGTAAAAACAAATTTTACAAAATTTTTTTTTTACAAACAAAGGCTCCTTCAGATTTTTTTTTCATAAGTATTGGCATATGAAATATAAATGTACAAATTTGATAAAGTGTATACATGTGTTCATTTGCAAGTATAGACATATTTGTTCAACTGATTTACATTTTCATATTTTTGTATAATTTCAAAGCTGTTTTTCTTCATTTATTGTTGCAACTTTATCACCTGATAATCAGGGTGTTAATTAAATACGTGGACAAACTTTGAGGGATGATTCATCAAGAGAATTCAGGATGAATAATTCATATAAGTATATGTCCTAAACAGATTGGTTTTCGAAATACAGGGTGATCAAAATTCATTATTTTTCAAAAATTTTTGACAATAATTTTCAAAAATAATTAGTAAAAATTGAGCAAGTATGATCTAATTAATATTGCAGACGGAATAAAATAATAAATTTCACAAATAATCCACAGGGTCCTCGCATTTTTCGGAGTCATGCCATGTTTAATCTTTCAGATTCTTTATATGCCGACACTGACTTATTATCAAAAATGAGTATTCAGTGCTGTTTCATTTTTCATATTTTTGTTTTCTTGAAGTATAAAATTGACTTTTTCGGAAGAGCAAGTTTGGTTCTTTTCAGAAGAGAATGACTTTTTTATGAAAATAGTGTTATCACAATAATTGAAATTTCTTAAGAATAAAGAAAATGTGTTGAAATTGATGTCAGAGCAAGTGCTGGAAATGACCACCAATGACCACCAATGAAAGCGTTTGTTCGCCCCACCATAGACTAGCGGACTAAAAATTCTGAATGCGTTTCTTGTAAATGTGCAAAATTCTTGTATGCGAGTCCTTGGGTCTTCTTCGCTTTGAACTGGAGTTCGGTACACCACTGATTTAAGGTGCCCCGATAGGAAAAAATCAAGTAGATTCATACCGGGTGACCTTGGTGACCAAGGCTGTGGCGAAAACTGGAGATAAGACACTCTTTCAACAAGTTTGATAACTGTCAAGTTGTTGATATTCAAATAAGTGAATGAATTGATAACAGGGCCCACTTTGATACTTTTATGAAATTAAATCTATTGTGAAATTCGTGCGTTACTCCACAAGAAGCAACTTATTCTTCTTCAAAAATGGTGGACTACACAGTTATTGTTTTCAAGAAGAGAGTCTATTTTTGTAAGAAACAAAAATTTTTCAGAACTGAACGTCAAAAACCATTAACGAAAATCACCCAAACTATTCTAATAGAAGACTCAACTTATTCATACTATATAATAAGTTCTTCTATTATGAGTTGTAGAATAATTTCATCATGATATGCGATGGAAAAATGTTTGCATTTATTCTGAATACTCCTTTTTTAGAATAATATGTCTGTGTTAGAAGAAATCCGAAAGGGTATATCGAGGCATGACTCTGAAAAGGAGGACAATCTGGATTGTTTGAGAAGTGAATGGTTGGTTCTTGCGCCTTATTGAATGGGCTACTACTTGTCCAATTCAAACTGAACATTGTCGAAATTGTCGAAGTATAATCAAAAAAAGTTGAAAAAATTTAATTTTAATCTTTCTGTATTTCGAACACCAAGCCGTTTGGAACATATATTTGTATAAACTTCTCACCCTGAGTTCTCCCAATCACCTCTCGAAGCTTGTCCACGTATTAAATTCACGCCCTGTATCAGATTATTGTTGAGTAATGATGTTATCTGCTATTCCTAATCATAACAGTTGGGTATTAGCCCATTTTCCATTGACAACTATGATCCTATTCTCGAATTTGTACGTTTGCGAATTCAATTTACTGTTTCACATAAACACTCATGGAATATGTATTCGAATTGAAGCCGATCGATTCGAGAATAGCCCCCCAGGTCAAAATGTACCTATATGTATTTAGAAGTGGAAGAAATTAAACTTAACAAATACCACTGTGAACAAAATAAATATTAATTTAGGACAAATTAGAATCAGAGATTTTTTGAAAATATGAACAGGTTCTCTTCACGATAACTATCAGATGTAGTTCAATATCCAGCGTGGCGTAAGCCGGGGTGGTAGTTCTTTTCTCTAAGATATTACAAAAATAGCTTCATTTCATTTCAACTATCTGAATGAAAATGTAAATATTTACTTTCGTATTTTTTTCTTTCAAAGTCTTTTACAATATGTATCAGATGTAGTTCAATATCCAGCGTGGCCTTAGCCGGAAAAGTAGTTGTTTCCTCTCACAAAAACTTGTTTAATTTTCATGGAAGGTTTTTTCATTACCAAAGGAGTACTTTTTTTCCAATTTTCAATTGAGAATGTTTCTTTTTTCAAACAGAAATTGAGCTTTTAGAATCATTCCTAGGTACAGAATCTGATGCATTCCTGTGATTGAGAAAGAGAAGGTCCATTTTCTAAATCGGTAACATACAGTATCATTGAGAATGATTAAGGTTCCAACGAATAGCCATTTGAACTAGCGAAAATAATGACATATCGACGGATATGCTTTGTCTCAAATTTGATTTGCCATACTTTTGTTCCACCAAGACCACTTATTTGAACAAAAGCCCCCAGACTAAAATCTTCCGCCATGGATATCAAGTTGAGAAATATCTCTTTCCGTTCTTCTCTAAATCTGGCATCTTATATCGAAATTTACTTTGACATCCACTTTTTCAGCAGTCCTGTGGGAGAAAAGATTTTCTTTCACTGAGCTTTCTCGAACTTACTTATTGGATATAAATACGACGCAGCGACTCTGGTAAGAGCTTTGTTTGAGGAATGTCTTTTTGGATTGGGCTTCATTTAAACAGTAGGTAGAAATTCATTTGTTCATTTTTCCGTTTGATAAACCGTTTGAGATGTGGGTAGGTAGCAAAAAAGAGCTGAGAAACATGATTACAGGATCCGAGACAACCCTGACCCTTGTGTGTCTCAACTGGCACAGGGGCGGATCCTGGACGTTCATAAGGGGTGAGGGGGCAATAAGCTAGAGTTTAGGATTTAAGTGACTCAGAAAGAGGTCATACCGCAGGAGTCGTAGGAGAAATTTGTGTCAAAGTTGCTCTCAGGGGTGGAGGGACAATTGCCACCCATCTTGGATTTGTCAGAGCCGGTGGGCGTGCAAGGCAGGAAGCACAGGTCAAAAAAAAATCAAGTTAACATTTGTTTTCTAAAAAATTTGTTCGGCTTGAAAGTAATTAGTTTAGAAATTCGTAATTTTAACATGTGCGATGGTGGTGTAATGGTCAGCATAGTTGCCTTCCAAGCAGTTGATCCGGGTTCGATTCCCGGCCATCGCAGATTTTTTAAATTTTTTTTTCCATTCTCGCTGAGTAAATATTTATTGGGTCATTCTCAGCTACGAGAATAGCTTAGTTTTTTCCAAAACATTTTTTTTGTTCTGCTTGAACCATTCCTAGATACTGCAGAATTGTTTAAATTTTTGTTTTTTATTTAACCTTTAATATTGTTTTTACTTATACCAACAACCCTATAAACTTCATGTATAGCAGATGTTTTCCATTCGGTTTTGCATCCACTATTTTTTGTACATCGGAAATATTAATTTCCTGCTTTTGAAATTTTGTGGTGCACAGAAGGAATAAAATGAGGTAAATGAATAATTGCGAAGACAAGCTTTTATTCAAATTCACTGAAAACGAAAAATAATTTCTCTTGATGTGTAACGTCGGCTATTCTGTGAGTAACAGATTCAATAGCCTGTAGAGTTTTCACTTCGAATATAAAATCAACAAGCTATTGAATCTGTTACTCACAGCATAACCGACGTCACACATCCAAAGAAATTATTTATTTCCGTTTAATGCATATGAATAAAAGCATGTCTTTAAAAATATTTGTAATCCTATTCTATATTACAGGTTTTCGCTTCCACGATTTTTTAATGTTGACAATGTAGTATAAATATCCGAATTCAGAAACCTTCTCATACCAATTTTCAAGAGACTCGGACCATAATCACAGAGCCTATCTACAATCTTAATATAATGAATTTTAACAGAAAAATCACAATCTCCGACCCCGAAAATCCCTACATAGAAATTTTGAAGAGAATCTGACCATAATCGAACTCATCCGCCATCTTGGAACCGCCATATTGAATTAATGAATTTGGACAGGAATTTCATAATCTTTGACCCCATAAAGCCCTACATACCAATTTTTGAAAGAATATGACCATAATAACATAACTCCTCCACCATATTGGAACCGCCATATTGAATTCACAAAATTTCACAAAAAATGCATAATCTTTGACCTCGAAAACCCACAAAAACCAAATTTGAATCGAATTTGAAAATGATAACAAAACTCGTCCGCAATTATGGAGCAGCCATATTGAATTTATGAATTTTGACAAAAAACTCATAATAACCGACCTTGAAAACCCCCACATACCATTTGTGAATCAAATCAGAACCTGATCACAAAACTCGTCCGCCATCTTGGAACCGCCATATGAAATTCATGAATAAAGAAAAAACCTCCATTATCTTCAACCTCGAAAACCCCTTCATACAAACTTTGAATCAAATCGGACCATGAACACAAAATTCATCCGCCATCTTGGAGCAGCCATATTGAATTTATAGAAAAATTCATAATCTCCGACCACGGAAATCCAAACGTACCAATTTGAAATCCAATCGTTCCATAATCACAAAATTCATCCGCCAGATTGCAGCCACCATTTTTTTCCCAACAAAAACTATCAGATCTGCAGTATCACACCATTTTATTATTATGTCGTGCGCATGAGAGTGTTCTATATAGATCCACAACGGTTTATGTTGATGTATAAATCCTTATTTTTTTATTTCAGAAAAATACAGACTTTTGATAGTACCTAGTATATGAAAATACAGACTTTTATAACCAACAACTACAATGGACATCGAAATGGGACAGAACCGTAACGAACATTATTATGTTGAAGAATTTCAACGATTTTTCAAAAATTGAATTGGAACAAAAAATTCTAAAACATAATGGTTAAAGATTCATAAGTACAGAACAGAAAACTACATTGAAAAGTTGAATAGTAAATATTGTGAAAACAGAAATGTTTTGGGATATCGGTTGGTAACGAACCCTTCACTCCCATATTCACTTACTACGTAGGCTCATTATGGCAAGTACCAGTCAGAAAACAACTACTCCCCTGGCTAAGACCACGACGGATATTGAATTAAATCTAACAGATACTTGTACGTACAACGTTCCTCAAAGCATCAGAGGATGCAGTTGTAGAATTATGTTTTGATTTGGACAGGGTGACCACCTACAGACTAGTTTCGAGGTAGTTGCCTCTCATCAGTGCAAGGGTAGGTCAACACAGTCAGCAATGAATCGATCTGTTCCCCGTCTATATCATCAAATACTCCGCTGCTTGGTCAACTCTTGTTCACAGTGTGTAATGATTTGGATGGGAAACAGATGTCGTAGGTGTATATGGGAGTAAAGGGTTCATCATCGATCGACAACGACTGTTCGATACCAGTAAATGTTGTCTTGAATTCATAGTTGTCTTCAAATGGCACAAACCTTCCTTTTCTTCTTCTCCATTGGTAAGTTCTGGGAATGTAATTGAAATGTTAATAATAGAACTGAATTAAAGATCTGGATTATTGCTCCAGTTTTGCCAGACGTGATTTTGAAGTAATTTATCGATAGTAGATTGATTTCCTTTCAAAGAGTTTCTGTAGTAATAGGTTTCTAGCTCACAAATATCTACTCTGAGCAATTCTTTACTTTTTGCCCTAGTACTGATGAAGTCAAAAAATAGTATTTGAAAATGTATGAAACACAATTAAAGATGATTCTCAAGAAAAAAGCGCTTTTATTATGCCTTGCTGCTACAAGTAACACTTTCTTCCTTTATCATTTTCACACAAAACGCTTTCTTCTTTTTCCAGGAGCACGGAATATCCATTTTATGCAACATTGGAAATGAACATCAAACATATTTATTGTTATCATAATTAAAATGATAATTGTCAAATTATCCCTCAATACGTCTCGTGATCTTATATACATGATGTCCGCGGAAGGTGGCTCGCCCCTATAACTTTTTGTTTTTGGAGATGATGGAATGAAATTTAGTTGATCTGCATAAAACTGCGTTTTTGACGGATAACTCAAGTTCATACAACTTCCGATTTGACCGGAAGTGACTTAAACTTTCGATTTTCATTTGGGACATCTAGTATATTTTCACCTCTTTTGTCTCCACATAATATTCTGAGTACAACCATGTCACTTTTTGTGACCTTTTTTTTATTTTGATTTTTATTTTTCTATCTAGAATGCTATGGATACGTTCAAATCACCAATTACAGTCCTAAATTTTTTTAAAAGAAAACTTTATTATTTTCGGTCAAAATTAATGTGCTATGTGAAATTTGATTTTCAAATTAGAATTACCAATTTTTTTCAAATGGCAACATGGTGACTCGTCGGGTAAAAAATACCATTTTATTACGATTAATTTGATACCCCCACACTAATAGGTTTCAAAGAAAATTCCGTGAAAAAACTCAAAACACTACGTTAGATACGAAAATTCGAACAAGTTTTGCCGGATAGTAGAAATAAATGATAAGAATAAAATCGTCAAAGTCGAAGCACCCTGCTCTCCAAATATTTCCAAAAAGTGGAAAATATGAGGAAAAAATCTGACAGAAAAAAACTACTTACCTGGCTAATGCGATGACAAATATCGTTGAAAAATACAGAGTTTCGATTCCAACTCAATATTTCTACCTAGCTTTTCTATATGATTTAACAAGTTTTGTAGCAAAACGAAATTGTATGTTGATGCCCATACCTCTGATCTTTCACGTATAATATCTAACTAATTCATTTTGGTTTTGGTAAAAATAATTTTGTTCATTCTATACGATTCATTTGATTCCTATTAATTTTGAATTTTCATAACGGTGGACATCAAGCAAATCCTGATATTATACAGGGTGGGGCAATATCGCGCCGAAGTCCGATTGCTTGAGTTTTATGATAAGCATATGATTTAAAAACAGAGTAAACGAGACAACAGCATCTATAACAAGAAAATTAAATAAATATATATCGGACCATATGATGTAGGAGTAGGACAAAACCATATAGCCATACGATCAATGGCTATTTCCGAGCATTTCCAATCTATGGAATTTTGAGAATTTTTAGTGGCAAACATTCCTGGAATAGCATGAGTTTTTCTGTGACACCATTTCTTGTTATATTTCTCGATATTGCTATCTGGTTTGACTATATTCATTCACGAATAACGCAATAAAGCAATCTCCTTCAGCCGAAGAACCCTAGAAATTTTCACTTTCTTTCGAAATTTCCCGCACTAAATTGAAGCCGAAGAACATAATTCTTCAGGTACTCGATACTCATCGAACATAAAACGTCTCGATCGTCCACTTCAAAACCCATCTTGACGGGGCCCTCAGAAACTCAGGCCACCTACTTATTCACCCAATTCATGCAGAGTGTATTAATGACGGTAAAACTCTACATATTATCCACTTCGAAGTTGACGCAAGTGGCGCAAAAGCAAGGGTGGTCAGTAAGGGATGGCCATTATATGCTCGATTAAACCGCATAAACTAGAGTGCTGGGTTTTGGAATATGGGACAGTGGCGGAGAGATGGTAAACCCTAGCGAATGTGAGTAAGTAGGTTAATGGAAAAGAAATAAAAGAAAAATTGATAGTTTCAGGCTTCTAGGTGGGACGAAAGTGCGGCAGATGTTTGGAAAAAAATCATTGCAACAATATTTCCTCCACTGGAATATTTAATTAACAATATTTTTCTCATTGGAATATGCCCTGGTGTATTCAAAATAGCAGTCGTCATACTTAAGAATTGTTAAAATTGTTATTACCGTCAACCGATTGCACCCCTACGCGTAACCCTCGGAAGTCTTCGAGAGACTTGTGTGAGCTAGGGAAGACGCAGCCCTTACCTTTTATCGTGTGATGCCATGAGAAAGGAATTCATTAGCAACTAATTTTATTGGACCAAAATTTTCAAACAATCTTCCAAAGGAAATTAAAACTTGTGATTCACTCTTCGATCTTTTTTGAAAAGAGACTTATAATATTTTAAGTTGACAAATCTTTTTATAATCTCAGTGAGTTTTGTGATATGAAATCGCATTTTCAATTGTGATGTATGAATATTTTATTGTATTTTATTGGACCAACATTTTTTAACAATCTTTCAAAGGAAATAAAATCTTATGATAAACTGTTACTTTTTAAAAAATTACTCAAATTGTTTTTAGTTGACAAATCTTTTCAAAATCTCAGTGAGTTTTGTGATATAAAATGGCATTTTTAGTGGTATTGTATGAATATTTTATTGTATTATATTGGACCATAATTTTTGAACAATCTTTCAAAGGAAATTAAATCTGGTGATTTACTCTTCGATCCTTTTTGGAAAGAGACTGAAATTGGTTTTAGTTGTCAAATATTTTAGAATCTCAGTGAGTTTTTTGATATAATATAGCATTGTCAATTGTATTGTATGAATATTTTATTGTATTTTATTGGACCATATTTATTTGACAATCTTCCAACGGAAATAGAATCTTGTGATTAACTCTTACATTTTGAAAAGAGGCTCAAATTGTTTTTAGTTGACAAATATTTTTATAATCTCTGTGAGTTTTGTGATATAAAATTTACCTACTTACCTGGTTTGTGATTTATTTTCTATGTAATTTATTTTGACATATTTCCAATACATGTATATGTCGGGAGGATAATGAAGTGATTGAAAAGTATCAGCAATTATAGGTCAACTTCTTTAATCACTAGCTTTGCTGAGATATTTGAATGAGACCTCAAAATCGTCTAGCTGATTTAATTGAAAAATATAACATTTTAACGGATCACCAAGTCGGCTTTAAAGTTGGAAATGATGGGACTGCTGCCTTTACAAAACACGAGAATATCCCGAGTAGCACACCTAAAGTTGTAGGATATTGGTAGGTACAATATTCTGAACATATTTGCAAAATACTTGAATAATATTGGCGAGAAAAAAGAATGAACATTCGGTGTTGGTCGAATATTACTTGAATAATATTGGCGAAATATTTTCGAAGCAATATTGTCCTCAAAATACGTAGCAATATTGGTACAAAATCGCTGGTGCAATATTATGAAAACATTGGCAAAACACTCAACTTTATTATATTGGCGAGAAATAAAATGTAAACATTTTGCGATATTGAAACGATATCGCCAAATGTTCACATTTTTTTCTAGCCAAAATTGAGTTTAAAATATTTTGCCAATATTTTCACAATAATGTACAAATATTTTACCGATATATAACTCATTTTTCTGTATTCTTTGATACTGGTTCATCAAGATTCAAAAGTCACTTGTATTTTTTAAATGAATGTTTCAGCACATGAAAATATTTGAGAAAATTCTGAAGAATTTAAATAAATATTCTTTAATTCGCTTATTAAGAAAATCGAATTAGACGTGTTCTAGATGATACGAAGTATTTTATTACACATTCAATGACTTTATTTTGTAAATCATGTAAAATATTCTTTAACTACAAAAAATGAAGTGCGTTTGAACACCAAAGCAAAAGCTACAGATTTGTACCAATTTATTGAAATCCTGAAAAAATATTTTGGATTTTTGAGCATCCATCCGGAATTCCTGAATTATCTTTAAATTTTAATTCTTCTGCACTAGTCATGGTCTCTGAGATAGCAAAGTTGGCACAATACAAATTGAACGGTCTGTATGATGTCGATTTATAACTAAACTTTATCATTTTAAAGTTAGTGCCATAGAAATATTGGTTACAAAACGTTATTTTGAAAATTTATCAGGTGTTTTCTGAACACCAATAACTTCCTTTTGTACTCTTGTTACTCTTCGGTGGTAGTGCCGTTTTTGAAATTCACAGCATGGAATGGATATTCAAAACGAATCAGGTTGGACATTATTAAATGTATTGTGATCCTGCAAAAATAACTTGCTGAGATGTTTGTTTAGAAATGTTTTTCTATTTCTATTCCTTCTTCAAACATTGAAAACTTGTGTTTTTATTTCAGATAAACTGTTTCACTCAAAAGTTTTCAGTTTAATTTTCCTTTCAACTTTTGAAAGTTTGAACTGTTTCACGAAACCATTCATCCATACAGTAACATGAATCAGCCGTTCAGACAACTATAGTTTAAATTTTGGGTTTTGCAGATAATCAATTCATATCATTTTTTGAAACATTGTTAGCAGAAAGCAAAATACATCCTTTTTTCCTACTATACTTACTTTGATATCAATCTTTCCTCTTTTGGCAAAATCTCAGATTCTTACCTGTAACAAAAAATACTGAGATATACAACTCTTGTATGGAAATAATGTGGCACTGCAATATTATTTTCCCAACTTATTATTTGAAATACTATCATTGAATTGTGAACATTCGTGTGATAGTCTGGGTACTTTATGAAGAATAATCATTTTAATTAATAGTGAACTTTCGAATCGACCAGAGATAAGTATTAATGTCATTCCAATATAGAAAGCCACTCACCATCATTATTTCAATTATTACAATATCGACAATATAATAACGGAATTTTTGAAAACATTTTCATGCTTCATCCATTGAATTTCTTATTGATCACATGTAATGTGGATGATACGAGTATATTCTGGAATAATAAAAATCCCGAAACACTTCTTGAAATTATCAAGGATGATATGTATGAGGTAAAATGATGGTGCGACTCAAATCAGTTAGCTATTAAATATGTCAAAATCTAATATCATGTCATTCAATGGTGAGTTAGATGAGCTGGTCTTGGGTGATGATGTTATAGGAAATACTGAACATAGAAGATTTCTAGGCATTCGTATACATTGCAGATTAAAATTCGGGGAACATGTTTCAATTTTAAACAAAAAACTGTCATTCTGGGTGTTATGCGAATGAATTTGGTCTTTCTTTCTCCAAGGTTGTGTACCATTCTTTAGTAGAATCCCACTTGAGATATGGAATCCCATTCTGGGAGGTGTGTAATATGAATCTCATAGACTCTGTTTTTGTACTACAAAAACGTGCAGTTGAGTATATGTGCAAAGCAAAAATTCGTGATTCCTACAAGCCTCTTTTTATTAAACACAAAATATTAACAGTATTTGCAATTTCTGTTTTGGAAACGGTATGTCTAATTAAAAAACATCTTCACAAAGACACTACATACCCACATCATGCCACTTACCAAAACATATTTTGACTCAAACTTGTTTTAATATGTCGTAAGGTGTTTCTCAGGTGCTAGTTTTTTTATATTGATTCATAAGACATTTTGATACCATATCAGTGACGTTTTTTTCCATTTTATCTATTTTTGTGTGTATTCTACTTTTGTATAAGGTTAGTTTTTAGGCACTAACTTCGTCAACAAGATCTTGTATCCTTGGACAATAAAGCATGTTCTCTCTCTCTTTCTCTATCTCTCTCTCTCTCTCATACTGACTATGAAGTATTTGCTTGATAATTTCCGTATAAGATTAAACTAGAATAATATTGTACTTTAAGGGCTAGTATTGCATTTCGATATAACTGTAAATATGCAAAAACGTTCATGTTACATCAAGGAAGGAATGGCCGGTATAGCTGGAAGATGATAGCGGTGAGTTAAACAGCCTTAAATTTTTGAAACTGGTAGAAATGAATTTTTCACGTATTTTCAGAAAGCTCGAACTTACAGTAATTACAGTTCGTACTATTCTTATAACGAAAATAATCAAACATATAATGATACAAAAATAAGTGCTTCCATGAATTCCACTTCGAATTCTGAATAGATAGTAACCTCTCTGTATGTCGTATCTATTGACATACATTAGATGACTATCAAAATAAAAATTTTATCATCAGAGGAGTTTTTTTAGTGACGCTAGGAACTGAAATGAAAGATGAAAGGTAAATCAGATTTATTTCCCGCTTCATATCAGTGTTACCAAATGTTTCTCCTTCGTCGCATTATGAAAGAACAACCTCGTCATATTCAAATGTCCAAAAATAAAGCCAACACATCTCCATGACCGCGAATTTCAATCATTTCCTCTCTCTTTCTCTATCTCTCTATATATTAGTTATAAATCCAAAACTCACTACCTCTATAGAGGTGCTCTTAGATCTAAATGAGAGAAAACAAACAATTGGGAGGGTAGGGTACATTTTACTAATGTAGTTCTCAATTCCATTGTGACCCCTGATGCTTTTCTTTAGATCGAGTTATTTTCACCAACCCAATTACAATAAAATAATTAGATTTGGTCCAGGTAGTGTATTCAGAAATATTTTGTGAGCTGTAATATAAGACACAAATTGAAAAAATGTTGCATGTCACAATCGGAATGAATTCAGTTTTTTTTTTCTTCGAATGCTGGTCCTGTCACCAGCTGCACTTCAGCCTCTTGGGCTTTTTGTGCTTTCCAATTGGTTTCACAGCACCCACTCCGTAACTCGAGTCCCCTGTACCAGTCTGTACAGGTTCTTCATCGGTTGACTGTTGTATTCTTCGGGAGTTAGCCTGGGTTTGCCGAATATTGCCTGTCTCTTGCGGTCTAATGCCTCGCATTCTGACAGTAAGTGTTTGGTTGTTTCTGTCTCTTTACCACATTGTCTGCAGGAAAGTTCTCCGTTGTACAGCCCCATATTGTGCAGGTGTTTTCTCATTGGGCTGTGAAGAGTGAGAAGGCCCGATATCGTTCTAACTTGATTCCTGCTCAACAGTTTTGTGTTTTGACGTTTCTTTAATGTATGTTTTCCCGTGGTGCATAAGAGGGGCTTCGTTCCACCTCTCCCATTGTTTTTGTTAGATCCAGTCTCGAATGCATCCTCGAATGTCGGATTTAATACCGATATATGGAGTTGATGAACCGTTTCTGGCTAGTTCATCAGATTTTTCATTGCCTTCGATGCCACAGTGTCCTGGAACCCACATCAAAGTTGTTTTGTTCTGTTCTGAGATGACACTGAGTTCTTCTCGGCATTCCCATACCAGTCTTGATGTCACCTTCGGGTTCAGTGACGCCTGGCGGTCTGAGCATATTTTGAGCATTGCATTGCATCTCTGCTTGGAAAACGGAGGTGTTTGTTCCTAGTGAGACGCTTATTTGGGAGTTTCTCCCCTCACTGCATATACCAGATCCTCTTTCCAGGTTTGCCCCTCATGTTGTCATCTGACCATTCCCTTCGATCTTATATGATAACCTCGAAGTTAATGTTGAAGAAGTATCTAGGAGTCATATGGTCCATTGATTCCATTTCAAGAATGTTGCCTCCAACTATATCCTTTATCTTGTTGTGATCCGATGTATTGCTCGATTTTTGTTGCCTTAAAAGTCCCATTCTTGCCTCTCCCATAATTGATATATCAATCATTGGGAGGTCCAAGAGTACTTCCATGGCTGATGTTGGTGTTGTTTTCATAGCTCCCGTCATGCTAAGGCATGCAACTCTTTGTACCTTGCTCAACTCAGCTGCGGCTATTTTTTGTGTTGTCTTTGTCCACTATACTTACCAAAGATGCATATGTGATCATGGATTCCACCACAATGTTGTATATCCAATACATCATTTTGGGATTTATAGCCCTCATGTTTTCCCGTGTGCCCGTCTGACTATCTTCAATGTCGCCTCGGCTTTCTTCTTTACTATTGCCAGCTGTTGGTTACATGTGAGCTTCGAGTCTGAAATCACCCCGAGATATTTAGCTTCCCCCGATAGCTGATTGAGGGTACTTTGGAGGGTCAGAGGTCCTAGGCTCTCTAATTTCCTTCTTCGGGTATATAATACAATGGTTGATTTGGAGGAACTTATGGTTAGGCCCTTCTTATCTATCCATGTACTGACCAGATTTAGGGCCATTTGCATTCTTTCCCTAACCATGTTGTTAAATTTACCTTGGACCGTAATGACTCAGTTGGTATTTTATTCACATTTCCATGCTAAATGGAAAAAATAAACGCATGGTGGGGAAATGCACACGTTATCATATGTCGAAAATACTACAGGAAAGGACCCCGCAAACACCTTATGGGATTTGGGTCCCGGTGGATATTTTTGAATTTTTGGTATGATGTAGTCCATGTTATTCTCAACCAATGTTACCATTGCGCCAACTCAAAAAAATGAACAGTTTTGCTGCTAGGGGGCGTTGAAATCACCCCTAGCGCAGATTAGACTATTTATTTTTGAATCCGGTAACAATATGTTCACTTGTTTCGTTGTTGCTAACGTTGCACAATATTGTGCTGTTTTATAAAAAAAATGTTACCCCCCTCCTTCTTCCCCCCAACTCCTATTACGTAACGAAAAAGAAAATATTTCTTGGGTGCTTTTAAATGTATCGTCGAACGTTTAAATATGCCTTAATAAGGGAAATAGCAGTTTTGTATGATTATCCCCCCTCCCCCCGAAAGACAAAATGAAAAAATTTCGGTGGATTTTTCTGAATTTTTAATATGATGTAGTTCAAGTTATTTTGAATCGAAAATAATTGGGTGACAAACCCCGAAAATGAATAGTTTTGATGCTAGGGGGCGTTGAAATCTCATTTTGCTCAGAATAGACTATTTATTAATATAGGCTGAAACAATTTCTCTACGTATTGTAGTTTAGATTATGCTGAACAATTGTATGATTTCTTATAAAACAAAAATCTGAAACCTCCCCATTACCCCCAACCCCTATTTTAAAACCCAAAAAAATTATTCTCGACTACTTGTAAATGCTTTATCAAAATAAATGTTTTATCAAAATTAATGTTTTAATCAGTTCAAATGAAGGTAATCGTACAGTTGTTTAATTTAATCTCTCCCCTCTTCCTTTGAATCCACCAATATTTATTTGAATGGAGGAAAAGGTGAAATTGAACCACTGTACGGTTTCCCTAATTTTAGCTGATTTAAACATTTATTTTGATAAAGCATTTACAATAAATATCGTGTTTTAAAATAGGGGTTGGGGGTAAGGGGGAGGTTTCAGATTTTTTTTTATAAGAAATCACACAATTGTTCAGCATAATCTAAACTACAATAGGTAGAGAAATTGTTTCAGCCTATATTAATAAATAGTCTATTCTGAGCAAAATGAGATTTCAACGCCCCCTAGCATCAAAACTATTCATTTTCGGGGTTTCTCACCCAATTATTTTCGATTCAAAATAACTTGAACTATATCATATTAAAAATTCAGAAAAATCCACCGAAATTTTTTCATTTTGTGTATTTCTGGGGGAGGGGGGATAATCATACAAAACTGCTATTTCCCTTTATTAAGGCATATTTAAACGTTCGACGATACATTTAAAAGCACCCAAGAAATATTTTCTTTTTCGTTACGTAATAGGAGTTGATGGGAAGAAGGAGGGGGTAACATTTTTTTTATAAAACAGCACAATATTGTGCAACGTTAGCAACAATGAAACAAGTGAACATATTGTTACCGGATTCAAAAATAAATAGTCTAATCTGCGCTAGGGGTGATTTCAACGCCCCCTAGCAGCAAAACTGTTCATTTTTTTGAGTTGGCGCAATGGTAACATTGGTTGAGTATAACATGGACTACATCATACCAAAAATTCAAAAAAATTCACCGGGACCCAAATCCCATAAGGTGTTTGCGGGGTCCTTTGCCACTTAATATCGCCCATGGTACCCTGGAGAACAGAAATTTCCGGAAATTTTTTGGGTTGCCGTGGCAACGAAACAGAAATCAGAAATCAGAAAATATTTATTCAGAAAAATAAGTTTACAGGTCGTCCGCAGCAACGAGGTACAAATTAAGTGTAATTCTGTTGAGTCTAATGCGATTGTCGCTACCTAAGCAAGCTTGTGTTGTAGCCAGCAACCAAATAAACTCAACACAGCAGGTAACATATAAATATATTCAACTTAGATCATTAAAAAAGGGAGAGAAGTGTAGAAAGATGAAAATAGAGAGAATGAAAGGAAGAGAAAGATAGATAAAAAGAAAAAAAGAAAGAAATGTGGATAAGGACAACGCATGCAGCAGTAGTTTACACTAAGTTCCGGCCTAAGCCTTAAGTGGATTATCGAGAATATATTCAAAAATTTTATAATTATTATTTTTTATGAATCTCTTCAGTTCTCTTTTCAGTTTAAATTTACTGTGGATTTGTTTTAACTGTAAAGGTAATGCATTATAGAGTTTTGGTCCTAAATACGATATAAATTTTTGGTTTAGGGTGAGTCTACATCTTGGCACATATAAAGTCAGATCCTCACTTATCCGAGTATTATGAGCATGCTGAATAGTTGTACTTGGAGAGCTAACGGTCCATAAAATAGAGTAGAAAATATACAGATTTCTTACACCTAACAAACCACTTTCATTGTAGAGCAACTCTGTAGAAAGTCGTCTGTTTTTTCCCAACATAATTTTCAACAGAGTATTTTGGATTACTTCTAGGTTCTTCAGAGAGGACTTGAATGTTCCATCCCACACTATAATACAATAACGCATAATGGACTCGACCGAAGCATCAAAAACTTTTAGCATTAACCTCCGACTCACTATATTTCTAAGCTGGTAGAATTTGTAGATGAGGAAACAAAGACCAACTTTTCAAAAAACTGAGGTATTTGGAAAATCTGTAAGGCACCGAATGAAAATCATATCACTCCTGCATGCACATCCATCCTTACACCATGCGGCATGCAGTAATCTACCCGAACAATAATTTTCTGATGTACCAGACGATATATGTATACCGACCTTATATTATTAATGGAATAGGAATTATTTCACCTCTGCTACGCCTCTGAGGTCGAATCCTTATACAGAACGTGATTCAGCACTTTGCCGACTACGCTGTCTCTTGACCGAGGACTCGTGTAACCATCCCTCTATGAATTCCAAATGGTTTTAATATACGTATGGAGAACCCGAACTCACATCCATACTCGAGTAATTTTATTAAAGATGTTTCTGCAGAGGGCGAATGGGATCTAATGGGATTTCGGTAAAAACGGGATTCAAATGGAATTACGAAATGGCTTTCGATGTTTGTCTACACTAAGGGCCTGTTAGGATAATAATAATTTATTCGCATAGGTTTAGATAAAATTCACAATGTTATACAAGATACCTATATATCTTGACGCTCCTAATGGGAAATTTGCAAAATTCATTACTGATGCCTATAATACAGAGAATGATTACTATTCTTTTTCTTTTAATGAATTCTCCAATAATTTCGAAATTCCTGACAATTATCTAGTGGTGAGTTTTGATGTAGTATCATTGTTTACAAACCTTCCCTTTGATCTGATCAGATCCATTCTGTCCACTAAATGGGACACTGAAAATGATTGTACTTTAACTTGGAATTCCTTCATAGACATCCTTGAATTTATATTTGAATCTAATTTTCTCGTCTTTGACAACACTTATAATAAACAAATCTTTGCTACCCCTATGGGTTTAACGATAGCTTCTATTCTTGTAAACTTTGTATTAAGGATGTTCTGTCATTTCTTTTGACAATCCGTTTGTGAAAAGGTACCTATGTGCCATAGGTCAAGTATAAGAAACCCTTTTCTAATTCAATACTTCGTACAAAATGGTATAGGAAACCAATGTATTCCAACCGTTTTCTCAATTTCCATTTATACCACCACAATAGTATGAACCGCAACTTGATCACAGCGCTGAAAATTAGAGTCTGTCCCATCCAATACATCAACAGGAGGGTCTGAAGGAGTTGAGACAAATTCTCAGAGATAAGTCATATAGTGAGAGAACCATTAATAAATTTCCCTTCTATACTGGTCCTCACCAAGGATACATTTCTTCACAAAATTTGTCTATAAAATACCCCAAATTCTAATAAAAATGATAATAATTCTCCTCATTCACCTATCGTATATAAATATAAAACTTTACCGTATGTCCAAGATTTAACGTCTAAACTCTCCAATTTATTCATATCTCAGGAATTACGTGTTGCAAAGAAGAATCTGAAAATAGTTAACAATGTCTATACCAAAACAAGAACTCCTTTTTCAAAATATACTAATGTTAGATTTACTTTTCAGGTCGTTCCAGGTGTCACCTTCGTGAAATACAGAGGTAGTCAAATGTATAGACCCGCCCATTTTTCTCAGTTAATATGGAAGCTATCAGAAAATAATTCGAAAAAAAGTTGTTATTCTGTAAATATATTTTAGATGTGCCATTGGTGAAGAAGTGACGCCACCGGATTTAAAGTATCACAGGAAAGTTCTTTTTTTCATTCCGCAATAAATATTATGATCTTCAAGAAAAAAAATCATTTCTTAAAAAAAATATTGATTCAAAACGCCTTTGTTGATCAACTATTTTGTTTTGCTACCAAATAGTGATATTGAGGAACCATTTTTTTTTCAATCATAATTTCCATTGCTCTTTGATATTCTAAAGAAAAAATGTTTATTTATATTTTCTTTGTTTATTTAATAAACTATTTGTTATAAACAAATGAATTTTCTCGTTTCAATTTTTTAAATACTGCAAGAAATAACAAAAACATTCATGTGTCATTTGTTGTGTAAAGAGTTTTTTTCTATTTTCTACATAATTTTAAAACTTTTTCTATTTTTACGTTTTGTTAAAAGCTGTACTCCTATCCTGGAAAGACCTGAAGTGTCTTTGTCCTATTTCCATTTGTTAATGAGTTATTTTAATAACAATGATTGAGAACTACGAGGAAACGCAAAACGTGAAAATATTTAAAATTATGTAGAAAATAGAACACATTTTTTTAAACAACAAATGACACATGGTTGATTTTGTTATTTTTGCAGTATTAAAAAAAATTGTATCGTGAAAATTCATTTGTGTACAACAAATTGTTTCTTGAATAAACAAAAAAAAAATAAATAAATATTTGTTATTAGAATATCGAATAGCAATGGAAATTATGATTGAAAAAATATTTGGAAGAAAAAAAAGATTGTTAATCAACAAATGGGTTTTTCAGCAATAAATATTTTTTTTATGATTTTTTTCTTAAGGATCATATCATTCATTGCTGATTAAAATTCCAAAAACAAAAATTCACACATCTTATAAAGAATGCACTTATTCATAACAATTATTTAAACAATCAGAGTAAGAAATTTTGACGAATCATTTTTATGTAACTTTAAATGATTGAAATATGAACAAATTGGAATATTAAAAAAATCATAGCTTTATTTTTATTTTTTATTTTTTAGTCTCCTAGATTGTTAATAGAGAATAAGAATAAGAGAAAATCACCAAAATAGTTCTTTTAGACTAGACTAAAATAGTAAGTTATTCGAGATATTCTTCATTTCTTGATATTTTTTATCTTTTTTAAGCTTTTTTGCTAGGTTTCTCCCCACATTAGTGAAAAAGGAGTTGAACTACTTGGAAATATATTTTGGATTGAAGGTGATACTCCCGTTTTAATTTTGAATTGACAAAATTTTATGGTCATAGTCTTTCATTAAATTGCATGAATTCGTTCCAATAAAATGTTTTTTTTTACTTCGTGGTCGATTGGGATAAAATGGTGTAACAATTGCCGAAATGTTTGCTTGCAAATAGTGTGTTACTCAAGAAGCCAGTACAGAGAATTGTCAATTATATTGCACGGGATTGTTCACACAATGCAAGAGTAATTGAGTTATTGAATAATAACGTAATACCAATATTATTACAACGTTATATATAGCATAGCGTCAAGTGACATGAATGTGGTCAAAAGTAATTGAATGTTCATTTCATTGTGGTTTGTTTAGAAATTTATGTGGAATAATAGTAGTAAAAATAAGGAATCTTCATCAAATCTTGTAGGAGATGAATGTACAGTAGCAGGAATATATGAAATGAGGCCAAAATGGAAACTTACAGTTCCACTTGACAAAAAGTCCACAGTATTTCAAGCTGAGACACATGCAATGAGAACATTCATACTTATGAATTTTTAAAGGGGGTGTAGACAAAAGCGAATTTACGTTCTGACAACCAGAGCACTATAATGTCTCCAAACTCGCTACAAAAGTCAAAATAATTTTGGAAAAGCCTCCATAGCCTTAATGAACTGGCAAAACTCAAAGTATTACTCGTGTGGGTGACCGGACATTGAATTGAAGGCAATGAAAATGCAGACAAATTTGTTAGACAGGCATTCGAATCATTATTGTTACCTTTTTTTATCCCCTCAGCGGAATAAAAGTGTACAATGCCGTTAGCATGATAGTCAGTTGAGCATGTAGGGGTGAGTTGACATGTTAGCCTGAGACATTTAAATGTCTATTGAATTTTAAATGCAAACCAAAAATGGGCGCCACTCGGCTTAAGAACTAATATGAAAATATCCTGTCTAAGCCAATAATTAAGAAGAGTGAATATTCATCAAATTTATTGAAAGATTAAATATATTTAAAGTGGTTTTCTTAATTTTCAAGAAAATGTAAATCAGAGCTCGTGGTCTCTCTAATATTTAATTAATTTAACGTTATTTTCTATATGATTGGATAACTGATGAAGACCTGAAAAGTAGAAAAGTGATACACAAGTTTCCCTTACTATATACATAATATATTTTCCCAATTAACCCTGAAAACCATGTAATATAATGAAAAGTTGAACACTTTGGATATCAAAATAATTGAACACTACACAATATGAAAAGTTGAATAAACTTTCGTTGTAAGGTGTATAAGAATACAATGGTTAAGTTTTATCACAACAGACAGATAGACTATCTGTGGCTGTGCCAACAATACGTAACACGACAGTCTGTCAAAACAGTAATGAAATGTTCAATAATAGATAATAGTTATAAATGTTAAGAAAGCTGTTTCGAATAACTAGCATCTCAATGTAAAGGATATGAAATCGTGAATTGATTGAAATTGTAGGGTTAAAATGCCCAAATCAAGTAATGTTCACTATTATCCAAATAGTTATTGAAAGCGTTCGCTCAGTACTGCGCGTATGCTGTACAGCATAAATATAAGATATTATGTAAAATATATAAGATCAATCCATGATTATTAAATTTGTAGTAAAGGTAATAAATTGAAGAACAATGCCTGCTTTCGAAGGATCCTTGTTCGATCACAGCCCAAGTGCTATCTCCTATTCCTGGATGATAGTGTTTCAAATTAAATCCATAAATGTTCTGAACTTCAGCTAGGTGCTAACCATACCATAAAGAGCATCAAATAAGCAACTGAATTGGCTTTCTGCACGAAATATCCATTAATTAAATTCCCAACATGGAAGTTGAATCCCTCATTTCCACAGTATTCAACTTAATAAAAAATGCGAACATCACATAAATCAGTGGAGCTAACAGCCCTGTGGAAGAAAAAAAATACTATGTCATTTGCTGGCGAAATGGAACTTGTTTTTATAGACTTACCTCGCTCGGAGGGTTGTTAAAGGTTCATCAAAATATAGTCAACAAAATTTCCCCATGCTTGGAGACAAACCCATTATGGCCGTTAGCAGACCCCCTGGTAAGGAAATCCGCCTACATCCATTGAGCCGATCCGAAGATTTAGTTTATGTAATGGTTTGAAAAACCAACTCTGCCCCAGGCAGAAATAATTAGTTATAGAGTTCCACATTTATATTACTACCACCATCGGACATTACTGAACAAAATCGAAAACTGAGTTTCAGCTTCACAGGCAGTGTTGTTGGACGCGTTAAACCATAAAGTCCGATTGCGTTCCGAAAAAAGTCCGATTTTACACGAAAAAGTCCGCCATTCAAAAATGAAAAGTATCTCCTGCATGGCGTGTTCCCCGTTCCGTGTTAATTTTGACTGTTGATTATTGCCAATCAAAACTTGTTAGTTGATGGTGCTGCAAATATGTAATATCCAAAAAGTCCGAAAAAGTCCGAATTATTTCCTGGTCCGAAAAAAGTCCGCTGAACGAAAAAAAGTCCGAAAATCGGACTTTAATCCGCCGATTAACAACACTGTTCACAGGTAACAGGTTTGAGTCTGAGTGCCCGGTTCTCGGTTGGAGATGGAGACAACCCTGACCCGGAAGAAAGAAGTACTCCCTGCTTTCATTCTAAAACGTCAGTACCAATACCAATCGTACCAATGCACTTCTTCTGGTGCCTTTGACCATAAAACTAAAAATGGTGGCTCCATCTATGGTTGGCCACGGATATCTCATTGAGGAACAGTACGTTTCCTTTGGATTTCTTCGGATATCGGAAGTGTTATCGTAGCGAATTGTCAAACAAATTGTTAGTCAAAAGTATGTGATAATTTGATCACAATCAAATAGATAATTTGGTGGATTTCACCAATATTACAATTTCCATAAAACCAGCAAAAGGCCAGCAGGTCTTTTCAACATTCTAAATAGAACATATCCCTATGAGAAATTTATTTACAGGAAATCTGGTTTCCTAACATGATTGAATGAAACACTTGTGAGATCACTGCTGCCAACTGTCACTATTGAGTAAGATTCTCTGAAACACATACGCAGCGCCCACAGATTCCTGTAACAACATTCCCAAACATTAAAATAGTAATCGTTACCCATCAATTGCACGACAACGACATCTGCTAAGTAATAGCTGAAGTAAAAATATTCGCAATTATTATGCATTGAAATAGAGGTGACAAAGTAGCGACAAAATGAACGCTTACATTATTCACTAGCCATTTTGCAAACCCCGATGCGGAAACCTAATGAACAAGTGGAAATGGAACTTCGCCAGAGTCCATATTTAAATATCCAAGTACCTCATTCGAAAAATCAACGCTCTAAACAACATTTCGAAACTTTTCAATCAATTTGGAATAAAATTGTTTTGATTATATTTCTCGTAGAGCGTTACCAGCATCAAAATTCACTAGCAAACATTTATATTCTGTTTTCAACTGATTGAAATCCATCGACAAATACATTGTGATATTTGATCATCATCATACTCAGAGTATATCGAAACGAGTACTGATTGAATATGTCCAAATTGAATCCACAACCGTAATCATTACACGTGTTGATAAAAGAGAATAAAATCGAAAATAAAATTGCAAATCGCGCCACGAAGTTGGACAAACGGTAAATCAATTATCATTTTTCCCATTTGACCTGTCTAGCGGTAAAAACAATTTCGGGTTTGATTGGCTCTACTTCGGACATTTTTGTTCCACGAATCCGTTGATCTAACTGCTCAGTTCATAGATGCATCGAGGAAATTGACTTTTATTACCTTTGGTTTTATTGGCCTCTATTCGATGATGGGTATAGGGTGGAGGGGGGAATGGCGGTCAGCTAAGCAAAAATACATATAAAAATGGAAATGTTACTTTTCTGTATCATGTAGATAGCATTTATACGCTAGATTGTGTGATACTTCTTGATTCACAATAATGAGATGAAAAAAATGTATCTAGAACCTGACCAATGTTATGCCTTTGACCGGTATTTCCCCACCCTGCGGGTAATGACGGTCAATTCTCAATACTTTTTGTCAGTAGGATCACACTTCTTGAGAAAGTAATAGAACAACATTGATGAGAGAAGTACACAGAAGTAATAATGTAAGTATTTATGAAAGAACAAGTCCTAACTCGAAAAACGGAATGAAACTTTGGTTATTATAAAAATAAAAAACAAACGAGGTTTAACTTCCGGTCAAGACCGGTATCGCCCCATTTGTTTTGACCGGCATTTCCCGAAAGCAATTTGGCAACATAAACCTAACAGGATGTAAACAACAAGATATTCCTCATGTCTACGTGCGAAAAAATTGTATATTTGGGTACTTAGGTACCTACGGTGGTTTAAATTCATCAAAACATTATAATAGAACTGAATCTCGACAACACATGTAGCGCACTGAAGAAATCGAAACCCGCTAGAGAAAAGATGGCGCTACATATTCAACGAGTTGACTGGAATTTCCCATCTGACCCGTATTCCCCCACTTTCTCCTACATATTTTTAAAGGTAATTCAAAGTTGACCAGAAAAATGAGAAAATATCAAATCAATGGGACAAGAAATCTACGCCCAATTTATGTTCTGTTATAAAATGTTTAAAATAATAATAATAATAAAAATAACACAAAATATAATCATAATTTCATTCCTAAGATAGCTATTTATAATACAGGTGTGAAGAGTGTATGTTTAACCCTGCATCACTCGCGCTATGAGCGATTTTCTCACGCCTGCTAATAAAACGCACATTCTATGAACAGTAAATCACATATACCGCTTCCCCCACTTCTAGCTGATTTTTGACAGCGCTTCTTGAATATGCATTGGCATGTGCAATATTTAGTGTGAATTGATATTAGGTATCAGATACTTGTTGACCCTTTGCAGACCTCCGTGAAAGTTTCTTTCATCACGCGAGTTCTAACGTAGTTTATTATTTTTTGTGATCAATTAAACTCGTGTTGGTAAGTGAATTTGTTTTCTATATACAAAATGTCTTACTATAGTGAATTTATTGTTTTAGATTATTAACAATGAGTAGAGGACGGATGCTTGCGGAATTAGGGCGAATGAAATATGAAGAGAGTGAAAGAGAGCAGATGTTAGCTAATATACCATGGACGGGTCAAGAAGACGGGCAAAACCAAGAAATTATGGAAGATGATGAACGCGAAGATATCGAATGTGAAGCTGCCAGTGAACATAGTGAACACAATACTGATTCGGAACAAAGCGATGAAGATGTTGAAAATTTTGTCCAGGAGATTGAAGAAAATCGTGCAAACGGTTCTATACACCATTTCACTGGTAAAGACAAAAAAACTTACTGGATGGCTTATACTCCACGACCTAATGTACGAACACCAAGAAGGAATATTATTACTCATCTTCCTGCGGTCAAAAATATTGCAAAAAATGCAAATACTGTGGCAACTTGCTGGAGATTATATATAACAGAGGAGATTATTGAACAAATTGTGCATTGCACTAATATTTATTTGGCCAAATTACGGAATAATTATAGCAGAGAAAGAGATTGTCGTGATACGGATAACATAGAAATGCATGCTTTCATTGGCCTCCTATACATGGCTGGGGTACGGAAGGCTCAATACGTGAATACTAAAGAACTTTGGGATAATTCAATATTTTCACCTGCTTGCTTTAGGCTAACGATGTCACGAGAACGATTTCATCTTCTAGGTAGAGCATTGAGATTTGACAATATCAATGACAGAAACCAAAAAAAAATTTATGATAATTTGGCTCCCATTCGAGAAATCTTTGAACAATTTGTTCCAAATGTCAAGAAAATTATCAAGTTGGAGAGTATTGTACAGTGGATGAAATGTTAGAGAGCTTTAGAGGCCGTTATAAATTTAGGCAATATATAGCCAATAAGCCGGCCAAATACGGCATTAAAATATATGCCTTAGTTGATTCCAGGATGTTTTATACGAGTAATATGGAGATATATGCAGGAAAACAGCCGGCTGGGCCTTTTCAACTTGACAATTCTGCTTCTGCTGTGGTAAAGCGTATCGCATATCCCATATTAGATACAGGTAGAAATATAACTATGGACAATTACTTTACGTCAATGCCGTTAGCCAAAGAACTAAATGGTAGGAAAACCACTATAGTCGGTACCCTCAGAAAAAACAAAAATGAAATTCCACCAGTATTTATAAATGCGAAGCGACCTGTACCTAGTAGCATGTTTGGATTTCAGAAGGACACTGTATTATTGTCATATAAACCAAAACCCCAAAAAAATGTGCTGATGTTGTCTACATTTCATTCTGGAGACAACATAGATCCTGAGTCTGGCGACCTGCAGAAACCTGAGATTGTCACCTTTTACAACCTAACCAAAGGCGGCGTCGACGTGGTTGATGAGTTAAAATCAACATATTCTGTTTCTAGATTTTCTTGTCGATGGCCCCTTAGAATTTTTTTTACAATTCTAGACGTTGCTGCTATTAATTCCAATATTGTTTATAAAATTAATACCGGTGTCATTGAAGAACGTAGAATTCATCTGAATAAACTGGCGGAAGATTTGATTAAGCCGTTGTTAGTTAGGCGTTCATCAATTAGGTCCTTGCCAATTGATATCCGAAGCATGTTGAGGGCATACTTAAATTTGCCTCAGATTGATCACAACAGAGACATTTCATCAGGTTTTTGTACGTTTTGTCCTAGGAGAAAGAACAGGAAGACAAAAAAGCGATGTGTTAGCTGCAACGCTGCGATTTGCACGGAGCATACGACATTCACATGTCGAACGTGTTGTGGTGTAAACGACAACAGTGATAATTCAGATAATTGAATATTGTTTCTACTTTAGCCTATATTCACATAATTTTTATCTGAGTTTCATTTAAAAGATATATACAGGGTTGTTTTCTTTGTTGTGTTCACATTGTTGCACAAGTTTATTTGTGTTGTTCAAACTATACTGGCAGTTTTATTTTTCGTTATTATTATAAAATAAACCCTTCAACATTATCTATATTTTCGTTTCATTTCCAAAAAATTAAATAAAAACAATAACATCAAACATAACTTTGATCTAGTCGTAGTGTGAGAGAAACTCTCACACGCGAGTGCTCGCGTAATTTTTTGGGCGCGAGTGATTGAGGGTTAAAGCACAGGTGTAAATGTTTGCACAATGAGCTTACCTTCTTTCTGCAATTCATACCAGTGCTTCAAACACGCTCCTCATAATATTCTTTGACTCGGAAGTAAAATTGAAAAAAGAATCAGGAAAATTTTTGACACACCTGAATTTGACGAAGTATCCGACATAGAGGGAGAAGCAAAATTGGCTATGAACAGTATTGTACCAGAAAAATTCCAAGTACAATACGAGACAGCGTTTGAACGTTTTCAAAAATGGTATGAGTATAACAAAGGTTTAAAGCAACCCACAGAAATTGTTTTATTGGTTTTCTTTCAACAAAAATCAAAAGTACAGAAACCGTCGTCATTATGGAGTGAATACTCGCTGATAAGAACCTTATTATCTAGGAATAGCACGTAAAAAGGTAAGACCTCGTTAATCCTTGACTCGCACAAGTTTCGACTTTTGAGGGATGCCGTTCGTAAGGGGACGACAGCTGGTTAACGGAAAAAACAATTTTAACAAGAACTTTTTAAACGTAGATATAAGCAGGTACAATGATCTTATAGTATTCCTGGAAAGGATTCCACAGGGATACAACCAAAGAAATCGCCTATTTCCACGAAGGAAAATATTGAAGAATTTCAGACATTAGCTGAAAATGAACATTTTTTGATAGTGAAAGTAGGTGACATCATTATTACAAATCAGTTTGCTTGAAATAATTTCTCTTTAAGTTTGTATTAATTATTAGAGTCGCAGGAGGATATCAACGAGATGAGTTATATAGAATGTTGGAGGATGATATTGAGGGTAGAGAAAATTCTACACAATTTTACTTTACAATATACAAAGACGTGTCAAACTCAATTTATCGATATAGGAAAACATACTTCAAATAGTGTACAGGTTAATATAATTTGATGAATATTGGTAAAATAATATTCAACCAATGTACCATCAAACTATAGGTTATCCAATACAGTTTTTCATCTCTGAAATCGATATAAGAGGAATACTGGAATTTTAATTTTCATCCTATATGAATGGTGGAATCAAATAGTAGACAATTGTGTAAAAATAGAAAGTGGTAAAAATTATTCAACCAATATTGACAAAATATGGTTTAATCTGATATGTTGAATATTGTTAAAATAATATTCAACCAGAGTGCTATCAAACTTGAATATCACATAGAATCGGTAAGAGAGGAATAATGGGATATTTATTCTAGATGTAACAAACAATATATAAAAATCATTGTTTAATCGGCTTTATTGAACAGTTTTCAACCAACATAGATCCAATAAAGGTTGATATGATTTGTTGAATATTGGTAAAATGATATTCAATCAATATTCATTAAAGATGTTGGAAATAATAGGTAGATCATGTACCCTTATTCTGGTTACCACAGTTTTTGCTACCGGCTACTCAGTTTTTAATAGGAGCTTGTGAGTGGTGAATTTTGAAATTTAATGAAAGTAGATGTTCAGTTGATCAAATAACAAGCAAAAAGGTGCGTCGATTAGTTTAAATAATGAAATCTAAAATATAACTCACTTACGAATAATTCAGTCATACTAATATATACAGTGCGGCTTTTTTTAGCCCCTCCCCCCCCTAATAACTTTTGAACGGTTCGACGTAGAAACATGAATAAAAAACAGTTTGGAGAGTTTTACCGATACTACTTTTTGAAACAAAAAATATGGTGATTGCTCGAAAGGGGGCGCGGGGGGCACATCAACTCAAAAATTTTAAATGGCAAGTAGGGTCAATACCGATTTTTATGCCTTTCGAAATTTTCAAGTTGATCTGTCCCTAGCGCCATCTGTCGAGTAATTTCAGTGTTTCTCCTCTCAAAAAGTGGTATCGGTAATACCCTTCAGAATGTTTTTGGTTTCATTATTCCACAGCAAACCGTTCAAATTTATCGAGATATGAGTAGTTTTCAGATCCGCATTTATTTTTGACATTTCGAATTTGGATTGTGAAAAAAATTTCAACTAAATTAAAAAAAATTAGATGGTTGTAAAGAGAATTGAATTCTCTTTTCAACGATGTGACACGTGACTCCCCATGCCATTTAAAATTTTGGAGTTGGTGTGCCCCCCGCGCCCCCTGTCGAGCAATCACCTTATTTTTTATTTCAAAAAGTAGTATCGGTGAAACCCTCCAAACAGTTTTTCATGTTTCTACGTCGAACCGTTCAAAAGTTAACAGGGGGGGGAATAAAAAAAGCCGCACTGTATAAGTAAATGGGTGGTAATAAAAAAATATGAACGAATATTCTTGAGACGTATATGTATATAATGAAAATGCAAGAAAACAATATATTTACAAATAATTTAGGTTCTATATACACATGGAAAGAGACTCATATACAGAGCAGGATAAATGAAATGACGCGGTATATCAGAGAATTGCGCGAAAATCATGAAATGAAATTAACAAGGGAGTCATCGTAATTTACCTACTATGAAATGAAATTAGCAATTGCATACGTATGTTCATGCTTCACATCTGACTTGTACAAGCATAAAATCATTATGTAAGATATATATATATATATATATATATATATATAAAGCAGGAAATTTTTTGGGTATAGCAGCAAGCAAAACGTGTACTCTTTTAACACTATATTTCCGATATTTCAACAGTGAATACTGTCATCTTCAGGGAAGCTACAAGTAACAAGCAAAATTGTACGATTAATGGAAAGAAAACTTTGAAGAAGAACCACTTACTGTGTTGATGAGAATGATTGCTATGGATGTAATATTAAAAATTATAAACAACATGTCATGTAAGTCACATGTGACTTACATGTCACATGTGACTTACATGACATGATATTATTGAAGATAAATCAAAATCGTTACAACCATATTTTTTTTATCTTATATTGGTAAACAATATTCAACCAATTTTGACCAAATTTTTCACGGTGACAATCTACATTCGGAATAGGTTGAATCATTGATGAAATATATTGTTTCCAATATCTGTAATAGATTCAGCAATCCAAATATTCATCTTATATCGATTCCTGGGACATGAAATAATATTGTAAATACAAATTTTTCCAATATGTACTCTTAATGAATCAATATTATTTTCACATTTACAGTTGGCCCAATATGAAATCAATATTTAGTGAATCTGTATAAAATAATATAACTCATTGTTATATCAATACCTAATGCAAGTCCAGAACCTTCGGATGTTTGTAATACTTGGCGGCCTGTTATTTTTGTTACTTTCGTTGCTCTCTGAAAGCAAATCGTTATTCAACGAGTACGAGGCGTCCGAAGAACGAAAGGGTTGAAAATTTATGTTATTTAGAGGGAAGTGGTTGCTTACTAAATTTGGAAATTATATTGGAATCTGCATTCCAATATACGGGAGGGCGATCATTTCCAATAATTTCAGAATCGGAAAAGATACTATAGGGTGCAAGTTAATCGTTATGGCTACCTAATTTAATAAAGCAACGTTGAAATGAAAGAGTATGTTAATAATGCAGAATTTCTTTCTTTCTTATATAAAGCGTATTTTCAATGCAGTACATATTGGCTCACTCTTGATTTCATATCGGGAACAATGATTATATATTGTCAATGGAAAAATGATATTGATCCAATTTGTGTAATTATAAAAAAACAATATCATACTGATGATATTGGTGAAATATTAGCTCAACGTATTCTTGGAGTAAATTGTTACATAATTTTTTGGTTAATATTGGTAAAATGATTTTTATCATTGATGAATATTATTCTATCGATATTCAACATATATTAATTGCAATATTGACAAAACAGTATTGTCTACATATTGTTTACAACATCTATAATAGATAAAGCAATCCAAATATTCATCTCGTATCGGTTCCTGGGACCAAAAATTATATTGTGTATCCATAATTGATTCCACATTTATTGAATATTATTTCACCAGTGCTCAACAAATCATATTGATCTCTATTGTTGAAGCGGGAAGAAATATCACAAAATAACCTTTGTTTTGTTTCCCAAAAAGAAATTTGCTAACACATTGTAGTTTAGAAACAATAATGAATCCTTTTAATATTTGGCGTTGGAAGGGCAAATTGCCCTAACGCTCATTTCAGACATGAGTCGGCAGACCATGTCATAAATATTTTCACATATTTTTTATATATGTTTTTGTAAAATTTATTATCATGCCGTATGGTAAGTTGTTACACAGATCATAATCACAATTACTATATTTCCCTCTCAATTCTAGGGCATTGGACATAGTACCCCCATTTAATTTTTGTTTGTTTGTAATTCATTAAAAGGAATTTGTCCTCTCCATGTAAGTAACTTTGGTTCGGTTGTAACCACATACAGGGTGTCAATTTGAAAACTTCCCACCCTTAATATCTTCCTTCCAGTAAACAATATGAGTAATCGAAAAAACAGGTCAATTTTATTGTCAAGGGGGACACTTTCAAGGACTATTTGTAGCCCTCGTGGTTCAACCCCCTAGGAGGGGTAGATGTTACCCTTAGAATTTTAAATGGGAAGGGGGGTCAAGTGGCACATCATTTTGATGGGCGTTCAATTCTTGTTCCAATGGTACCCTGACTTATTATTTTTTGATGAGCATTTTCCGAAAAATTGCGTTCTAAACTAACAGAAGTAATTATTAGAACGCCTATACTGAGATGCATGGTTTGGCCAGAACTGGTTAGAATATTAGGTGGTACCGTTCCAACCCTTTATTAGGGGTAACATTAGTCATTAGCTCCAAACACTTCACATAAAAAAGTAGTCTAATAGTAAAACGTAGATGGTAGTAAAGTTGTATTTATTAAATGCTGAATTTTTAAGTGTCATCGCAGAAATTGTACAGATAGCCTTCTTTTTTTGCTACTTCTGCTGTAAAAAGTTTCTGTTTTCCGGCAAAAAATTGGTTAGCAAATTTGAACTATGTGGTAGTATTGTGAATACCGCTGTACCTGTTGGGCTGTTTAGGAATTACTTTAATAAGTGTATAAAAGTGTAAAAATGGTTTACATTCTTCAAGACAGAATTGAAATGATTGTAATTTATGGCGAAGTTGGAAAGTGCGCACGAAGGGCGGCATGTCTTTTTAACGAAAGACATCCAAATTGTAATGTAAGTCACTGGTATGTGCTTGATTTGGTGAATAAGTTTTACGAAACTGGTTCAGTGACAAATAAAAAAAGAAATAACCAAAGAGTACTAAATGAAGCAGCTCAAATTGAAGTTTTGGGAACATTTGCTGCAGAGCCCACGAGCTCCTTACGATCAGTATCAGAACAGACGGGAATGTCACGCGAGACTATAAGAAAAGCATTGAAAATGCATAAATTTCATCCATATAAAATGCAGATTCTTCAAGAGCTCCACGAGGATGATTATGATAGAAGAATAGAGTTTTGTGAAATCATGTCTCATCGAGTCAATACCATCCCTAATCTTCTGTTAAACATCTGTTTCAGCGATGAGTGTTCATTTTTTCTGAATGGCAATGTTAATAGACAAAATTGTCGCTATTGGAGTGACGAAAACCCACATATATTTCGGGAAGGGCATACACAACACCCACAAAAAGTTAATTTTTGGGCTGGTATTCTTGGAAATGCCATTCTTGGTCCATAATTTCTGGAAGAAAACTTGACTGGCAATCTGTACCTTGATATGCTTGAAGAGACTATCGATCCTCTTATAACTCACGAGCTAGAAACTCAAATTGATGCAGAAGGTAATGAACTTTTGCAGGAGGATCTGTTACATTTCCAGCAGGACGGTGCTCCACCTCATTATTTTCTTCCCGTCCGACAGTGGTTAAACGAGAGATTTCCGGGTAGATGGATTGGCAGAAGGGGAGCAGTTGAATGGCCTCCGAGATCAACGGATTTAACACCCTTAGATTTCTTTCTTTGGGGGCATCTTAAATCCGTTGTTTATAAAACACAACCTTCTGATATTGACGAACTTAAAAGACGAATTACAGCAGCATGCCGGTCAATTCCTAGTGAAGTTTTCCGTAATGTTAGAGGGGAGTTCGAAAACAGACTGTATTACTGTTTAGAGCAAAATGGACAACATTTCGAACAGCTAATAAGATAAGCGTAAGTAGATTTTATGTTGGAAATGTCTTTCTCGCAAATTAAATTTTATTGTGTAGAAGGAAAATAACCACCAAATAAAAAATCCCATGCGTAATAAATTTATTCCTGTCATTCAAGGGTTGGAGCGGTGCCACCTACTCTTCTAACCATTTTTATTAAAGGGAGTCAATACAATAATGCATCTCAGTATAGGCGTTCTACTAATTACTTCTGTTAGTTTAGAACGCAATTTTTCGGAAAATGCTCATCACAAAATAATAAGTCAGGGTACCATTGGAACAAGAATTGAACGCCCATCAAAATGATGTGCCACTTGACCCCCCTTCCCATTTAAAATTCTAAGGGTAACATCTACCCCTCCTAGGGGGTTGAACCACGAGGGCTACAAATAGTCCGTGAAAGTGTCCCCCTTGACAATAAAATTGACCTGTTTTTTCGATTACTCATATTGTTTACTGGAAGGAAGATATTAAGGGTGGGAAGTTTTCAAATTGACACCCTGTATAGGTAGCCCTTTCATATTTGTTGTAGAACTTGTATAAGGCTGAAGATGGAATCTTGCTGAATCCGAAACATGTAACTCCCCCATTAGTTTGATGTAGTCAAATTAAAGTTGTGGAGATGATTTTGTGATATTTCTTCCCGCTTCATCTATACCACTCCACTTTGAGCTGAAATGGACTTCTTCCAGAGATTGATCTCTGTTGTGTTAATATTGGTTGATAGTCCTATGTTCCCGGACATTGTGGTTATCGAATTGTTCACAATGGTTCGAATGTTGACTTTCATGCATATTGGAAATACATTTCAATAATCATGTCAAAAGGTTGTTCTTCAAAACTGTCAAAATATTGATGATAATAATTGGGATTCTTGTAATTGATTTACAAAATTCATTTGATTTGTGGTAAGAAAAATGTATGCAACATGTTCCTTTCAAAACTGGGAATAATCATGTGAATGGATACAAAAATCATTGATATTATTTTGTTCGAAATTATGGGTCCTGAGTTACTCACATTAATATGCAAATTCAAATGTTATTTCAAAGAATGCTATTTTTTCATTAAAATTATGCACTCTAAACAAAATCATGTTTTCGTGTTGATTATACATCTCTTAGAAGAGTTGGATAAAAGAATCAAGTGATAAATTACAGGGATGTGTCCAAAATGACAAGAGTATTGAAATACCTAACCCAGATAAAACATGAATAAATTTTAAAATTTGCAAAAAGAAAGTAGGCATGATTATTGAATCAATCGCACATTGAAAATATCTACACTTGATTTTGATGATCTTTTTATCACCACTTGCATTTTCCTCATTTTTGATGATTGTTATGTTGAATTTACCAGGAGTGTGTGAAAATACCGATGTTAATGTAAATTGATTTTTTTTATATCATTATCAAAAAAATAACTACCATTTCGAAGTTTGACTTTCACTTCAGTTCGGTTGTATTGTGCAAGTTTCTTCCACATCCTTCTATCAATCTAGATGACCAAAGAAAAAACAAAATGGTACTTGATGATCCAGATAAAAATAATAGAATTAGGAGTTGCATAATCAAAGATGAGCTGTCCCAGTACCGCTTTTGGACTGGGCAAGAACTAAAATGATAAATTTTTGAATTAAAAATGATGGACATACTCTAACGTAAGTGCATCTTCACCATTTTTTGTCTTCGGGTGCATAATGTTTTCTATAAACTTAACATAGGATTATCATTGCTATCTGGTGAGCTGAGGAATACATGTCATAGTAATAAACTAAATTGAATATTTCTTAACCTGTTGAATCGTTTCTGAAAACACCCCTGTATTATAAAAAAAGGATCTAACAATTAGTTCGATTTCGCATCTAATATCTTATGTTTAAAAATGAAATATATGTCCATAAATTCTTTGCAATTCAACAAATTTTGAGATTATTGAGAATTTTTTGAAAAGCATACAAACACACCTACTTATTACATTCATTCTGTATGTATCTTCTTCGAATTTTTCAATGGTCATTTACTTGTTGGATGGAAAGAATCGCCTGATATTTTTTGACAATATATCTTCGAAATCAATTTTAGTTCAAACACAGATAAACTCATTGTAATATATTAGATGAGATGTAGAATATTTCCGTTGTGTTATGCGGTACTGGAAAAAGTTTGTATTTTTTCTTCCATAACGCTTCTAAACAGTAGAAGTAAATAAAAAACAAGAACAAGAACAAAAAGATGAAAAATGATACAACTCTGAATTTTCTTTTTCCAGAATATGTCAGTGTCGGCTACACAAAAATGTGAAATGTTAAACAATGCATGACTCTGAAAAAGAGGGACCCTGTGGATTGTTTGAGAAGGGAATTATTCCGTTTTGTGCGCACTATTGAGTGGATTATACTTTCTCAATCTGACTGAGTACTGTCGAAAATGCCAGAGTACACTCCAAATAATCCTGAGAAAAATATATATGTGCAAATAGAGTATTTTTCGATTTGATTCCGACCTTTGACAGCTGTTTCGTGGTAACCCACTAGCCACGAAGGATTTCTGGAAGCTCTCGAAATCAAATCGAATCCACTCATAATTAATGACGATAGGCAACGACAGTATATAAGAAAAAGTAACTTGTGACATCTATAGTCACTCGCTGAAACTCAATTTGAAACGAACCAAGGAATCCAAAGTTAGATGATTATATACTCATTGACAAGCAGCCAACAGTTTTATTGTTCTGACCAACCCAAGGCTCAATCAAGTTTCTAGTGCGTTATGAGGAACGCAAGCAGAATCTAAGATCAAATAGAGTATTTTTCGATTTGATTCCGAGAGTTCCAACCTTTGACAGCTGTTTCGTGGTATCCCAATCGTCAAAAAGGATTTCTGGAAGCTCTCGAAATCAAATCGAATCCACTCACAATTAATGCCGATAGGCAACGACAGTATATAACAAAAAGTAACTTGTGACATCTATAGTCACTCGTTGAAACTCAATTTGAAACGAACCAAGGAATCCAAAGTTAGATGATTATCTACTCATTGACAGGCAGCCAAAAATTGTGTTGTTCAATTATGTTTATAGTGCGTCATGAGGAAAGCAAGCAGAATATAAGAGCAAATAGAGTATTTTTCGATTTGATTCCGAGAGTTCCAACCTTTGACAGCTGTTTCGTGGTAACCCACTCGTTGTAACGTATTTTTCTCCACTATTCGGATGTAACAATGACGCTTACGGGTAGTGGGTGTATCAGACAACGGTACACTCGCTATAACACCCAATACTATTCTCGGGCGACAGTAAGATTATAGTGGTATGCTCCACTTTATCCCAGATGACACTTATTGGAGGCCCAGGACAGTTACAGTGAAGATACGGTATTCCAGGGGTCAGTTGTTACGACCACGTTTCGTATTATGGCAAGCGGCAGGCTTTAATTGCCCTCACCACTGTCAGAATACCGGCAGTACCTTCTCACCCTCCTATGAAAGGTTTTCAGACCCTATACCCGGAATGAAAGTATGGGGATTAATAGTATAGAATTAATTTATTCCCAAAATAATGAGCACTCGGTACACTGAAGAAAGTTAAACTTGACAGGCGTACGGGAAAGCAATCGTATCAGTACACAGGGGAATGAATTTAATATAATGTATATACGGCCACTGAGAACTGATTTTACGGAATCGTTGGAGGTGAATTAGTTTTCTTGTATGACGGTCACGCTTTGAAACTTAGGTACGACGCAGTATATCAATCTTAACGACTAGTCCCGAATTACTGAGAACAGCTTGCAGGGAACTAGGATTCCGCGATATTAATTTTATCCACTCCTGGCTCACCGACTATTATTTATCGAATGAAAGTGCCAAACGCATTCCGAAGAGACGTATCGGCCAGTCCCTTCGGAATGCGTAATTTAATTATCGCGATCTACGCACTCGTTGTAAACTAAATCTGCCCCTTCTGGTCGTAACACCGTTCCTTTCGGGAGAGGCTTAGCAAAACGTCTTGGGTAGAGATACAGGAGAGTGGATAAGCGATACCGGATGTCTGAAGGACAAAAACTTGAATACCGAAGGCCGTACTTTTCGGATACGTAGGAACTCCAACAAACGGTTTCCTGTGTCTGATTTCAAACGAGACAATCTCCACTCCTGTGAAAGCACATTTGTGGATAACTGTATGACGTGGCACTATATTGACTGAACGGGCTGAACTTTGACTGAACGGGCTAAACTTTGACTGAACGGGCTTTATTCGGTTGACGCGACTCGTAATTCAATTTTTGACCTTAGCAACTTGTTCGATTCTACTACACAAACTGAATTCCAAAAGGACGTATCTGCCAGAGACTTTTGGAATCAGTAATTTAATTGTAACGTTCTGGTACCTGAATTCAAACGCAATTACCCCTTCCGGCTGTAAGACCTAACCTTCTGGGATAAATAATGTGGTACTTTGATAATCACGTAGGTGGTTGCAGTCTCTAAATAAATAAACTAATCGCGGTTCGGGAATTTCAAATCACCTATTCATATACAATACAACTCAAGCTCACCCTCGGAACTTCAATAAACAAAATTTAAATTTCAAATAATATTCGCGGTCTGCACTGCTAAATTTGCCGGCACCAAAAGAGGCAGATTTTCAGTGCTATTTATACCATCGGTTGGCCGTAGTAAAACACATGAAAAACGGAGGCCGTCGTAGCAGAAGGCACAAAAACTATTCAATTTCAATAAAAAAAATATTCCTCATCATGAAAAGTTAACTGAGACCCAAACTCTATGTATAAGTAGATATTTAGCAAAAAGTGGTGGGTTCCAAAATAAGGAAATATTGATGAAGTCATCTACTATTTTCTGACTTGAATGATTGCTTTCCGTTTACAATAAATTTTGAAATTACAGTAAAATGGTTTAGAAAGGCGTATGAATCATTTCTGTGATATTGTTTAGGACTCAAAAATTAGTCTCAGAAATGCTTCGTTACATCGTCAGAAAGGATTTCTTGAAGCTCTCGAAATCAAATCGAATTCACTCATAATTAATGTCGATAGGCAACGACAGTATATAACAAAATTGGTGGCTGCCTGTCAATTAGTACATAATGATCTAACTTTTGATTCCTTGGTTCGTTTCAAATTGAGTAGCAACCAGTGACTATAGAATAGATGTCACAAATTACTTTTTGTTGAATACCGTCGTTGCCTATCGGCATTAATCATGAGTGGATTCGATTTGATTTCGAGAGCTTCCATAAATCCTTTCTGATGAGAGGGTTACCACGAAACAGCTGTCAAAGGTTGGAACTATCGGAATCAAATCGAAAAATACTCTATTTGCTCTTATATTCTGCTTGCTTTCCTGATAACGCACTATAAACATGATTGAACCTTGGGTTCGTAAGAACAACAAAATTTTTGGCTGCCTGTCAATGAGTAGATAATCATCTAACTTTGGATTCCTTGGTTCGTTTCAAATTGAGTTTCAACGAGTGACTATAGATGTCACAAGTTACTTTTTGAAAAATATATATCTTGATCACCTTGTATTTCGAAAATCAAGCTGTTTGGTACATATATAATTATAATAATAATTGTGAAGAAACGTGATATAATAATAATAATATAATAGAGTTTTGCGGCATTCAGACAGATTTTTAAATTCCAGAAAAAGATTCTCCTCGAGCAGGATTCGAACCCACGACCTCCAGATTGCCGGTTTGGTGCTCTACCAACTGAGCTACCGAGAAGACATGCGTTCCATCTGCAAATCGGGATACCGCTTTTTCCTAGAATTTTTGGTGTTAGTAATGTCACCTACAAACTACGGCGTTTATAGGTGTTAGGAAATTCAGTTATTAGTGGGGAACTCATTCGCTTCCAATGATCATCAAGATCCTATTTACCTTTCACACCTAGCATCGTCGACATATAGCGATATTCAGCAGGGATCGGGTGTGGATCTCCGACCACTGAACCAGGTGAATAGCCGAATATGAAAAATGAATGGGGAGGTATTATATTTATATCACAGACACAAACTCCCCATTCATTTTTCATATTCAGCTATTAACCTTGCGTAGCTAACTCGGCGTCTGTGAGACCGATGCCTAAGAAAATGTCCGACTACAACGTATGTTTGATGAAGTTGAAACGGACTTAGAAGTAGCAGAAGATAGCGATTCAAGTTTGGGGGAAGACAATATTGAGATTCAAGAAGAAAATTCCGACAGTGAACAAGACATAACAGATAACGAACTAAATGGAAGTGGAAACTGTGAACAGAGAAGAGAAACTCGCATACCTTGCATGATGGGAAAAGATGGAACCAAGTGGAGAAAACATTGTCACCGACATCCCAATGTAAGAACTCGACGCCATAATATCGTAACCCAGTTACCGGGAGTAAAGGGTGAAGCAAAAAATAAAAAAACACCAATCGAAATCTGGAGTTTATTTATAACAGATGCAATGTTACAAAATATTGTTCTTTATACCAACAAATATATAGTTGCAAAAAATTATTCGGAAACATATAGAACAGCAAGAACGACAGATATCGATGAACTGAAAGCATTTCTTGGTGGTGTAATGAAAAGCAATTTTCAAAATGCTGCTGATCTATTCAGATCTGACGGTATGGGTTTAGAAATGTTCAGGTTGACCATGTCCTTAGAGAGGTTTAAATTTTTGCTTCGAAACATTCGTCTGGACGATAAAGAAACAAGACCAGCAAGAGAAGAATATGATAAATTGGCAGCGATTAGAGAGTTCTTTGAAGATTTCAACAAAAACCTACCAATATTCTTCTCCCTTTCGTAGTATACAACAATCGATGAAATGTTATGGGCATTCAGAGGAAGATGTGGGTATCGAGTATATATACCATCGAAACCCAACAAATACGGCCTAAAAGTGTATGCATTAGTAGATGCAAAAATGTTTTATACTGCGAAAATGGAAATATATGTTGGTCAACAACCAAATGGGCCATTTTATGTAGACACTTCAAATATGTTTCTGGTGCCAAGATTATGCCAACCAATTTCTGGATCTAATCAGAATCTCACAACAGACAACTTCTTTTCAAGTATTCCATTAGCATATACTCTTCTCCAAGAGCATAAACTGACACTTATAGGTACTTTGAGAAAGAATAAACAGCAAATACCACCAGATATGATGATAAAGAGGCCCGAAAAGACGACTATGTTCGCATTTGAAGAAAAAATTACTTTAGTATCGTATATTCCCAAACCACGAAAAAACGTATTTCTTCTTTCGACTATGCATCTTGACGACTCCGTTGAAGGGGAAACAGGAAAACCATCGATTATAATCGACTACAACAAGACCAAAGGAGGAGTGGATACGGTTGACAAGTTATGCGCAGCTTATAACTGCGCTAGGATTACCCGCCGCTGGACTCTTGTTCTTTTCTATGGCCTGCTGAATATAGCAGGTATTAATTCTTAGATTATATATAAAAATAACAATATCGACAAAAACATTCCAAGGAAAATATTTTTAGAAACACTGGCAAAACAGTTAGTTGAAAACCATACAAAAAAGCGTATCAACTGTAATATGGTTCCTCGAACGTCCAGATTGCGGATTCAAGAAATCTACAACATTTCGTCTACTGAAAACGTACAAAATCAACCACCTACCCATGGTCGATGTCATTACTGCTCTAGTAAAAAAAATAGGAAGACCAGATTTAGTTGCTATAAATGTAAAAAATGTGTGTGCTTAGAGCATTTATTTGCTATCTGTAAGGAGTGTGTTGAAATTTAAGGCCAAGTTTGTATATTTGTGTTCAGTTTATATCTAATGAATGTGCATTTTTTTTTATTTTCAATGTTTTCTGATGTTTTGTTAATAATATAATCAGTTTAGTTACCATAGAACTTGTTTCTGTTTTTAATTATAGACATTTCAAAAATACTATGTTTTTTTTCCAACCCAATTTGTTTGTTATTTTAATCTCATTAAAAATCGTGTGACAAATACAATTTTTCCATTTTTTCTTTTAAACCACCTTACATTTCAAGTCATATTTTTTTCCACTTGTTAGTTAGGTTTTTCTTAGTCGGTTTCAGAGACGGATGTTAGCTTTCGTGTTAAAATTAATCATGTTATCTACGGAAGGTTAACCTGGTTCAGTGGTCGGAGATCCACCCGATCCCTGCTGAATATCGCTATATGTCGACGATGCTAGGTGTGAAAGGTAAATAGGATCTTGATGATCATTGGAAGCGAATGAGTTCCCCACTAATAACTAAATTTCCCAACACCTACAAACGCCGTAGTTTGTAGCTGACATTACTAACACCAAAATTCTAGGAAAAAGCGGTATCCCGATTTGCAGATGGAACGCATGTCTTCTCGGTAGCTCAGTTGGTAGAGCACCAAACCACCAATCTGGAGGTCGTGGGTTCGAATCCTGCTCGAGGAGAATCTTTTTTCTGGAATTTTAAAATCTGTCTGAATGCCGCAAAACTCTATTATATTTATATCACAGACACAAACTCCCCATTAATAATAATAATTATTATATCACTTTTCCTGGATACAGGTTATATAAACAGACAAATTGTATGAAAGAAATATAAACAATATATGTTTATATGAACTCTCCATTCTGAAATCTCCCGAGAAATCACCTCGCGAATTTTTGTCCATGAACTCAATTAACACTCTGCAGGTAACGGGAAATTATTGCATCAAAGAAGCACTTCAGAGTGTTTATGCCGAGGTAATCACATGAACAACAAAATGAATTTTCCAGAAGGATTCAACCCCTCTACAAACAGAATCGGACCTTGAACTCACGTTACGCAGCAATTTTTGGCAGGTTAATCCAATTCTAAGTCGATAAACGTCAATTACCAGCGTGCATCATGGAAAATTCAGTAACTTGTTCATTAATCATTCATCGAGCGAAACTTTGACGGGGTACTGTCTGAGACTTTCGAGGCATCAAATGTTGCTACAAATTTAATCCTCCTTCCACATAATACATTCATTTGCCCTAATTATGTCTAATAATTTATAGGATCTTACGGCGCCTTCCGAACCTTACAATTTGCGCTCCGCTTTGGCCTCTATGGAACTCAAGTTTTTGAGTAGCATAGAGTTGATGAATTATTTGAATTTCTTCATGGAAATGTAACATTCACTTTTCGTAAACAAACTTTTGTTGTGAAGTTCCATCGTTACAACATAAAATTATATTCATACCACCATAATTCAGTTGTTGACATACATATGACGATGCTATAGCAGAAATAACGAATTATATTTAAGGAGCTCCAGTTGAGAATGAACCATGTCATCAATAAAGCATACCTTTCAATATAAACGAAATAAACATTCAAAGTTTTCATAATCTTTCGCTGCACAATAATTCACAGATTTCCTCACTAACTCACATAAATTACCTCGGAATAACGATAGATATATGCATTTGCTATGGGATCAACACATGAGTTTCATCCTCAGGAAACTTAGCATTGTTATTAATGAATTCCGACAAATATATAAAATCCTTTAGCTGAAAAAAAGGATCAATTGAAGTCTTTTAGAAATTCATGTTACTTATGCTCTACTTGGATGTGGTCGGGAGTCGCTGGAACTTGTTGTAATTACACATGTGCGATCCTACTAGATCTAAGCAAAGCTTTCGATTGCATCTCACATCAGGTTCTCTTTGATAAACTGGAGCACTAGGCATCCGGGGAGTGGCCTTGGACTTTTTCAAGTCCTACTTAGCAAACAGACATATGACCGTGTACTATAATTGTACTGATTCTAGTATCGCTCAAGTGGAACTGGGTGTGCCTCAGGGGTCAGTGTTAGGGCCACTCCTGTTTATAATTTATATAAATGATATATTTCTATACGATCTATTTAAACAGCATACTGTTTGCTGATGATGCAACTTTTTACCACTCAAATAGTAATCTGGACGATTTGAATCAAGTATCAGCTCATATACTTCCCGTAATCAATCAGTGGCTGATTCCTAATACCCTGAAGTGCAACGAAAAAAAAAAACTAAAACTATTATATTCTCAACAAAAAACATTGGTACAAACGATAAATCAGTTAAACTCCTTGGTATCCATATTGACAAATCCTTGAAATGGACAAGTCCTATCGACGCCTTGTGTAAAAAATTGTCTACTCAAGCTTTTCTCTTGAGGAGAATCAGTACTTGTATAAGTCCTGTTGTACTACGTACATCATACTTCGCTCTTTTTCATTCTCACCTATCATATGGTACATAACTATGGGGTAATTCTCCATCTTCGACACGGGCTTTCCTGATGCAGAAACGGGCAATTAGGATAGTTGCCAATGCAAAGTATAGGGAATCTTGTATATCTTGCATATATATATATATATATATATATATATATATATATATATATATATATATATATATATATCAGTCTTTTGTGGAAATTCACAAAAATTCTCAAAAGTTACAGACGCACAGTGATACTCATTGCTATCAGACAAGAAATGCCAACAACCTGGTAGACAAATCCAATAGATTGGATATTTCTGCCAAAAATAGCCTGGACATAAAACTCTTCGATAAATTACCAGAGGGAACCAAGAACCTGAAACTCCATAATTAAAAAAAAAAATGGTTAATAAGGTACTATCCACAAATACTATATATAGTGTGCATGAGTATCTCAGTCTACCAAACTCTCTTTTCCAAACATAGATCATAGATACTTATTGTATCGACTCTTGGGCCTGTATCTACTATTTATAACCTTGTGATATTGTATTATGTTTACTGTTTAGATTGTGCATGCTTGTTTTAATTATGTCTAAAATACGCTTACAAATTTGTAAATACCTATATTTTTTATTTCGACTATGTGATGTATTTTTGATGACCTGTGTAAAGATTAGTTATAATCAGCTACACCAATAAACGCTCTTGCTCGCTCTTGTATTCGCCTACTCAAACGTATCCAAAATAATGTACTAAAACTCTACTTCCAATGTCCCCCAACACACACACACGGGTCCAGGTAGCCGAGTGGTTAAAGCGACATTGTTTCAGTCACTGGCTGCCAGTCGGCGATGGTTCAAACTATGGCGAATGCAGAAATTTTTCTGATGGCCCAAGAAAGTGCTAGGAATCGCACGTAAGAAAGTAAGACCTCGTTAATCCTTGGCTCGCATAAGGGGGCGACAGCTGGTCAACGGAAAAAACAATTTGAATTTTTTTTAAAACACAGATCTACCGGACAAAAAAGTAACCAAGTAGAGTTCTTCTGGACTTCCATTGTCTAGAAACGAAGTTAACAAGTCTGTGAATGCGACAAGATACCTCGGATACTTTCAGTATAGTCCCTTAGCAAGCAACTTATGAACCTGCTAAAAAGATAATTATGATCTTCGTGAACTCTCTAAGGTCATCAGTGTTAATTAATATGATAGCGTGCCCATTCCTAACTAATAAAAATTCATTTCGGAATTAATTGATTACCGGCCTTGCCAGGTACTGACACAGAGATTTATTGAAATTTCATTCAATCTAGCTGAGTGACAGGTGGCTGCTTCCACACATTCCGAATCTCTATGCTCGGCTGACTGAACACGTCATTATTCAGAATTAATGCCGACTCTATAAACTTTCTCTTAAACCAATGTTGTTCTTTGTGGATAACTTCGGCTTCCGACCATGCGATGCTATGCTGATTAGTCCATACGTGATCTGCTATTCCCGACTTCGATGTTTCTCCTAGCTGAGTGTTTTTCTTGTGTTCACCGATTCTCACATTTAAGTGGCCTCTTAGTTTCTCCAACATAATCCATCCCACATTCACACGCAACACGGGAAAGGCAGTTTTTGGAGTCACTATTCTCGTTAGGTGGTATATTCTCATTTTGCGCTACAATAGTGCGAAATGGGTGCGCGTTAGCTGCCGAGTTGTAGGAGAGTCCTGGAAATGAGGGGAATTCATCTAATGAACGGGTCACGTGATAATACGCTCCCCTTCATCTACCGCTCACTCCTACCACTCGACCGCTTCTACTAGCTCGGCCGTATCAGTCATGTTTGCAAGTATTTTTCACCCAATTCGGAGCATTTTAGCGCAAAATGAGAAAATACATTTTGTGGTACTGTACTTCAACTCTCATAATCTGTTTTAGTAATTGAAATCTGAGTATCACTACCATCAGGCACGCTGCAAGATAGTGCAAAAAAAAATCAAATTCCAATTGTGCCCAAACTAATGATTCGTCAGAACCTGTTTCATGAGAAGGGTCAACCGTATTTCTTGAAAAATGGCGGAGTTATGAATTTTTGAAAAAATCATAAAATTTTCCGGTTTTTCCGGTTTTCCTCCGTTACTAATGATTTTATTGGGTCGTAAAATATTCCATTTTGTTTGTATTCTGATTATCCACAATTATTTCCATTGAAGCAACCAGATTACTCTAATAATTTTCATTTTATAAGCAAAATTATTTTTAAAAACACGTTTTTTGTTATTTAAATGTTAACAACAAATTGATGAATGATAGTTGCGAGTCGAAAACATAACAGAATAATTCTATTAACACTAATGTCAACAACTTTCAAATAAAAAGTAACCAATACAGGCACAAAACTATTCAATACCTCAGAAAAATTTCCAGTCAGAAAAAAAAATTAATTGAGATACATCCCCAGATATAATTGGCTCATACTCACCCTGATGATTCATCGACAATTTCGATTGTCATTGGTTCATTTTCAAATCAATGGATATAGTTTGTAGGAGTGTAAGTTCAACAACCTATTGTATGTTTGAATTGTTGATGTATAATCTAAATATTTTGATGTCACCTACTTGCATTCACGTGATTTGCTTCATATATTTCGGAATTTGTGGAAGTACATGTATGTATAGATTTTAATTATTTCAAAAACTACAAGTTATAACAAAAATTGATATGTGCTCCATCTGACTAACAAACTTGAATCTTGAAATCTTCAGTGAGATATTGCAAATGCTTATTCTGCTATTAAATTTATTGCGACTGTGTTATTTTTCATATATTTTTTTTGTTATACAATCTTATAAGTATCTATTTTTATACTCATTGCTTCGTCGATAAGAATTTTTATTCTTCCGATAATAAAGCAAATTTCACTTCACTCGACTATTTGTTTTCAATGGTCTGATATTTACTGAAATGATATTCATTTATAGTAGTTGTGATTGTCCCACTTTTGTGATGACAATTATTATGATAGTTTTGTTCAAGGTCTCACTTTTGGTGACAGAAATTGATGTGAAAATATTCATAGAAAAACTGATGTATATAATAAATAGAATAAACAAGTATTTTTGATTTTGATTTCCCAGTCTGAATACTTACACCTCTTTTTTTGTTGTGTCTTACCGCATACAAAATTTTGTGTCAAACTAATATGTTGTAGTACTTACTCTCTTTCCACAAGGAGAGTTCTTGGAGAGGGGTTGTCTGTCAAATATTTTTAATGCCATGATATGTTTTGTATCAATAGAGAAATACAATTTGGAGATTCAAAACTCAAATTTGCACTGAAAGAAATAATATTGTAAGTGATAAAAAATGAAATATACCAAACTAATGAATGTTGCATTGCTACAGGAACAATACGGACATTGTTATCGAAAGATTTTTAGTGTTACAATACATTCCAGTTGAAAGAAAAATATTTCATTGTTAGAAGAACAATATGCAAATTGTTATAGAAATAGTGTCATTTTGAACACTAAAATTTATTTCAGCAATAATTGTCTTATTATCACTATCCAAAACTGAGGAATTCAGTGGTATATACGATTCCTATTATTGTTTGCGACAATTCATTGACATTTGAACTAAAAACAACACTTTAAATACTAGTGTTAAAAGAAAAATGGCAGATGAGATGATGGATACTCAGTAATACAAATCTCTCTTGTGTAATATAAAAGACTACGAGGAGAATGATTTAATGAATGATTTGTGAAAAGTGTGACAAGTATTGACATTCGTCAGATAATGATCAAGTCCTCAACAATTGTTGGTGGACTTCCTTTATGGGTCTGTCCTTGAGAATGGGCGTCATTTCTGGTGAACGAATTTTCATAATTTGGAACCACAACTATATTTTGCTGAACATTGGCCATAGACGCTTTCAATTGTTTCGAATTTCTTTCCAGAATTTGTCCTTTATTTGTCTCTACTAGAAATGACCTTGGTCTATTTGCTTTTTTGAGTACCTTTCCACCTATCCACTTTTTTGGTCCTTCTTGAACAATTATTTCGTCCACTACATTAAAGTTTCTCGTAATACTACTATTTTGGTCAAAAAACTGTTTTTGTTTTTGACTCAATCGATAGAGTTCTTCTTGAACACCTGTTATAAGGGTTGTTCTGGTTGTGCGACTGAATAATCTTTGTACTGGACAACCTAAATTTTCATTTATTGGAGTGTTCCTCTAATTGAGAAGGGCTTGGTATATATCAGAGTTTTCATTTTCACATTTTTTTATAAGATTTTTTGCAATAGATACATATTTTTCTGAAAAACCATTCGACTGTGGGAATCTTGGTGATGAAGTTTGATGGTTAATTTTCCAGTCTTAGACGAACTTCTTGAATTCACGAGAGCTATTTTGAGGACCATTATCAGTTTCCAGTGTTTAAGGAATGCCATGTACCGAAAATATTTTTTTAGATGAGATATTTCTTCATTTGAACTACTATGTTTCAATTTTTCAAAATCGTAGAATCCCGAGTAACTATCACATATCAGCAAATACTCATCCTTTCCCAATTTGAACAGATCCGAACCAACAATCTGCCATGGTAACTGTGGTATTTCTCTGGATATTAGTGGCTCTTTAGGATTTTAATTCTGCATTGATTGACAAACATCACATTTTTTAACGAACTCCGTGATATCTTTGGTCATTCCCAACCAAAACACTCCAGACCTTGTCCTTTTTAATGCCATGTTGACTGGAATGAATATCTTTAAGGATTTTCAGTACACAACTCTTTGGAATCACTACTTTGTGTCCATTGAATATCAAACCATCTAACAGGGAAAGTTGGTCGCGGAAAGTCCAGTAATGTTGTAGGATTTTTTGAAGTTTTCTTGTCTCATTTGGCCACCCTTTCATTATCACTTCTTTTAGGATTGATAATTCGGGATCACGTGACGTCTCTTCAATTACGTTTCCCCTTGTTAATTATAACAGCTGTTGGATTCAGCATGACGGGGCTCCTCCACACAATAAAAGAGCAGTTTGCGAATATTTACACCAAAGATTTCCTAATAGGTGGTAAGGAAATTCTGGACCTGTGAGGTGGCCGGCAAGGTCACCTGACCTTACAGTTTTGCATACTTTCTTGTGGGGCACTTTAAAGAACAAAATTTATGGAGAGCAAGAATATGACACAGTAGATGAACTTAGAGACAATATCATCACGCAATTCAGGTCTATCAGAAGAAGGGATATTGTTAGGGCTGTTCTTAATTTGAGACGACGAGCTCGGTTATGTATTCAAGAGGAAGGCCATCATTTCGAACACTTGTTGTAATACTTTTTGTGCATTTTTTACAAGCTCATGATTTCATTCTTGTTTTTTGAAACGCACCGTACTCAACCAAGTGTTTGCCCAAATTTCTGAATAATGTTCTATCCGGCTGTTGTCTTTCCGGATATAATTCAAAATAATTTTGTGCTGTTTTCGTACTATTCCTATAACAAATTTATAATAAAGTTTCAACATATCTCGTTTTTCTTCATTTGAGAATGAGGACATTTCAACTGAAGTATTTGTGCAAATTTATGATGTTTAATGAGTTCTGACATCTAGTGTTTATTAAACAAAATTTTTCGATGGAGTCATGACCATCTCAGATGAAGTTGTTTTTTTTTTAATATCTGTGGTTTCAGAGAAGTGCAAATCATAACAAGTTATACATCAATAAAATCAGAATGAGAATCACTATTTTTCTGTATAAAAAGACAATATGGCACCCATAACAGAAAAAAAAGTTGATGATGAATGCCAGAAGACGAAACATCGGATAGTAAATCTGAACATGAAAACGTGTAGCTGAAAAAAAGTGTCAATGAAAATGTACTTTTGATTTTGAGCTATGTTGTCAAATAACGATAGAAAAAAATAAAACCGAAAATTCAGATTTTCAGTTTTTTCCCGATATTTCCGGAAAAACTCGGAATTTTCCAAGTTTCAAAACAGTATTTTGTTAAGCACCAGAATACGCAGCTTTGCCCCAATTTAAGCTTCGACGTATCTCCTGTAGTTTAGGAGATCCCAATGGTGGGGGTCGAATTTGAATTGCACTGTATTTCACCGATATATAGGAGAAATTCAAATCCTCCACCCTTTCCATGAAGTTTATGATAAAAGCTGTCATGAAAAAAGAACAAAGTTTTTGTTTGATTCAAATAGGTAGTCGTAGAAAAAGTATAGTGGGCAATGAGATGAAATAACCCATTTCCCACTAGTAGTTATATAAAGTTTTGTAGTAAGGGTATTGTACAATATACTAATTTCATCCCTATACAAAAATATGCCAGTCACGTTTTCATTCAAATAATTAAATGGTCGTAGAAAATTCTGTACATCATTCAACTTTCATTCTGCCTGGTGACATTTCCTGTAATTTCGTTGGGTTGTTCTTCCGACGCCGATAGTGTCACATTTCTCCTACACTTAATTGGCGCAGATTATGGCGTAACGTCACTGTTATGGAAATAATTCATATTACGCTATTAAAATTCGACACCATTGCGTGTTACTAGGGCAAAATTACGGAGTTCCTTATCAGATTCCAGTCATGTAGTTATTCAGCCCTCGAGTGAAATATGTAAATTATATTTATACGCCATATACACGATTAATATCATCATAATATCGAGTCGGGCCGTTTGACAAATTGGCCAAGGTCGCGAAATTCTAGTCTTCATTTCCATAAACCGCGTTTTCCAGACGATAACGCATTGTTTTTGATAGGCTAGTCATGACCATTTCAATAATAAATCAGTTTGGCAAAAAAGATAATTTCTATGCGTGGGGTAGCAGGTTTTAGGTTGTATTTAACTCCATTATTGAAAATTTAAATGTTACAGAAAAGTCAAAATTGAGGTATCAGAACATCTGATAAGTTGATTGCTCCATTGTATATTCAAAAAAATATATTTAGCTCAAAAAACTAAAAATTGCGTTTTTAGTATTTTTACCTTGCCAATATTTTAACTCCATTAGGTATAGAAAAAACACTATCGAATTAACTGAGGAGTCACAAGCTTACTAATAACTCTCGAAATATCTATCACCCACCATGCAATGTTTAAAAAAATAAATGTCTGCGTTTCCTCCATAACGAAGTTAAGATATTGGCAAGGTTGAAATGCATAGGTAATTATGTCTCAACTGAAGGCGGATTTAGCGAATTCATATAGGGATACATTTTTCACTAATTTATGATTCATAAATATTTGAACTTCATTATCGCATAGAGATCTGAAGATTGTGATTTACTACTTCTTCAGGTGCATTTAGTCAACATCATTTTAAAATTGTGCTTAAATATATGTTAAAAACGAAAGTTGAATCTGTTAAATCAAATGGCACCATTTGTACAACAATATTAAGTTTATGCTAAAAACATGTCACTTTGAAAACCCCAACTTTATAAGAATCTTACTTTTACGATAAAAATATTGTCCATAATTCACGTGTACCTAAAGTTTCATGTCATAAAATGTACCTATCATTCTTAAATGTATGCCTAAATCTAAAACTCAGGTATCATACAAAATTATTTTCAATGTCATGTTTATGTCAGTGCTTATGCTAAAGTTACGTTTATGTTGACTAAATGCACCTTTCAATTCTTAAGCATAAGTAATTGACCAGTGACATTTCTCAATTTGTTAACCTGTACTTGGCGATGTCTATCGAAATCTGTTTTACAATGATAAACAATTCAAGTAATAGGACTTGTTTCCCTTGTTTCGATTTCTTTTATAAAAAACCCTCCTCCAAACTCATTTTCAAATCAAAAAGAGCTTACTGGCAAGATTGATAATAAATAAATAAACAACAACGATCTTGACAGTCTTGACGTAAACCACATATTCACAGAACTGACAGAAAATGAGGTTTTAAGAAAAATATTTAAATTTGAGGTACACCCAGGAGCATTATTTATTTTTTCACTTTACTAGTGTACAAGTTAGAAGTTGAGAATTTCAAGGTTATGCTATATAAAATTTCGATATGAATTATAAATTGTGGAATGGGTAAATCCTTTCATTCAAGTCCCTATGTTGAACTTTTATGGATTATGCAATAAAATTTCTCATATGCAATAAATTATGCCTCATGAATCCGGTAAATCTGCCTTAGTGAAGTCAATTCCATTATTTCACTGGTACAGATTGCATTAAAAGTTGGATTATAGTATATTCCAATCCGAAGTTCAGTAAATGTAAACAAAAGCACGTGAATGTAATTTGTTACCAGGGTCGCAATGAGGACAAAATATTATTGCAATGTAGTTTCAATGTATTCAAATTAATAATTTTAGAAATATAAATTTGCAATACCTCAATACCAATGAAAATTGAAAGGAAATTATTAAAAAGATTATACAAGGTGACGCAAAAGTACATATATAATTAATCTGATGGTATGAAATAAAAAATAAAAATGAAGATATTTGTCGGGAATTTCTAAAGTTTGTTTATAAAAGTTGTAAATACCACTAAGAGCTGTATTTATAAAGTCATGATACACAATGTTCTAATTTTAAACAAATATTTTGAAAAAGTTGGGAATAGATAGACTGTCTTTGAACTGTTCATGCTTATACACGTTTAAAATCATTTCCTTGGTTTTTATGCCGAAATGAGACTTTTTCGACCTTTGCCTAGGAGACAAAGAAATGTCAGTAGGCTCATCAGTTGTATCCGTGCTAGAAATGTTCAAGTGTCCTGGATATATATTTAATATACCAAACAAGTATTTAAACAATACACTTAAACTTTCGGTATAATTTGAATTAGACACAATATTCAAACTACAAAAAGATGCAATTTAAACAACATAATTAAACTCAATAAATTGGATGCAACGTCGATGCACTTCACTTCGCACTGAATCTGAGTACGCACCTGCATCGAAACAGTGAAGAGCAGTTGAAGGAGTTTATGGTCGTTTGACCAATACCGTTGCAGATTTCAGCAAGCCGGGAAGCGATCTCGTGCTGATCATTGTTTATATGCACTGAATCTTGGATTGGAATATACAGTATTCAGCGTTTCTTTTTCAAAGTAATACCTTTTTTGAGTTATATTATTATTATATTAATATTATGAAATTGTCCAGATTATCCGAAGATGGGGAAGTAGGTGAATATTGAGTACAAAAATTCGCATAGTCATTATTATTATAACATTATTATTTTTAAATTCTTGTATTGTTGTCGATCCTTGTGTGTGCTAGATTTAAGATTATTCGGAGGATTCGATGAGTGTGAAAATTGATTTTGAAAATTCTTGTCATAATTATCATTATTACATTAATGTTATGAAATTATTGTATTGTCATTGGACCTTGATATTTGTGTCAAATTTTAGATTATTCGAACGACTGGAAGTAGGTGAAAATTTATTTCAAATATTCACATCAACATTGTTATTATTGTTATTTTATTATCAATACAAAATTCTTGTATTGTCATTGGTCTTTGATATGTGTTCCAAATTTTAGGTTATTTGGAGGATTTGTGGGTGAAAATTGAAGTTAAAATTCTCATCATTAATATGAAATCCGTGTATTGTCGTCGGTCCTTGATATATGTTCCGAATTTTAGATTACCTTCATAATTATTATTATGACATTCTCATTCTGATATTCTTGTATTGTTATCGATCCTTGATATGTGTGCCAAATTTTTGGACGATTGGAAGTGGGTGAAAATCACCTTTAGAGAAAAAATCCTCAGACGATACGATGAAAGAACTTACAAACAAAAAAATTACCATGCAATTTTTCTGGATTTAACGAAAGCCGTCGATACCAACGATCCACGCTATTCCATTAGCAAGCTTGGAAGACCTGGGAGTGAGAGACAAGATAGAGAAAGAGAACAACAAGCAAAACTAGAGGCCGATATTAGTGAAAAACAGATAATAATATGTGGAGTATCTCAAGGAACGGTTTTGGGACCTTCGTCTCTCAATATATATCAAAACAGTAGGTTATCAGTCCATACACACGGTATGGTGTTCAGCTTCGCAAATGAAACTGTCATATTTCACGAAGGTGATACCTGGAATGACCTAAAATGTAAAGTAAATCATAATATTATGCGAATAAAAAAATTTGTTTGATAACAGGAAGTTATCTATCAATTTCAAGAAAACTTTCAACTGTGCAGCTTGTCTTTGGATCTCCCAGCACCCACTGAAATAACAATAAGAGATGACTTTGAACTTTTACAATCCAAAACTACCATGTATTTGGGAATAATGCTGGACTCAAAAAGCTTCAGAGAATTTTGAATGAATACAAACGAGTTCCATCTATATTAGAGATCAATCAAATAATCTGGTCGAATCACAGATTATGTTTCGAAGTGAAATATAAAGTATTTCTCTGTTTATTTAACCTCAAATTTCAGATTCTTGTTCTTGTTTCGCTTTGTTCCTCTTCTTCCACCGTTTCCGATTCCTCACGTCTGTTGAAGAGCGTTCTGTCATGTTTTTTTTTTTTTTGGTGTTTTGGTGTTTTGGCATCGACTGCTATGGTCATTAGCCATATTGTTGTTACTGTTGTTGTTCTCGCCTCTGAGGTGATAATCTGTTTTTAGTTTGGCAGATATATAGGAATTTCAGCCATACCTCTTCTAGTAGAGTGGACGCTTTTTCTAGGTCTCTCGAGTTGTTTTTGCTCTCCTCTTTCCATATATCCAGGATGTTGTTCTGGTTCTTTATAGTGTTACTCTTTGTGGTTTTTTCTTGTTTTTTTTTGATTTTCTGCATTGTCCTTTTCTTTTCTTCTTTCTCTATTATTTTGTTGTTCTTTTTCTCTCTATCCTCTTTTTGCTCTTGTTCTTGTTCCTGTATGAAGTTTTTCCTTTCCATTCTCATTTTCTCCTGTTGCAGGTCAAATGGCCAGGAATTTCTGATACATAATATGTTTCCGAGGACTCTAATGTTGTCGGACCTACCCTTTCAGTGATGAGAGGTAAGACCATTGAAACATGTCTGCAGGTCGTCACTCCCAGCCAAATGAAAGACATTATTTTGTTTAATTACAATAAGCAGTTTCAATTGAGTCGTCTTGGAGGAACGTAGTACAAATATATATCAGATGTTCAATATCCATCGTGGTATTAGCCACGAAAGTAGTTGTTTCCTGTCAGATTTTGTCGATTTCCTTCAAATCATAACTTAAGATCACATATGAGCCTAGTGTAACCATATGGCAACAGGAACAGTTGCTTGTGCAAGTAATACAGCTTTATCAGTTAGGTTTGAAGACAACAGTTCTATGCTGCATATTAGTTATTTTATTAGAGCTACTATCGTATAGAACTGGGACATATGTTAATGGGAAGGAAAACAAATTCCCTACTCAAATGTCGTTCGAATTGTGTCGAGCAAAGCAAACGTAGCACAATTTTTAAAGACGTTAATTTCAGAGAACGCCAAATAAATTCACAAAAATTAACAAAAAGTGATCATGTACTTCTTCTATCAACGTGTAGTTCAACAAAATATAGAATTCATGCAGCGAGAACAGATTTAACGATTTTTAAAAGATGGCGTATTTGTGTGGCCAAATGGACACAATAGGCTTTGATGGGTTAATGAAATAACTTTCAATGAATAGAAAACAACGCAATTGCATATCCATTTGTCCAACTAATATTTCCAATATCGATAGGCCATTGACTTACACGAGAATAAAATACCACGAACTCAACGCAAATAACCTTCCGCATAATACAAAATGTAAATATTTGTCAGGATATCAAGATCTCCAACAGCTATATTCCTGTCAGACGGTGAAAAAGTCGATATCCAATATGAAATTCAGGAGTCGATGGAAAAGTTAGAGGTATCAAAGCGAAGATTGTGAAATAGGAAAGATGAAAGAGCAGCGCGCGTTACATCAAAAACTTCCTCGGTGAGTAACGAGTTCGTATGAATTTCTTTGAACGCCTCGGTTGAAAATGTATGAACTATCAGTTGACTTAAAATAACTTTTATGGAAAGCTTTCTTTGAACCAGATATTTTATTGGGGAGAAAAGGAACATTCTCTGTCTCTCTTCGAAGGTGTGAAAGTATGAAGGAAGCTCCAATAGGGAAAATTCATAATATTTTTCTATTTGTTTAATCAATTTTTTACTTTGTTACAACATAGTAAAAAATATAAATACTGTTGAAAGTCTTGGAATTCATTTTTAAAATAATATATAAAATACCTATTGAATTTGACCTATTTGAACGCCTCCATTTTCGCGCGCTGTGGATGACGTCACATGGCGCAATCAGTGTTGTTCTTCTTCAGTGTCGTTCGTTGAGACGTACTCTGATTGCTCTACTTGCTTGAAGTTGGTATTTTATAGAAAAATAAGACAAATGCAGTACAACTGTTAGAGAGAGATGAACATATGTGAAAGTGATCTCGATCAACCAGAGCAGTCTTAAATGAACAAGCCTTTCTATTTCTATAGTTATGGCCATTGACACTATTGACAGTTATTAATTAGGTTAGGGATTTGCAGTTTTAATCGCTATTACGATAATGGAAAATGCTAAAAACCATTTCATAGGTATTGTCTAGTACCGGAATGCCAAAACACAATTATAAGTACACCAAATAAAGTACTTTTTTCTGTTCCAAGAGATGCGAAAATACGTAAACAATGGTGTAAGGTTATGAGAAGAGGCGAAGTATCTCCAATATCACATTTACATTGTTGTGAAGATCATTTCAATGTGAGTATATTGTATTTCGATGTTAACATGATGTTAATTGATCAGAAGTAACTTTTGTATGCATAAATGTTTTGTATTCAAGCGGGAGATAACTCTGTTTATACCTGCCTCACCTAAATTACAAAAGGAAAACTACCATTTGATAAACTATTACTAATTATCAGTTCAGGTATTGTCGGATTGTGTTTGACAAAACCACTTTCAGTCATTGCTCTTGATGATTTACAATTGTCACTAGACCAAAATCGCACTATGTAATGGAAAACACTACAAATATATAAATAAAAACAAATTTTCTATAAAAGACGTCTAGCACAGTATGAATATCAACACAGATAAATTTCATAACGTGCCATGTGACGTCATTCTTTGTTTCGACCAATGGTGATGCGTTTCGCAAATTTGAATTCCGCGCGCTTCTTATGCACTTTTTAATTAAAGTTTTATGGAGTTAAATACAAACTAAATGATAAACTAATGGTTTAGGTGTAATGTCAAGACAATAAAGTATCGGAGGTAAAACAATCAAGTAAACTTAAATCACTTGCATATTCCCTATTAATTTATAAAGAGAAGTTCTATTACCAATATCAATTCAAAGGGTTTGATGTATCACGAAAAAATTGCTTGAGTTCATAGAATCAACTGCGAAAGGAGAAAAAACTGTGCAATCGCACTGTGCAAAAACTGTGAATAAACTTCAATATAATAACGTTCATTTACAAAAAAGACAAATGAGATGGTGTTGAAGATATGGAGAATCAGCAATTTTTTGTAGCCAATTCATCATCATGAAACAATAGATAATCTCAACGATATGTAATTTTAAGTGTGACATCTTCTACTTGCAACTCCAATATTCAAAACATTTCCAAAAAATACGATAATTTGAAATAAAGCATTCCAGAAAAAGATGGAGTATATTTTTTCGATTTCCGGCAGTTTTAACGAAGCATAGTGACTATTTAACTGATCTATTTGTACAACACCGCGATGCTTGGATTCGTGCTATAAAACGGGGCCCTCTCAGTAAATCACAACTTAAAACTTGGCATGTGTGTTCTCGACATTTATTCGAAGGTTAGTAAGTGTAAATCAGTTAATTTTTGTACATGAATGAGTTTGAAAAATAGTTTTAGGAAAACCCAGTGCCTTAAAGGAAAGCATGCATCTTGACTGGATACCCAAAATATGGGCTACACCACAAGTGGGAAACCACATAAGTCTGCAGATGTTCTCGACATTTCATCGAAGGTTATTTAATGCATATCAGTTAATTTTGGTACGAATTGATTTTGTCCATAAAACGAATTTTTTCATCGTACCGTCACTTGATATCACCACTAAGGGATAAACTATAAGTACTTCGAGAAATATTTGTTACAATTTTATTAAAATAACACCAGAAAAATTAACTTTTGAACTAAACGCAGAGGGTTAATTCCAACTTATCAATATGTGTGCCCTCCAGAAAATATGGCCGACCTGTCAAAGTCACGTGTTTTGAAATGGTCTATAGAATAGAATACTGTAGCAACGTAGTCTATCTATTGACAAATATGATGATATAATACATTTTTACAACGTATGAACTTTTGTTATATTATTGTGTTTCGAAATTGACAGTCATATTATAACCATAGAAAAATTATAGTGTAGAAAATCGAAATTTTCGAGTTTTGTTATAGAATTTTGCCTGGCTCCACAATTAATACCTCTTCGTTTTGTTATTTACCTTTTACCTGTAATTTACAGCTCTAGCTCATTTGGTGCGCCTGTGAACATGATAGACCCTTTCTTCTCCGGAAGATTCCTCGGTATTGTGATGAATAATAATGATAATCTGTCATTAAAATTTGTTCATTCAAGAAGTCCAAAAATCAAAATGATTTAAAAAAAACGTGATAGGAATATCAATTATTGACTAAAAACACTGTACGACAACTGTCTCATCTCCTAATATTTTAGTCTAATAACAATAAATAAATTCAAATAGGTAGTATGTGCTACTTCAGTTGCACTCAATCGTAATGAAAGGCCTTACGAGTGAGTTTTGATATAAAATAAATAATCTATTTCTTGTTGGGAATTTCTTCATAAATTGGACGTGGATATGTAAAATAAACATCAAAGGTCAACTGATTCTTTCAATGAATGATTTTGGTAAATACCTTGTTTCTATATGGCTGATGTGTACAGCTTTTCTTGATAAAATATATTTTATAAATTAAATTATAAAATGTAATGTAAAAGAGTTCAACTGGTAGAAAAACCACCTCCTCCACAGCCGGTTGGCAGGGGTTCGTCATCTCTATCATGCCTGATACCAATTATTTTCAAGGGCCGAAATTCTTCACAATTTATTGGTTTTGTATTGTCTTTACTCGAAAGTATTTTTGTTCTATGGGAAAGAACTGAAGCTGGATGATTCTCAATACTTGAAAGGTTTTCCCTTCTATAAAAAAGAATAAATGGCGTTTCAGTAGGTTTCAAACAAATATAATACATTTTTACAACGTATGAACTTTTGTTATAATATTGTGTTTCGAAATTGACAGTCATATTATAACCATAGAAAAATTATAGTGTAGAAAATCGAAATTTTCGAGTTTTGTTATAGAATTTTGCCTGGCTCCACAATTAATACCTCTTCGTTTTGTTATTTACCTTTTACCTGTAATTTACAGCTCTAGCTCAGTTGGTGCGCCTGTGAACATGATAGATCCTTTCTTCTCCGGAAGATTCCTCGGTATTGTGATGAATATAATGATAATCTGTCATTAAAATTTGTGAATTTGAAAATAAATTGATTTTTATTTCGAAATTTCAGATTATTGTTCATTCAAGAAGTCCAAAAATCAAAATGATTTTAAAAAAGCGTGATCGGAATATCAATTATTGACTAAAAACACTGTGCGACAACTGTCTCATCTCCTAATATTTTAGTCTAATAACAATAAATAAATTCAAATAGGTAGTATGTGCTACTTCAGTTGCACTCAATCGTAATGAAAGGCCTTACGAGTGAGTTTTGATATAAAATAAATAATCTATTTCTTGTTGGGAATTTCTTCATAAATTGGACGTGGATATGCAAAATAAACATCAAAGGTCAACTGATTCTTTCAATGAATGATTTTGGTAAATACCTTGTTTCTATATGGCTGATGTGTACAGCTTTTCTTGATAAAATATATTTTATAAATTAAATTATAAAATGTAATGTAAAAGAGTTCAACTGGTAGAAAAACCGCCTCCTCCACAGCCGGTTGGCAGGGGTTCGTCATCTCTATCATGCCTGATACCAATTATTTTCAAGGGCCGAAATTCTTCAAAATTTATTGGTTTTGTATTGTCTTTACTCAAAAGTATTTGTGTTCTATGGGAAAGAACTGAAGCTGGATGGTTCTCAATACTTGAAAGGTTTTCCCTTCTATAAAAAAGAATAAATGGCGTTTCAGTAGGTTTCAAACAACTCAAGTTCTCCAGCAAGGCTTAAGAAACAGTCATTGAATTTGTACCAAGCCATCTGCTGATCTTTAGCGAGTGTGTAATAGTGACCGGAATCCAAGCTCGAACCGCAATGGACCGCAGCCGCATAGAGTTCATAGCGGGTTTCCAGAATGAGGTGTTCGTCTAAAGTTACTGATTCCAGGATTTTGGTGAGCTGATGTGATGCTGGATCATATCGAAAATGTTTGAGAGTGAGTATCAGTATAGTTGGCGCTATCAATATGTTTGCCCTCCTCTCGCCGTCAGTCGAAACATTGCATAACTCGCAGCGGTACCTATTATCGCCTGTTAATTTTTCCGGTTGTTGGTAGTTATCAAACAACGTCTGTACATATAGTTTCTCCAAGAGGTTCAGAATTGAAAGCTGCAGGTCCCTGAAAGTGTCCACCTGCTCGCTCTTGGACCCGCATTCTCCGCAACATGAGATACTCAACGTCTTTCCTTCGAAAGCATGCTGCACCAAGGTTGGTATTTCTGATGCTGCTCCATCTTCAGCACAGATTGCATTGAAGTCGGTATCTTGTTCCTGCAACGGATCCAGTAGGTGCCCCAGGAATTCTGAAATATCTTGTTGATGTTCTGGAAGGAAGCTTATTTCATTTGGTGAAAAGGAAGACCTATTGGACAACTGCTGCAGAGCATGAAGGTCTTGTAGCCTCAAAAACAGCTCGGAAAAAATCCTGTTTTGCAACAAAACATCGTTTCGGAAAGTCTTCGTCATAAATAATGCTTGCAGAACACTATTCATGTAACACGTATTGCTCACGTTGATCAAACCAAATTTTCCCTCAGTATCCTTGCGCAAAGCCGATGACTTGATTTTCTGCTGATTTTGAAACAATGCTGGCATGTTGGTTCTATGCAGTGGTGTACTATTGTAGCTCTCATCATTCCTCGACTCTTTCCTATCTTTACCAAACTCAACCAGGCGTTTCCACTTTGATTTAGGAAGATGTTAAATCTCGGTGGAACTATCTGCAATTGGATTTTCTATCGGGTTGCTGCAAATAGGTTTTGATAGAGGTATGAGAGAATCATTGACATTTGAAGAAGGTAAACCTGAATATTGGGGATACATGGATATTTCATCTAGGCGTTTGGAGCTAGGAATAGTACGCCAAGTAGCACACCTATATTGGTACAATTTGGTGAAATATTTGAAATGCAATATTGGCGAGAAAAAAAATGTGAACATTCGGCGATATTGGTCCAATATTACTTGAACAATAGTGGCGAAATATTCTCGAAATAATATTGTCCTCAAAATATTCGGCAATATTGGTACAATATCGCCAGTACAATATTCTGACAATATTGGCACAATATTCAAACGTTATATTGTGGAGAAACAAAATGTGAACATTTTGCGATATTGGTCGAATATTGTTTAGGCATTTCAAAAATAGTATTGGCGAGATATTTTTGAAGCAATAATGGCCTCAAAACATTTATCGATATTGGTTCAATATCAATTGGATATATTGGTAAATTATTAAATGTCTTTCAGCTGATCAAGGTGACATCAGAGTCTGCCTTTTGATCACTATAACCACTGAGTAAGCTGTATTGAAAACAAGTTATGGGAACTATTTAATATATCTTTGTAGGTTTCAGAAGACGGTCTATATATGGAGCCACCTAGCGGATATTTATCAAAGTTCGATCATGATATAAATTTAATATGTTCCATCAATATTCAAAATTCATCTTAATCTAGATGTAGGAAATAATATGTAGACAATATTGTTTTAACGATATCGGTAAATATTATTGAACCCATATTGACCCAATATTGACTGACAAGATTTGTTGAATAATGGCGAAATATTATTCAACCAATGTGTGATCACACTTGGATATACAATATAGTTTTTATTCCCAGAATCGATATGAAGGGAATAATGGGTGTTCCGTCTTCACCTCACTTTCGTGTAATGTATACATTGTAAATAAATATTATTATTGTGTTTGTCTGAGATTTCCTCTATTTCCCTTTAAAATGTTCGCGAACCCGACTGTGTGTTCCTCGAAGCTCGAGGTGCGCGCTTCTCGCCAATCAGTGCGAAAAAGGTCTCTCTCGATCGAACTCTGGGGTCGAAGGTGCTCAAAAAAAACCCTCTCAAAACGCAAGAAAGTGTGTCGCAATATTAAAAAGAAAACTGTCGACTGTAAAGAATAGAAAACCGGTGTCCTGCGGAGACCATTATTGCTGAGCTCATGCCCTTATGACTCCAGGAACCGAAGGTAAGGAAAACACAGTCTCGATTTCTCTTGTTTCTACCATTCAAAATAAATCCACGGGGCAGTTTCCACCTATACATCCCTCAGATACGGTCCACAAACATCCCCAAGATCAAACAATGGGATTGCAATATTTATTTTGGATGTTGAAATCAATGTGAAGACAATATTGTTTTATCAATATTGGTAAATATCATTGAACCAATATTGACCCAATATGAGTTATAACAATTTATTAAATAAAGTTGAAATGATATCCAATCAATGAGCTGTCAATCTTGGAAATACAATATAGTTTTTTATCCCTAGAATCGATATGACTGGAAAATTGGGATTGCAATATTCATTCTAGATGTGGAAAACCATATATAGACAATATATTGGTAGAAATTATTCAACCAATATTGACCCAATATTACATGTGAGAATTTACATTCAAAACGGGTTCAACCAATATTCCACCAATATTTTTAATATAATATTGCTTTTTGAATATTCACCCATATTGGACCAATATTATTTTTCCATATACAATATATCTATATTGGCCCAATATGGATCCAAGATTCAGCCGATATGATGTGCTAACTGGGACTTAAAACAGATGCAGCATTTCCTCTTTGTAACGCGATACTGATTCTTTGAATCAAAAATTTGGTTGCTCTGGAATCGTCTGATATTCTTGATATTGTGTTTCACAATTTCATTAATCAACTCTGAGGCGTATGAACCAAAAACTTCGAAATCTACTGGATAAAATGAATAGTGGTCCTTCAAAGCTGAATATTTTCTGAACTTTGCTTTTTCCGCTGATTCTGCAGCTCCACCTGAAACCTTGAAAGTCGCCATGATGTGTGAAAATGCAACAGTGTCCACGCAGGTAAAATCCCACACTAAAGGTTTTCCTGTTGTTGATGAAGATCTTTTTATTAGAGCATTTATGGAGGCATGCCTAGAAAATCGTCCACGATAGAGTTGCATCACGAAGTAGAGCTGGCAATCAGTCTCCTGTACTGTCTCAATCGTGGATATGCCAAAATAGTAATGACTTGGAATGGCTGCTGTCTTCAAATCTTGGTTGTAATATATGTACTTTGAATACTTCTTTGTGGATAAAACGTTTCTGGTCGTTTTAAACAAAATAATGATGAAAATAATCATGTTGGAAACCATATCAACATTGCTGATGCCAAAATAGGATTGATTAAAGGCAATTTCAAGTCTTACTGGGATAAAATAAAATATTTACACTTAAATTCCTACACACTTTTGTTTATAAATGATTAATTTATAAATATTGTCGTCATATTTTTTATCCAACATATCATAACACTATGAAGGTACTCTCAGCTACATCATAATGGGTTCAAGGATTTAACGTTAACAAACACCTCAGGGATGTTGACAGAGAAATGACAACTATATATTTCAGAACACTCAGCTGATAACAGTTCAGCGTACACGGTAATTCCAATGAATTTTTCATCTGCAGTATCTTCTTTGCACGAAGATTATAAAGCTGGGTGGTGTATACTTCCCTTAAAACATAATAAATCATTTAGCTTTTTCTGTAGTCTCTGATCATAAACTCCATCCGGAAACACTTTTGAATTTATATCTATAAGAAGTTATAAATATGGCCCTCTTGATACATATGTCTGTTGTTAGGTGCAGAACCCATCAAGCACTTCGATGATAAGTCGAGAATAAACACATAATAAAGCGACGAAAATAAATATGTAGCTGGTGGCAAAGAGGCACATGGTGAAAGGAATATTAATCATCAAATTTCGAAGACATTCTCTGTGCTGTTTTAGAAATTGATATATTATGGCCAACCTCAATGACATTTGGATTGATCTAGAAAATAGTAAGTGGATTTTTCGTACTAAGTATTAAGTAAATTGTTTTCAGAAATTAATGAAAATTTATATAAAAGATTCAAATTAGGAGAATACTTTCTAAGGAACGTATCTGTCTATAATAAGAACACAATTTGTTCAGCAGAGCCCCTTGATTGACGCAGTCAAATGCTTCGATGGCATCCATAAAAAGACCTATGGCTATTTCTGATTTATCTAACTAGCAAATAATTTCATCGACGCAAATGCTGATGGCAGATTCAACATTTCTTTTCTTTATAAACTCATGCTAGTTCGAGGAAAGTAATTTTCGTTCTGTCAAAAATCGTATTAGTACAATAGGAATATTTACTATGCTTTCTTGAAATACCAGGTTCGTAAGAGTATTTTTGGTACAACTGTCATTGAAAATGACTAATGGTGAAAACTTATTTAGGAGGAATCATTTATAAACGTTTGAGGCATTTGTTAATATTATTACCCTGAAATGTTACTGACTAAGAATTCAGTCCAATTGAAGAAGGTTCTTTATCGCCAACCAATGATGGTGCCATGGATGATCAAATAATGATGGTGCAGATCTAGAAATTATTCCAAGAATATATCAGCAGTTTCATTTTCAATAGAATTCTCGATGTATCCCTCAGCTACAGTTGAGGACTGCCCCCCACCATGTCGTTCTATTGCAGTAAAACTTGCTGCTGAATTCTCTTACAGAGATGAGGGTCTTCGAAAGCAATTGCTGGTAAACTGCTGCGGATCTGGCAGCTTCCCAAAAGTATTTATTCCAACTGGTCAAACAATGCATTTATTGTTAGAGTAATTCAGGAAAAACGACGGTGAGTTACATAAGTTGGGCGTAATACAGCATATTCATGGTAGTGATTCACGTAGTATATGAATTAGAAATGACTGTATTATTTCTTCAATGTCATCTACGCTCATTTTGCAGAGTTTTTCACGACGGCACGCTCCAAATAATCAAAAAATGGTTGTCACTTTAATCATTAAACATAATTGGTATCAGGAGCTTCATTTGAAAATGTGTCAATTTATTGTTACGTTGTCAGAATTTTCGATTTTTTTGGAAGGTATTCGATACATTTTCGTTTAAAAAATGCGATCAATTATGGTATTTACTCATATCCACGTTTTTCTTGACTTTCAATTCAGCTTTTATCGTAGAGAATTTAGACCACAGCGTTAATGACTTCCATAACTTCCATTTTTTTAGAAATAAAATGATAGAACGCTTTCAGTGAACTTGCCTTTAACTTCCTTCATTTGACTCCATTCCATTGTATTTATTTTCGCAGCAGTAATAGCAACGACCACAAAGAAGCTAGGAACTTATTAATTTGTGGTTACTAATAAACGATTATTAATTGTTTTTCACCTGCCTCACTGTCATGCCTACTATTATATTCGAATTACAGAATATCACAGTAAGTAATGAAGTGTATTAGCACATGTAGATGGAGCCTCTGCCTTGTAATCCAGAGATCGTGTGTTCGAATCCTATGGATCTTATGAATGTTTTTCTTTTTCTCTTACTAGCATTAGTAACAGTTGTACAAAAATTTCGTATGATGCATTTGTTGAAAGTGATTTTATTCTGCGCGTGGTGCTGCTTCACTTGCTCGATTTTAATGAAAATTTGGAATTGAGCTATAGTGACCCTCTTCTTCAAAATCCACCTGTGCCGAACCGGGCTATTTATTTTTCAGGAGTGAAAATTACCCATTATTTCAAAAAAAAATTAAAACGTGGATTTTTGCATATATTTGGATGAAATGAAGTTTAAATTGATTATTTGTAGACTACTTGATATTCTCCAACGAGTTTATGAATAATCAGACAGGTGCAACAACTGTAAATCATTCCCTAAGGGGTAGTAATTTTCAAAACTCGTAATATCAAAGATGTTTATTATAATTTGAAAGTATTGAAAATTGCGTCGTTCAATTTGAATTATTGTTAGAATGAAATGATTATTTGCTTAAACCCTTATAAACCACCCCCTGGGAATTTGAATTATTAAAAAATAATTCTTATTAGAGATTTTTTTTTCATAATTAGAAATAATTTTAAACTGCATATATGTTGACTTGAGAATAATTCAATAATGACATAAAATAAATTTTCTCAACCCTTCAACCTTTATAAAAGCTACCCCTTGAGACCGAAAATGTTAAATTTGCGGTTATCATTTTTTTTGCAGTCTATTTTTATGATTACGGAATTGATCCTTACACGTCTCCAAGTTTGAGTTAATAACATAATCTTTCAAATATATTTAGGTCAGTGTTATGATGAGTTTTCTCTTCTCGGACAATTTGCTGGTAAATGGAATACACAATAACTGCTTCTTCTCGTATATTTATCGCTTCCTCAATCTAAATGGCAGCGAAGATGAAAAGAGCAGCTTTCATCTAGTGAAATGGAATCGCACCAGCATTTATTCATGCCGAACCACTACGGAGTTAGCGAAATAAACTCAATATTTCAACACCCGCTGACGATTTATGAGTGTACATAAATATCAGTCTGTTTCAATATTTGAATCTGCACTTGATTTATGCTTTTCCAAGCAGCGATACTCCGGGGGATCGATTGGTCTCACTTTTTGGGATAGGAAACGCAGTTATGATTCCAACCATTTATATGATTGTGAAGATCACAATTTTTGAATCGTGAAATGGGAAATGGGAGTATGCCAAGAAGCAGATGATACTGGTTGAACATCATTTTCATATTGGGACAATATAAGCTCAAAAATGGTTCTCAGATAATAGCCTAGTATTGAATGACAAGAAAATAATTGTGCTTTTAAGTTTCAATGATTCGAGGACTAATTTCGATCGTTTGCGGGCAAAATATGTGAATGGATCAATTCAACAACAGGGGGAGAAAACATTTTTAGGATCGGAAATGGCTGAAAACTTGCAATGGAACAATCGTATGAATACGGTTTGTAAAAAAACACTACTTAACACTAGAGTTGCAGTGTGAGTAGACCTTTATTATTAATCAACTATGATGCACATTTTCACTTGATTATTCCTTATGCAATTTTGGGGAGCATCTAGTGATTGTCTCAGGATGTTTAAATTTCAAGAAAGAGCTGTCATATATATTGTAGGAAACGGACCAGTTGTTAGACCATTTCTCAAGATTTAGATCATAATGGCTTATAGCCGCACAAAAGTTCACAAGAAATTTCCAAATGAGTTAAAGAATTTGCCTGTAAAACTCCATAAACATAGAATCAAGTAGTTGCTCTTGGGTAAATCATATTATACGCTCAGGTACTGAATATCTTAACGACAATCTGTTATATGTCATAGTATGTATGTGTATACAGGGTGAGTCAGAATAAGACCGACAAACAGATTCCTCACTTCATTTCGAGATAAAAAATTTCTATCTACGTATGTCTTAAAATGCATCCCTTCTGAGATTTAGGGTGTTGAAAGTACTAGAACAATTAAGATTTATTTGTTTTTCTCCAAAACACCTGAAGGAAAAAAAAATTTGGTACACTAACCAACAATCGCCTAGCGGTACCATTCTAGTTTTGATCCAGCAGTTACGTATGCACACTGTGTCCGTGCCAAATTTGAAATACCGATTTCAGTGTTGATCGCTTGCAGTAATTGTTGTGAAGTAACCGAATGATTTAAGACTTCTTAGGTGGGTTCATTTGATAACTGATTTGTTTTTTTCTGTTTGAGTAAACTGTTTAAAATGAATTTGTAACAAATCGTTTTACGATATAAGTAGTTAGAGAGGGCATGTAAAAAAAGTTTCAGCTAGGTTAGAACATAATTATTCTTGATTTCATTGAAAATATGAACAGGATGTTCATAAAGTCAGTTGTGGAATCATCTGCGACTGAAAGTTGGAATTAAGTCGCCATTTTCCATCGTACTAGATAACCTCTCTCGGAAGGGATTAATGTTTTAAAGAGAAACATTCTCAATTGAATATTGAATAGTACATGACTCCTCTGGAAATGGAAAAACCCTACGATAAAATTGAAGTTACTTTTTTGTAATATCTAACAGAAAACAACTACTTCCCCGGCTAAAGCCACGCTGGACATTGAACTACATCTAATAGATATTGAGAAAGACCCTATATTACTTGAAGAAAAATCTGAAAGTGAAAATTTGCATTTTCATTCAGATAGTTGATTATTAATTAAATGTCCAGTTTCCTTTGGAGATTCTTATCTATAAATGAGATAAGGAAGAATGTTGTTCAGAAGTACTATTACTCACAGAAAATCGCTCATTCCATTGATGCGTGAATTGCATCTCGTTTGCTAGGCCTACAATACATTTTGGTCGACAAAAATCTATTTCACTCTTCTAAGATCATCAGGGAGGTCGGAAGAATTGGAAAACTTACTTTTCAGAAGCAATTTCACACTGTAATGAGGAATTGTTGGACTATTTCTTGTGCGGTGAAACTTTGAAAATATTTTTCTGACATAAAACCTGTCATGGGTATGGCATGTTGATTTCATTGAAAATATGAACATGATGTTCATAAAGTCAATTGTGGAATCATCTGCGACTGAAAGTTGGAATTTAGTCGCTATTTTCCATCGTACAAGATAACCTCTCTTGGAAGGGATTCATGTTTTAAAGAGAAACATTCTCAATTGAAAATTGAATTACTTGAAGGAATCAATAAATCTTATAAATTTCATCCCCACAATATTGAACAATAATATTGAGATTTCCAGAAGTACATGTAATTTCATAACATTTTGAAAGGCTCACTCTTAGTCGAATGAATGAGCAACCTCAACCAATTTCTTATATCCTATGGTTTCCGATGTTCCAATGGTGGCTTCCAAATTGGAATTTCACCCGGCACTTCAATACTAGAAAAAAACGTATACATTCAAACTCAGTGGAATGTTGAATTGTTGGAAAATGATATGTTTTTTGTACGTACGTGGAGTCTCACAACGAACAGATTTTCTTCTACCAAGTCTTGATCAACGAACGTTTTATTAGAAAGGGCGTGTCTCTTAGGGAATCAGCATATACCGTCTGGTCTGTCCTATACAAACAAAAAATATTATTTCTATTCCTCGCATTGTGTGCAGTTGCTCCCGTCAGGAAGCACCACCCCACTAAACTCACATTTTGTAAGTAAACAAACCTTTCAACGAAAGTCTATGAAACTACGGCCTCATTTAACACAACGACCCATTTCTGGAATTGTCTTTCATTGATCTAACACTGCGATTTCACCAATGCTGAAGTATAGCCTGCAATTTGCAACTTTCCTTTGTGGGTTATTCAAACAGAAATGTAGTCCTTTAGGACAATTGCACTTTCGTTCCATTACGCGAAATCACTGCCGAAGTCTATCGAAATGGAAATACCGCTCTGCTCTATCAAAACCGTTTTAAAATTCGATTGAGTACACAGAATTGATTGTTAGTTGCCAAAAAAGTCTCATGAACTCGTGCGTATCATGTATTCGCTGGAAAGAAAAAAATCATCAATAAATATTTTCTCTTCTATGCCAGCAACCTCGATATTGTCCATTATTAACTACGGTAGTGTTTTTCATAAACTCAGCGATACCTGATATTTATTTATATTATTCGTATTTCTGTGTATCTACACTCTATATTTCTTTTTCTTATATGTATTTATATTATTGTGGCTTTACTCTTTGAGGCACGACTGAAATATAGGTGCACGAGAACAAAAATAATTGGAAAATCAGGACTCTTTAGTTAAAATTTTACTTTTGTCAAAAAACCATTGTGGTACATATTTGTACCACAATGCTTTAAGTGTTAAATATGGAATGACTGAAAACAATGTCTAGTTTTGGAAACATATTGTACCATTAACATTGAGATGCAGATGACTCAATAACCAGCCAATACAGGAGTCATGGAGGTCAGGAGTAGATGATAGTAGGCTTCAGGCATTCAGATTCACATGAATTTGATCGGCAAGCAAATTAGTTCGGAAAGAAATATAGTGAATTAGGTCATCCCAAATAAATAAACGGAATAATTGATAAGGAGAGGCCAGACCATTGACAAAATCTGGTAGATTACAATTTTCACTAATTGGAATAGGCCCTTGTCTGATGCAAACCCTTATTTGAACTAGCAAATAGTTATTCGTGGGATATTCCCATCAATTTAAATTGCATTTCGTTAACCATTTCATGTTAAAGAAAAAACTAAAAATACAATTGTGAACCCATGGTGCACGGTGGTACGATTTTTTGTACAAATTTGTACAAATGTCACCTCAGTAATCGTCAAAGTAGCTGTCTATTTGCAAAATCTGCCGAAATGATCACATTACTGGGATATAAGTATATGTAAACAATAACAGAGCTAACCTTGATTTGCTCAAAATGTAGTACCGCCATGCCTCAAAGAGTTAATGGCAACTTTTGCCATTTTAATTATTTAGTTTTCTATTATATTCTTATAGTTTATCTATGATTATACAAACCAAATGGTTTGCTAGATTTGAACTCCCTTTACAAGCTGAAAATTTGTTGTTTAATCCACACAGTTAGAAAAAAAGTGAAAACCTCAAATTAAATTTTTACTTTCATGGTACCAGACAAAATTGTTAGCTGCTAGTAATTTTAGAGCAAATTTTGGAAAAAAAAATCTGTTTTTCATAATAGAACAGTCAATTACAATTCGATACCTGATTAAATAAAATCTTATAATTCGTTCAAGAAATCCAAAAACAAATTGAAAAAAGAAATTTTGAGGCGATTTATTCAATGAATTTGACCACTAGAACTTTGAAATAGTTTCGATATGAGTTGAAAACTGATGAAATTAGGTATATTTCAATGTTTATTATTGTCTTTATATTCACCACATTGTATTTTATATTTTGAGCAAATGTATGGTCAGATTAGTATTATTTTTTTATATTTGTTGATCACATCTTTGTATGCTTATTTATTCATATGACACTAAGGTAAACACGATAAAATTTCCACAGATTTATTGTCTACGCCACATGTTTCGATACACAGTAGAATGTATTACTCGCTTGAGTAAGATACTGTGTGTATCGCGTAGACAATAAATCTGTGGAAATTTAATCATGTCTGTTTACCTCATATACTATGAATTTTCATCAAGTATTATTATTTATTCTTGTTATTTTTAAGATTTTTTTTATTCCTTCCATAAACATGTAATGTTTCTTGGGGAAATGAAGTTGATTGATTAATATTTCAGATGTTTATAGTGCTTTGTCACTTGACATTTTTGTTTTTTGTAATATGTTTTTTCCAAATTTCAGGTCACACATGAGATTATATGAGACAGATATAAATCATGACATACTGCACTACGGTTTTAGAGGTACTGTATTAACTTGCTAGATGGGAATGGTTCAAGAGAAGGTATAGTGCGACGTGGCGAACCACAGGGATCGGTACTGGGACCACTACTCTGTTTGATATATGTCAATGATTTAACTGAAGTGGACATTGAAGGAAAATTTACTATGTTTGCTGACGATACCACGATCCTGTGTCATAACAAGAACATGATTGAGCTTCATAATCATATAAGCGCTGATATAGAGAATGTGAAAGAGTGGTGTGACGCTAATCTTTTATCTTTCAACATCAGAAAAACAAACATTGTTTCATTCAAATTCACTCTAAATGATATCAGTCTAGCAAATGAAGTGATCCCCATTGTCTCTGACATTGAATTTTTGAGACAACATATTGACAGAAAATTAGCTTTCGACTGTCAAACTGGTCAATTATGCAAATGAAGTGATCCCCATTGTCTCTGACATTGAATTTTTAAGACAACATATTGACAGAAAATTAGCTTTTGACTGTCACACTGGTCATTTATGCAAGAAACTAGGTTTATGGCTGTTATACATTGAGAAACGTTTCTGATGAACTGAGCAAACGCCAGGCAAGTATATTATTCATTAATAGAGTCAAACCTCCGTTATGACATTTGTTTCTGGGGTATGTGTTCAAAAAACCGCTTCAACGGGGTTTTCGTATTGCAGAAACGTGCATTGAGATATATTTGCCAAGCCAAGTGCCGTCTATTATTATTAAAACAAAAAATATTAAGGGCAAGTTTCACCGGTTCCAGGTGAACTCCAGATAACTAACTAATAGTTTAGATGGTGAATGACATTCTTTAAATTGTGTTGAAAGTTCACATTCTAACCATCATTTGATTAATCTGAAGCTTAACTGGAACCTGTGACACTGGCACTAACACTTGTGAGTATCTTTATAATGTGGATACTGTTTGCCCTTCGCATGAAAAATACAAGAATGTACTGAATTGCTCCTCCACATATAGTACCCGTCATCCTTATCAAATATCTCTTTTGAAACCTTCGTCTCTTCATCTGCTCCTACCCAAAAGTATCTCATTTATCAAAGCAGAAAAATGTACAACCTCCTACCATTGAGAGTGAGAGATATTAATTATAACACTGCTTTTAAGAAGGAAGTACATAAGCTTTTGGTTGATAAAGCTTGTTATACACTAGAAGAATTCTACCCAGATTTACTATGTTAAAGAACAGAAATTGTGTTCCTGAGATCCTGGTTTTATATTTTACATTTTATTTTTTAAAGTACCTATATGTGAACCTAAGGGTATACGTTTTTTATTACTGGACAGTATGATGTTGCTGTCTTAACCTTCCAGTAGTCGCGCCAGGTCTCAGAGACCGGCCCGACAATAAATTACCGGTTTTACAGAAACTGGAAGGGGAAGCGATCTGTCTCTCTCAGTACCTTCCTAACTATTCCGTACGGAAGTTCAGTGTTGGTTTCGACGATTGGCGAAGTGACACGTCGAAGATTGAGCGTAATCCGGTGTGTGAGACCAGGGTGACTACTAGTGCATTTCCATTTTTTGTCGACTTCTTGTGTGAAAAGGTATTTATAACAGAAAACTTTGCCGTTGAAATATTAAATTTGATTTATTGTAGACATGAGTAATTACGAGAAAGAACAAGAGAGGCTGAGGTATTTAATGGAAGAGGTTGTGACTGATGCGGAAGACGATCCCATTGATGAATCCGATGTTGATGAATCAGATCATGAAGAGGTGGAACTTGAAGATAGCCAATCGGAACAAGATATTTCTGATAGAGAAGAAGTTGATGTCTCAGAAATCAACTCATTATCATTTGTTGGAAAGGATAAGGTGACATATTGGAAAAAACATCAATCAATACCTAAGAATGTAAGAACTAGAGCAGAAAATATTGTAAAAATTCTTCCTGGTCCGAAATTAACCACTAGATCTTTGAAAACGGTGAGAGAAGTTTGGGAATATTTCATCAATGATGCTATGATTGAATCAATTGTTCAATTTACAAATCAATACATCGAATCTATTTCACACAAATTTTCTCGATCCAGAGATGCTACAACTACAAACACAATTGAGATTCGTGCCTTACTTGGATTATTATATTTGGCAGGAATCTACCACGCGAATCGCTTGAATGTTGAGGGGTTATGGAATACAGATGGTTCAGGTATAGAATTATTTCGTCTAACCATGACACTAAAACGATTCAGGTTCCTCCTGAGATGTGTACGATTCGATGACCTAAAGACTCGTGAAGAGAGGAGATCCCTTGATAAGCTTGCAGCTATACGAACATTATTCGATAGTTTTGTTACTAATTGTAAAAATGGTTACAACCACTCCGAATATGTAACTATTGACGAAATGCTCCCAGGATTTAGAGGAAGATGCAGCTTCCGTCAATATATCCCGTCAAAACCAAATAAGTACGGAATTAAAATATTCGCGTTATCCGATGCACAGATGTATTATACCAGCCAAATGGAAGTATATGTTGGAAAGCAACCGGCAGGGCCATACAATCTCTCAACTAGTCCTCAAGATATTGTTCTCAGGCTCACTGATAGTATTCGTACATCTAATCGGAATTTGACAATTGATAATTGGTTTACCTCAATTCCTTTAGTTGAAGAATTGAAAACGTCACCTAATAAGTTAACTGTTATTGGCACTATCAGAAAAAACAAAGCTGCATTACCATTAGAGTTTATAAAGCCTGTTGTACGACTAACACATACTAGTATGTTTGGATTCAGACCCAAATGTACTCTTGTATCTTACATTCCGAAAAAAAACAAGAATGTTCTAGTGGTCTCTAGTATGCACAACTCCGACGATATTGATGAAGATACTGGAGAAAAACAAAAACCGATAATTATTACTGAGTATAACAGGACCAAATGTGGAGTGGATGTTGTAGACAAACTTTGTGCCAGTTACAACTGCTCACGAAATACACGAAGGTGGCCTATGGTGATTTTTTATTCCATTCTGAATGTAGCTGGTATCAACTCCCAAGTAATATATTCTTTCAACAACCCAAAGGAAAACAAAATTAGAAGGCAATTCTTGAGAGAATTAGCAAATGAATTGATACGTCCCCATTTGCACGAACGTACAGCAATGCTATATCTGCCACGAAATCTAAAATTGAGACTGAGGGAAATTTGTGAAACAGAAGCTGACAATGAACAAGCTCCAACACAACGTAGCGTATCAGGAAGATGTGCATACTGTAATTGGAAAAAAAATAGAAAAACCAAATACGCTTGTTTCCAGTGCAACACATTCATGTGTTTGGAACACATTATAGCTATTTGTCAATCCTGCCGTGAAAACGCTTGCCAACAGGAGTAAACTATCTATCATATTATTTTTTAGTAGTATAAGTACTGTAAAATGGTGAATCCAAGAAATATTATTCAAAAGAATAACTTTTTTTTAAATGAACTTTCATGTAACAATATTTAGAATATCATTCATTTTGGTTATTGTAACAGTATATGTTAAAATAAAATATTTGAACTATTACTGTGGTGAACGGTGTATAATTTATGTTAGAAAAGACATCTGTGATCAGATTTGAACAACTTAAGAGTTATTTTCTAAAAAAATGGTATATTATTGAACCCCGGTCTGTTAGACCAGGGCGACTACTGATGTCCAAATATCTGGCGCGACCACTGGAAGGTTAAATTTTATAATAATTTTATTTATGAAAGCATATGTATAGAAACTTCAGGAGCATATTGCTGACGTCAAAATAAGAAAAAAAGTTCCCATAAACATGTATCCGCAATTTATTCGTTTCTAAGATACAGAGTGTCAAAGTATAATTCTTATATTTGTTTTTTGTGAATAATTTTCAAAACAATTGTGATATTTGAGTAAAGTTTGATACCTGGGATGATTTTTCAATGACAAAATCAAATTTTATGTTAATTGTGAAAAAAATAATTTCTAATTGAATTTATTTTAAATTTAAAAATCTTGTCATTCAAAATTATTTGCATCGATTATTTCAAATCTCAATAACTCGAAAACAGTTGCTCGCATCAAATTTGATTTCTTCATTGAAAAATATTCCTAGATACCAAACTTTACCCAAATATCAAAATAATTTTGAAATTATTCACAATATCCACATCCACAGTCACTAGTTGAAACTCAATGTGACACCAGTCATAGAATCCAAAGTTATATTATTATCTACTCATTGACAGGCAGCCAAAATTTTAGTTTTTCTAACCAACCCAAGGTTAAAGCAAGTTTCGGTTGCTTGTGGAAAGAGATTGTTTTTTGATTTGATTCCGAGAGCTATAATAATATATATCATTGAAGCTTAGAAGCTTGTGCGTGATATACTACCTGGTAAAAGTCCTGAAATGACATAACAGTATTACGATGGCCTAATTCTAACATGTCGTATCCAACAATTTTATCGAAATTGGGGTTTCGACGTTTTAATATCAGTCCACCACATCCGCAGCCAATTCTAAAAGCTAGTAAGTATCCCATATACCAATAGAAATATTTTATTTTCCTATTTTAAATAAGATCGTATCCCCATTGGCCGTAAATCATAGAAGCATATTGTCGTAAGCCACCACAAGCAAGTTTATTATCTCGTATACAACCTCTGATTCGAACTGATAGGTAAAATTCAAATATCAAATTATCGTAAGACACCCAACATAAAATCCCAAAATGACGTAACCCACAATCATAGAAAAGCAATAAGTCGTAATACACATTGCGATAGCAATATTAATTAAAATAACACCTCATAGTAATAGATTACTTTTTTGTGACTCGAATGAACATTTAGCTATTTTTGCACACTTACATTTTAACATCATGCCCCTAGCAACGTTTATTGCCTCTCCTGTAAAATCTGATAAAAGTATGATACGAGTTATTAGAATTAGGCCATCGATTATATAAATAGTGATATAATATAAATACAATGTAATATGATTAAGTGATGTTTGTAGTGACTATATCCATGAATGAAAGTTGATTAAAAATATCCCACTAAGAAAACTGGTTGTGGATGTATTCGACCAATCTTTTTCAAGGAAGACTCAATCTGAGTATACACAATTTTTGAAGAAAGTCAAATCGGTGAAAAAAGTGAGAAAATACACTGAATGAAATAGGAAGAAAGAATGGAGTGAAATAAAATAACGAAAATTATAGAATGATAAATAATTACGACATACAAAATATTCTAGTATAGACAGAAAATTTTTATACAAATAAAAACACCAATAATATACATGAATACCAATTTTAATAGACAAACATATACATGAATGTCTTTACCTATACATACATATACAGGGTGGGGCACCGAAAACGAAACAGATCGAACATCCCCAAAACACATGTGTTGTGATAAAAGTGTAAAAACACGTCAATTTTCAATCCTCCTATCATAACCTCAACTGTCATAGCTTCATCAATCATTCTTCGACAGCCTCTCTAAAAATAGTACCGTAGGGCAAATAAAGCATATTAGAAAGTCAATTGTGACATTTACAGTCACTAGTTGAAACTCGATCTATCCTACAAATCTACTCATTGACAGGCGGCCAATCATTTTGTTGTTCTGAACGACCGAAGATTCTGTTTGCCTTGTAGATCAGAACAAAAAAATTGTTGACTGCCTCTCAATAAGTAGACAATCGTCTAACTTTGTATTCCATGTTTCGTTTCAAATTAAGTTTCAACTAGTGACTGTAGATGTCACAAGTTGCACAAGTCAATTTTAGAGTGGATTCGTTTTGACATCGAGAACTTCCATAAAGCTGTCCTGACAAATGGGTAACCTCGAAACAGCTGTATGATAGAGCACTCGAAATTGAATAAAAAAACAATCTATTTTCACTTAAGATCCTGTTTGTGTTCCTCATAACGCATTAAAAACGTGAATAAACCTCCGGTTGGTTCAAACAACAAAATTGTTGGCTGCCTGTCGATGAGTAGATGAGCATCTAACTTTGTAGATGTCAAAGGTTACTTTTTGTAATACACTGTCTTTGTCTCAAGGTACTAGTTTTAGAATGGATTGGTTTTGATTCCGAGAGCTTCCATCAAGCAATCCTGACGAGTGGGTAAACACGAAACAGCTGTCGGATGATGATGGAGCTTTCGGAATCAGATCAAGTAAAACTCTCCTTTCACTTTGTAATAATAAGGAACAAATGAGATTCATCTTACAGAAAATGTTGGATTTCCTAGAAAACATTACCTACTATATCCGAACACCACCTTGTTTTCGTAACAAGAGTGAATGATTATCCCAGTGCCCCTTTCTGTCACATATGGGAAATGTTTCCCTAACAAAGTTACTTTGTTTTTGTTGAGTAGTTCTCAGTAAATTAGCATTTCATGTGAAATGGCTTTGTGAATAAACGATGTTCCCGATATAAAGGGATATTCAGAAGGAGTTTCTGGAAGGAAAGGAAAGGGTCCCAAATTATGCTCGGCATAGGAAGCAAAGGAAGCGCCTTTGTATAACTTGGAATATAATTGTATAGTTAATCGACATGAAGAGCCAACAGTGACTGGATACAATGAAATTATGGTTGTAATTTGAATTTGTCTACGTTACTTGTGGAGGCTTCCTCTTGTTCGGGGAAACACAAATCTGCGGCTTTTGATCATCAAGAAGAATATTTGTTTGTCCCAGTCCAATGAATAATTTCGTGGGTTGACTGAAACGATATGCCTTTTTGACTACGTTATATAATATACCGAGTGTCCCACATTTTATGTGACAGGCAATATGAGGTTTGTTGGAGGAGATATACAAACATTTTTCATGTAAAAATTTGTGGAAATCATATTTTGATATGATTTTAAAATATACAGGGTGTTTGGAGTAGGTGCTACTGATCAAAATGGTATATTTTTCAAAATAGAACGCCCTGTACAACATTACATTTTCAGAGTTTACGTTGAATTCTGAAATCATATCATATGTTTAGTTTTTGGAATTCAGTTATGGCTTTGTTTAGTTATTGACATTAATTCTCTCTGTATCAGATCACATGAATTTTGGATTTTCGAAGTATTGGCTGCAATTTTGAGTTGTGGAATTCAGTCAGTAATAATTTCAGATGTGGAACAATTGCGAAATTGAAAACGGTATTTCAAGGCCCATCTGCACATCATATCGGCTGAATTTTGGTTATAAATTGGGCCAATATAGATATATTGTATGAAAAAATAATATTTGTCCAATATGGGGGAATATTCAAAAAACAGTATTAAATTGATAATATTGGTGGAATACTGGTTGAACCTGTTCTGAATGTAGATTGGCACATGTAATATCGGGTAAATATTGGTTGATAATTTTTTACCAATATTGTCTGCATATTGCTCTCAACATCTAGAATCAATATTGCAAACCCAATATTCCAGTCATATCCTTAATTGTATATAAAAGTTTGATAGCATATTAATTGAATATCATTCCAACTATATTCAACAAATTTTAATAATTCATATTGGGTCAATATTGGTTCAATGATATTCACCAATTTGGATAAGATAATAATATAGTCATATTATTTTCAAAAGCTAGAATAAATATTGCAATCCCAATATTCCCCTCATATCGTTTCTAAAAATAAGAACTATATTATATATCCAAGTGTGATTGCACATTGGTTGAATATTATTTCGCCAATATTCAACAAATCTTACTAACCCTTTCAGCCCTAGAAAGCCTATCGAGAAAAAAATTGAAATTGTGAGGATGTGTACAGATACTTCTTCAATGATTTTTAATGGAAGAAAAAAATAGTGTTTACTATAGTAATAGTTATAGTAATTTTTTCAAACATGATTAGATAAAATTTACAATGAGGTTATAAAATAAATGTATGAATAAAGACATACCTACGAGATACATATCGCCAATATCGCCGAATGTTCACTTTTTTTTTCTTGCCCATATTGCATTTCAAATATTTTGCCAATATGTTCACAATTTTGTACCAATATTCTACCAATATAGGTGTGCTACTTGAGACAATCTGGGGATAAATCTGGGAAACACGCCGGCTACCGAATTGAACCCTTATTAATAATCCATCTACTTGGGTATCTTCTATCCAGATATTCAGTTACAACCTGTGAATTGTGAGGAGGAGCACCATCCTGTTGCCACCAGATTCTTTGTCGTTCTGCTATTGGAATATCTTCAATCAACTGGATCAAATCATTTTGTAGAAAAAAAATATATATAGAGATTTTCATTGAAGTATGGTCCTATGATGCGGCCATTGAATAATCCACACCATCCATTTTTCTCTAAGTAGTTTGAAAATAACTTTCGCTGACCTACTGGGGATTTTCTAACACCAATAGTGATGTTATGTCGATTTACAACTCCATTATTGTGGAATCGCGATTCATCGCACCGCAAAATGTATGCAATCAAATTTTGTTAAAATTATCAGATGAAGAAAAATTCTTCCTTCCTAATTCTGTTTTATTATTTCTATATACTAGTATTTATTGAAAAATTCTTAGCCTTCTATAGAACCAAAATTTCAATGTCAAAATATTTTATTGCTCAACATATCCTCCTCTTAATTGGATACATTTATTACAGCGAACCTGCAACGCCTCTAGACCTTTCAAAAAAAAATGTGTCTTCTTGCTCTGCAAACCAGACCTCCACAGCTTTCATTACCTCCTAGTTGGAAAAAAATTTACGATCTTTCAAACTTTTTTCAGTTGAGGAAAGAGATGATAGTTGGACGGAGCCAAATCTGGTGAATGAGGGGGGTGTTCTAGTAATTCAAACCCTAAATCACGAATTTTTTGCATGGCAACATGATATTTGTGTGCAGGGGCGTTGTCCTGCAAAAACAAAACACCTTTGGATAGCTTTCCGCGTCTTTTCTCTTTAATTTTTTCCCGTAGAGTGGTCAGTAATGTCGAATAGTAATCTCCAGTTATTGTTCTACCCTTATCCAAAAAATCAATCATGATTACCACATGGCAATCCCAAAAAACTGAAGCAAAAACTTTTCCAGCAGATTTTTGGACACGAAACTTCTTAGGTCTTGGAGAACCGGAGTGTCGCCATTCCATCGATTGTTGCTTTGTTTCTGGATCGTAGAAATGTACCCAAGTCTCATCCATAGTAACAATTCGGTTTAAGAAGTCCACATCGTTTTCAAATCGAGCACAGATCGAACGCGATGCTACTACCCTTGCATGCTTTTGGTAAACATTCAAACATTTGGGGATCCATTTTGCAGCAATTTTTCTCATGTCAAAATTGACGTGAACTATATGATGAACGAGTTCGTATGAAATATTCAGTGCTTCAGATATCCGTTTTAGCCCAATTCGACGATGTGTTAAAATTATGTCATGAACTGCATCGATATTTTCGGGGACTGACACGGAAACTGGCCTTTCCGATCGGTCATCATCTTCAATGGAAAATGTACCTCTTTTGAAGCTTGCAGTCCAATTTTTCACGGTCGCATACGAAGGACATTGATCACCAAGGGTATTAAGCATATCATCGTAAATCTGCTAACCTCTTAACCCTTTCATATACAGGTACTTGATGATGGCTCAATACTCCAATTTTTCGATTTTCACAATTTCAGTGGACATATTTTTTTTTAAATTTATTTCGTAACTCTGGTTCACTTTTTAGACGTCAAACTTTACACTGACACTTCTAATAAGTTATTGTTCGTTGCTATAGTAACGCAATATTTTGTTTGTGCAAGGAACTTGATATCAATATATCCTCGTATACCTAACTGAAACAAAACATTTTTCAGCTGTAATCGTAGGAAATGATTTTGAAATATATGACTTCGTTACGGTATATTCTGCAAAATTTCCATAATTCAGAAGCCTCCTTACGAGATAAGGGTGGTAAATTATGAATAACAGATGTTCATTTTTGTGATATTTGGGATTTTTTCTCAACGCAATTTGGTTTTATTTGGATGATGTTATGCAATAATGGGACAAGCCACAGTCAGCTTGTATCGTAAATGATATCAAAATAGTTTGGCAGATCATGGGATGATGAGATGAAGCTTAATACTATCGTCAGTGGATGGAGCCCCCATAAAATTGCAGAATGAATCATTTTTGCTTTTTATAGAATAACACTTTGGCGATTCTAATGACTGTGATAGCTCAATTATTAGAAAATGTGGCTTGACTCATTGTTGCATAACACCATCCATTTATAGTGCTATTAGCAAAAACCGTAAAATTTATGTTGGTAGCAGCAATTTATTACTCTTTAGTCTTTAGTAATATAATAAATACATTATTATTGCATGGTTTCTCCCAACAACTTCTCTTTTTACGAATTGTTGTTCACATTTTGATATACGGTGTCAGAACCATATAATTCTTGCATGGTTTCACCCAACAACTTCTCTTTATACGAATTGTTGTTCACATTTTAATATACGGTGTCAGAACCATATAGCCACTGTTATTATTGAAATAGCCTTAGTAATCACCAAATCCATTTTGTTAATAAGAAATAAGAACATCGTAGGTTTCAAAACTTAACCTTACAAATTGCAAATGCCAAAACAAGCTTGATAAAATTGCGACAATGTACGAAGTCCGATGTAGACTTTTGCTGGTAATTTGGAGTTGCTAGCAATGCACTTGCATTAAATAGGCTCAAATGTACGAGCTCTTTCAGCTCTAACCAAGCATTTGCTGAATGAGAAGAAGAAATCAAAGGTCACTCTAACACTGACAGCCATAATCGAACTTTTAATGATAGGTATTAAATATATTCAATCTGTTCAGAAACAATTAACTGGGAAAGTTTGAAGTCCAGGGTTCTTTGACTGTATAATGAAATATCAGTCAACAGAAACGTTGCAGGTCACAATCGAAATGAATTCAGATGGTAATTCAGTCATATTTCCATGCTCAACGGAAACAATGAACGTATGCAAAAAATCAAACGTTATAAATTATATGCAGTATACAGATGACCCTATAGAAAAAAATTCGAGCAAGTTGAATCTGGAGATCTTGGTGTCCACTCAATTGGGCCACTTCTTTCAATCTAACGGTTGTTATAATGGCTCATAGTGTGGTAATAACGCAGAAGAACACAGTTTTGTTGGTAACGAAGCCAATCTTCATTTAGGACTCGGATGTTGTGTGGATCAATTTGATTGTCCAGCTGGTTTACAATGAAACGCTCTATCGTAGTTTTCAACTCAACTATAACTTTATCTCCATAAATTCCAGTCCCTACATATCCTATTTTGGAAAGCTGGGTATGACTTCCCTAAAATTCAGAGAGAGAGTACATCACTATAACAAATGTTTTTTGTGATTCAAGGCTCAGCATCACTTTAGTGAGCCATCTTTTCGTAAATGTTTATTCAATCAGGATTATCATCATCAACTCCTTGCAAAATTCTCAATCTATCAGGAAGAAACTTATGAAGCCTTTCGAACTGATCCATGGAGAATTCCAGTTGTTACTGCATCAAATTGCAATGGAAATTGAGGCGTCATTGTCCCAGTACTTCCTCATTAGTAGCTTCATCAAGTAATTACTCCTGGTTTTGCTCTCCTTATGTTCTTCAAGGATCCCGATTTTTTAAATCTTGTTACCGACTTACTTGTGTATTAGTGGTTATTCTTTTTTTTTTTGGAAGACGGTTGTAGTTCGTTTGAAACAATTCTATTGCGCATATCAATTCTTCAATAAATAAAACATTGTCGCTAACCAAAATACTCCATCATGGCTCATGAGCATAAAAATCAGCGAGAAAACAAAATATACAGATTGACAACCTAAAAATCTACATATATAAAAGAAAGTCGTGTTAGTTACACTATTTATATCTCAAGAACGGCTGAACCGATTTGGCTGAAAATTAGTGGGGTGGTAGTTTAGGACCAGGAGACAGACATAGGGTACTTTTTATTCCGTTCGACCGCGTTGCCGTGTGACGTGACATAAAACGTCAAAGAGAGTACAAGTCACTCTAAAATATGGTATAACAAGAACGCATCTGACATGGAATATCAAAACGCAAATGACAGCTTAACGTAACTTTTTTTATGGTTTAGTATAGTTGAAAAGTTGATAATTATAAATCATTGAGATACTTAATTTTTTCATTTGTATTTTCTAATAAAAAATTGAACTTAATGAAATCCAAAATCTGCTTATTTATTGCCTCTTAGGCAGAACAGAGTTCGCCTGGTCAACTAGTACTTGATGAAATGGAAGAGAACATCAAAAGCGAAGCATTCGCAAAAAAAAAATCCATCACTCGAGATTTCCAATTGCTATTCATTGCATAGTATCAAATTAGCAGAAAGAAATTTTAAAACAGGCTCATACTTATACCTGTAATGGAGAACAATAATAAACAAAACTAAGCATTCAGAAATCTAAGAAAATGAAAACTTCTCACCTCTTTTGACGATGTTACCTGGTCATTACAGAAATTTCTTTCATCGGAACCAGAAGGTAAAACAAATCAAGTTACGTAAACCACAAGCGTTGAGAAAGAATGAAAAATATTCTGTTTTGTCAACATTTATTGTGCATGAAGACTTTATACTGCATACAGGAAGACTGCAACCAAAAAGATATATACGTAGTGATGATCTTAAAGTGCATTTCAATGTTTCTGCATACATGTAGAAGAGGGGCGTTATTTGTTCATTAATAATGTATGGAAATCTGCATACCGGATATATCTGACCCCGCCCATCTTCGCCGGAACGATAAGAAACGATAGAAAACTGGAAGTTGGAAATACTAATTTTTCTCTTTGATCCATCACATCTTTCCGTGCACTCAGTAATTCGCTCTCACTTCAAAGACTTCGCCGATAATGACATCGGCATCCACCGTAACCAGTGTTTACAAAATAACAGTAAAGTGATCTCCCTTCTCGGATTTCTGCCACTTAACCGACGTCACAGTCTCGCTAAATCGATATGAATTTGAAACTTATAGCCTCTCGGTGTGGTCCACGAGTTCGACGTCTCAATTACTGTCGCCATGGCCCTCTTTGTTACAAGCTGTTGTGCGAGAATTGACAACGCCGCAGCTGGAAGAATCATTGAACTGAATAACACAATAATATTGATTGCTTCCAGAAACATTTCATAACAACGAAAAACATGAACAATACCCTGAAAAATTAAATAAATAGACGAAAATTATTTGTGTAATTGATGACTTGTTCATTTTGTGGAAATTCGTGATCACTTTATGAAATGAATGAAAAAACACTTTTGTCTAATGTCCACCATTTTACTTTTACGGTGGTAGGTTTTGATGTTTCCAACAGACAAATCAATGAATTTCTTGCACTTCCGGGACTAAAGTGCCAACTTTAGTCCCGTATAACAGGGAATAAAATGTCTCTTTCAGTCCCTAGGGAGATAAAGTTGCATTTCAAATCCCTAGGGACATAAAGTGAAAATCAAACTTCCGCAGCTTCACTATTAATAGCTAGGACAAAAATTAGGAAATATTCCATTAAAAATCTTTATTGACTGAATTAACATTGTAAGTGATACAAACATTATTACAATTGATGAAACTAAATGGGCGATTATTTGTCAATATTAATTGAAATGTCACTGAATTGAAAAATTTTGTTGACACTGTTGCTATAACGTTACCTACTGAGTAATCCAAGTACCGTGTTTATATAAATCATCATAACTTTTCAGTTCATCTACATTATTATGTTTTATTTTGTACACCTAATTTTTCGGAAATCCCCAAAAATTAAAATCTACAGGTGTCATGTCTGGTGAACGAGGGGGCCACTTAACAGGACCATTTGTAGCAATCCATCTGTATCCAAAAGAGCCTAACAGCATTCTTTTTTCGCCACTGACATTATGTGCTGGTGCTCCATCCTGATGAAAATAGATCATCTGACGAGCCTCCAGATCAAGATAATCGAAAAACTCTTCCAACACTCTTGATAATAAGTTGATGTAACGGGGTCCGTTCAAAGAACCAAGGTAGAAAAATGGACCGATAATTCGGCCTCTGAATATAACCACACCAAACATTAATACTAAATCGTCATTGCGGATTGTGGGAATGGACTAGAAATGGATTATGTCTACTCCAATAATGAAAATTATTTCTATAATACATCCCACTATTTGAAAAATTAGCCTCATCGCTCCAAATAATATTTCTATAGAAGTTTGGATTTTGTCTGCATTTATTCATAAACCACCGACAAAACCCCAATCGTCTCTCAAGATCACCAGGTTCTAGTGTTCGCACTGGTCTTAACTTATGAGGAGAAATCTTATGTTTCTTCAGAATACGTTGAATACCAGACAGTGGAACAGCTATTTCTCTAGAAAACCCACTAAGCACGGTAAGTTACACTAGTTTGCGATAAGGTTACAAAATGCATCATTTGAGAACTTGTTTGTGCGGACATTCCAAATATTTGCTGTCAAGAATCATTTGAAAGTATTCCAGTTAACACTTACTGTTACCTTACAATTGCAATATTGCCTGTGCAACTTCTTCGTTTATCTCCAATTGTAAATTTGTATAACTGTACAATTGTAACGTTGCCGGAATTTGACACATGCAAACTTAAATCAGGAAGATTGTCATTCATTTGCAAATTTACAAAAAATAGTTCGCTACAAACTTTTGAAACAACGTTACCCAATTAGATTTGCTGAAAAGTTTTAAATATTATTAATCATGAATATTACATTCACAAGCTTGCGGTCGAGTACCTATCTACGGCGGAAATAGGATTTAGAAGATCATGATGTCACTCCTGTACCTATTTATAAGAATATGTGTTATAGGTATTAACCTATCCCTAGGAAAAAAGTAAAAAACAAATTTTACATTGCAAACGAAATTTAAAGCGTTTTTGGGAATATTAGGTATGTGAATACCAAGATGCATATAACTCCTGGTGCGTTTACTGATTCGCTTTTGTTTCAACTAAAGTTCTTGATCCTGTAATTGCGTCAATAGAGTTTGTTCCATTCGTCAATAGATGACGCTTAAGTCGAATATAGTGGAGTTTCCAACAATCCAAAGTGCCTACTAGATAAATTTTTTGAGTTTTTGAACGTTAACATTATTTTGAGGTTATATGTCAATTACATTGCATATTGGTATTTATCGTGTAATTTTTCTGTTCTTTTAATACTTTTCGCTCAGTTCGGTAGTTTTGCGACGTTTTTAGTTGTTGGGTTATTGTTATTTATTTGTTCTTGTGTTTTTCTGTCATTCGTAAAAGTTAGGGTAGTGTATAGCATTTTTTTGTGAGTCTCGACTTCGACATGACAATCATGACATGGTTCAATTTGAGGTTATGTCGATGACGCAGCATGCGTTTCTCAAAACGACATGTCAAGTCATCATGATCGGTAATGATTTGCCTGCCATCTATGTTAAAATTGAGTAAACTCTCTTGACGCAATAAAAATGTCATGAATCAAGCAGGCCGTACATCAACAGTTTTGGATGACAATTTCACAGCTATAAGTAATTCCACCAGGAGTTATATGCATCTTGGTGAATACCCACCGGCCTGTTGGTGGGATAAAAGCAATGGATATAAATATCCATTTTTCAGAACTCCCGATCATTTTGAAATCTCCTAATAAACATTCCGGTTCATCCTAACATAACAACTTTGAAACCACGTTATCAAACTCTTAATTTCTGTCACAAATATTCAAAACTCTGATTTAAATTTGGCGCTCACTGTGTTGCATCAGACACTGCCCACATAGCTTTTGTTCGTGACCGATCGCTTCAGGTCGTTTCTCAACACAGCGTTATGGCAGCGAGAGACGGAGTGACAGAGATAGGTTAGAAGTGTCAGTTGTGTGTTATTTCGAGTGTTTGGAATGTTGAGATAAACAAAAACAATGATAATATTTTGTGAGTAGGAATATTCAATTGATAAAATGGTGAGTTTTCTCTTACAGTATTTGAGTTCAAGATGGCGTCAACCTCATCGCCTGCTACATATCGTCAAATCCATAAAGTTTAATTTGCAGTTGACGTCAAAACAAAATGTTAATTCATAGGTATAATCCCTCGGACAAATTAAGGAAGTGTAAGTACATGTGTAAGTACATTACGAAAAAAACTAATATTAAAATAGTCAAAACAATCAATCTATTGTTTAATTTGAATCCATGAATATTAGTTACAGCCACCTGTTTTCACTTTCCACAAGTCCTATTGTTGAAGGAGAAAATAGTTGTTTCCTGAAGTGTGTGAAGAACATCTCGAAATTTATAATTCAAACTAGGTTAAAATAAGAAATGCTTTTCAGCTTGTATTTCACTTCCTCTCATATGTTTTGAAACTGAAAATGATATATGTAATGCAAATCTACGACAGAAGTGAGTGAACTTTGGGCAAGTGTCTGAAGATTAATTTACAGTTAGCTTTTGTAACTACACTGTAAACCTACAACGAAATTAAGTAAATCGCAGGTAAGTTTGCAAAATTGTATTTGTAACTATACTGAAAGTCAGTATCTAACTCACTCATGTTTCTGGCAAGTTTGCAAATGATACCTTTACAATTGTAATGCCATGAGGGGGAAGATCTGCTGTTTGCAGGGGACTTGCTGAACGTTGGCTGCAAAGGACGTAACAACTTTACAGTTGCTCTTGATAGGTTTTTGAAAACTTTATGCAACCTCACCTTGCTTAGTGGGAAATCTCTGATGGAATAATTTGGATATACCTCAAAGTAGGATAAAACGTAAATTTCTGTATCTTTAGATATTACAATACATTCTTTAGTTCTCTTCTCAAAAACTTTTTCATTGTTCCTGAATCGACGATGAAAAAAGCAAAAAAGCGCCGATTAGGTAATTCACGATCGGGTAACAAATTGCTGTAGTGTTGGAGTGCTCTTACAATATTTTTCTGGCAAACCAAGTAGGATTCTAACATATCACATTTTTCTTGATGAAAAAACGGCATTTCCAAAAAAATTCGAACAGTAGTTGACAGTTACAATAATTTATGACATTGTCATGATGTACTTGAGAATATTTGACAAATAGTATTTCAACAAAGTTTCAAGGCAACTTGATTGCTCATAATAATTATGTTTTATCGAATCAAACACATTTTTTCCAACCACATTCATATGACCCTCCAGTATTTTCTGTTATGTACAAAAACGGCTTCAAAGTTATCATTCCAGCAGACATATTTTGATTCACAAAATAAAGGCGGCTAGCGGAATGGCTTTAAGATGGAAATTATCGTTTTGTACATGATGATCATGGGTTTCACGAGTTCACATCCCAGCGCAATTTTTTCTTCTTACTGTCTTGTTTTGGTATTAGTAACAAAATATTGTCATTCGTATAAGTACCAAAATTGGGTGTTTGGACAATCATGAGGTTTTATTCGCCAAAACAAAGAAATTTTTTGTACTAGTGAAAGAAAGAAACATTTCCACAAGTCGCCCATTTTCCACTTTACGAAAAAAAGTCAGATGAGCTCTGTTGTTGAGAATGTCATTACAAATCGAAATGCATGAAAAAATAGAGGGTGTTCCATTGAAAAAAATATCATTTTATGAAATATTCTGAAAACGCGACTTAATTTGGAACACCCACATAGAAAGTATGAAGAATGATGTTAATATGCTTTAAAAACCCAACTGAAGTGATTGAAATTGAATTGGCTATTCGGGAAGGTATTCATGATCGCCTTCTATTTGTCCACTACTCCCTTAAATGATTGTCATATCAGAATGCTGATTCAAGTGTAGATTCTAATACAGAAAACTGAACCCGTAACAATGGTTACAACACCTAAAAAACTATGTGAACAAACGAATTTCCTTCACAAAATCAAACTTCCAATCAATATCATCTTTTGCTCGGTCTTTTCTTATTTCAAGGAAAATTACGAATTTGATTGAATTTGAAGTATTCCACAGAAAATTATTACTTACCCTTCCATGCACTATAGCAGAATCGTTGAAAACGGTAGGTAGTCAACCCTACAAAGCTTACCCTTCCTCTGTTTATAACATTGCACAAATATCTACCAGATGTAGTTCAATGTCGGTCATCCCGGGGAACATTCTACTTTACTTTACGTACTTCAGAAATCGGTTTTACTCATGACTAAATGATATACCAAAATCAAACCATTTTACGTCGAACGTTCGCTTTAACACATTTCAATTATGTTGCATTTTTGATTAAATTAAACGATCAATAACGTATAATCACGAATGTATCATTTGAATGATGATAACTTTGAAGATTGCATATAAACATATTTTTTATGTACTTTTTCAAATATTATCTCTTCAATAATTTGCAGATAACAAGATAGATATGAAAATATTCAACTTTTTTAAATATAATCGTATATACATCTTCATCAATATAATCAATAGTAAGACCAAATAGCTACGATTATTGCATATTTTGCCAGACGTAATTTATGTGCCCCAAAAAAAATATATAATTATTGATCGAAATAATCAATAAAAATGATTATAACATTAACATATCTTGAGTGACGATAATTTTGAAAACCGAAAATATAGGTATTATTTATGTGTGTTTCCAAGAATCGTCTCTCCATAGTTTTCCTGGCATCAGGCAAAATATGAATATTTTACATATTTCCTAATATAGTAATGAAAATATTATATTGTATTCGATCCATTCAACGACCGAATAGCTATGTATTTTTGCATACTTCACCTGACGTAAGTTGAATGACTAAAGAATTATATTCATTTATTGATCAAAATAATCGATATAAACTATTCCATCGTGGATACATCTCCTGGGAAATGATAATTTTGAAAATCGAATGTACTAAAGAATACTAAAGAAAACTTTTTGTCTAGAAAGGACGGACCTAGGCACGGGTGCCTGTTGTGTCCTTGTCCATTTTAGACAGTAAAAATAATTAACAAAATAAAGAATTTTAAAGTGTGAGTTCTAAAAAAGGATAGATGTAGGTAGTTACAAGAAATATCAATATCATTCTAAACAATAAATTTGAAATTTGAAACAGAGAACAATATATGGCAAATAATGAAAATAATGAAAATAGGTATTGTAATTATTGATCAATGAGGGAAGCGATGAATAGGTATGAATAAATGTTTGATGTTGATTTAGATGATTTTTTAGAAAATATTGAATTGTAGGACATTGTTAAAAATGAGTTTTTTTATTTCACATTTAAATTTACTTCTATTGCGGATTATTTTAATGTCAGCTGGGATAATAGTAAATAGTGTCGGACCAAAATAAAGGAAAGATCTTTGTGTGAAAGATTTTTTGAAATGAGTGACTTCAACGTTAAGATTGGTTGCTGCTCTAGTATTGAGAGGCTTTTTTGAAAATTGTTCATGATTTTGATGCATTCGCAGGAGACATTGGTAGTTATAAATCTGTCTCACTTGGAAGAAACAGGTATCTTGGTAAAGTAATTCCGTAGAGAAGAGTTTTTCCTTATGAAACAATATTTTCAGTAGAGTGTTCTGAGTTGTTTTTAAGTTTGGCAGAGTGCTTGTGAAAGCATCTCCCCAAATTGTTATGCAATATCTTAAGGTAGATTCAACCAATGAGTTGTATAACATAATGAGATTTTTTCGTGATAGAATATCTCGTAATAGAAAAAATTTGTGAATCAGAGCTCTTAATCGTTTTATCACATAGGTAATATGGTCAGGCCACCTGACATGCTGATCAATCATGACACCAAGGTATTTTAAAACTGAAACTTTTTGCAATTTCGGACAGTCACACCCAAAGAAATCTTCACATTTGGGAAAGTGTAATTTAATATTTATATTAGGTTGGTCGCTTATCGTAGGTGAGAAAGTGATATATTTCGTTTTCGCAACGTTTAGGCTTAATGAGTTATGATTTAACCAGAGTTTTATATTCTTCAAACCACTTTCAGATTTTTTGTATACCTCATCCCAACTTCTCCCAGTAAATATAATTGCTGTATCGTCAGCGTAGCAAATCATTTGGCCTTCGAAATTATTGATTTTTGCTATACTATTTATATATATTAGAAACAGTATAGGTCCCAATACTGTACCTTGTGGCACTCCCGTCTCAACTATTGATTCGGTGCTCAACACATCTCCTATCTATGTAAACGTATTATTTATATATGTTACCAAACTTTGTCTGTCCAAAGTTATCCTGGTGTCAGACAAAATATGTGTACTTTTCGTTTTCCATGATATGGTAATAAAAACGTTTCATTCAGATCAATACATTTTCTGACCTAACAACCAAGTATTTTTGCATACTTTTTCCAACGTAAGTTGAATACCTGAACAGATATGTTCACCTATTGATGTAATTAATCAATAAAAAGTATTATATCATTTATATATTTTTGAGCGATGGGAATTTTGAAAATCGATTATAAACATATTACTTATATATGTTTCCAAACATTGTCTCTCCAAAGGTTTTCTGGCAACAGGAAATATGAAAACTTTACAAATTTCCTAATATAGTAATGAAAATATTATATTAGATTAGATACATTTGACGACCAAATAACTATGTATTTTTGCATACTTTGCCTGACGTACCTAAGTAGGATATCTAAAAAAAATTATTCATTTATTGATCAAAATAATCGATATAAACTATTATATCATAAATATATCTCTTGAGTGATGGTAATTTTGAAAATCAAATATAAACATATTATTGATATATGTTTCCAAACATTGTCTAACATTGTCTCTCCAAATTTTTCCTGACATCAGGCAAAATAGGAATATTTTACATATTTCGTAATATAGTAATGAAAATATCATATTTGAATCGATCCATTGTATGAACAAATAACCATGTAATTCTGGGTACTTTTTTGCATACCATCCTGACGTGAGTTGAATATCTAAAGAAATATGTTCATTTGTTGATCAAAATAATCAATATAAACTATTAGATCGTTCATATATCTCCTGGGTGATGATAATTTTGAAAATCAAATGTATACGTATCATTTATATATGTTTACAAAAATTGTCCCTTCAAAGTTTTCCTGGTATCAGACGAAATGTGCATATTTTTCATTCCTCATGATATAGTTATGAAAATGATCAAAAGCTTTTGTGAATTGTCCACTAGTTATTGGACCTCTTGGGTTACCATGATAACATGCATAAAAGGCCTAATAGGCTGCTTAGCTTGTACCTACAATATACTGTGATAACAATTTTCAGTCTTTGGACATTGTGCATAATAGGTCATTTTGATAATGAAAATATGATCAAGTATGACGTCGATACAACGCTGAAACTAAGGACATATCGCCTCAGAAAGGACCGTAGATTTGGGAACATGACATTTGAATCACCTACTTCATATATATTACGATATGTTCTTTGGATGTTGTGCATAACACGTCATTTTGATGATGAAAATGATATCAATGAAATATGACGTTGATACAACGCTGAAAGTTGGGACTTATCGCCTCAGAAAAGACCGTCGTATTGGAAACATAAGTTTTGAATCAGTTACTTGACATATGTTACAATATGCTATTTGGACATTGAGCATGATACGTCATTTTGATAATGAAAATATGATCATTGAAGTATGACGTTGATACAACGCTGAAAATTGGGACTTATCGCCTCAGAAAATACGTATAATGGATACATATTGATGATGTTGACCATCATTCATAAGACGTTAAGTTTTTGTTCCACATATGTAACAATTTAAAAAATGTATTGGCCAGCAGATTTATGTTTTCTGTTAGATATTTGCCACCTATTTCCTAAGTTGTGGAAAAAAAGTATTTCAGCGCACTAGATATGACTCGTTCCATTCCGTTTTCACCTATTACAGAACGTACAAATGTCACATATTCAACCCGATGTTGTAGGGAACGAACGCAGCCAATTTTTTTGTTTTTAATCCATTAGTTTTATTAAATTACCGCCAACGAGCCTAGTGCAGCCTTTCTTTCTCGCCGGTTGAGCGATGATGCCGATTCTCCGTCGGTAAAAAGGAGTTTTGTTCCGTTACGATGGCATGGCTAACCGTATTAAAGCGAAACAAAGACACGGCAATAATGCGGGTTTTTATGGAACGCTTTTACGTAAATGTCACTTCTCGAAATACATTTTGCTAGTCTGGTTCTATTCAAAGCATGAATAATGTCTGATTTTTTTTCTGAATCACCGAAGCGAATTTTCTTTCGTTATTCGGAAACGTCGGGTCAATAAATTTAGGAAAGAAGCACGTAGAACTGAACAAATATTCAGAAACTATTATTATTGTGAAACATTAAACTTGAGACTGCCGGATATCTGAAGAACTTATTCCAGTAATAAAAATCGACCATAAGTTACTTGATGTTATGGGTGAAAGGAGGTGGTGACTCTTATTTGTGTCTTTGTGCCTTTTCTTCGTCTTCTCAAACTATAATAGTATTGCTAAATCAAAGCCGTATCACCAGCTCTCTTCCTCTTACGTAACACCAATATATAAATAGAGCACAAGATGAGTGATTTTTTTAACGGAAATACTAGTAGGAAACCGACTGTGCCATCACATGGAAGGCAGTCCGTAGTTATATTCTGTTATGAATAACAAAAAAAAATGTATTCGTATTCTAATACTTTACAGTTTTTTTCAATGGAGCTACCAGACTTCTGTACACGTAAAAAATATCAATAGTAGCAAGTAAAATTTGCATACCACCAAGTGAAAATTTGCAAACTATATGGGACAAGTTCACGCTTCATTAGACACAAGAAATATTAGATTCCTGAATTTGATCACTTGCTGTTATTGATGTAATTTCAGGAACGCAATGCTAACGATATTAAATTCTTTACTAGAAGCAAAATTTTCATTTTAAAGCCTCAATCTACGTTTTATTTGCAGTAGGTTCTCAGTTTGATAACTACTAGTGATAAGTAAATTTACCATTGATGAAAAATGATTTACTCTCAAATAACTCATATACTTAAATCTACTAAAAAAAAAATATTAGTTGCTACTATACAGTATTCTACTGCAGCAACATTTTAAGATTATTACAGTAATTTTAGTTTACTTGGCCTTATCAAATTACTCACTTTTGGGTAGTTTATTATTGTCTTACTTTTAATAGCTTTCATTCCATCTTTGGTATCAGGATACAACGGACTCGATTTAAATATCCGCTTGACCTCAGTTTGGGGTTATTAGTTCTTCAAAGAAGGATCATTTGTTTATTATAAAGCTTTATTTTCAAAAAATTCATTTCTTCCTTGAATTTAAAATGATATGAAAGGTTCGGTTGCACCAAGGTAGCAATGATTCAGTTTATACTATAAGAAAACGTACTTGCAAGGCATATACAGGCTAGCAAAATACACTATTTAAGAAAAACTAGAGAAAGAGATTGCAGTTTTATGACAATATTTTTTCGTGAACTATAAGTTGATATGGAAAGAAGTATAAAACATTGTGACGGTTCTTTTAAACAAATCTTCGCCTCTGGCCATACCCTTACTGGATCACCCAGTACAACCTGTTTCATAATTAAATGGTTCGGAACTTCGTTGAGTCTGTTTGTATTCATCAGTATGAATAGATGAACAAGCAGGCAAGCTAATGTCTTTCCTCATTATGATCATAACAAATCCAAGTTATGCATAACATAATGTAGAATTAGAATGTTCTGAAAATTGAAAATAAAAGATAATGAAGAAATGAAATATAAATATGTAAATTTTCAACATTTTTATTGAAACAAAATTGTTGTTCAGTCTTTTGGAAAATTCTCCTGATTCTATTATACATAAAATGTTTATGATCTAGAAATGTTAGGTCAAAATCCACATTCTGCATACCAACAAGTAAAATACATATATCAAACTAACACTATTCACACAACTCACAACAGTGATAATAGTATAATTCCGGAACACGATGTAACACGTCCACATACAACTACTAATGCTTGAATTGGAATGAGACCAGTTTTGCGAAAACGTTGATGATCAGTGCAACGGTTACTACCGATTGATCCCGAGCTGGTCGCATATCAATAAATAGGTGAACAGTTTCATTATCGTAGGAACACCTAGCTCTACTGCAAATAAACTGTTGTATTATGCCTGTAACACGAGTCTCTGTTGTTATGATATACTTTTCAGAAACACAAAGTAGATAAATATGAATATACACTTTTCCAGCGCTAGTTAAATGTTGACCTGACATTATACAAAGTGAATCATCTAATTTTCGCAGCACCTGCAGTATGTAAACAATATTACAGCAACAACAACAAAAGTTCATGCGTTCAGATTACTAACTTTTTTAGAGACAAAACGTTATTTTTTTTAATATAGTTATTAATTTTCTTACCACAATCGAAAAAAAGTCAGGAAAACGTTTTACTTGGACCATTTTTTTTCGTGTAATGGTTCAAAAATGAAAGTTCATTGATTCATTCGCTCTCATAAATATACTGTGGAAAACACTTGGGTGTATGACAAATGACATATCTCAAGAGTGTCAGCGCCCCCTACTACTCAAAATTGTTATTTTTGGACACCGCAAGTGAGTTTCTACTGAACCGATTTTTTTAATGAACTTTCATTCCCGCTTTTGGTTCGAAATCGTTATAAATTTCACTTTTTTGCTATGGATTCAGCAACTTTTATCGAATGAATTGCTGTACCAAAGTAAAATAAAAACGATTTTACTCATTCATTGAAAAATTGCATTGTGTTCGTACAAATAGATGTACTAAAAACCGCGATTTCCGAAAATTGCTGTAATTTGGCATAACTCTGGATCTTGACATCGCTCGCGGGTCAAACTTGACAAAAGGTATGTATAGCACCGAATATACCAAAATGTGAAACCGGCAAACGGTCACAAACTGACTGGTTTCGAAATGCCCCTCCCCCTTCTGAACCTTGACCTGGAGAAATTTTACAACTACATCATAATGAGGCAACACCAAGAATAATATTTCATGCCCAGCAGATGGATTCCTCACCTGTCAGTGAATCATATCATCTCTGACAATCAATGATCTTAATATCTGTCTTCATATTCTATATAAATTCTGGATGACAGTTTCTTTCCATCCTGTCAAAACATATTCTATTAATGCGTTTTTCGAACTATTCGTCCATCAAATTGTAAGCTACATTTTGTATTAACCTTGAATTCTTGTAATTTTTCAGATTTCCGCAGCATGACAACTACCCTATCTCATCAACATAATTTTTCTAACAATTTTTTCGTGAATATGAAGGAAGTTTTTAAATGAACCATAGATTTTATAATTCTACTGAAATTTTTTGATTTACTTCTATCGAAAGTCATCCTATTTCGCAAGGAATTTTCATCAGTTTTTTTCGTTGATTTGAAGGATGAATTCTATACGAATCCAATCAGAATTTCAATAGGTTGTTTCGTCCTCTTCATCTTGGAAAAGTTCTCCAACTCAGCAGTGGTATTTTTTAAATTATTTCTTGTGCTGTCACTAGCTTATTTTGGAACATTTATGCATTGATTTAATGATTTTTGCCAAAAATTGTTGATTTTGGTCCAACTGCAACTGTGCGGCCTAAAGAAGACGCATAACGAGAGGGTGTAGCACACTACATACATTTTTCAATAGACTATATTTTCAAAATAAACTTCATTAGGTTTATTTCGGTGGAAATTCGCTCCTTATCTAGCATGAGTCATTTCCTTTTTCCTTTTTGATGTGGTAAATTTCCGCCTCCAATGACTCCTGGTTGCTGCAAATAGACATTGCTCTCTCCACTAACGTTCTTACGATTTCCCTCTTTGTGGAGTTTGGGTGATTAGAGCCATTGTTGAGGTACTGTCCTGTGTGTGTCTTCTTCCTATAAACAGAGTGTCTGTTCTTTCAGGTTTCACATCGAGAAACGATAGGGTACTATTAGTTTCCTTTTCCATTGTGAATTTGATAGAATCCCTCATGTTATTCTTTCTGACGAAGAATTCCCCAAGGTGTTCATCTCCATGGTTCCAAATGATAAAGGTGTATTTTGTATTTTCCCTCTCTGATAGCCAATTCCTCGAACCACTCCATGTATTTGTTGGCGATTACTGGAGAGAGAGAAGATCCCATCGGCAGTCCATCAACTTGCGAGAAGAAACGACTCTTTTCTTGAAAGTATGAGTTCTGTAGGCAACACTGCAGTAGTTCCAATATCGCTTGTACGGGGAGCTCAGTCCTTTCATGAAGCTGAATGTCTTCTTCCAGTTTCCTCTTGATGATCTTTCAACCATTAAGATGACGGACTTCCGAAATATAAGTAATCAAAATATAATTTGTTATTACTGGTTGGTTTTATGCTGGGGGCAAAAGAAAGAACTATTTATTCTTCAGTGGAGTAAAGAGTCTTTCTCCCTTTGCGTTTGCTGCAAACCTCGCATGCGGAAGGTAACACACGAATCAAGTGGTTTTCATCGTTATACTCAACCTTACCACCCCGACGTCAAACTACTCAAAATAACTCAGCGCTGTTTGCTATTATAAGGCTAGAAATCTGATAACTTTCTGGTAAATTTATTAGATTAAAAATTCCTAGAATTTTCACCGCAACGAACAGACCCTTTCTCCAAATTAACAGCCAAAATACTTAAGTTAGTGACAGTTAGATATCCAACGTCTTCCTGACAATTTGTTCGGCGTCTCAGCTCAGCAGAAACAGTATCCGCCTCGGCAGTGATACAGTGGCAGTCCGGGTCTGCCACGGTTACAAGCCGATATCGTAAACATTTTATGTAAGGTGTCAATATATTTAATCTGTTAATCCTCAGTGTCAAATGTTCTGCCAGTTGAAAACCACCGTAATCCCCCTAGCATTTAAGTCCATCCAAAATTTCACATTGGCAGTTATGTCAGTTATGATGAACGTTAGCTATGTTGCCAAAGACTTGTCACGTTTTGAGACCCCTCAACAGCGAGAACAGTGTACTCATAATCCTCTCGGAAGCGTAATCATGCCCTAGCGAGATAATTTTCTTCGGTACTAACAAGACAGGGTTGCTAATTGGGACACTATATTAAGTTATCATCCCGTTACCCGGCACAAAGTTCTCGGTAAACACCTAAGTTGACACACTCATTATTTTGATGTTAATGCCGTTTGTGAATTGATTAATATGCATGCTCGTCGAAATGTTTTCGGTTCGGGAGTTTGGAGGTGGAAACTTGATAAATTGGAAACTTGAGCGAAGATAGCCCGGGGCTATCGACCCGAAATCGAATTGTTTGTTAACGGTAGCAGCTAAACTATTGTTCCAGCAAAGTTAGCGGATTTCGTGTACCTCATATATTTTGTATGGGCTGCGGAAGTTGCCGAATTGTTGGGCAAATACTCGCATTGCGCCAAAGTTATTATCATCAAAACAGAAAAAGAAGGAGATATAATTCACCGTAAGCGGAGATAAAGAGAATGCGAAAACATCAGCTGGAGCAGAATGCGTATAACACTGAAATAATAAACATTCCTTATACAAATGGAATGCGGCATCAGAAAGGATTTTGATGATAGAATTCCAGTATGAATCAGATATGAAGACGTTGATTGCTCCAATTATATCCAATTTTCCTCTGCTCTCACGTTGTTCTTTGAACATTACAGCCTTTTCGTGGGAAACAGACCATGAAAAAAAAACGTACCTGACAAAAATTTATTATGGACTCAACAAAAATATCAAAAGTTCCATTTTAATTCGATATTAGGGTTAATAAATATATAAGAGCACGCATATACATGAGAGTACTGTAGGGGTTTTACCAACAATTTTCCGAAGAAAATAATATTTTTCAACATTTCTAAATATTTCATATTTATTTCTTTTTCCTTCTTAAATTCAAAGGTCCTTTGTCCGACTATAAATGTTTTAATTGGGAAATATTTAAAGCCAGTAAAATAGTTTAAGAACTGGAAATTCCATAGTTAGATTTCTGGTAATCGGATTACCTACGATGCGAATCTTGCCAGCCAGCAATTAGTTTTATGACGATGCTTTCGTTAGCCAGAGAATTTGGAAATTTGAAATGACGTAGGCTGGGTTTTTCTTTTCTTCTGACCTGCAATGAAAAGATGGAGTTCAAAAGATGAGAAAAGATAATGGGTTCGTATTCAGTTCTCAAGCCGCGATGTTCTCCGTTTTTCGAGCTCCTCGACTGGCTTTTACCTGGTCGAGCTTGATAGTCATTCTTTAGCAACTGTATAAACTTTAATTGTTAGGTGTTTTTATTATGCAACATCTATAAATATATCATTATAGTTACTTATTAGCTGCTGTGTCTGTTATATGATTACAACAACTCACCTGTCACCCTGGACTCCGACAGTACCACCAATGATATTTCATCAGCCCGCTACCTATTGCCATTTTCACAGAGTTAGCCAGGAATCACACTGATCGACCACCTTCGACCAAAATTTCCCAGACGTATTATAATCTTATTGCACAACTCAAACTGTTCGATCATTCTCGACCGTCCACGACCGATTTTCAAAGGCCGTGTTTGGAATTCCAACCTGCTGGAAATTTTGGTCGGCTTCAGACTACACTGATAAAAAGGATTTTTTGCATCAATGCATTATTGCGTTGATTCAGAACAGATTGTATTCTTGAATAGGTCCAACCAAATATTAGTTTGATTTTTTGACGGAATCCTCTTGGCCACTTACAAGAAAAATATTTTGAAACAAGTTCATAAGTTGGTTGAGGCAAGAATATTTTAGCTTCAATAATGGGCACTTTTTTCTGATGAAAAGTGGGAGTAGGTTGAGACAAGAACACAATTTCAATAATGAATACTATTCTTCTATCAACTTGGAGGTTGAGTTCAAATCTGCACTTTGCACTTGGTTATAAAATATAGAATGGAAGCCATTTTCATTTTGGCAATATTGAATAGATTAAATATAGCATAGATTCACAACTAGGAACAATTTAGGTATAAATAATGGTTTTATATGAGAATTGTTTTAAGTTTAATAACTGTATTCTCAATAAAACCAGTTAGTAGTGACGCATATTGCAGTTTGATTGAATACACTCACTTTTAGATACAAAACTGTAGAAGACCAAAATATATTTCACTCATTTTCACAACTGGCCCGTAATGAGCATAATTCAATTTTCGATATTGCATTTTTATTGTATAGAAACAGTTTTCACTACAGTAAATTCAAGTTAAACTCAAGCCAGTAAACAATAGTGGTCATGACGTGATCAACGCGTGCTTTGATCGTGATCGAGGAAAGTCGGGCCGCTATTGGTCTATGTTTCTCAGGCAGGTTTGAGTGGGAAACACGCACTGTTCGTTTCAAACTGGTACGGACTTTTCTGCGATAATGCATGTTATGCCGATACTCGACGCATATTGGGATTGTTGATTTGATTGAAATTTTTACATATATTTTATATATCGATTTACTTCATTTAATTGTTTATGAGTTACTTCAGAGTAAGATATTCGAATATGTAAGTATACTTATAAGTAAATGTATTAGTGACAATGAATAACGTACAGAATTACAATTGAATACTTTCATTTCAAATCAATAAAATTCGTTACGAGATCATACTTATCGAATTTATAAAAATTAATGTTTCGGTTTTATGCGTTCCTATACCATTTATCCATCGACATGACATGACTTGTCTTTAGTTCTTGAATGCTAGGTATTGTGAAGTTTGATAGTAATATCATAATAATATAAACTACTTGCCAGGTGAGAAGGGACAGCCAAAAAATTGACTAATTTTGACTAGCTGTAACTTGGACATTTCTTGGCCGATATTGGATTTTTAACTAAAGGTGGAAAGCGTCATCCTTGGTCTATGCATCATTGTCGTCGGGATTCTTTTTTTGCAATTCGTTATTTTTGTACAGGGTGAGAATTTAGAGCCGGAAACATTTCAAATTTTTTACCAATAATTTGGGAAATGTGAGGGACCCTAGAATTTTTTTTTTAGTTCTTGTGTGAATTGTTGGGCCGATAGCTCCAGACACCTAGAAATATTTTTAAAAAATTGCGTTGCTATGGCAATATCGCCATTTTATGCAATTCTGATTTAATTTTAAATTGTGGCCTTTTCAGTTAAACAATGACAGCCACCATCTACACTGCAACATGGGATATTTCTAGTGAAGTTAATTAACACCAGTGGCGCGCAAAAAGGGGTTTATGATATTAAGAAAGTTTCGTTTTTATTGAAAAAATGTCTAATCATATATTGTAACTTAATTTTGATCTACTTCTATAAGTGCGTCGAATTAACCAAGCGAGCGTTCCGTCCCTTTTTCATTCAGCATTATTTTGAAATTTTACATATTGTGTGTCACATGTTATTGACAAGGTAGAAAAAAGATGTGGGAATTGAATAACAGTATGGAAGCACACGCTGAAATGGAAACAATTATAATTGATTTCGATGATAGCAGTTCATCTACATGAGATTAAATAAAGCATTGCAGAATTTGTCGTATTTCTTTCCGATTTCACCACACCACAATTTCAGTTGAGTTGTCAAAAATTATATTTCTTCGAATTATTCAAGAACGGTTCTGAATACGGCCCTGCCTATTTCACCACTCCGACATCGATGATCACGAAGTAACAGCGTGCATTTGTTTTGACGCGGCTTGACCTGGAGTTGTATAGACTATAGGCACAAAACTAACCTCCAACCCAAATGGTCAAACTGGATGAAATGATCGAAATGGAAGTCGTATTCACATGTCGCGGTGTTGCCAGCTGCTTTGATTTCTCATTGGTTGAATGTGTCACGTGGCACGGGTAGTGATATCTACCAAGGAATTATATTATTGTGTTAAGAGGATTATGTTTCACAATGAGTTGATGTGAATGTTTTCTAGGATGAAGAGTACAATGTTTTCACTGCAAGCAAATTCATTTCAAGAGAATTTATGTAAAGAAGCAAACATCTCAATCAGCATGAAATGGGAGTATATTCATTGATTAAAAATGATTATTCTTTTCAGAAGATTATTCTATTCAAGAGTATGTATATTCTTGATTAAAGAAATCTTTTTTATCTGTGTACCATGATGCAATACCCATACGATAAATTATCATTTGGACACATGAAAATTTTAATATTATCTGTCAGAAATTCGTGAGACTATATTGACAATATATAGTAGATCCAAATTTTCAATATGTTTGAAGCATCCGAACAATACAGGAACCATGTGCACCGCCGCGAAGATGAATATTTTAATAACAACGGTGAGGAGCCTCGTTAAATCAGAGTACTGGAGACCGGGGCTGGTTGGCATAGTTTTCTTATTTGAATTTTTTCCATCGTTATTATTTGTTACTTTCAATTTGATCTATACAACATAATATTGCTTATAGTTTTGGCTACCATTATATATAATCACTTACGTTAGAAATCCAGATATATAGTTTGGCAGCCCCTTATGCACACACAAAATTTTCTGCCAACCATCACCGGTTACGGGGCTAGTTGGCGCCATCTATGGGGTTGGTTGCGCAACCTTAAGGGTTGGTTGGTATAACCTTTGAGGTTAGGGGGGATACATTAAAACAAGACATTATTTGTTGAAAAAATATCATTAATTTTAAACTTAAAAATGCAATAATGTAACACAACAAAAAAGTTAGAACACACAAAAAAGTAAGAACACACAAAAAAAATTGAATCTTAAAAATAATCGTCTGATCAAACGTAGAAAATATGCACGATAGCCAACCAACCTCGTGTGCCAACCAACCGCGGTCTCCCCTAATCCTAATTACAGCAATTCCAATTTGAGTTGAAATTATTCATGATATTAGCTGAAATAAATTTTCATAGTTTTTTATACTTTCAATTTATTTTCCAATCCAGTGCTTCCTTGAAATTCGCAACGACGATTTGGGGTGGTTCCGTAGGTTTTTGTTGGTTAACTACAGCTGAAAAGTGAATGTGATCCAAAAATCAGTCGCTTCAGAGCGGTAAATAATAATAATAATAACCGTACTCTACTTTCTGATGGCCTTTGCTGAATATTCGGGATCAAAAATATGTAAAAATATGTATTCAAATCGGCTAAATACAAATAACAGGTATAAGCACAATGAGGTTTCCAACCTTATTCTCCGCGATTCAGAATTAACGTTTGTTAATCTCCACAAGTACCATAATATTTTACTAAAACCGGGCCTGTTACAAAAATCACTAATGACGCGCATGCGTATTACGGACTTGCCTGAACGTTTTACAACACTTTTGACATGGGGATTAGCATTCTAGAGTAAGTATTTAATATTTATATTTCAATGTCAAAAGCTCAAATCCGGATTTCAAAAGTTAGGAAAATATGTGGGTGTCTTCATTTCAAAGAAAACATCCTTTAGGTAAGTACGCGAAGGAGAGACGAATCACTCGTATTCGTTTCCCAGCCGGCTTTCCAGAAACGAAACGAAATCCACCTGCTAATATTATATCTGGTCAACCGGGGCGAGATTAAAATGTCAAGCTGATTACTGTGTAACATTGTCCTCCCTCCTGTTGGCACGCAGCGTAGCTTTACAACTGCCTGGTGTACCATTACTAATTATAAAATGAAACCCAGTAAACCCACCCGCACACAGAACAGACGGTTACATGGTCGCATTGTCGATAGGCGGCCGCCGGCACGGAAAGTTACAATAATCCTGGAAATTTGATATCATTCCTGCAACTCGAGGTCCGTTGCCGAGTTTATTGTTCTTCTTGGAAGTATTCTGTTTCCTGTTGGTCAGAAAGGCAGAAATCTGTTCGCTAGAGTTGAATTGCATTCTAAACAACAGACTGAACGAAATCTGTGTGACGAATCTTCAACTAGGATGTCTGGTTTATTTTCACAAACAGTTAAAAAAATTGACGTTAGCAAACTATCCAAGATTATTCCAAATGATTAATATGTTAGTTTCATTTGCTCGTGATGACAGATGTTTGTTTTTTTTGGATTTGAGGTGTGGGGAACTATCTCATTTGTATATTACACTTCAAACATGTAAATTATTAAAGTCATGATTTCACACATTTCAATTTCAAATATTATTTCAAAGCTCCTGTACATATTTCGGTGTCGGGAAAAAAGCGCCCAGCGAAAAAAGCGCCCAGCGAAATAAGCGCCCATCTCGAAATTCTACCTGCACCTGCGAGGTTAACGCTTCAGTGAAATTAGAGACCAGCGAAATAAGCGCCCATCCCCAAATCATCAAGCTCCCAACTTGCGAGCTAGGTTAGTTCGGTCAGGTTAGATCAGACTAATAAAATACTACATTGAAAATGAATTTATGATAATAATTATGATTAGTAGATATTTTTTTGGCGCCCAGTCGTCCCTGCGCACACTTCCATTTAGTTACTACTTGTGTTTTACCAGCGAAATAAGCGCCCATCCCCAAATCATCAAGCTCCCAACTTGCGAGCTAGGTTAGTTCGGTCAGGTTAGATCAGACTAATAAAATACCACACTGAAAATGAATTTATGATAATAATTATGATTAATAGATTTTTTTGGCGCCCAGTCGTCCCTGCGCACACTTCCATTTAGTTACTGCTTATGTTTTACCAGCGAAATAAGCGCCCATCCCCAAATCATCAAGCTCCCAACTTGCGAGCTAGGTTAGTTCGGTCAGGTTAGATCAGACTAATAAAATACCACACTGAAAATGAATTTATGATAATAATTATGATTAGTAGATATTTTTTTGGCGCCCAGTCCTCCCTGCGCACACTTCCATTTAGTTACTGCTTGTGTTTTACCAGCGAAATAAGCGCCCATCCCCAAATCAGCAAGCTCCCAACTTGCGAGCTAGGTTAGTTAGGTCAGGTTAGATCAGACTAATAAAATACCACACTGAAAATGAATTTATGATAATAATTATGATTAGTAGATATTTTTTTGGCGCCCAGTCGTCCCTGCGCACACTTCCATTTAGTTACTACTTGTGTTTTACCAGCGAATTAAGCGCCCATCCCCAAATCATCAAGCTCCCAACTTGCGAGCTAGGTTAGTTCGGTCAGGTTAGATCAGACTAATAAAATACCACACTGAAAATGAATTTATGATAATAATTATGATTAATAGATATTTTTTTGGCGCCCAGTCGTCCCTGCGCACACTTCCATTTAGTTACTGCTTGTGTTTTACCAGCGAAATAAGCGCCCATCCCCAAATCATCAAGCTCCCAACTTGCGAGCTAGGTTAGTTCGGTCAGGTTAGATCAGACTAATGAAATACCACACTGAAAATGAATTTATGATAATAATTATGATTAATAGATATTTTTTTGGCGCCCAGTCGTCCCTGCGCACACTTCCATTTAGTTACTGCTTGTGTTTTACCAGCGAAATAAGCGCCCATCCCCAAATCATCAAGCTCCCAACTTGCGAGCTAGGTTAGTTCGGTCAGGTTAGATCAGACTAATAAAATACTACACTGAAAATGAATTTATGATAATAATTATGATTAGTAGATATTTTTTTGGCGCCCAGTCGTCCCTGCGCACACTTCCATTTAGTTACTGCTTGTGTTTTACCAGCGAAATAAGCGCCCATCCCCAAATGATCAAGCTCCCAACTTGCGAGCTAGGTTAGTTCGGTCAGGTTAGATCAGACTAATAAAATACCACACTGAAAATGAATTTATGATAATAATTATGATTAGTAGATATTTTTTTGGCGCCCAGTCCTCCCTGCGCACACTTCCATTTAGTTACTGCTTGTGTTTTACCAGCGAAATAAGCGCCCATCCCCAAATCATCAAGCTCCCAACTTGCGACCTAGGTTAGTTCGGTCAGGTTAGATCAGAATAATAAAATACTACACTGAAAATGAATTTATGATAATAATTATGATTAGTAGATATTTTTTTTGGCGCCCAGTCGTCCCTGCGCACACTTCCATTTAGTTATTGCTTGTGTTTTACGTCTTATAGGCGCAGGTAAAATTTAGGGATGGGCGCTTATTTCGCTGGTCTCTAATTTCACTGAAGGGTTGACCTCGCAGATGCAGGTAGAATTTCAAGATGGGCGCTTATTTCGCACATTCCGAGATGGGCGCTTTTTTCGCTGGGCGCTTTTTTCATACATTCCACATTTCAAATTCAAACCAGCTGAGGTGTCCTATCTTACAAACGAACGAAGAATTTCCAACTCATAAAAACAAACCGGGAATTCACAACTCAACATATTACCAGTAAACAAAGTGAAAAATGTGGTAAATCAGGCTGAGAAATGGGTCAATGCTAACCTTTTGAAACTAAATAAAGATAAAACTAAACCTACCACTTTCTCTACAAACAATAATATAGCTAAAGGTGAAACTGTCAAACTACTAGGTATCACCCTAGACGATACTCTGAAATGGTCATATCACATTGAAGAATTAGGTTCAAAACTTTCCAGATATCAATTTTTACTCAGGCAATTGAAGAATATTGTAAGCTTAGACACTCTTTTATCAGCAAACTATGCTTTCTTTTAATCTTATGCTAGCTATAGAACTTTACTTAGTGCTGAGAAAATATTCTTCCTACAAAAGCGAGCTATTATATATTCTTATCTATAAATCTCTTTTGGAAATTCATAACTACAAAAACAAACATCTGACCAATTCACAGGTTCATGAACATGACAATAGAGGTGCAAATCAGATTTATTGTCTACGCGACATGTTTTGATACACAGTATCTTCCTCAAGCGAATGTAATATATGTACAGGTTGACAAGCATAAGGATGCCTCTGAGATGCGCAAACGATAGAAAGCGTGAGTAGATGTGCGACAAAGGTCGACTACTGTTTACGGCTGGTTATCATCGGAATGTACAATCGGGAGAGACATTTTTCTGCAACACGTAGGAACGTAGGTTCTTATCTGAATTTTCATTAATTCCTAATGAACTGTTCGAATAATATAATTGTCTGTGATCACTGGACCGTTTATGAAAATTGCATAATTTTCCCGAAGCCATAAGTGTAAATAAAGTACAACTAGAAAAAGAATGCTTCGCCACACAATATCAGAAATAGGTAAATAAATATAATAAAGAACACGAAGAACATACTCACAGAAGTTGACTAACAATATCACATGACCTCTGACCACTGCCAAATCAGCATTGTCCATGGTAACTTTTGATTTTTTGTTTCTCTTTTTATTTGGAGTTGAGAATTGTTCCATTTCACCTTTTTCAATTTTATTCATTTCTGAATAAATTTTCCTAATGCTTCTATCGCAAACTCCCGTTGCGGCAGCAACTCGTTCTTGAACATTCACAAGAGGAATACTGGTTTCACCTATCATTGCCTCTGCCTTCATAAATTTGATGACATTACTGACAATTTCCCTACTTTGTCCACTCAGAATCTTATTTCTCACTTTACTCTTTGAAGGCATTTTCAAACACAACAAACTACACTATAACCAATCTAATAATATTTCAAAACTATACACAACAGAAGGATTTCAAATTCAACACACAATCGCAGAGAGTTGAAGTGATTGCAGTACGTGAACCTTCACGTAGACGTTAACGTACGAAATATAACGTTTACGGGTTGTTATGAAATTGAGTTGAAGTTGAACGTATGTCAACCGCTAGCCCTAACATGTTAATTTGTGTTTATTTCGCTTTTATGCTGTTTTCTATGAACAACTGGAAGATGAACTCTACTTTGCGGATCTTAAAAAGGATTTTGACTATATACCTCCCTTGCCAAATGCAAATCAAATTCTTCCGGAATTGGCTTTTCGAAATGTTCATTGTTTTAAATAAAGCGAAATACCGAGCAAGATCATCAAAAATACATTGAAGAAATGATGATTGATGTAAAATTGTAAATATTGCTTTGTCACCTCTTGATTTTATGGCTTTAAAGTCAAAATTTGCTCATTCGCAACTCATCGGTGTGATTCGTATATTCTTCGGTTAACGTGCGTTGACTTTTAAGGTATCCGTGTGAGACCGTTAGGTTACGTATGCCCGTAAACCTATTTTCAACGTTAACGTGAATAGCTGACGAATGCGCATGCGTAGATGTCAATTTGTACGTTAACGTTTACGTTCATGGCAGCACTCCAACTCTCTAATAACGCCACAATAATTTTATTCCACTGACTGTACACTCACGACGTTAACTGTTTGAATAATGCAGAGCGAGTGAGCTCCTGCCCCACTCCAGGGTTGTGTCTACTGCGCAACCAACTCTCGGAGGCATCCTTATGCTTGTCGACCAGTATGTGTTACATTCGCTTGAGAAAGATACTGTGTATCAAAACATGTCGCGTAGACAATAAATTTGAGGAAATTCAATCGTGTTTACCTTAGTGTCATATTACCAAGTCTGTTTTAGCAACTGTGATCACTAGTCACTACTTGATTGCTAAACCACCCATAGCGTATGAACATCTGGTTTGAGAAAGTGCAGATTCAATCTTTTGGTAGGATGTATTTCACTATTATTTCTACCAATAAAAGCATTTATAATAATTATTATAATTAAGTTGTTTATGGCCATAAATAAACAGTTTCTTATGATTAATCACCAGTTACTTGTCATTGAATCACTACATATGCCGCCAAACATAATAATAATAATAATAATAATAATAATAATAATAATAATAATAATAATAATAATAATAATAATAATAATAATAATAATAATAATAATAATAATAATAATAATAATAATAATAATAATAATAATAATAATAATAATAATAATAATAATAATAATAATAATAATAATAATAATAATAATGATAATAATAATAATAATAATAATAATAATAATAATAATAATAATAATAATAATAATAAATATACCTTATTGTCAAAAAATTATTCATTTTGTAGACAAAGCATGGTACAGTAATGGAATCGATATGATTATATACACATTGGTCAAAACAAAAATATATATATGGACAATATAAATAAAAATGTAACGGTTTAAATAACAGTGAAAAAATAATGATAAAAATGTAAAAATGTATAAAAGTATATAATAATAATAATAATAGATAGATATAATAATAGAAAGATATACACGTGAGTCAAAACTAGACAAAAATACACAAATATGGTCAATAGAAATAAAAATATACAAATATATATGAGAGTGTAGGTGTACATAATAGTAATAAAAACGTGAGCAGATATATCCCAGTAAGTTAGTAACTAGCTAGCCTTGAATTAATGATTAGCTTATAGTGATTCTTTTCTTATAAGTTATTTGATATGTTCTAGCAATCAAGTAATTACCGTTTCATGAGTATGAGGCTAACTTGTCTCCAAATAACATAACGACAACTACTGAGTTCCTGTTAGTGAACAGTGAGCTTACAGTAGGTTAGCTAATAGTCCCTTGTTAGTTCTCAGATAGTTGACTGTAATTAGAGAGAACATTTCTGGAAACCTAACACATACCTTGCAGCAAAAGAAGATATTTCTGAATAGTGTATGGATAGTTTTAAGCAATATTCTGGAATGTCTAGATAGCTTTCGATGAGTACCAAATTTATTAATACCATTACAAAACAATCTCTAATATTGCGACCCGAAATTTTTAAAGCTTTTTAACCCTTCATAGGGCAAAACTTTTTTTGAGGTTTCCGTCGGTTTTTTCGTCAAAAATAAGTCAAATATGTTATCGGGAAATCCGAAAAAATATTTAAAAAAATATTATGTTCACACATTTGAAAAAAATAGGTGGTCACTATAGATGCCACAGTTCATCTAGGAATCATAAATATTGCTAATGGTTAGTGGTCAGTATTTCAAATGTGAATATTAACAAATATTCGTAGGTCCTCGAAGCACTACTTGGGTCTTCCTGATCTTCCGAAAGGCACTATAAAAAAAATGGTAAACGTTACACAATTTCATAGATTGAATCAGCACTGGAATCTTCACTATCCCACTCCATTGCTAAAGAAGTGGGTGCCTGCAGATAACTACGAGAAGTACGATTGGAGTTTGTTTCTGCATACCGGGTGACACAGCAGACATGTAGCAGCCTTTAGTTTTTTATTTGAAGAGATGAAAATTTGAAATTTGCAGAAGTTACGTAATAAGTGATAGCGCTTCATTTAAATCTAAAGACAACTTTTTTCAACTACCTGTTTGATCGGCAGTAACTCCAACTTCTTTTTTTTTAATGACACCTTGTATATTTATCCCGCCTATCTTATTTGTCTTGAAATTTTCTATTCAACCGTGTATCACGAAGTGGCATTCGTTTCTCAATTCGCAGATGAATTGCATTTTATTGAAAAACATCAAGTTGGCTGTTACCCGAATTCGATAATCTTTCGATGCTTGGTAGGCTTGGAAATCCAAAGAGTATCAGTTAAACGATATAATTTCACTGTTTTCCATACCTGATCACTTCCTACAGATTGTCAATAATTTCTTTAATAAAAAGAAAAAACATCTGAAAGTAACTCACGATATTGCGAAAACTGAGATAGGAACATGTCTTTTTCAATTTGGCTACTTGTGAAGGAACTATCTGTCTTTCTCTTTGGCAATATAGCCATATTATGATATTTCCATTGGGAAACATAAAATTAAAATTGTTTCCCTGATCCACCAATTCACAAGTCTATTAATTAGTCTAGATATTTGCAATAATATTTTGCCTAGTAGGCGGTGTACACAGAATGTTTTGTGTTTGACAGGTAAACATCATTTGATTCTACTGATTATCTCCTACAGTTTTATGCTGATTAAAATTGCATCGTTTGATTAGATAATAAATATGTCTTCAAAGGATAAAAAGGTCGATATGTTGTTGATTGATATTCGGAGAGTGCAAGAGAAATTGTAGACAGGCTGAACAATTGTAAGTCGAAAGATTTCTGGAAAGACGCCATCCGCATAATAATTATTTCGCTAGAGTAGAGGATCAGTTCAGAAAAGAACTGGAATATCAAAACAATCTCCAATACATTGTCGACGAAGAAATGGAAGTAAACGTTTTGGCCATAGTACATGCAGATCCGACGATATCACTGGGTCAAATTGAGGACGAAATCGGCGTGAATCGAGAGACCGCTAGAAGAGTTTTGAAAAGAACTGCTCTGAACTGATCTTCTACTCTAGCGAAATAATTATCAGGTGGTTTGCGTCTTTCCGGAAATCTTTCGACATACAATTGTTCAGCCTGTCTACAATTTCTCTTGCACTCTCCGAATATCAACAACATATCGACCTTTTCGTTCTTTGAATACATATTTAGTATCTAATTAAACGATGCAATTTCAATCAGCATAAAACTGACGGAGATAATAATTGCAATCAAATGATGTTTACCTGTCAAACACAAAACATTTTGTGTACACCGCCTACTAGGCAAAATATTATTGCAAATATCTAGATTAATAGACTTGTGAATTGGTGAATAAGGGGAACAATTTTAATTTTATGTTTCCAAATGGAAAGATCATGATATGGCTACATGGCCGAAGAGAAAGGCAGATAGTTTCTTCACAAGTAGCCAAATTGAAAAAAAACATGTTCCTATCTCAGTTTTCGCAATATCGTGAGTTATTTTCAGGTGTTTTTTCTTTTCATTGAAGAAATTATTGACAATCTGTAGGAAGTGATCAGGTATGGAAAAAACTGAAATTACATCGTTTAACTGATACTCTTTGGATTTCCAAGCCTACCAAGCATCGAAAGATTATCGAATTCGGGTAACAGCCAACTTGAAGTTTTTCAATAATATGCAATTCATCTGCGAATTAAGAAACGAATGCCACTTTGTGATACACGGTTGAATAGAGAATTTCAAGACAAATAAGATAGACTGGATAAATATACAGGGTGTCATTAAAAAAAAGAAGTTGGAGTTACTGCCGATCAAACAGGTAGTTGAATAAAGTTGTCGTTAGATTCAAATGAAGCGCTATCATTAATTACGTGACATCTGCAAATTTCAAATTTTTATATCTTCAAATAAAAAAAACTACAGGCTGCTACATGTCTGCTGTGTCAACCGGTATAACTTTTCGTCCTCAGCGTCCTCCTTCTACTACATCTGATATGTTCAAATTTCTTTTAGCTTTTTCTATTTTATCTGCAAATAAAATGAAGACAAAAATTCGCAGTATATAGATTTTCTGTCAGTATAAGTATGTGACCATATTAGTAGCTCGCCTAAAAATATTTTATTTGTATAGGACTACAAGCTTTATATGTAGTTGCTAAAACTAGGCTATTGATATTATTCTTTTCTTATGAAATAACATCTCAGCCAAATGATATTAACACTCAATTTCACTGGTGAAGATTAAGTAGATGTATATAGAATAATTAATAGTTGATACTCACCCATATTTATGTAAAAAACGCAAGCACAAGAAAAAACAAAAACATGTGATTCCCCCGGCAGTTACTTTAACGCATAGTGGCTAATATAAAGACCACTTTCAATATTGGCCAATGTTGTTTGTGGATTTGGCACTTGATATATATACTGCGTGCCTCTACCTAATAATAGAGGGTTCTATACGTGATTGAAAATAAGAAATATAAAACCGTAGCTGAGGGTTACATCGAGGATTCCATTGAAAATTGAAATAAAGTTGTGTTTCCTGGTATAAGTTCTAGTTCTGCTCCAGCATTAGTTGATCATCACACTTCAATAGCACCATCATTGGTTATCGATGAAAGACATTTTACAGTTGGACTGAATACTTCGTCATTAACTTCACTAAGAATTATTCTTACCAATTGCACAAACTACCAAATACATGTGAACGTTTATAAATAATTTATTCCAAGTAGGTGTTCTGATTATTAAAATTTATGATCAAAGTGTTTCTATTGGAGAGATTTATATTATTGAGTATCCATCATCTCATCTGTTATTTTACTTTCAACACTAGTGTTAACAGTGATTTTGAAATATAATGTGAAAACGTCGGTTTTTGATTCATTGGCGTCATTATTAATTACAGTTCTACAAAAAAATACAATTTCGTATTCGTCAACAACAAAGTTGAAAATCTTCGAGAAACAATCGATACTAAAAGTGCGTTTATCGGATTAAGAGTTAATTTATTGCTCTTCTCAATGTAGCATTCTTTTCCATGACACGGCCTAGACTCGGCCGTAAATAACCGACCTGAGAAAACAGTTGAAGACGACGTAGTGGCAAAAAAACGACGACATAAAAAGGACGAGAAGTTGCCGTGATGGGAACACGAATTTATGAGGGAGCCGCGCATTCCCACTACTTAGTGGTGACAGATTACCGTATAACAGATTTCTGTAAACCGCGTTACACCCCAACATAGATCTGTCATCCGTCTCTTTGAGGCGCGCCCCCTATCTTGCAGCAAATCTGCATGTTGGTAGACGGAGGCGTGATGAGGGAAACGGTTCTCTCGGATAGTCTCCGCGTGAGTTGAATTTGCTACAGGAAGGAAAGGATGCAATTCTTACTATCATCTTCTGCGTATTGCACTGAAAATCGAACGACTACCTTTTTCAGATAAAGGGATGAGTCTTTTTCTACGACGACATGTAAAAATGGCAGACAGCACTCTTGAGTTGAAAAATAAATATTATGATAATGATATAATCGTCTTCATTCACTCCAGACAAAGAAGGCGAAGTTGAGATAAGAGCCTCTTTTACACGCAAGTTCCAACTCCTCCCTGGAAATCACCAAAACTGGGATATGCGCCAAGATGAGATGACAGAAAAATGTATCTTTGTGAAAGAATTCAACACAAAACTAAGTAGCGGAAGTGAATGGGACAAAGACACCATCCCAAGACTCCAGAGAAGTGCTATCCCAAGTAACAATTTCAGTTTTGTGATAGCCCTCTGAAGGTTCTGAAGACCATAACAATCACAGCATCGATAAAACTGTTTTGCTGTAACGACATCCATAAAACCTCCTTAAAGCTGCTATAAATCTATAAGGGCCCACTCCTATGAAGGTTCTCAGGGATATTTTGATGTGCAAGCATAAAACCTGCTTGCCTTATTCGCAGGATTCTTAATAACCTCCTGAGGATCATTATAAAACCAAATCTTGGGGCTGTTATAAACCTGTATGTCATTAAAAAAATCTATTTGGCATCAAAATATCTTTTTTTGAATGAAATTGGGTTAGAAAATATTCCATAAATAACTACAGCCATAACGGACTTAAATTAATCTAATTCTTCAGATGCGAAAAATAGGGCGACTATTTTACAAGCAAAAATATAATGATGTCGTTCTGGCAGTGATATATGAAGAATATACAGTGTGTCCCACTTACCATGCTCACCATGGGTATCTTTTTAATGGTAAGAGATACGAGGTCGGTTAAATGACACCAAATGTGGAGTTTATCAAGGCCAACTAAAATGTGAAGAAATATTTGAATAAAATCTATTCGATTTTGTTTTATACGGGAATAACAAATTTTGATCATTTCCATGTCTATTGTAAGTGAATTTTGATCCACTTCTGGCGGTCCTAATAACTTGAAATTTGACAGATGTTCATAATTCCGGTGACAATGCACTATGAAATTTTCATTGAAATAAAAAATTAAAAATGGCGGCTCCTCCAATATGGCGAACAAGATTTGTGATTATGGTCCGATTCCATTCAAAATTGGTATGTGGGGGTTTTCGAGGTCGGAGATCATGATTTTTTTGTTAAAATTTATAAAAACAAGATGGCGACTTTAAAATAGTTTTTGTTTTTGTATAAATGACGATAACTCCGTTGTAATATGCAAAAATCTTTTACTGTGACATATCATCTGGAAGAGAAAAAAAAGTCATTCATAACTAAGTTATAATGAGCTATGACCTACATTTGAAAAATGAAAGTTGGTACTGATATCTCAAATTCTAGAAGAGTTGGTATGAATTTCATACTTTTTTCGAAATCTCATTAAAAAGCTGCTATAAGAATGTGAAACTCCTAGTCGAATATTTTCATAAATAAAGAAGTTACGGAGGAGACATGAAGATGATCAAAATCTGCTTTTTGCGTATAAAACAAAAACGAATAGATTTTATCAAATTATTTTTTCACATTATAGTTGGCCTTGATAAACTCCACATTTGGTGTCATTTAACCGACGTCGTATCTCTCACCATTAAAAAAATATCCTTGGTGAGCATGGTAAGTGGGACACACTGTATAGGTATTCAACAACGTGAAATGTCGAATATCATCTGCGAATTAAATTTTTTTGACAAAATGACATATCTGCAACGCGCCCCAATTACAACGCGAAAATAAGAAAATAAACAAAATACCACATAAAATTAAACAATTATTTTGACTCATATCTTTCCCGGAATGATTTGTACTATATCTAAATACAAATGAATACCAATAATTGTGTATTTCCTTTCCGTCATACACACCAAATTGCAAGAAACATGAATTGAAATTAGGCTCTGTTTAGTTGTTCCCTCTGGTTGTAATAAAATATGGCTACCCTACCTTTATTCTATTTAGCTGCACATATTGCCGTCATAAAGTCGTTTCTCCTCAAAATAAACCATTTTAAAATCATTTTATCCTAAAAAAGTACGTTTGGTATTATTTAATCCAATTTCCAAAATATTTCATCTTTCAATTGTCAATCCCGCCTGACATTCGTGTTTTCGTGATCGACGTGGTCAGTATGCTCAGTGTCTATACTCCTGTGATAAGTATTTGGTGTCTACGTCTTGTGAAACGTTTAATTACTATTTATTTTTTCCAGTTATCTTTACCCAATGTGATTTATTTATTACCGGTTAGGGGGAGCTACTAGCATTTAAGTAGAAATAGTTTTATGCTTTGATTTTATAGCGGTTCTCGAGAGTACATCTCAAAACCTTAATAAAACCTCATCGTTAGTTTTATTACAGAACCATTGCATGGACTTGAGGAGTGCTATAAAACCATCACAAAACTAAGTTTCTATGTGGATTATCTAAATATCAAAAAGATTGATCGTGTATGTGTATAAGCCATTGTAAAACCATCATAAAAACAAATATACTTAAATGCTGAATGGTTTTATCTTATAGCCTTCAGGAGTGTTTTGAAACTGATTCATAAATCTGTTTGCTTTGGTAGCGTATTAGGAATAATATATGACCTGCATACATCAAATTGGGCATTACCTAACCTTCATTAAACTTTCATAAAACTAATAAATCCAAATAACATTTAAATTGTTACTTGGGATCGAATGGTACACACGTGTATCCAGATCAAGAGAAGGAACTAGACTAGGAGTAAATATGGACCTGGAACCGAATACTACGAAAGTCTGCGGAAATCAACGCAATCAGAAAATGCGTCCAGTTCAATATAGAAAGAAATTCTCGCAAACAAGAGATTATTATCATGTCAGATAGCCAAGCAGCCTTTAATGACCTGAACCAACATGTAATCCACCGCAAGATGGTGTTGGAGTGCCTAGAGAAAAATAATTAAGTACACAACAAGAGATCATAATATTGGATAGAATTAAAAGGAATGAGAAAGACCAAGATACTATTGGCAAGCTACAACCAGAAGAGATCAAATACTGCACCAGTAGGAGTAAAAACAAGCTCATAGTTCTAATGGGAAACCGAACACTGCCAGTTGTCGAAAAAAAAAATGCTGATTTTTTCTCATCATCTAAGAATGTATTTTCCTGCAAAATCTAACAATACTTGTTAGGCTTGTAAACCACAAAATTATTTATACATATATTCTCCACTTTGATTGAGGGCCACAATAATCAATTATAATATATAATTGAATAGATGTTAGGAGAGAGGTAGTCTTTGCTGGACCAGTTAAGATACAAGCTAGGACCTTGTTGGGTACGCAGCATGCAGGAAGTATACTCTTACAAAACTTATTCCAATATTTCGACAAAGTTTATTGTCATCATTAGGGAGAGCTACAAAGTTATTGAATTATCGTGAACAATGAAACAATAAGTGGAGTCAAAACTACTAATAGTGTCATATAATACTCACAACCTCGTTGGACACTGTAAGTAGTTTTGACTCAACTTATATAGTGAACAATGAAACAATAAGTGGAGTCAAAACTACTTAAAGTGTCCACGAGGTTGTGTGCATTCCCTGATGATGTCAATAAACTTTGTCGAAATATTGGAATTATTTTAATTGAATAGATCTCAAGTAAACCATTAAAATCTTTAACCCAAATGGATAAATCTGCACATTGATGGTGAGCAAAAAAAATTCAATCAATACAAATAATAATTATAAATAATAGTGATAATTATAGTGAAATTTCTTCCTGAAGAACACTATACACAACAAACATAATGAAACCATTGTTAACAATTACGAGAAGGTACATGAAGTTTCCTCGTTAAACAATGAATGATAAAATCCAAAAGAAATCTGGATTAAATGATAAATCAAATTAAAAATTAATAATAAATGAATCTAGGTAAATTTGAAAAATAATATAAAAAATGTGCTTTATCCTTGTGCTTCCCCACTGCTATACAAACCCAATACAATAAAATGAGTATTAATAAATGTGGATATAGAAAATAATTTCCAAATCCACTATAAGGTATAACAATTCCTGCACAGACTGACATATTATATACAATACGTTCTATTTCTCATGAAGCCGCATCCGTCTTGCTTGTTGATATATCCAAATACATGGAATACCGGATAACTTGGTGATAAACTGGATCACATATGATGGAAGTTCACTATGCAGTTAAAAAACATATACAGGGTATATCAAGAAAAGTGACAGTTGCTGATGATTTATTTGGAGTAGTTGGGATTCGTTTTATTGATGTATTTCCATAAACACATTCTTTCGGCACAAATATTCTGAAATGTTTTGAACAACTCACTGTGGAATACTTTATATATGTATGAATCTATATTTACTATAAGTAGTAGATTAACTTGAGTGATGAAGGTAGAATATTGCAAAAAATAAACAAAAACGGTGAACTACAGTATATAATAGGTAACGAAATATACTCATATTTTATTTCAAAAGATGTTTCATACCCATACAGAGTGTATCACAGCCAATTTCATTATTCCTATAAGAGAATTTCAAATGCTTCATTTTCAGATTCCAGGTAAATGTATGTGGAATTCTAGAATGAACCATAATATCTGCGTTTACATACTGGAGTTATGCAAGAGTTGGACGAATAATTGTATTGTAAGCATATTTTTTGTATTTTATTGTATTAACATTTTTCAACAATCTTCCAAAGGTTATAAAATCTTTTTATAATCACTGTTAGTTTTGTGATATAAAATCGCATTTTGAATCGTATTGTATGAATATTTTATTGTATTTTACCTACCTGTTTTGTAAATTATTTTCTATGTAAATCATTTTGACAATTTCTATACATGTATATGTCGAAAGGATAATGAAGTGATTGATTTATTGGATATAAATTATGTAGGAGAGATTGGTAGGAACTAAAAACCAGTTCCGCGTGTATGATATTACATATAGGTAGTTTGAGATCAAAACTGTGATATTCTTCGAAGGGAAAAACAATTTATGACGAGGTAGCAAAAAACTGAAACGATAGATGATATGATCAACATATAGAAAATGATAATAGAGTCACCTGATTAACTTGTCCCTCTATATGTGCAGCATCTTCTAGGTTTTTTTCATTCAGTATCTACTTCTCATTGTTTTAAAATGTTTTCTCGTTTTTTTGTTGGACTTTTAATTTTTTACAGCAATAGACTTATTTAGCAGTGTATATGTGGTTAAATAATTTCAGACTAGTTGTGAAACTCCCTGTATATGGGCCTCATATGGTTCACAGCCGGCTACGAAATAGACGTTCCTTTCCATATACAGGGAGATAGGATTAAACTGTTGAATTTGAAGCGTATGTGCATTAGTTTGATCAGCATTATAAGTTCTACATTATATTTAAAAAAAATATGAGTATATTTCGTTACCAATATACAGTGTCCGGCATAAAGTTCGCAGCATATGGAAAACTTTTTTTATTGTTGATTTCTCAAAATAACAATTTCTTGATGAAAACCTCTAATTCATCCCAAATCTAAATTGCAAATACCAAAATTGATTTTTATACTGCCATATACGAAAGATATTGAAGAACAATTCAGTTTTATTTACTGTTTGCAGCAAGATTTTGTGAAAAACACCGTCACATATTTCAAATAACGTGATTTTCCGATGGGAGGGAGAAACGAGGGAACATCTAGAGAGTGATAAGATCATATCTTACTGATTTCATTGAAAATATGAACAGGATGTTCATAAAGTCAGTTGTGGAATCATCTGCGACTGAACGTTGGAATTTAGTTGCTGTTTTCCATCGTACAAGATAACCTCTTTTGGAAGGGATTCATGTTTTAAAGAGAAACATTCTCAATTGAAAATTGAATCAATACATTGATGTAGTTCAATGTCCAGCGTGGCTTCTGCCGGGGAAGTAGTTGTTTTCTGTTATAGATATTACAAAAAAGTAACTTCAATTTTATCGTAGGGTTTTTACATTTCCAGAGGAGTCATGTATTAATTCAATTTTCAATTGAGAATGTTACTCTTTAAAATCATATCTTACGATATACCATCCATCTAGCATAGTCTTCCTCATATCGTACAGGGGGATCAGGAGAAAATTGGAAAAAATTGGAAAAATTAAATTGATCGTAGGTGGCTGTGATTAGAATTTCTGAATCAAAATTCGATTCTGAACAATATATTCCCCATACTTTTAATTCTACCGTGAAAAATAAAGGGATGGGATCAAATTATTTTGAAAATAAGGAATGTTTTCCAATATCGCTCGTATATGGTAGAATAAAATTAAATTTTGGTATTTCCAATTCAGGTTTGGGATGAAGCAGAGGTTTTCATCAGGAATAATTTTTTTTTGAGAAATCAATAATAAAAAAGTTTTCCATATGCTGCGAACTCTATGCCGGACACTGTATATTACAGTTCAATGTTTTTATTGAATTTTTTGCAATATTCCACCTCTATCGCTCAAGATATTCTATTACTTGTAGTAACTATAGATTCTTACATATTATTCAAAATATTCCACAGTAAATTGTTCAAAACATTTCAAAAATTTGTTCCAACGAATGTGTTTATGGAAATTCATCAATGAAATGAATCTCAAGTCTATAACTACTATAAATAAATCATCAGCAAAGGCCACTATTTTAAGCAAGACGGATGCGACTTCATAAGAAATAGAACGTCTCGTATATAATATGTCAGTCTGATTCAGGAGATGCTAACACCATTAATTAGTTTCGATATTTGTGTCCTTCGAAATAACTGGAAATGAATAAAATTCCACAGCTCAATTTTTTAGAAATCACTAATAAACTTGCTAGCTTTGGAGTCACCCCGTATATCATGGGTCTGTACAGACATTATTATACCTTATAGTCGATTTGTTTAGGTCACATGAATAATCGATGCATAATTGATTTGGTTTATAGATTCGTAAAAATGTCAACTTCAGCACACTGTATGATCTAAACCGTTGAATTTAGAGCTTTGGCGCAATAGAGACATCTGATCAGCATCATGAGCTCTACAATAAAAAAGCCAATTTCCCATTGAAATGGTGCGAGATCCTTTGCAACAGTGCAGTCCAAAATATGCAGAGATTGAACAAAAAACAAGACAGATGTTACAAATTTTATACCTTCATAGAAGGAAAATCCGGAACTCCTGGTATACCGCTCCGCCAAACTGAAAGGAAAGGCAAAGCATCAAAAGTGCAGAAACAAGATGCTCAACATCTCTTTCACCCCACGAAATTACCTCTCATCTCGTGTATCATGACCGATGGGAATACAAAATTCCGTTCCCCTTTATTTACTCTGATTGCCTGTTGAAGACATTACCAGAGGCGACGAAGGATAATTTTCATCCAGACTGAAGATTCCCAGCGCTAGCAGAAATTCGTAAAGTCAACGTGATGATTATGTTTGTGAGTGGTGAAAAATTGGACGCGTTGGAAAATGGGTTGAAGTGTAAATGTTTGCCAGAGGTTTGTGAATGAACTCGAATTTATATTGCGTTTGGCTGTTTAGAAAACGGCTAACCGAGCATGAGAAATCGTCCGAGTTGAAGTAGAAATTGGATAAAACTGGTGAACAAATTGAACGGTAATTCCTATGATACAATTCGCGATAGAATTGTTTTTATTTTCTTTTCACCTGCCTTATTCCATTCATTACTTGAAAGCTAGATTTCAGAAAATTCCAACAAATCACATAACAACTGGAGTATGAATTCCAATAATACCTCATGAATTTAAAAATGTGGAATTACATAGCTCATATGAATTAACTAGTGAAACATAATATATTCATGCATTTTTCTTTCCTGAAACAAATTTTTCATGACGTTATGTCAATTTTTCTAAAACTTGTGTTGTCAGAAAAGTATCATATTTGTTGAAATGTCGCGATTTGGACAGTCTTCGAGTGGAGAAATTGAAGAAGCCATCAATAATAATGTGCCTCGCAACAATGTGAATTCAACTACGTCAATTTGGCAACAATTGGCGATGTTTTGCTGGAAAAAAAATTATGAACTCATTGCAGAAACTTCCACTGAAGAGTTAGCTTCTATTTTATGTGACTGGTCATTCAACATGAAGAAGAACAATGGAGAAGACTATAAAGAGAGTGCAGTCAAAACGATTTGGAACACTTCAGCAAAAATGTTACAAGAGAAGTACTTCAAAGAATATAAAAGAATGTTTAATCCGTTCACGGACATACAGTTTAAGAAAGCGAGAAATGCACACCACACAAAACGCAAAATTTTGCAAGCAATCCCAGAAAAATGGAAGGTCTCACATAACAAGAAATTTTTGAAATGGCACTGTTCTGGAGTGAAGAAGAACCTGTAGGCCTTCAAAGAAAATTTTATCATATTGCTGCCTATGAATGGGATTGGAGAGGTGAAAACTCAGCAAATTGTAAGGTATTCTATTTTAAAATCGAGACAGACAACCGAGGAAGAGAGACCGGAAGAGTTGAATATAACCCAGTGTTTTCGAAGACAGCACAAGGTGGAAATCAGAAGTTGGCCGACAGTAAATGGTTGGTAACAAACACTGAAGAAGATTGTGTATGTCCAGTAAAATTGTACAAACAAATTATGGGAAGACGGGGAAACCATATCACATGTGAATTTTTTTTTAACTCCAAACCCGTTCAGGCAAAAAACAAATTCGAAAGGATGGTATAAGAATTCTCCTATTGGGATAAATGAAACATCTAAATGGACCAAATCCTCGGCGAAAAATATTGGAATTGATGTCAAGCGGGTGAAAATTACGAACCATTCTAATCGAGCTGCCGCCGTAACTGAATTGTCCAGGAGTGGTATTGGCGAAAGAAAATAAGATCGCAGCGCCACCTATAGCAAGACTTTGAACTTCGAATCACGGACAAAGGTTTTTGACTTTACACGTGTTTATATAGCTTTTTGACGATCTGTACTCCTATTTTCAAACAATTTGTGAAAATTTGTGAATCCTCTAACTAAAAAGTGATTGTGGTTCTATTGAAATACTCTAAAGAACGTTTCAGTCAGGTGATGAAGGAATTTCATTTCCGATTAGTTTTGAATGCTTCTGCAATTCAAGGTTGCATGGCGTTTTGATGATCTGTTCTCCTATTTTCAAACAATTTGTGAAAATTTTTGATTTCTTTAACTGAAAAGTTATTGTGTTTCTATTAAAAGACTTGAACGATAGTTTCAGTGTAGTTTACAAATATTTTACGTGTTTTTTGAAGTCATGATTTGTGAGTTATTGATCTGATTCATTCTGTTGATTAAGGATATTTCCATGCTCGTTTTCTGTTTCTGTTCGTATTTTTTTGGTTTATACTGTTGATAGACTGCCAAATATGGGAAAATACAATCCTAGTTGTTCAGTCCCAGGATGCAGGACATATGGCAAGAAGGAAAATGTGGGATATCACAAATTTTCCCCAAAAATAAAAGCAAGGTTAAAAAATCACCAATTGGTTCGACCAGATTGAAGAAATTGACCAAAGGAAAGCATGGATTTTGAAACTGAAAATTGGCAAGCTAAACAATATCGAAGTATATGCTTGTTTGACAAACAGACTGATGTGATGAATGGATCATATCAATAATTGATCGCAAATCATGACCTCCAAAAACAAGTAAAATATTTGTAAACTACACTGAAACTATCGTTCAAGTCTTTTAATAGAAACACAATAACTTTTCAGTTAGAGAAATCACAAATTTTCACAAATTGTTTGAAAATAGTAGAAAAGATCATCAAAACGCCATACAACCTTGAATTGCAGAAGCATTCAAAACTAATCGGATATGAAATACCTTTGAATCACCTTATTGAAACGTTCTTTAGAGTCTTTCAATAGAAACACAATCACTTTTTAGTTATAGAAATCACAAATTTTTACAAATTGTTTGAAAATAGGAGTACAGATCGTCAAAACGCCATATAAACACGTGTAAAGTCAAAAACCTTTGTCCGTGATTCGTAGTTCAAAGTCTTGCTATAGGTGGCGCTGCGATCTTATTTTCTTTCGCCAATAGGTGAACAAAAACTTGTGAAAATCACGGGGCATAGCAACCCATCGTTATGGAAACCGTACCTTCAGTTAAATGAAAAACAGCATAAAAAAAATCATTGGTTCCATTCGTACTACTGTCCAGGAAACAGTTACTACCACCGCTCAAAATACTAGCATGCAGCAAACTATTAACAAAAGACAAGAAACTTTTGAAAATCAAGCTTTTTTAATTATTGTGTTTTTAACAATTGTACTTTTCCGTTAAATTAAATAAACTTATTTACATTTTTTTTTAATTTATTGATTCACATATTCATTGAATTATCTTACCGAATTACACTTTTTTTTTATCGAAGTAAACTTGAGATTTATAATTCGAATTATGTTGCCATTAGGCAATTCAACGCAGAAAACTGCCAGAAAAAATTACTCGTTCTACGGACTAGTAATTTTTTCAGGCGCAGTTTTATTCGTAAAATTGCCAGGAATCAAAATTCTCATTAATACACGTCAAGTTTACTTCGACAAATGCTCTCGTGTAATTATAAGTGAAAAATCAGGTCATCAAAGTTGTGACTGTCAAATTAAATTGTAGGTATGTTCCTTTGGAGTCTCAATCGGATATGTAATGAATATCACTTTTTATATCATGAAGTTACTATTGAACTTATTATCATTATAAGAACCACGCTTACAAGTCGATCTCTGTAACTAAGTCGTCAGCGATTTCTCATATTTTTTGCATTCCTCAATAATGAATTCAAATAATTTAACGAAATTTTACCTATTCGGTTGGATAAACTTTATATATTTTGATTCAGTAATGTAAGGTGGATGTTTCGAGAATATAATCATTTGTTTTCTTCCTTCAGACGACAAGACAACAAACTAATTTTTTCAGAAACAGTTTTATTGGTTCCAAAAATATAAAATAAAATCAACAATACTCCTTCGACTGAATATTGATCAACATTCTGTTTATTAAATACATAATTTGTTCGAATGCCACATGATCATTAACTCTGGATAGATTTTTGAGAATATACCAAGTCCCATCCCACAGAAATAAGTAAATAAATAAATTGATTTTTTTTTCGTGCTTCTGTATCGACTGCTACAGCATTAGCCATGTGTTGTGGGTAGGCCTTGTAACTAACTACATACGGCACCTTAGGAATAGCACTGTTACTTGGAACGCAACTGTGAATCGTGCAGGACTCACCCCAGTCATGTCACGAGATTCGAATATTATTATTATTATATCTGGTACGGATTGCCACCGATCAAATAATATTCAGACTTGCCGAACACTGAATGATCGTATATGCTTCAACGGTACATGATTATTGAATAAACCACGATGATATAGAATGTGAAATTATTCTGTCAAAAATGATTGAAAGAACTGATCTCTGAGTTATCTCAGCCAAATATATTAGTGATCAACTTCAATATGAATCTTTCTTCCTAATTTGAGAACGTAAAGAAATTGTTTCACTGTCATATATTAACCAACTTCATATAATTTATAATTTGTTTTATGCCAATGTTAAAATTAATGGACTAGTTAGTTCACATATGTAGGGAAACCGAAAGAAGAACTAAAACTTGTTTTGTTCATACAATACTAGGGTATCAGGTTTTGAAGCACGGTAAGGGTGCAGGGAGGGAGTAAATTCGAAATTTTATTTTGGATTTGGCCGGTTTTGCAACACATTTTGGAGTTGGCTGGTTTTGCAACAAACTAGAGCAAAAATATAGACAAAAATTGCGTTAATGATGAGGGTTTAGTCTTGAAAATTTATCCACAATGTTTTCTGTATCATAACTTTACTAAACAATATTAAAACTTTGAACTGAATCCAACAGAAGTAATCTTTGAAAACGGAATCCTACTGAATTAAAATTACAAAAAAAAATGAAAGAAACTCTGGATTTAAGACTTAGGGCCATTTCAGGCTCTAAACAATATTCAAACTTTGAACGGAACCCAACAGAAAAGTAAACTTTGAAAACGGAATCCAACTGGATTAAACTTTGACTGGCGCTACCTAGCGGATTTGGAGATGGCCTGTTTTGAAAAACTCAGACGGGTGGATTTGGCTGATTTTGCGGCACATCGAAATCCCATAATTCACAAAACGCAAGGATTTGGCCGGGTTTGTTATTATTTCTCATTGCCAATAGGTGAGAGTGTTAGTTTAGGAAAAATAAAAACATGATTTTCCGAAAAATGAGGAGTTGGACGGTTTTGCAACCAGATGATACAATTATCGATTTGCGTTTTCAAACTGTTTCAAAATCGAGTTGATGTTCCAGGGCCATCTTTCGAGTAATTGCAATGTATCTTCTCTCAAGAAGTCGTATCAATAATACCATTCAAAATATTTTTTGTCCCATTTTTCTACATCTAACCTCCAAACTCATCTAGATGTTGCATGTGGACTTTTTCTCGACCTATCTAGGGCTTTTGATTGTATAAACTTTGCTATATTAGAAACAAAACTTCAATATTATGGTGTCCAGAGAGTTGCTCTAAATTATTTCAAATCTTTTTTAAAAGGGAGAAACCACTTCGTCAAAATTAAGGACAATAATACGGGAAACTATGTACAGTCAAAGTCCTTAAAGGTGTCCCTTGGTGTCCCTCAAGGCAGTGTCTTAGGACCACTCATATTTATAATTTTCATAAATGACTTTGCCATGCTTGCACAGCAAAACAAAATGATTATTAATCTTGCAGATGATAGCACAATATTATTTACTGCAAACACATTTCCAGATCTTACAAGAGTTGCCAGTGAAACTATGATTACAATTGAAAACTGGTTCATAAACTCTAGGTTAGTACTGAATCCTGGAAAGACTAATGCAATTTTTTCAAAAACAACCATAGACTTGAAACTCCCACCCATGTCTTAGTTAATCTTCAAAAAATTCCATTTGTTGAATATACATTACATCTCAAACTTTTGGAACTTCCATTATTTACCGTGCTCGAAGAAAACTGAACCCCTGATGACTTCTACTGCAATCAGTGTCGAATCCAAAAGGAAAAATATACCAGCAACTCGTTGACGTACAGCTCACATCCAATAATCAAAATTATACCTCGTTTGGAATTGTCTGCCGTATTTTCACTAGTGTGTTTCTGGGCCCATAACCTGTTGTAGATTATATCAGAAGCAATATCGAGAAAATAACTGACCAAATCGAATAACTTCAATAAACTTTGGGATACAATGATGACAGTAAAATATAACAACTACATATAATACACAACATGTAAATATGGTAACAGATTCTGAAAACATTTATACTGAGTATCAAACACATGATCATTTTATTCAAAATTCAACACATAACTTTGGTTGAATTTTTAAATGGGACACCCAGTATATTTTTCCATATTTGGTTACGGATCGACACTACGATCGACAGTGATACCAAGTTTGGTGGGATTATGTCGAACGGCTACGGATATATGGGCAAAAAACTTCTCCATATGTCCAATGAATGCGACAGAGACTTTTACCTTCTGAATCGTGTGGAGTCATTAGACATACGAGGACGTTTTTATATTTATATATATTTAGGGTGGGGTTCAAAAATTGGCCAATCGGAAAAGAAAATCGACGTGTTCGAGGAATTTTTCAATATATGTTTATAGTCAGAAATAATGAATTTATTCCATACATTTGCATCGTAGTGTTATATGAATGCATCAAATTCTCGTATAAAAACAAACATTATTTTGAGCCCTTTGTATTTCCTCACTCATATGGTATTAGGCACATAGCAAACTTAAATTTTCCACGTAATCACCTATCATCTACTAAAAGAGGTGTTTTATATGCGAGTATCAAATTTTTCAACCATCTACCTTTAGCCATTAAAAATAATAATAACTTCAATGAAATGAATAAACCGCTTATCACAATGCTTCTAGAGTTAGAACCTTACTCAGTGGGCGGATATCTCAATTTTGTGTTGTACAATTAGTGTGTGTTTTTACATGTGCACATTTATTAATATTTATTATTACCACGTTTTACTGTCTGACTAGCTTGTACATTGTATTTTATATTATATTTTATATTTATGTAACAAAGTGCCTTAAAGATTATGATTATGATGAGGGTACAATTCACATTAGCGCTTATACTTGATATTTCGAGTGCGCAGATATGGTAAAAAAATAGTAACGAAATCAAAAAAATTACAGTTACTGACGTCATTGCAAGAAAGCTTACGAATGGTTATTGTGATATGCTGCTTATTATTCTGTTCCAGATGTGAGGATAACACAGTCAGAACTCCCATAAAGCTTTCAAGAACTCCTCCATGGACCAAAAAACCGCCTTTATTGAACACATGCCTAAGTAACTATAATAAGCGCGATACGCCTAACATAGTCTTCATACAAAAATTCAGAGAACTGATGAATAATCAGCAGTTCGACAAAATCCTCTACACTGATGCATCTAAAGAAGTTAATGGTACCGGATGTGCTGTTACTACACAAGATACAACAATAGCAACACACAAACTACCCGACTTATGTAGCATACACACAGCCGAACTATATGGAATACTCAAGCTTTGAGGACCCCAGTACTGGATAACATTAAACTTGCCATTTGTACAGACTCCCTCTCATCAAAACACTGCATCAAAAACAACTACTCACAACATCCCTTAGTTCAAGATATCCTCGACACCTGCCACCACCATCGCACTAGAAGTATCTACGTGAAAATCATCTGGATCCCTTCCCATATAGGAATTACGGGCAACGAACGTGCAGACCAAGCAGCGAAACAAACTTGTTCCTCCGACTTGCCAGTACAGCAAATTCAACTCCACCAAGACCTAAAATCAGTAGCTCGACAAATGATGACACAAACCTGGCAAACACATTGGAATACAAGTAACACAAAACTACGTACAATTCAACCTACAGTTTCCGTGCAGCCTACATTGACAAGAATGGACAAAAGTGTTGTGTTGACTCAGAATAGGTCACTCCAGGCTCACCCATGGTTACCTGATGTCTTCACAGAATCCCCCTACCTGTGAATTCTGTGACAGTGTAATGCTCACAATTGAGCACATACTTTTAGATTGCATGTACTAGAGCCAGACTCGCCGCAAACATAATCTCAGTGGAACTTTCAAAAACATTCTTGATTCACCAAACCAGTTTAAGGCTGTAATACAGATCCTCAAGGACTGTCAACTATTTAGTTCAATTTGAGTTTTATTTTGTAATCAAATGTATCACAGATCCCGTGTTAGATGCCGAGACACGTTAATTTTAATAAAAAAATATATATTAAGCAATCGAAATATTCATATTTTCCGATATAACTTGAGAATACAATTATTTTTCTGAGTTTTCTTTCAAATTTGCCCCTCTGTTACGCCACCTTCGTCCCATTCAACTGAAACTGTTTCTATAACCGTTTCATATAAGCCCATAGTCGATATCCTTATCCAAATATTTTTTTATTAAAATTTCAGAGATGAAGACAGAAAAGTTCGTAGAAACACCAACAAAATAATCAGCTTATGTGTAGCAATAGGTATTTGATAATCGATTAATATGGAGCAGAAATATCTGGAAAGATAAACCAACAACAAAAGTAATTCACCTACAAACTTTAGCGAAGAACACTAATTAGTATACACCAGAATAAACTAAGAGAAATTATACAGTTTAATTTTGGCTAGATATTAATATTAAACAGCAGCCTGCTTATACATTTCCTAAATTACTTTCCAAGTGGAATCAATGTTTATTTTCAATTATATCTGAGTTTCTGTAGAATAAATGAGAAACTTGAGGTAATCACGTAATAATATTGATGGATGCGGGAAAAACAAAACTCTCCGCTTTGGTAAACGTTCAGTAACTTTCTGACTATATAGTGTTGAGTATTTTCGTAAGCGGAGATATAGTACACAATGGTGCCACACAAATGTGTTTCATTTGATAAATGAGTAAAGGAAAAACAAAAACAGTCTCTATAGAAAGTTATAATTGTACTTTAGGAATAATTAACAAAGAAAATAATGGACCAATAATTATTATGAATATCCATCACAATATGATATTATATATATAGTGATATATAGTGATATTATAGTGCAGAGCTGTCCAGAAACACAGTGCTTGGTGCTCGTGAAAGCACTGAAAGCACTTTAGTGTTCCTAAGCACCGTGCTCCCGAGCATTTTCTTGGACCAGTGCTTAGTGCTTCAAAGCATTCCACGAGAAGGCTTAGTTGTTAGTAAAAGCACTGAGGAACATCGTGCTATTAAAGTTTTTGCTAAGATATTTCTTGGTATCATAATAAGAAATACTATTACTATGACAAAGTGTCGAATAGTACCAGCACATTGAAATCCTACAGCAGCGAAAACGATTTTGTTGGAGGTGATTTTTCTGCCACAGAAAAGTATACTGCTGTCGCTCTTAGGCAGTCGGTCTGGGACAGAAAGTTTTTTTATTAGAACATTTTAATCTTATAACTGAATAATCACTAGCGAGTAACATGCCTGTGGCCGTAAGGTTTCTGCTTACTATAAGTGGAAAATCGCATAGATTTTCATACACTTACTGTAATACAGTTGTCAACCAGCCACTAAAATATTACTGGATGAACCCGCTTACCATTATTCTATGCCTTGCTATGATTATTCGATGTTTTGCTGATCTTTCAACGGAAATTACCCCTTCCACGAACACAACAAATATTTTTAGGTCGCTTAGTGCGAATGAAAACGAAGAAACAGAATTATTCTCTGGCTGGTGGTCGTCTGGACAAGACAAAGATTAGGTTATTGTTCTTGGCTTCGTGTTTGTGCACGTGTATGCTTTTGTCTCCGGCTGATTCATATTTCATAGTGTATGAGTACTGATTGGGAATAACGCCGCTGTGTGGTAATCAAGTTTAGTTTTGTGTGTAAGCCCTCTTTATGCAGGTGTAGTTTGCGGTCTCACGGCAAAACATTGAGCGTTTCCGTGTGGTGCCTTGTACCTTTTTATGCAAGTTGCAAGGGTTCGAGAAGCTTTAGTGCAGTATGCTATCAGAGCAGAGAAACAAGTATTTTGTATTATTTATTAAAATTTCGCAAGAAGCGTTTCGTGCCGTTCGACTGCAAACCATACAACCACAAGTGCATAAATGAGGTCTCAGAGAGTAGGTACCTTTCTACCTAATGGCTAACAAGATTATTTTACAAGAATGGGAGCTAGCGGAATTAGAATGTTTGCTCTTTATGAATTCTATACAAGTGGTTGAAATTGATGAACCTATTTTTGGGACATCCTGGAGCAAAAAATATTGCAACCATTGCTAGCAGGTATATAGCAAACTTGCAAATCTACAATTGAAACTATTACTTATAGTCTGGGTAGATGCACTCATTAGCAGTAGCTGGAACATTACCCCATTAGTTCTAGGTGGATGCACTCACTTGCGGTAGCAAAGTTCGAGAAAATAAGTTATTCGACAAAATCTAGTAATCCCAAGCGAGTTGTAATCAGCAAAGTCGACTTTATAACCACAGGTGAGAACTCGCTTGTCCCCTATGCTATTATAGTTTCTTGCTGGGGTTATTCGATTTCAAGCTGGGGTTAGTAAAATTTTTCCTCAGTGTGGGAGCACTTTTCGAGATTACTACGCACTAAGCCTTTCCATATAGACGAATCTTATCAATACGTGTAGATGAAATCCGGCATCAATTTGTCTCGATAACTTACTGACTTCAGAAGATAACTGTCTTGAAAAAAGAATCCAATTTTGTCAGTAACTTTGCTTATCTAAAAACTCAAAATAGCTAAATATTACTCTTCTTTTCCAAACTACGTTGACGCTTCAGAGACCAAATCTGTCTTCGTTTTTATGTCATAGATATCGTGTTTTCGTGTGTATGTCCCAAAAGTATATTATTTATTTATATTGACCTATCCTATGTCATTTCCATGATCAATAAGGATCAATAAACATATCTATCTATGTAACGGATACCCGTGTGTTGCCAGTTAATTTTTCATGAAGCCAAGTAATTTTTTCAAATCAAAAAGGAAATTCTTATTGATTCAGTGAGAGATATTATGTTTGAGTAGTCTTTTTCCACAAAACATATATATCATCTGAAGGATCCCACGTGTAGTAAAGTTCTATTCAATACTTTTCAGTCGAAAAATTCCCACAATGGAAATTGCATCTATTACGAAAATGATGTTGCTGAAGTTCTCAAAATACTTCAAGGCGATGATAGTAGAGACGAGAAGTATTCATTTGATGAAAAAACGGGCAGAGACGCTTCTGAAGTTGCTGACATTTACTTTCAGGAACATAATGGTTATGAAAATGAAGATATTGAGAATAATGTACTGGAAAGAGGAAACGGGAATAGTGATAGTGAGAACTATAGTGAAAATAATACGAAGGGGAATGTGCAAATGACAACAGCGACGATGAAGAAGGCGAAAAAGAAACCGACGTAGACCGGGATCCCACGCCTATTTTCAAAAATTATCAATAACAGGCTGAATCTTTCTGAGTAGCTTCATTTCGCCGAGATGCCCAACTTTTTCTTCTTCAAAAATTCTCGACAGTGGTAGCTAATAAAATGCAGGCGTCAATCATGTCGATTTGGTGAGTGCAAAAAAGTCATTAATAACAGTTACTTTCCCAGTTGAACCTCAAGAAAATTCGATGAAGTAATCGAAAAAACTTTTGTCATACAAAATGGATGGTAGGACTGAAGAGTCCACCACTCCCAACATGTACCAATGACGTGGTCATAAAAAATCATTAATAACCTGCAGATTTTTTTACTGTTGCTTGGTTAATATTTGTATGATTGAATGGTCATATTGTCCTACAAATTGAATGGTACTATTGTCCTACAAATTGAATGGTAGGTGTTCCCAGTCCTACGCTCCGAAATTGTCGATTCCATGGAAAAAAAAATTATTAGTAACAGGCTGAATCTTCATGCTTCATGCTTCTTTCTATTGAGACGCCCAACTTTTCCCTCTACGAAAATTGTAGAGAATTCTAGCTTATAAAATGCGCACGCGTCAATCATGTCGATTTCATGAGTGCAAAAAAGTCATTAATAACAGTTAGTTTTTCAGTTGAACTTCGAGATAATTCGATAAATTACTCGAAAAAACTTTTGTCCAGAAAATGGATGGTGGGACTGAAGAGTATCCCACTCCCAACATGTACCAATGACGTGGTCATCGAAAATCATTAGTTACCAGCGGATTTTTTTACCGTTGCTTGGTTAATATTTGTATAATTGAATGGTCATATTGTCCTACAAATTGAATGGTAGGTGTTCCCAGTCCTACGATACGAAATTGTCAATTCCACGAAAATTCCTAATATTAGCAGCTTATGAACTGCGTAGGCGAAAGTCATGTTGATTTGGTGAGCACAAGAACCCGACAAACCATTATTCAAGCAACGATGGACGCGATAGCCTTTCACAATTTCCAAAAAATATTGGTACTTACTTTTTTGCGGTGATCATGAGAAAAACTTCGAGAAATACGTGTATTGTAATTAACAGCTGAATTTGTTGAAACAGTGGCTACTGAAATTGATGAAAAAAACTAGAAGCCACATTTACATCAATAAAGTTGACGATGGAATTTAATGAACAGAACGTCGCATTGGAAATTGGTTCATATTATGAGATTACAACAAATATGAAACAGTACTGAAAGTTTCTCTGACTTTCTTTGAAAGTACACTGACGGGAATTGTATTACCAAAATTGACGATGTTTTAAAACAAAAAACGTCGAGAAACACATATATTGTGATACATACCTGATCTTTTATCGAGTACGAGTATAGCGAAGATAATTTTCACTAACGTGAAAAGCCTTTAGTCCCACCCAGCGAGACGAATTCAATCATCATTTATTCCACTGCTAATTAGAAGGAAAAGAAACTTGGAACTCCATCCGAATCGTATACACCCCTTCTGCGAGTACTCACTCCCACCGAAAGTCATAATTCCGAAGAACCTGTCAACACTTTCCGCTGAAAACTTTTAAATTAAGTTTACGCTGATATCTGAGTGACGCTCTCGCCGTATTTAACAATTAAAACATCCCGGCCCCCTTCTCCGGAGCGAGGTGTGGTCTCCATTAATTAATGAGAAGCATCCCCCGGGACAAAGAGTTGACATCCCGTTGTCGGAACATAAAAACCGGGGCACATACCATGTAGAATGCTTCAGCTGCGATATGAATAATATTACGAGAAAGGATATGGCACATCGTATGATATTACCCGTCGAAAAACATTTGCGCAACGAGCATGATATTGTTTTGCGTGGGATGAGCAGGGCCGGTTCGCACAAAGTGAAGGCCCACGTACATTTTGGTAATGGTAAACAAGACATGTTCAATACCTGCTTCAGTACAGTGTGTGTGGGGGTCGGCATCGGATATAAAACAGTTGCCACAATATCAAATTCAAATTATATCATTGTTTATTTTACAATAATATTGACGAGCATACAGTATATCAGAAAAATATTAAAATTAGGTAATATCACACATAGGACTGGCACAATAATAAATACTATGAGTTGAAGATGACTTCACACAATTCTTCTAGGTTATAGAATCAATTTTCTACTATAGGGTTTTCTTAAATCTACCTTTCAATACTTGGTGTGTTGGACTATTTTTTATATGTATGGAAAGCCTATTATATTACGACGCCCCTACTATAAGAGGTGATTTTTCATAAAAAGTATGGTTCTCCTTTTTTGAATATAGACCATTTCCATTCCTGGCGTTATGACTATGCGTGTCACTATTTCTCAGCAATTCATGTCTTATTCTGTAAATATAGGTAAGCAGTTTCAATATATAAATAGAAGTAAAAGTTATAATATTTTAAAATATCGTGACACTAAGTTTGGAAAGATAGGTCGAATATAAACCGTATTAACATTTTTTGCAGTACAAAAACTCTTTGAATATCTCTTCTTTTTCCGATTGTGCTTCAAGAGATTGCAGAGTAGGTATAAGATTAATATACAGGCTCGCTGATATGTATGGAAACGGTCGATTATTTCCTAAAGTAAGATAGCTAGCGAAAAATGTTAAGATACAAAAGTTCTAGGGTTTTTCAAAATCCATCATATTAACGTCAAATTAAGTATACAGGGTCAGACAAAAAGTCAGGACGAAACAAAGTTGCTTTTTCTCTAATGGGACACCTTGTATATTATTTCACATTTCAATTTTTCTCGAAATTCTGAACAAAATTTATTCAGCACATCATTTCCTAAATTCAACAGTTTTCGAGATATCGAATTTTGAGAATAAGTTTCTAATAAATTATCCAAAAATGTTTTAGTCCATTAATTTCAAAGTCTATCAAGTTTCCAGCTCCATAACAACGCCGCGTCGTTCTTTTGTCTAACAGTGATGATCTTGACAACACATGTCAAAAATACATTTAGTGTAAATAATTTTCGCGCAAAAATGGCACGTTTATCTGATACTGAGAGTATTGAAATTTTAGTGATCATAGGATACGGTGATAGAATACGAAGTTGTGACCAAGTAGTGGATATTTTCAATGAATTGCATCCCAATCGGGAACCCATTTCTAAATCAACCGTTTCAAAAACATTGCAGCGATTTCATCAAACAGGAGGTGTCAAAGATCGACCAAAAAGTGGAAGACCAGTAAGCGATACAAATGAAAAAAAAATTCTTTGAATGTCATGTTAGATGTGGTGGAAAATCCAATAAATTCAGCACAACAGAGGGCTTTGAATCATAACATCAGCTCAGAGTTGCAGATACTGGTCTACTGAAAATCCTCACTGGGTTATAAACTGTAAGGGCCAATACTCTCAGAGAGTATGGAGTAGTATTTCAGGCGACAGAATTGGTCCGTTTTTCTCCAATAATACTATTAACGCTGAACAATTGAATTTTTTTTGATAATTAATCTTGGGAAATCATTAAAAATCTACCCCTCATTGTGCGACAACAGATGTACGTTCAGCTAGACGGAGCTTCCATTCATAATCCTTAGATGGTTCGAGAGTGGTTAAACGAATATTTTTCACTACGTTGGATTGGTAGAAGTAGCCCATATGAACAATGGCCTCTTCGCTCTCCTGACATAACAACAATGGAATTTCAGTTCTAGGGAACTGTCAAGAAAACGGTTTACAAGTCTAGGCCATGAAATCTACGAGAACTCTGTGAGAGAATGAGGCAAGTCTGCCCTGAAATAGGAATTCCAGAACTTAAGAGAGTGGCTAATAGTGATAGAAAAAGATATTGAAACAAGTATCAGAATCAAGGGCGGGCCAGTTGTGAGAGACAATATTTGGAACTGCCTTCCAATATTAGTGTTTATTTCATTTCCAGTTCGAATTCAGTTCAGTAAATATTTCTTCATCAATTCGCTATTTTCCTAAAACTCGAAATTCGAGGTATATATTATTATTAGAAGCCAGTTTGCATTAGCTCCCCACCTTGTGAAACATTCAACTGAACATTCAGTTATAAAAAAATGGAGCCTTTGAAACATAGAAAAAAATATTGTATGTATACTCTTATGACGTATTCACTATATTCTAGTATTTTTTGGATCTGACAACAGTGGAATCGCTAACATTTCCTGGCAATAAGAGCGTTTTATTGTAGACAGAAATATTCAACTCGTAGGAGTAGAATTTGACATGACTGTTTTTTTGACACCAAATCCATCTACTTTTTCTACTTTCGCTACGATCGAATTTGATGGGAGCAAAAGTTGACAATTGGTTGAAAAATTAAATTCCCTACATCGTAGCAAGAAACTGACACTATCGACATTGATGACAATTTAAGTTTCTGTTCAATTTAGCAGTTAAGAGTTCAAAAAAATTCAATTAACTCACATTAAAAAATCGTTTTTCCTAGTGAACAGCGTCTAGTTGAAATAAATATGAGTTTGTGGACGCAATGAAAGTTACAGATAAAAATTTTCAAATACATATAGGTTGGACAAGTTATATTTATATAATAAAGAAGGTGGGTTTATATTGACTTCAAATCCATTGAGTCCCACTGTTGAACCTTCTTTTTAGAATCATCGATTTTTGTATGATGAAAAGAGTAAATTTGCAGAGTGCTAAGTTTAACAAAAGGCACATTTTTGAAGATATACCAGATGTTCTCATCGAGAAAGCGCATCATATTTCCTCTCTGCAATGCTTTCATTATCTATTTGGACTGTGGCAGTTGCTAATGGAAGCAAATTATTCATATTGAATTATTATTTATAATAATAATAAAAAATTTGTTTCAAAGTCTTTACAAAGATTTAGGAAATGTTAAAATTATTTTACTTCTATTGGAGTCCCTAAATTACGTTTTTATGTTACCATACTTCTACTAGTAGATCAAAATTCCAGTGGTCAATAAAATGCAGCCATTTTTTATGTCAATCGTGAGATTGTTATTTAGAAAGCTACTTCTACAACTTGTGAAAATGGGGAAGAACTTTTTTTAAAGCTAGCAGTCGAAATTTGCCACCCGTAAATTATATAATGATCACTCATTTTTATCTCGAAATCCAAACTACTTAAGAGTGGAGATAAAAAGTATAAAAAAGGTAGAGTTCTATTTGTATCATCAAGTGCCGTATAGTTCCTGAGCACAAAGTACGGAGCAAACTATGCATTGGTGTAGTCTATTGACGAAAGTAATGACGAATTAAAAAATTGTGACTGTGAATGTTGTGTAGCATCCCGAAGTAAGTTTAGGATTATGACCGTTTTCGAGTATACAACACAGATTTCGGTATTTTTTGCTATCACTTTTTTATACTATACCGGTTGCTCCGTCGAACCGATGAAAAGAATCGGTGAAGTGTTATTCAAGAAACTATAGTAAATATTATAATATCAGCATTGTTTATATAGTACATAGTTAGTCAACCTTATGGGAATACAATTGGATCAAAATGGATGCGACATGTAGATGGCGATAGTGAGCTTGCATCCAAGTCATGTCGTAACTTCAGTGATCTGGCCTCCAAGTCATGTCGTAACTTGATTAAAACAATGGGACAGCATTAAAATCAGGGTTTTTTGAAGAAACCTGCATTAAAATCACGTCAAATATTCATGTTTGTAACTAATCACGCTAGATGACACTCGCGTTTGCGTCCAACACCAATTACACAGGCATTGACTAACTATCTTACTTCTATATAAACAATGATATCAGCAATGTCTTTTTCATCAACAATAACAGTTCTGACAGATCGTACATTAAATGACATTAGTGACTTGTCAGTAGTGATGATACAATGACAATCTACAAATGCATCTACGATTCCAACGTTGTCGGATCATGTCAGTGACGTAAAATGTCTGTGGGAGAACACTTCTGAGATCCGAATTTTCATAACTAAATACAGGCGAAAACCAATATGTACAAATTAAACTAATTTATATTTCGATATATTTGAGATATGAAGATTTCAATGACATACATTTTATAATTTAGGAAATCAGCGAATTGTCGTATCGGCCCAATCAATAAAAAAATTACAAAGCTTACGATGATTGTTAGCTTGAGTTTTTTATGTAATTTTCTGTAACTTTTTTGTTATTACTTTTGTGTATAGGTATTTTAAGTATTTTCTTAATAATTTCTCACTTCTTATCTTCAAAAAGATCCTAATTTCGTGATTAGTTTTAATTTAAGAATATATAATATTTTACGGATTGTACCTACCATTTCTAATAATTTTTCAAATATCCCCAAAGGCTGTACCAAAAATTCCCGTAACAGGAGCTGATTAGCACTAAATCTTGTCGATACATAACCAAAACCAAAAGTTTAATTTTTCAACTTTATGTTTAGTGTTTATGGGTGAGAGTATAGCCTGGACAAGAGAAAATAATTATTATTAACTTTAAAAAAACATAAAGCGAAATTTTGAATTGATGTAGCCGATACTTGATGAAAATCCATATTAATATCCATAATAAAACTATGTTTAAAAGATTTTCACTATAAATAGGTTTACAAAACCCGCGACAATTGTTTCGCTGTACAACAGCTTCTTCAAGCGGAGAAGATATAATAATTTACATGTTTGCTATGTTACCTTAAATATACATCGTAAATTAATTAGGGTGCGGTTGTATACCTGTCTCCTAATAAATTTTCAATGTGAACATTGCATTACTAATTACATTCCATCTAACCTTTCCAGAAAAACAAATTAAGTAATGGTGAGTTATTTAATTCAAGTTGGTCATTGAGGAGGTTCTCAGAATTTTTCCACTTATTGATCTCCATACTTTCCAAAAGATTAAGCTTCATACCTTTGTTCTCTACATGAAGGACTTCGAAATCATGGTCGAAAGTATGGTTTTCGGTCAATAAGTGGTTAGCATAAGTAGAGCTTGTTTTTCCGTTTACAAAGCTATTTCTGTGTTCGGTTAGGCGTTTTTTATAGGTTCTACCAGTTTGACTAAGATAAAACTTGGGGCAACTACCACAATTTAATTTTTAGACTCCACACTTATCTTGTTTTTCTACTTTATCCTTGTTATTTTCAATATGTCTGCCTAAAGTGTTGTCTGTCTTAAAAGCAATATTGAAACCTTGCTTTTTCAAGAAATTACCTATTTTAGTGCTAGGTTCACCGATATAAGTAATTGTTTTAAACTTTTGGTGGTCTTTTAAACGAGGATAAACTTCTTGAATTGCTTTCTTATATTGCTTTTTAGACAGAAGGTTATCAATCAGAGACGATTTATAACCATTATTTACTGCAATTTGTTTGATAATATCTAATTCTTTATTAAAATTTGATGTACTGAGAGAAGATTAGTTAGTATTCCTCTCAGTACATCAAATTTTAATAAAGAATTAGATATTATCAAACAAATTGCAGTAAATAATGGTTATAAATCGTCTCTGATTGATAACCTTCTGTCTAAAAAGCAATATAAGAAAGCAATTCAAGAAGTTTATCCTCGTTTAAAAGACCACCAAAAAATTAAAACAATTACTTATATCGGTGAACCTAGCACTAAAATAGGTAATTTCTTGAAAAAGCAAGGTTTCAATATTGCTTTTAAGACAGACAACACTTTAGGCAGACATATTAAAAATAACAAGGATAAAGTAGAAAAACAAGATAAGTGTGGAGTCTATAAATTAAATTGTGGTAGTTGCCCCAAGTTTTATCTTGGTCAAACTGGTAGAACCTATAAAAAACGCCTAACCGAACACAGAAATAGCTTTGTAAACGGAAAAACAAGCTCTACTTATGCTAACCACTTATTGACCGAAAACCATAATTTCGACCATGATTTCGAAGTCCTTCATGTAGAGAACAAAGGTATGAAGCTCAATCTTTTGGAAAGTATGGAGATCAATAAGTGGAAAAATTCTGAGAACCTCCTCAATGACCAACTTGAATTAAATAACTCATCATTACTTAATTTGTTTTTCTGGAAAGGTTAGATGGAATGTAATTAGTAATGCAATGTTCTCATTGAAAATTTATTAGGAGACAGGTATACAACCGCACCCTATTTAATTTACGATGTGTATTTAAGGTAACATAGCAAACATGTAAATTATTATATCTTCTCAGTTTGAAGAAGCTGTTGTACAGCGAAACAATTGTGGCGGGTTTTGTAAACCTATTTATAGTGAAAATCTTTTGAACATAGTTATATTATGGATATAAAGCGAAATATTAAAAAAAAAATATGCAAAGTGTGCCCTGCAGCTCCGGTCTCCCCCGCCACCCCGTATTTCAAAGTCATCCCCAGGGCATATATAAACGTATTTCCTATTTGGAGCAACGCATCATTGTGAAACACCTCCGTTCTACATCGTTAGACCGGAACTATATCGGTAGAGCATGAACCTGTCACGAAATACAAGGACTGAGGGACGTGCCATATCTGATTTATTTATCCCCCGAGTCAAAAATCGGGAACACAACGCCGTCCGGGCTCGTGAGCGATGAGCCAATGAAATATTTAATCAAAGACACGGTCTATCGCTCCGGAAATTATAGATGGAATTCATGTCGAAATCGATATTTGTTTCCAGGTACAGCATCATAATGAGAGGTTGATAATGTGACGTTGAAAGTCTTGTCAGTATCTGTTTTGATGATGATGATGATGATGATTTTTTTTTCTTAGAAATACAAAACTGAAATTTTTCAAACATTTGCTATATCCGCTTCTACCTAATTTAAACCTTCAGTATTCATCAGTGGCTTATACAGACCCAGGTAGCACATCATATCGGCTGAATCTTGGTTCCATATTGGGCCAATATAGATATAGTGTAAATTAAAAAATATTATTGGTCCAATATGGGTGAATATTTTAAAAACAATATTATATTAATAATTTTGGTGGAATATTGGTTAAACCTGTTTTGAATGTCGAATATACGGCTTTTTTTAGTAACCCCCCCATGTTAACTTTTGAACGGTTCGACGTAGAAACATGAATAAAAAACCGTTTGGAGGGTTTCACCGATACTACTTTTTGAAATAAAAAATATGGTGATTGCTCGACAGGGGGGCGGGGGGCGCATCAACTCAAAATTTTCAAATGGCATGGGGGGTCAAGTATCACATCGTTGAAAAGAGAATTCAATTCTCTTCACAACCATCTAATTTTTTTTTAATTTAGTTGAAATTTTTTTCACAATCTAAATTCGAAATATCAACGATAAATGCGGATCTACTTTGTTGTGGAATAATGAAACCAAAAATATTTTGAAGGGTATTACCGATACTACTTTTTGAGAGAAGAAACATTGAAATTACTCGACAGATGGCGCTAGGGACAGATCAACTTAAAAATTTCGAAAGGCATATAAATCGATATTGAGAAAAAATGTCTCAACAAAATTCAAAAATATTCAGATGGTTGTGAAGAGAATTGAATTCTATTTTCAACGATGTGACACTTGACCCCCCATGCCATTTAAAAATTTTGAGTTGCACATCAACTCAAAATTTCGCCCCCTTTCGAGCAATCAGCATATTTTATGTCACAAAAAGTAGTATTGGTGAAACCCTCCACATTGGTTGAATATCATTTCAACTTTATTCAACACATTTTAATAACTAATATTGGGTCAATATTGGTTCAATGATATTAACCAATATTGATAAAACAATATTGTCTTCATATTGTTTTCAACATCTAGACTAAATATTGCAATCCCAATATTCCTCTCATATCGATTCTAGGATTAAAAGCTATATTGTATAATCCAAGTGTGATTATACATTGGTTGAATATTGTTTCGCCAATATTCAACAAATCTTGTTGACTAATATTGGGACAATATTGGTTCAATAATATTTACCAATACCGTTAAAACAATATTGTCTCCATATTGTTTCCTACATCCAGATTAAGATGAATTATGAATATTGGCCGAGTATTCGATGAAACAAACATATTGAAATTATATCATGATCAAACCTGGATGAAGATCCGCTAGGTGGCTCTACATATAGAACGTCTTCTAAAACCTATACGAAAATATATTAAAATACTTCCCATAACTTGTTTTCAAGACGGCTTACTTAGTGGTTTTGGCAATCAAAAGATAGACTCTGGTGTCACCTTGATCAACTTAAAGACATTTAATAATATACCAAGGTATATTAACTTCCACCAATATTTCCAAATGATATTGTACCAATATCAATACATATTTTGAGGCCATTATTGCTTCAAGAATATTTCACCAATACTATTTTTGAAATGTCTAAACAATATTCGACCAATATTGCAAAATGTTCATATTTTACTTCTCGACAATATAACGTTTGAATATGGTGCAAACATTGTCGGAACATTGTACCAGCGATATTGTACCAATATCGCCGAATATGTTGAGGCCAATAGTGCTTCAATAATATTTCACCAATATTTTTCAAGTAATATTGGACCAATATCGCCGAATGTTAACTTTTTTTTTTCTCGCCAATATTGCATATCAAATATTTTGCCAATATGTTCACAATATTGTACCAATATTTTACCAATATAGGTGTGCTACTTGGGGAGTTAGTCAATGTACGGACCTGCCCATTTTTCTCTGTTAAATTAGGGCTATCAAAAAAAAAATCAAATGAGAGTTGAAGGGTATTTCACTCTGCACCTTTCTGTGAATTGAAATATGTTTTTGATGTGCCATTGGTCGAGAAGTGACGTCATCGACATTTATTCAAATGGAACCATATGTCATATTCAGTATCGCTAGCAAGCTTGTTTTTTTCTCATTTCAGTGATACAAATATTATTTCAATACTATCTCGATAGGTTCAGTGTGTTTCTTTTTTTTGTGCCACCTCTGTAATTCACTTACCTATTGCTCAATTTGTTAAAAAAAATCTCAATCGGGGAATATAGCCAGTGAGATATTTTAAACGATATGGCAATTTGATTCAGACAGTGGCGTATATAAGTTTTTACAAAAAGATATTCTTTATATGCTACATTGACAGTTGTTTCATATAGAACGTTTTTTGAAAATTAATTGATAATGGTTCATTACGAAACCATCTTTCAATGAGAAAGATATGAGATTCTACTTTCTTTTTTAACTAAGACCATGATTCTTCTTCGTTTAAGATGACCCTGTCATCAGCGAAACTTATGATGTTTCTTTTAGATTCCACCAAGAATAAGTTGTTCAGGTATATTGTGAAAAGAACTGACACCAACACAGTTCCTTGGGGTACCCCACATTTTTGCTACTGTGTGAGATTCTTATTTTGTATTGTGTTGTGTTTGTAAGGTATGAATGGAAGAGTGATTATGCCGTGCCTCTTTTACCTAGGCTAGTTTCTACTAGTATATGGTAGTTAACGGTGTCAAAAGCAAGTCCAGGAATACCCCAATAATTTTTTTTTGTCAACTGCCCTATATATCTTTTTGGTCAGGAGTAGAGTAGCATTTTGTGGATATGACTCCATACTTCTTTAAAAAATTGTTGAAGATGTTTTTGATGACTTTTTCTAGAATTTTACTACAGATAGAGATCAATGCAATTGGTCGGTAATTTGTTCTTTCTGTTATTGTTTTTTGAAGTTGAAACTGGTTTCATTTTACATTTGCTGATACCGAACTGGAAGAAGAGCTATCAAATGAATTAACCCGTTTTCTATAATGAAACATCGAAAATGTTTCAGTCCGCTCTCAGTTACTAAGTTATGTGTGAATATTATCGACAAAATTGAATAATTTATTTGATTATTATAAAGCCAAATGTTGTCAAATTAGCGCTAACAACGTTTTATATTATTTTCCAATATCCAATAGCGCTCATCATATTATTGACTGAATAAATATCACATCGGTGGGAAATAGAAGTAATAGGTATGAAAGAATATTGGCTAGTAACAATTTTTAGTTGATTTATTTAGTAGGTCATGCATTCCAGAACTCACATCGTATACGAGGATGGATCAATATACTTCTAATCATTCCTAGAAGCAACCAAATATATTCCCGTGGATTCAAAAAGTATTGCCTTAGAACGAGTTTATTATGTTTCTAATATGGATATGTGGATATTAAAAAAACAATATTATATTAATGATATTGGTGGAGTATTGGTTCAACCTATTCTGAATGTAGATTGTTGCATATAATATTCTGTCAGTATGGGTCGAATAATTTTTACCAATATCGATAAGACAATATGGTCTGCATAATGTTTCAAACCTCTAGAATAAATATTGCACAATATTTCACACAATATTTCACTCATTTCGATTTTAGGGATATAAAACTATATTGTGTATCCAAATTTGGTAGCACATTGGTGGAATATTATTCCAACTATACTCAATAAATTGTAATGACTTATATCGATGAAACAGTATTGTCTTCATATTGTTTCCATATGGGCCGTGGTGGATGGCTGGTAGTGCGTTCACCTCGCATGCGTGGGGTCGTGGGTTCGATCCACCGATTCACTGGTCTCGCGCTTGGCATCACACGTTAAAAGGTAAGGGCTGCGTCTTCCCTAGCTCACACAAGTCTTTCTAAGACTTCTGTGATTTGCGCGTAGGGATGCAATCGGTTGACGGAAATAATAATTTTAACATCAACAACAATATAGAATAAATATTGCAACGGAATATTCCTCTCATATCGATTCTAGGAATGAAAAATAAATTGTATACCTACGTTTGATTGCACATAGGTTGAATATTCACTAAATCGTATTGACTTATATTGAATATTACCGAACTCGCAAATGTTCATATTTTATTTCTCACCAATATAGCATTTCAAATATTTTGCCAATATGTTCACAATAAAGGTGTGCTATTCGGAACGTATTTCTAAAATTATTCTGAATCAAAATAATAAATATGAGAACAGAAGATTACTGACTCTACCTATATAAAACCCATTAACCCCATCCACTTTCGTTTTTACTGGAAATTTGCAGTAACTTTTTCATCTTCTGACTTCTGAGATTTTCCGTGTAATATTGTATGATTATTATTATTTCAATATTGGCGTGTGTTTGTTGTTCAAATATATTAAAATAATCTGAGCATTATAATTATGTGGAGAACCCACGTAACAATATTAGTTAGAGAGCTGCATTTAAGTAAAGGTCAAGGAGAGAAGGCATTTGAAAAACAGTCAGTTAGTGACTGATCCTCTAACCATCTGCTGGTTTCATATTCAGCTAGAATGAAAATGTCTGCTGCTTCCTTTGTATATAGGTACCTTCATGTGAATCGAACACGAAAAATTGAACAGCAGAAGTTTTTAGTCAAAAATGACCTTTTTGTGTACAAAAATCGAACAACAGTTTTGGGCGCCATATTTGAATTCGTCCATTAGAATGCATTATCCAATCATTACCCAGTGATTTCACACTTAATGAGTACATGCAGTAGGGTGCTTGTTGATAGTCCGTAAAAATAGCTCCGGCACTCGGCCCCCCACCATCCCCTCCCCACCAAACACCTCCGCTCCCAAATTATCAAAAAAACGTTAATTCGTGAAAAAGTACCTTTCAAATTTCAATAATGGAATAGTTATGGATTAAAATTTTTCAACACCCATAGAAATGTCTTTTCCATGTTGAAACTCTTCAGGTGCACACATTGAAAGAAATTATTTTGTTAAAGAATTGTGAAGAATGTACATTCAAAGCCGTCGCATTACACTCGCTCATTATTATTGTTGTTTTACAATGTTAACAGCTTACTGAAACTTGAAAGAAGCTGAAACGGGTTATTTTGAGGGCGGTGGGGGTGGCGCGGAGAGGGTGGTACGGGTGCTACGCACTCTTAACAAGCACCCTACTACATCTGCTCATTTAGTGTGAAATTATTGTATATGCCTCGTACGATTCAGTAATGCATCCTCATGGACGAATTCAAATCTAGCCCCCAAAGCTATTGTTTGGTTTTTGTACACAGAAAGTTTATTTCTGGCTGAAAACTCCTGCTATTTCGTTTATCTTGTTTGTTACACAAATAGGTATATAAAAAAGGTATATAAAAAACATACATTTTCACAGCTAATTTTTTTATCTATAACAAAATATGTAGAAATTTGCAATTTTTTGGTGATTTCAAAGTGCTACCAAAATGGCCCTTGACCAGCTGCGTGTCTGCTACAAGCATTTTCTCATCCCTCTAGTTAGCCTCTACAAAGCTCAAAAGGTTTTGTGATTTTTCCGGACCTGTCACCTCACTCATGTGACAGTCAGAAATCGCGTTTTAATTGGCATAACTCTGGATCCTGACCTCGTTCCAGGGTCAAACTTGGCAGAAGGTATGTCCAGGACCATATTTACCAGAAAATAAAACCAGCAGACGGTGTCCGGATCAGTCACAAACTGACTGGTTTTCAAACGCCATCCTCCTTGACCTGGAGAAAAACTACATCCAGGCGACTTGGGAAACACCAAGAATGATATTTCATACCCAGCACTGGGTTTCTTTGCCTGTTAGTGAATCATATAGGCGGCTCTCTAACTATAAACTAGGGTGTCGAAACCGTCACATATGTCACAAATACTTTGCAGTTCTGACATCATCGTGAAAGCTGGACTCTTACCAGCATTCCCCTCTAAGTGAGGGCCCTAATTGCATCGCAATCTGCATCCATCAAACACGCACTATCCCTACATCAAATAGGTGGAACAGTTGGCACAGCGGCGAAATTATATATTCCCGAAAAGGTCCACCGCACCCTTAACGAATTCAAACAACTTATCTCTTTCACGGTTTTCGGAATAACTTAGGGCGCCCCGCCCAGACTGACAGAATTCTGTACATGTACCGATTGTAATTCCGCAGCTTCTTTGCCTAATTTATAGACCGTGTTCTAATTATACTTTCGCAAAGTCTTGGAGCTCACAGAAGTCACTAATTATCCCTAGCTCTTTATTCAATTTTACTACGAGGGCCTTATAAATCCGAGTGGAACGTAGCGCGGTTCTAATTGTGAATTGGTGTTAGCAGGACCGGCTTCGCACAATGGAAAACATAATGAATTCAATAACGGCCACGAAAGAACTTCTGGTTTCATGAACAACCTTAGTGACACGCTCTCTACATTGTTAAGGAAAGCATAGCAGGCTTAAAAGGGATTTCTAGTTCTAAAACTACTGAGACTGAATTTTTGAATTGTACCTCGACGTGTTTTTTTCCATTTTATAACCAGACATATCTCTGTTACTTATATAGATAGGTATGTTGAAAAATTTAAATCCAACTCGACATTTTCTCACCTGCAATCAGTGGCGGCTCGTCAAAGGAAGCAGAGGAAGCGGTGTCTTCTACAGAATTTCACATTTACATTTTTCTTTTTAATAGATTGTAAATTATTTCATTTTTGTAAGCTTGGAAAGATGGATATAAAATCACCAGTCGACGTGCTAGCCGAGGATGGCCTTCATCTGAAAACAAATGACAGAAGGGTTCGAATCAAGTTGCAGTAGTTGGAATGATGAGCCAATAACCAGTCGAATGGTTTAACATGTCAGATATCTATTTTACGGTATTTTTTTCACAAAAACCGCTCCTGGACAATTCAGTTGTGGCATCTCGATTGGAATGGTTCGTAATTTCTTCGAACTTGGCATCAATCCAATATTCTTTGTAGAAGATTTGATCCACTTGGACAGTTCATTTATTCTAATGGGAGAAGTTTTATACCATCCTTTCGAATTCGTTTTTTGCAAGTAAGGATTTGGTGTTGAAAACTCTGTGTCCCTTTCAAAGTTTCTTCATAATCTGTCTGAATATATATATATACAGTATGATTGCTGTATATATATTATCTCTTTTGGTATTTTGGAACCAGCCATTTACTGTTTTCGAAAATTCTAGATTATATTCAGTCCTTCTGGTCTCCTGTCCACTGTAGTCTGTCTCTATTTCAAAATGAAACATGTGCAGTGGGACTGTGTCATATGGAATTCCACTTTTCAACTGAATTCCACATTACTGGTTTAACCCTACTTTTCTCTTTTGATTTATTCTGTCAATGTTATATGTCAAATGTGTTTAAGTAACAATTTCAAAAGCAAGTAGTATAAGTATTCAATGCATGTATATAATAATCGAAATAAGTGGGAAAAAACCCGGAATTGATGAAAAAATAATTTAATGGAATAGAGGGCAAAGCATAAGGTCACGCAGAATATGAGCTACAAGTCTAGGTTTTGGAGAAAAATCTGTCGAAAAATGGAGAATTTGTATTCAGAAAAGAACAATAATAGTGCGCTGAGCCATAATCCATTCGCCAGTGTATATTTATAATCACTTGTTTCATTTAAATTTAGGCAGTGGCAGACTGGAAGTCAAAAACAAAGACAAAAGCTGCAAAATTGCAGAAAGATCAGCTGAAGACTGGCAACGTATTGACAATAGCGACGGTTACCTCTTCTATTGACCTCGATATATATTGCTGAGCTATAGAAAGACCGTGACTTCTACCTTTTACTCATTGGTATGTTCCTGTTGCATAAGAACTTGGGCCACTGGGAAATCATCTAATTATCGGTGGTAAAGCCACAGGTTCACTCAAATGATTCATCTGAGGCAGAATACTGAGTTCTTTCTTCTATTGAAATTGGGTCTGACTCTTCTCTCATGAGTCTTTTCTCAATATTTCCTAAACGAATGTCTTCTAGCCTCTTTTCTTCTTCTAGAGCTAACACATGTAATCCTTTTATATGCAATTTAATGCAATAATATCACAATTTATTTAAAATGAATTGAAAAGTACATGAAACTGCCAGCGGTTGAAAATAAAAATGCGTGACAAATGTGACAATGACAAAAATTTTGGACACAAGAATATGAAATGTTACCAAATTTTGGCACATACTTTTAAATCGGATAGCATGTTGCCGAACAAACCTGATGTGTAGGCGACTGTAGCACAGAGTGCCAAATAATATAATCGTCGCTTGTGATATCAGTAATCGACTGTAGAAAGCGAGGGGTAAAATTCTATATAACACAAAGTCCCACTGCTGATAGTTTGCTGCTTCTCCACCTCTCCGCTTATTCCAGACAGCAATGTAGTAAAATTTCCTTCAGAGCCATAAAGTTTCTCTTTCAATCCAAAAAATGCCATTTCGAAGGATTTCTTGTTTTGTGGAAGCTTATAACCCATTTTTGATTTCTTTGGAATTGCGTGATTTTTTTTCCATGGGCGTGCCAAATTGTTCAAACTGCGTTTAAAAAGTTAGGTTTGGTTTTGTCGCTGGAAAAGTTAGGGCAAACTTTTATTTTTGTCACAGTGACAAAAAAAATGGCGGCTCGTGGAATTTTTGGTAATCAAATTATCCTGATAAAAAATGTCAGTTAGTAGGTCACTTGTGTGAGGAGTGAGGTACTATGACAAATGTTTATGGTTATTGGAAAGCTAAATAAGCACAAAGTTATTTTTTGTTGAAAAAGTATTTTATTTTTTACCGAAACATGGTCAATGTGTACAAGGTCGTGCTAAAATGACTTGAAAAATGTGTCTTACTCTATGAACCAGGATACACTTTTCGTTATCAAGTAACCTTGAAGAAGTGTCCTTATGGTTATTTTTGTTTTCAAAAAATGTAGATTGACATTTTTCGTTTCAAGTATCTTCCTAAAACGTTGATACAATATTAGTTCCGGTATAACAGTTTGGTGCCTCTTGCAGTTTCATGAATAATTTTAGTGCATGAGCCGATGTCATTTTCAGTAAATCAAAATCAATATCATCTTCATCTATGGTAGAATTATTTGTAGTTGTTAGAGCAGAGAGTTGACACATCCTTGTTTCTTTATTCAGATTTTGAAACATCAGTCATATTTGCAAATATCTCTGCAGAATGAACTCTAATCACGAGTGTCCTTCAATTTTGGTGTCACCAAAAATCAATAATTCGTCTCTGGTGTCAAGGTAAATAATAATAATAATAGCCGCCCTTCACTCGCACAGGCTAGGCATGTAGGTACTCTTTGTAAGTGTTTACTAGGGAGTATTATTATTATCATTTCATCTTTGCTGTTTATACGCTTGCCTCTTTCTAATTCAGTAGCCACCTCCGATGGAATGAATAGGGTCCAAATGAACAACCGCCTTCTTCTAAAAAGTTGCAGAATTGACAAAACTGGCAGAAATAAAATTGGAAAAATCAGTAGAAATATTAAAAACCATCGGATAGTCTCCAAATTTAATTGCAAAAATTAAACCTTCCATTTCGAAAAAAGTTGCAGAAACTCGCAAAAATAAAATAGGAAGAGTACGTAAAAATACTGAAAAACATTGGACCGTTGCCATAATAAATTGTGAAAAATATTACCACCCCTGTCCTCCTGATGGCTATAAATATAGAGATGTGAAAGGCGTGGAAAATTTCTACAAATTCTTACGAAAATGGGATCGGAAAATCCCCTGAAATTTGTGAAAAATATCAGACTATCAAATATTCAATTTCAAATAATCTAACCCTTCTGCCCACCTGAGGACAATATAGACAGCAGGAAGAAATTCGGAAAAATTTCCGAAGGTTTCGAACTTTGAAACTTACGTCAAAAAATGTCGACCGGGAAGCTTGGACCCTTCTCAATCTAGAAAATATCTACGCTGAAAATTGCAAAATAAATAAAAAATTGAAATAAACTTCAATTTATAAACTAGATAGTGAAATGAAACATAAAAAAAATTATATGAATTTTATAAAACAAAGAAATTCAATTTTAAAATTTCTTTGTTTTTCATAAAATATAGATAATTTTTCAAGGTTTAGTTACTAGTTTATGAGTAAAAGTTATTTTCAATTTTTTTTTTGATATGTTTAATTGTTTTTATGTATAACCATATTTTGTCGCACACAGCTCGAATGCCTTTATGCCATATCTGTGTGCTTTACAAAAAATCAGGCAACCTTTTTATCAATTACAGACACATCTGCAAGAAAACTTTGTTCGCGAAACATGCGTCGAGTGAAATTGACGTGGAATTGGTGTTTGGGTAGTTTCTGAAAACTTGTGAGGTCAGTATGTCCGTTTATTTCAAGTCGAGCAGCTCGTCTTGCATGAGATTTTCGACTTCAAAGATTTCATATCTTACCCTTCCACACTCCTTCACTCGTCAAGGTGGTAAAATAAAGTTCAGAACGAAACTAGATTTATGAAACTAATCAAGCTAGTCAAATAGTGGAAGTACACAACCGTGTTTTATTTTATTCCAAGTATCGTCAATCTCTAAATGATCATAATATACAATAACAGAGATGTTTCCTACATCCAAAACTTCCATCAATACCACCAAGTACTATTAGTTGAACTCTGTCAAAAATGGCACAATTTCAATACAATTTTATGTGCATTGTTTTTACTTGGTGTTAACCAGCAATTCGGCTGAGGTCGGACCTGGTTTAGAGAAATGTGGGAGGACGCAGTTTTGCGCTCACCTCTCGCACGTTTGAATATATTTATGTTTTTACAATGGCACGGTTAATGAAGACTTTCATGTTTGTTATGGCTGTTATGCCAAATTCTAATTTGTTCATTGTTTGGGGCGTAATTCACTACATTCGAGTATTCTTGTCATCGCTCTGACGCCGTTTCGTTGAATGTGATCAAAGGCTCTGCTTATTCTTTACGTTCTATAGACGGGGAACATTCCAGTATACTGTGTTCCATTTGAAATATCCGAAAATCATCTTGAGACAAGAAAATATTTGTACCACTGATAAAAAGGGTTTCTTGCGTTTTTGCGTTTTTTGCGTTGATTCAAGGAGAAAGAATTCTTGAATAGGTCCAACCAAATATGGTTTTGATTTTTTGAAGGATTCCTTAAGGAAAATATTGTGGTACAAGTGCTTGCTTCTTAAGTTGGTTGATACAAGAATATTTCAGCTTCAATTCTGAGTTCTTTTTTTGTTGAATCATTGGAAGTCGGTTGAGACAAGAATATTTCAATTTCAGTAATGACTACTATCTTTCTTTCAACTTGGAGGTTGAGTTCAAATTTGCACTTTGCACTTGGTTCTAAAAATATGCAATGGAAGCCATTTTCAGCATGTAGGTACATGTTACATTTCTTTATTGTGCATGTACCTAGTGAGTTCGAATGGGTTTTTGCGAATTGGGACTATAAATAATTTTTGATAATCTGTATTGTAAACCACCTGTTTCTTGTAAGTTGTTACGCATTAAGTAAGTTCAGATCAAAACTGAATTTTGGCAACATTAGATAGACCAAACAAAGCATGGATTCACAAGTACGAACAATTTAGGTATGAGTAAAGTTTATACATGAGAATAGTTTTATAATAATTGTATTCTCAATAAAAACCGTTATAAGTGACGCATATAATAGCAATGTGATCGAATACATAAACAACGTCACTCGCTGTTAGACACAAAACTGTTAAAATCTAACATATGTTTGACTCATCTTCACAACTCGCCCATAATATGGCATTTTTATCGTTTAGAAGCAGTTTTTACTACGCACAAAACGCAAGAATGGTCATACAGGATGAAATTAAAATCGCATTCGCAGGTCGCGGTGTCGCCACCTGCTTTGATTTCTCATTGGTTGAGTAAGTCACGTGGAACGAATGAAGATATTTTCTAAGATTACATATTTTTAAAATGAACTTATGTTAGTTTTTTGTTAGTTTGAAATTGGAGTATACTTATCAATTAGAATATACCCTTTTTATCTGTGTATAGTAATTATAATAGATAATTTTCCATTTGAATTTTCACCCACATATAAAAGGAAATCGTTTTACTCTACACCGATAGAATCAGTTTGTGTCTACTTAATCCCAAGTCCTTCTCAGATTCACATTTCAAGGTACTGTTTAAAAATCCTTGGAGATGAGTACGAAGAAGTATAAGCAATATTTGGAAAAAATACATTTTGGATTTATCAAATATACAAAATCATCCAATATTTCGTTATAAGCAAGAAGGTGAACAAAACTGAAAGAATTCCCTCACCTGTAAAGTCGAGGGTAAGCGAACATGAGTTCTGTGAAAACAAGAGGGCAATCATTGCCGTTTTGTCACGTTCTGAGTATCTAATTGAATACAGCATTGTCACCTTCTGGAGTTGATTAGGAAGTAACCATGGAAATTTGAAGTGAGTGTGGCTCCGTGAGGTAGGCAATAGAAGGCGACTGTTTTCTATGGTTGTGGAAATTATCTGATCATCGCAACAAGTCTGTTGCCATTGTTTAAAGAGAAAGAAGATAGTTAGTCAGTCACTGTGCGTGACATCTAGGCTCTTTCAATAGAACCTTGCAAGAATGGAATACTAGTACGCCACCTAGATGGAATGTACAACTTATAAGGAATTTCTGGAATTTCTTGCACACTTCCTTAGCAATCTCATAATTTTAATAATTTCTGAAACATCCATGATTTGCTTGTACAGGGTCGGACTTGTATGTTTGAAATATTATGTAACAAGTTTTACGAACTTTATTTTAGTAATTAGGTACCTAGAAGAGTTTATAAAAAAGATGCATACCATTTTTAAAAGATTGCATTCAACTTGGATGTTTGTTTGCATATAATCTTTGGTTAGGTTAGGTCAAATATTGCAACTGAATATTGAGACACTTCTAGTTGTCCGATTTGCTTGAAATTTTATCAGGTGTTCATAATTCCAATGCCAACGCATTATGAAATTCATGTTAGAGAAAAAAAAATGAGTCTCCAATTTGGCGGTTTTGTGATCCTGGTCTGATCCGACTCAACATTGGTGTGTGGGGGTTTTCAGGGTCGGATTTTGTTTATCAATAATAATAATAATAATAATAATAATAATAATAAATATACTTTATTGTCAAAAAAATTATCAATTTTGTAGACAAAGCATCGTAGGTAGACAATAATTGCGATATGACGATATACACGTCAGTCAAAATTTAAAAGATATAAAAATATGGACAATAAAAATAAAAATATATATATATATATGAAAATGTAACGGTGTACATAACAGTCAAAAAAAATTATAATAAGTATAAAAACATGGAAATATCTATATACACATACATATATATATATATACACATATACACATACATACATACATACATTGTATACACATATAAAAATGTACGGTGCACATATTTGTCAAAAACTAAATGTAAAAAACATGAGAACATTAAATTAAAAAAATGTGTATATATAAAAATTATTTAAAATGGATAAATGTAAATATAAAAAGCAATGAACGTATATCAATAATAGTATAGTTATCAAAACTCCTCCTCAAAAAACTCCTGTATATTATAGTATGGTCTGGAAGAGAACAAATCTTTTAGGGCATGTCTGAAGTGATCATATTGAGCAATCTCTCTTATATGTTTTGGTATATGATTGTACATTTTACGTCGATTATAGAAAATTGAATCTTTTACCAGTTTCGATTTTGGAATTGGAAGATTCAGTTGGTTATTACTGGTTTGACGTGTAACATGTAGACCCGGATTACAACAGAACTTACACTTATGTTTGTGTATGAGAGACACAGTTTCCATTATAAAAATTGAAATAACTGTGAGTATTTTGTTTATTCTAAAAAGCTCTCTACACGAATCTCTAGGGAGAACATTGCATATGTTTCTCACAGCTCAAAATCATAAAATCAATATTGCAACATGGCGGACGAGTTTTGTGATTATGGTCAGATTCTATTCATAATTGGTACCTATATGGGGTTTCGGGGTAGGAGATTATGATTTTTTTTTTAGTAAAAATTCGTTAAAGCACTCGTACATTTCAGCCGTTTCACTGCAAGTGTATTACTAGCAATATGAGTTGCCAGCAATATGAGTTGCCAGCAAAAGTCTACATCGTACTTCGTACATTGTCGAACATAATATCAGGCTTGTTGGAAGTATTTTTGGAAATTTTCGACATTATGACGTATATTGAGACATGAACTCGTGAATGTAAATGACAAATATTGTGTCTACCGACATTAATTTGACAGTTTTGACTAAAAAAATCTAAATATATAACCAATTTGCGCGGAGTTGACCTTGAAATATAGAATTGTTCCTATAATTTTGTCAGCCTTTTTGTTGCAGTCAAAAGTCTGAAGAGCATGCGCATTGCTCACGAGAAAAAGGCTGGCAATGGAATTGCTAGCAAAAGGCTGAAATGACGAGCCCTGTTTTTACATCAAGATAAATGGCGGATGGTACGATTTTATTGAAAATTGGTATGTGAGGGTTTTGGCCTAGTTACTTTAACAATAAAGAATGGTAAATAGAACAAGACATAGTATTGTTAATAATTTCCTACGGTTTTCAGGACCGGTATTATAGCTCGAGCAATATTTCTCCACTTTCTTAGTATATACTGTGTCACATTCATATCTCAGTATGTCAATAGAAATGGACTGAGGAAAAAACCACATGGTCAAATTTATTTTTCTTGGCTGGACACCCGATTTCAATCCGGTAATATTTCTCAACTTTCTCATTATTGGACCGTGCCATTTTCACATTTAAGTGCCGGTTTTACCTCGGAAATATATATATCCCAACTTTCTTATTATATACCGTGCCATTTCCACATTTCAGTAGGGTCATAGCACTGGGTTGAGAATAAAGCACCAAGGTCAAAATATTTTTTCCGGTCATCCAGGGCCGGTTTCACTCCTGCAATATGTCCCAACTTTCTTATTTCAGACTGTGCTATTTTCATATTTCAGTAGAACTATAGCACTGGGTTGAGAATAAAGCACCAAGGTCAAAATATTTTTTCCGGGCATCCAGGGCCGGTTTCACTCCGGCAATATGTCCCAACTTTCTTATACAGACTGTGCTATTTTCATATTTCAGTAAGTCAATGAGGATGGATTGAGGAAATATACCACATGGTCGAAATATTTTTTCGGGCGTCCAGTGCCGGTACAGAAAACAAACATGGGGGAAGTGCTATATATTGTAAAAATGGGATAAGCTATAAAAATTTAAAAGAAATATCTAAACTGTCAGTTGTGGGAGATTTCGAATGTTCAGGTATTGAAGTTTCTCTTTCTGATAAGAAAATGATCGTTATATCTTTATATAGACCTTGTGGAGGTTCACTAGGTATATTTTTTGATAAATTTGAAAATTTGTTAACGAAAGTCGCAAGTGATAATAAATTAGTTTTTATAGCTGGTGATTACAACATCGAGCTCATGAAAAATAATAATGAAAAATCAAAACTTTTAGCTCTAGCTAGCTCCTTTGATATATATAAGGTTGTTGAAGAATATACACGCATATCAAAAAATTCCAAAAGTTGCATTGACAACATTTTTACAAATTATAAGGGAAGTTACATTACAAAAGTAATCGAGACTCACGCTTCTGATCATACAGCCCAAATGATTACATGTAAACTCAATCTGCAAAACCCAATGAAAGGTACCCACAAACGATGTTTCACTGAGGAAGCCGTAAAACAATTTGTTGATAAACTAAAGAATGAAGATTGGGCAGAGGTCTATGAAATACAAAATGAACAAGTAAACAAACAATGGATGATGTTCAGCAATAACTTTATAAATATTTTTAACGAATGTTTTCCAATCAAATACATACATTTTCGTAAAAACAAAAATTATTACCCCAATTCTCAAATCATGGAATGCAAAAGTAGATTAGATAAGTTATTATGTCTATCTAAATCAAATATAAATATTAAATATGAATACTTAAAAACAAAAACCGAGTATGATAAGTTGTTAATGTCATCAAAACAGGAAAATTATAGAGAACGTATAAAAAATTCTGACAACAAAACAAAATGTATGTGGAGTATTTGCAATGAAATCACTGGCAAAGTAAAGAGGCACAGCTGTGAAATACAGGGCGATCCAACAGACATATCGAACGAATTCAATAACTATTTCAGCGAAATATCTTCAAAATTAGTTAAGAGTAATAATGAACACTTTACTTGTGAAATAGTCGAAAACCCTCAGTCTATGTGCATACAACCACTGACTTCAAATGATGTGGTTGCAATGTCAAATAAATTGAAAAATAAATATTCAAGTGGAGAAGATGAAATTCCAACTTATGTGATAAGAAAATGTACAGTACTAATTAAAGATGTTTTAGCATACATAATTAATAATTCCTTAAATTTTGGCATTTTTCCTTCGCAACTCAAGCTTTCAGTTATTAGACCATTACATAAAAAAGGGGATACAAATTGTATTGAAAATTACAGACCCATAAGCTTACTCCCAAGCTTCTCCAAATTATTTGAAACTGCAATGTGCAATAACGTTATACAGTTTTTTCATGAGTGTAATATTTTCAGTGATAATCAACATGGCTACTTACGAAATAAATCAACACAAACGGCAATCTTTCAATACACACAGAACATCATTAATCTAATGGAAAAACGGTATTTAGCTTTGGGTATGTTTCTTGACCTGTCAAAAGCGTACGACTGTCTGGATCACAATATCTTGTTATTTAAATTAGAAAAATATGGAATAAGAGGGAATGCTCTGAAATGGTTTCATTCATATTTAGCAAACAGACAGCAGAGAGTAAGTATCACTAAAGACTCGAAAAATTTTAAATCTGATATTATAACAACATCTATAGGTATACCTCAAGGAAGTGTAACGGGCCCACTGTTGTTTGTTATATTTATGAATGATTTATGCCAATCTAAATTTATAACAATATATGCTGATGATACAAGTCTACTAGCAGGGGGAGACACATATCCGGAGATGATGGCAAACTGTAATAATATTTTTCAGAAAACTAAAGATTGGTTGAAAACAAATAAGTTAGTATTGAATGAGTCTAAAACTAAAGCGATAATGTTTGCGAACTATCTAACAGCAGATGAAAAACCAAAAGATATATCATTTACTAATATAACTTTTCAGTTATCCCAAGAAACCAAGTTTCTGGGTATTCATATCGATGAATGGCTGAACTGGTCACAACACATAGAGGAAATCTCTTCGAATCTTGGAAAAGTGTCCTATGGACTACGAATAATCAGCAAACATTTAGAAAAGCAAGCAGCTTTGTCTCTTTATTTTGCAAATTTTGAATCTGTCATAAGATATGGAATAATTTTTTGGGGCTCTAATAAGAATACAGAAAGGGTATTTGTTATTCAAAAAAAAGGAATGAGAATAATCAATGGCTTACGTTATAAGGACTCTTGTCGAACAATTTTTAAGAAAAATAACATAATGACTGTTTATGCTCTGTACATTTTCGAATGTTTGATGTACTTGTTTAAAAATCGTGAACTTTTTAATCTAAATGCCACAGATCACGAATATAACACTAGGAGGCACGACCTCACGTATCCATATCATACATTAAGACTTACTGAAAAATCTCCCTATTATATGGCAATCAAATTTTACAACAAATTACCAGTACTCGTAAGACATTCTGCTAGTAACAACCAATTTAAAAGAAACATAAAAAAAAAACTTGTAGATTTAGAACCCTATTGTATTGATGATTTTTTAAAACATTAGTTTTGAAATATCATTGTGTGTGTGACGTCATTTTATTACATGTTGTAATTGTTTTTTATACAAATAATTGTAGCATTTTTTGAAATATACATTATTATTATTATTATTATTATTATTATTATATCCCAACTTTCTCAATATGTACCGTGCCATTTTCATATTTCAGTAATACAATGAGGTTGGATTGAGGAAAAATACTACATGGTCAAAATAAATGAGACACGAATTTTGGGCCACCTTGAGACGTGTCTCAGGCATAGTATTAAACAAAAAAACTAAATTTTTCCCGCCGTTGGGGATGTTGCGTATGTGAAGAAAACTGACATGAAATGTTTGCTTTCAGCAAATAGTAGAGCGGGCAGGACAAAACGGCAGCAGTCTTTTATGAACATCGGTGTAAATTTTGATGGCATCGATATCCGTTAGTACCTTTTGATGTTAGAACCTCAAATATATTTTTATTAGATTGTCAATTCCACATAATTGTGTAATATTTTCAGAAAAACCTTTTTTTGCTTTTTCGTTTTGTTTTTGTCTTGTCTAAAAGTGGCCCACTTCGTGGGCTACCTTGAGACAAAATACAATTTTTTAAATTCCCTTATCAGAAAAACAATTATAATATTGTGTTAATAATTTATACAAAAAATGTGTGTAATCAGATGAAAGATTATAAAGCATACGTAACTGTAGCAAAAAAATTCATGTTACCAATTCTATCCCCACCCTCCCCTACTTACACAAATACAAATAACTGCGCAGTTCCAACTTCACACACTGAACAAGATACTTGACTTAACTAACTAAGTAACTATGCAATATGTCCCAACTTTCTTATTACAGACTGTGCTATTTTCATATTTCAGTAAGTCAATGAGGATGGATTGAGGAAATATACCACATGGTCAAAACAATTTTACGGGCGTCCAGGGCCGGTTTCATCCCGGCAATATATCCCAACTTTCTCAATATGTTCCGTGCCATTTTCATATTTCAGTAAGACAATGAGGTTGGATTGAGGAAAAATACTACATGGTCAAAATAAATGAGACACGAATTTTGGACCACCTTGAGACGTGCCTCAGGCATAGTATCAAACAAAAAAAACTATATTTTTCCCGCCGTTGGGGATGTTGCGTATGTGAAGAAAACTGACATGAAATGTTTGCTTTCAGCAAATAGTAGAGTGGGCAGCACAAAACGGCAGCAGTCTTTTATAAAGATCGTTGTAAATTTTGATGGCATCGATATCCGTTAGTACCTTTTGATGTTAGAACCTCAGATATATTTTTATTAGATTTTCAATTCCACATAATGGTGTAATATTTTCAGAAAAACTTTTTTTTTTGCTTTTTTGTTTTGTTTTTGTCTTGTCCCAAAGTGGGCTACCTTGAGACAAAATCCAATTTTTTAAATTCCCTTATCAGAAAAACTATTATAATATTGTGTTAATAATTTACTCAAAAAATGTGTGTGATCAGATGAAAGATTATAAAGCATACGTAACTGTAGCAAAAAAATTCAAGTTGCCAATTCTATCTCCACCCTCCCCTACTTACACAAATACAAATAACTGCGCACTTCCAACTTCACACACTGAACAAGATACTTGACTCAACTAAGTAACTAAAGTCTAAACTTTCAAAATTGTGCTACTTTTATGCTGATTTCCATCAGACGTCTCCTCCATATAGTAGGCGTGGTCTCGGAAGAATTCTTTATAGCTTTGAGTCCTGCATTCCTTCCTTGCGGCGGAACAAAACTCGATGCAGAATACTTCGTAGATTTATTGATGACTTTACATTACTTCTCCCAGGGCAATCAATATAGTAGAGTTAGAGCAATTGATAATAGTCTGGCCTATTTGCAAACTTTTCAACTAATAATACTTTAATCTGACGCAGTGTACGTCCCTGATCCTTGAATAAACCAAAGTTATTACGTCTTCAAATGAACTACCTATAAGTGTCTTTGCTAGATAATCATTAGGATGTCACGATGACAGTTATTGTCATCGTGAACAGCAAAATCGAAAACGGCGAAAACTGAAGGTGTTGGACTATAGTTAATTAGTGATATCCTCTCCTATGTTCGCAGTTCTGTGAGATGATCTGATAATGACTGATAATTATTTTTGTTTATTATATTATCAGAAAAAGTAGTAAAACCACAAAACTCGTCCGCCATACTGTTTTTTCCTCAACAATTTCATAATGCATTGTCACCGGAATTATGTATGCACTTGCCAAATTTCAAGTCATTCGGAAGTCTGGAAAGTGGGTGAAAATTAATTTCAAAAATTTCGTTACATACATATCAAGCTAAAAACTAAAAAAGTCAATACGGTACTGAACTTAAGCAAACGACGCATTTGCATTTTCCTCCGAACTCAAAACTCTCAAAATGCCATCTAGACAATTTTGTTAGTACTAATATCGTCGCGCCTTGATTTGGGCACAATCGAACTAGTGAGATCTAGGGGTGGTGCCCATTTAGATCAAACCATTGTACCCGTAAGGTTGACTATCTTCTGTCTCTTTAAACAATGCTATTGCTTTTCAGTCATAAAAGAACATAAGAAAAGAATAAAGATTTTTCGCACTGTACAGTGTGTCCCAACAATAATTTGTAACCCTCTCATTCCCGAAGTAGTTCGAAGAAGAAATTGAAAATCGCTCAAACCCGTCGATTTTTACTTCGGGTGGGGACTCTTCCACCAAATATACGACATCCTTGTGAAGTCAACCGCCTCATCACCGGCAGTTCTTGCTACCAAATTTTATTATTATTATTATTTCATTTATATTATTTCTTGATATTTCGGGAATGACTGTACGAAACTCATCTACAATTCTTCTGCGTGGATCATCGAGAGAATTGGGCTGTGTGGTATAAACCTGTGGTAGAAGTCCATTGTATCTCAAAGTGGAGTGGTGTGGATATACGATGCTGAAAAACTCAAAGTCATCTCCACAATCTTAATCTCAACCTTGAAAGTTATGCATCAGGTGGATCAGCGACAACTATCTGTCAGTTTAGCGGTATTATTTAGAAAAGGTAGTACACGTTTCGAACCTAAATAGGTTCATCTTCAGCTAATTTAAATTCTGCAATAAATGAAGAAAATTATCAGTAAAGCTAATCTAGTACAATATAGTAGATATTACTTAAATGCAGAAGAAAAAATTGTTATATTAAATTATATGTAGATAGAGTAAAAAGTGTATGTATCACCACATTTTACCAAGAAAGGTTTATAGTAAGGAGGAAGTAAAACGGGAGGCTTAGAGCCTGTATGTCCTTTTTTACAAAAAGGGGGAAGAAATAAAAACTTCAACCACATGTGAACGAAAAAGTACACAATATTTGATAAGTGACTGTTCGAGACTTCGAGTACTCAACAAACCAAAATGAGAAATGACAATGAAATGTACATGAGAATCTGTCAGTCAAACTTCAATTCGACATTGGCATGGAACAACGACTCGAGAACCAACATCACAGAACACAATGAGAGAAGAACTGAAATCCATCACCACAACCACAATCTGAGTAGGTAGAACTCGTGTCATCTATCCATGCCAATAACATATTACGTAAGTATAAACTTTGGATTTCAAATGTCCCCATAAAAATGGTGACAGATTAGGAGATCTAGTAGGCCATTCTATTGGTCATCACCGGAAAAGTGCCATCTAAACCCTGATGTACATGTGCAACAAAATAAGGAAGAGCTCCATCTTTTTGGAAAGTTAGTAGATTATCTTCGTCTCCAAGTAGTTGAGTGATTATGGGGTTCACAGTTGTATCAAGATGATCAAGATACATTTGTCTATTAATTGTGGTCATCATAAATAAGATGTGGACCAACAATATGGTATCCCAGAATCCTAGCCCAAACATTCAATTTCTGGGAAGTTTTAAATCAGTTTCCATGTCCCAATGAGGATTTAGGTCACTACAATACCTGCAGTTATGCATGCTCACATGTCCATTTGAATAAAAAGAAGATTCGTCAAAAAGTACACATTGTAAAGGTGATTATTATCACTAATCAATAACTGACTTATAATTTCACAAAACATTGTAATTCTGTCATGATCATCTTTATTAAATTCTTGTATATTCTACATTTTATAAGGATGGAATTCTCTTTCTTACAGAATTCGATGTCTGATGCTTTCAGAAACTCCCGGAATAGTCTCAAGTTGTCTCAATGATTGAAAATTGGTGTATATGGTATTTTTTTTCAAAGTTTGGTTTTGTGGAGGAAATTTGTTTCTTCACATAGCTTTTTGGTACCTTAACCTTCCAGAGTCTGATAATGTAAAAATTGTGATTCAAAAAAATCTTTAATATTTTTTATTCTGCCACAGTCCTCTATTGAGAATATTTGGTGAAATCACATACGTTACATCTATGAATAATCCTTGAATATTTACCCTATTTCTTTTTAGTGTACTTCAAATAACATAACCCTTATCAATCAGTTGAAAGCCCTGTGAAATGAGCGGTAAACAGTTTTTTGGGAGTTAACACAGGACCTCTATTGGTGAGTGCAGTACCCGTATTCGATAATTTAGGAATGTTCGGGCTCTACTGAAAATTTGTGTGAGGCATCCAATTCATCCCAATTATTCATCAATTCACATTTTTGTTACCGATAAATAATGAATAATTATTTTCCATTTCCAATTTTGTAAAAAAATTCTATGATCTTGGGATGAATAAAATAATATCAATATCGCATTCTCCTACATATCATTGAAAAATCGCAATTTTTCACTTTCTGCTCCAGCATCAAATAATATCTGAGCATTGTTTATATAGAAGTAAGATAGTTAGTCAATGCCTGTGTAATTGGTGTTGGACGCAAACTCGAGTGTCATCTAGCGAGATTAGTTACAAACATGAATATTTGACTTCATTTTAATGCAGGTTCCTTCAAAAAACCCTGATTTTAATCATTGTTTATATAGAAGTAAGATAGTTAGTCAATGCCTGTGTAATTGGTGTTGGACGTAAACGCGAGTGTCATCTAGCGTGATTAGTTACAAACATGAATATTTGACGTTATTTTAATGCAGGTTCCTTCAAAACACCCTGATTTTAATGCTGTCCCATTGTTTTAATCAAGTTACGACATGACTTGGAGGACAGATCACTGAAGTTACGACATAACTTGGATGCGAGCTCACTATCGCCATCTACATGTCGCATCCATTTTGACCCAATTATAATCCCATAATCCCATAAGGTTGACTAACTATCTTCTATATAAACAATGCTTTAATGCTGTCCAATTGTTTCAATCAAGTTACGACATGACTTGGAGGCCAGATCACTGAAGTTACGATATGACTTGGATGCGAGCTCACTATCGCCATCTACATGTCGCATCCATTTTGATCCAATTATAATCCCATAAGGTTGACTAACTATCTTCTATATAAACAATGATCTGAGCAATACCTAGCTGTCAATACGATCCATTCTTGGTTTTCATCATTATTTTAATATCTACTACCATTATTTCTTTTTCCTTTATCCATTTGCTCCCAAATTTGGGAGTAATTTTTTCCATTTTGAGCAGTAAAGATTATCAATAGTATTGTTTATATAGAAGTAAGATAGTTAGTCAATGCCTGTGTAATTGGTGTTGGACGCAAACGCGAGTGTCATCTAGCGTGATTAGTTACAAACATGAATATTTGACGTCATTTTAATGCAGGTTCCTTCAAAAAACCCATATTTTAATGCTGTCCCACTGTTTCAATCAAGTTACGACATGACTTGGAGGCCAGATCACTGAAGTTACGACATGACTTGGATGCGAGCTCACTATCGCCATCTACATGTCGCATCCATTTTGATCCAATTATAATCCCATAAGGTTGACTAACTATCTTCTATATAAACAATGATCTGAGCAATACCTAGCTGTCAATACGATCCATTTTTGGTTTTCATCATTATTTTAATATCTACTACCATTATTTCTTTTTCCTTTATCCATTTGCTCCCAAATTTGGGAGTAATTTTTTCCATTTTGAGCAGTAAAGATTATCAATAGTATTGTTTATATAGAAGTAAGATAGTTAGTCAATGCCTGTGTAATTGGTGTTGGACGCAAACGCGAGTGTCATCTAGCGTGATTAGTTACAAACATGAATATTTGACGTCATTTTAATGCAGGTTCCTTCAAAAAACCCTGATTTTAATGCTGTCCCACTGTTTCAATCAAGTTACGACATGACTTGGAGGCCAGATCACTGAAGTTACGACATGACTTGGATGCGAGCTCACTATCGCCATCTACATGTCGCATCCATTTTGATCCAATTATAATCCCATAAGGTTAACTAACTATCTTCTATAAAAACAATGTCAATAGTAATGTGAATTATATGAATATACAAGTCGAACTGATGATGATATCGGTAGCAATCGAAATAAGATTGTAAAAGAATGGCGAAAAGTAGCCTAGCTGAATCTATAATCTTCCATCGAAACTGTGATTTAGAAACGTTCCATTATGTCTCACTTAGATGGTTGAGTGCTGATCGATTACAATAGAAACTTCGCAATTTTTTAAATGTATGTACCGTTTCTTTTGGAAAATGTACCATCGACTAATTACGAAGATTTTGAAGATATCTTCTGATACTCTAGTAGATTCCAGTGGAAAGATCTAACATACTACGCTCGTATTTTTGCCAGAAAGACCAATCTCTATGTGCCAAACATAACAGTTTCAAGTCGTAAAATGTCTGTTCTTTCAAATCTTACACTTGGTTTCAATATGGAAAAATATGCAAGGCATCACTTACAGTACAAGGTGTTTTGTTGTACAAACTTCATGAGGGAAATCTTTGACTTATTTTAAGATAAAAAGTTCATGCGTCTGAAAGTGAAAGTTTCGGAGATATAGGGTATTCGTTCTCAAAATACAAGGTATTGAAATATTAAAAAATATCGGTTTTTTAACGGTTTGTATATTGAGAATTAATTATTTCTCGATACATCTTCGTAAAATATTGATTATTTTAGCCAGATCTATCACAGACTTCAGTTAGTTTGAGTACAGTTATGGCGCTCAATTGACCCCACATAACCTGCATCCATGCAAAAATTTGGAAACTTCTCAAAAACGATTTTACCTAGCGTTGTGGCAAGTATACCTTTTTTACTTAGAAAAGTTGTAGGAATAAGAGTTGAATATAAAAAATACCAAAAGTTCACTGCCAAAAAAGTTCGGACAGATTAAAATATATAATGAGAGCGTCCATATCGCCCTCTAAGTGTTACATAAAAGTTAATACCACATTTTGATTTCTCTCCTCATCAAAACCCTTTCACCAGATTTTATTTTATTTTTTGCAGAAGTTATTCAAACAAATTGAAAATAAAATTACATCTTCAACACCCTGTATCTCAGAAACGAAACATTTGCTGACACATGTTTATGTGAACTTTTTATCTTAAAATGATTTACCCTTTGAAGTTTGAACAAGTACATGATAAACACACTGTATATTGAGAAACATTTAGAAGCGAAGAAAATTGTGGACTCTCGAAGAAATTCAGACAAAATTCTGCAATAAACACATGAATGCAAGAATCGATAGTACAAATCAGTCACGCTCGAAAAGTCATTATTGGTTCAAGTTTTTGATTCAATGAACACGAATATCATACCTGACCTACTTGATTGCGTCAAATCTGAATGTGAAATCCGCTTTGAATTTGACAGCTCACCTGAAAAAAAAAAAAAAGCAATTATCAACAAGACTATCGATCATTATTCATTCTTTGGCGTTTTATAGACGAACTGAATAAACATTTTCATAATCTAATGACTTCAATGGTTTTGTGATTTACAATCATCTACCACAAAGGCTGATATTTTCTATTAAATCACTGATACTCCTAATTGAGCAGTGGGCTAAGTAGATTTTCAAACAATGTCTTGGTAAATTGTGTTTATGCACGGCATATAATAGTGTATTCCATCATACAATCAATTATTTATTGGTACTATTACACAAAAGTGTTAACACAAGTAGTACTGTAGATAATCCAGAAATCAAGATAGGTACAAAAAGGAGATCAGTTGAATATTACACAATCACACATTGAAAGTTCCGAAATACGTTAAAAATATGTCAAATTACGAAATTTGTTCCGAAATCAAAAGGTACCAATAAAAAACTCATTGACACCATAAAAACCATATTCGAGAAGAAAATTTTGTAAGTGTTTTTTTATTTGCAGTTCAGAAAATTCTAGAAAACATATTACCTTTTAACGTGGGATTCACAGCACGATATTGTACATATATCGCTCAATATGTCGGGACCAACATTATGTCAAGAATATTTCACAAGGATCTGATGTCCTTGGTCCAATTCTCTTCCTCCTGTACCTCAATGACCTGGATGATATTCCCATCCAAAGAAAATTCACCATTTTTACTAATGATACAACCATACTCTGGCATGGAAAAAACTCCAATAACATGGGAGATATTATCATTAGAGACTTGAAAATGATTCAACAATGGTGCAATGCAAATTATTTATGCTTCAATCACAAGAAAACTAATATCATGGCTTCAACTTTGATTGCCAGAATCTTAACTTGAACAGACAAATTTTAGAATACAAAGGAACTACTAGATTCCTAGGAATATCATTTGATGAGAAAGTGAAGCTTGAAAAGCATGTTTCAACTTTAACAAAAAAAATTGCATCTGGAAGCTTTGCCCTTAGAGTGGTCACTAACGAGTTGAGTGCATCAACAGCTGAAATGGTTTATCACTCACTGATAGAATCCCATATGATATAGCCTTCTGGGATTGTTGTAGTCAACAACTCATTCATTCAGCGTTTGGTTTACAGAAAAGAGCAGTAAGGTATCTAGGCAAAGTGGGTCCACGTAAGCAAACCATTACTTTTGAGTAAGGAATTTATAGCAATGACCTGCTTGTCCATACTGAAAACGGCATGCTTGATGAACAAAGAATATATGACAGAGACTACAACGCAAACTTCATGTTACCCGACAAATAACATAGGAAAATCGCTCCACCCATTCCAAAGCTCACTCTAACTGAATAATCTCTGTTCTACGAGAGAATACAATATATAATCACATACCCTCTGAACTAATGACAATCCAAGATCATAGGATATTTAGAAAACATTTGAAAATGGCTCTCTTAAAAAAAGCACATGACAGTACCGAAGAATTTTTTAATGAAAACCTGATATAACCTTATTAAACACGACTATTAGTTTCATTATGTTTATATGCTATGACAATTGTTCACCTCTATTTATGAGCTGAACTGAATTGAAGGTGTACCGTTCTTTTGAAATTCTACCACATTGTTGACAAATTTATTTCTTACTTGTGATCTGTTTATACAGTGCGACGCTAAATTATGGAACAAATTCATTATTTCTGAATATAAAGATATATCGGAAAAATCTTCGGACAAGTCGATTTTCTTTTTCGATCGGCCAATTTTTGAACCTCACCCAAAATATATAGGGTTATCCGCATTTGAGGAAAAGCAACTTTGGTGATATTTTTAAATGGGACACCCAGTATATTTGTCCATATTTGGTTAGGGATCGTCATTACAAATCCAGTGATACCAAGTTTGATGGGATAATGTCAAACGGCTGCGGAGATAATATGGCCAAAAAACTTCTCCATATACCCAATGAGTGCGACAGAGACTTTTAACCTTCTGAATCGTGTGGAGTCTCGCAGTCATACTCATTAGACATACGAGGAAGTTTTTTGGCCATATCTCTGCAGCCGTTTGACATAATCCCATCAAACTTGGTATCATTGGATTCGTAATGACGATCCCTAACCAAATATACTGGGTGTCCAATTTAAAAATATCACCAAAGTAATTTTTACTCAATTTGGATAACCCTACATATTTTGGGTGGGGTTCAAAAATTGGTCCATCGGAAAAGAAAATCGACCTGTCCGAGGATTTTTCCGAAATATCTTTATATTCAGAAATAATGAATTTGTTCCATAATTTAGCCTCGCACTGTATAGGAATGTTATACACTTCATGATAAAGTATAGTTTTCTCTATTATTTTTGAACTTCCCAGGTGATATTGGACCAACATCGCGAAATATTTAATTTTTTTTCTAGTCGATACAACGTTTGAATATTCTCATAATATTATACTATCATTATCCCATTAGAAGTGCGCTACAGTCATATTATACAAATATTGCAAAAATGTTTTGAAAACAATATTGATTTGAGAATATTTCGCCAGTATTTTCATACCTCTCAGATTCTCATTTTCACCCGGTAAAACCCCTCGGAATATCCAGAAAGTATTAAGCCATATTGTTTGTGTCCTTTCTGAAACTTAAACGATGACAAGTCGCTGTCCACTTCCAGCCCAAACGACCGCATTATTCCCCAAGGTTTCCTCGGAGCAGGACGTTTGGAATATATAAGCATAGAGGCAATGGGATTCCTTTCAGATCCTAAATTCGCCCGAGGGCATCAAGATAGACTGTTGTCGGGCGAGTACAATTGAATAAATAAGTGACGTCGCTGACAAAAGGATCGGTCGAAGGAAAATCTTTCTTCGTTCCACTGGAAGGCTTCATTTTTATTTTCATGCCAGCATCTCAAATTGAGCGAGTTATTCTTGAGAGTAGAGACATTTTTTATTTCTATAAACTGAAAGTATACGTACATTGGAATATTTCTCGTACAACGTAGCTTCTAGGTGGAGACTATCACGGTTGATGGATTTTTCAAATGAAGCAAACTTGAATGTTCTGGTATTGGTAAACATCAAATAATATTGTCCGTTTGAGGAATTAAATAATTGAGAATAGAAATGTACTACTGGAAAAAATAAAATCAAAATTTAAAATACCTAAAATGAATTCCAAATGAAAAATCTGAATATTATCTGAGGTAATTGTTCCTATTTTCGTCAGCAACCTATTCTTAAAAGTCGTCATACTACAACAAATATATACTGCAATGTATTGGGATGAAAGCTATCATCGTGTAATATTAAATCACTTCAAACATAAATGGATTCTTCATTTAATCCAAGAATATTTGTTTTTTTTATTTGAATAAATCTATTGTAAATAGGACCTGTCTCTAATTTCGTCCTCATTTTCGTCATATTCCTCAGTGGGGTTGAAATTGTGAAATAGACACAATTTCAGAAAATACAAAAAAAATTAAAAATAACACATGTAACTAGTTACTTCTTCAGACGATCCACTTTGATTACCATCCCAGGATAAAAACATCATGACACATGAATTTGAAATACCAATTTTCTGCATCACTTTTCAATTATCCAGCATATTATCGTTTTCTTTCTCAGAGTTTTCACTTACTGGAACATCTTTTTGCATTTCTTTTCGTCATCTTTTCTCTGCTTGACGTGATTTTTTTTTATTGGTTCATTTTAGTTTGCTTGTTAACGAAATTATGGGTTCCATATTATCAAAATAGCTATTTATGATACAGGTTCGTAAAGTAGGACTTTTTTGTATGAGCGTGAAGTTTGTTGAATGAGGCGCAGCCGAGTTACAACGTTCGCCCAATCGACTACAAGCAGTAAATATTCTATGAAAGGGATTAACGTTCTAAGAACGTTCAAGTGACAACTCAGTTACGTTAAACATTTTCTTGATGGAGAGCCGACATTGTAAGATTTGAGAGTGTTGTAGGTCATTTGTCAGTTGAATTCAAACCGTTTTCGTGAAGGCATCTTCGCAACTGGACGTTTTTCGAATATTTACTGTTGAGGACATGCTGGTCAATATTTCGATAACAATAAGATACCTGATTTATTATAATGTTTCTTTATCTCTGTGACAACAAGGGCTGAATAGAAAGAATATCCATTAAAAGGAAATAGCTTGAATGATACCATAAACATAAAAAAAAGATGTTAAAGTAATTGAATAAAAATATTGGTAATGCATTTAATTTTCTATACAAGTACCTTACCAGGAGTGGTTTGATGTATTTTAAAAAGTCGTCTGAAATCAGTTTCGAATTAAAAACAATCATGTACGCCATGTTTAAAGTGTAAAATTCTTTGTAAACGTAGTCGGTCATTAAAACTTGGAACGTCCGCAAACATAAACAAAGAATTATAAAGCCGGATAAAAATATAACATTTTGATATTAACATACGGAAGTAGTTATCAGAAAGATTTATCTAAGTATCCATTTAGGCCAACAGTAATCATTCAATAAAAAAATTTACAGTGTTCTAGACGCCATGAAAAGTAATCTATCATCACCGCGTGAGAGACTGTGGGTTGTTTCTGAGTAAATTCCAACTGCTACCAGTGGATAAAACTGAAACGTTTCGGAAACCCAAAAAGATTGTTACAACGTTGTGCCACACAACTTATATTTGGCTGGGCAACTTTATTCAACACGTCGCCGCAATGATGAATAATTGCTACTTGGGCTATCACTCATCATCACCTATCAACTGTCTCTGTAACCTATCACATATCAACTCTCCCTTATCACTCATCATACGTCACCTGGCATCTTTCAATAGTCACTTATCATCTGACATCCCCAACCTATGATCCGTCACCTATCAACTGTCACCTATCAACTGTCACCTGTCACCTACCATCTGTCACTTGTCACCTGTCACTTGTCACCTGTCACCAATCACCTGTCACTTGTTAGATGTTATCCGTCACCCAAATTATTCAGTTTCAATCAGTCAGTGTATTTACAAACATCAATCAATGTATTTGCAAACATTCTATGTACATATTACAGGACACATTACACGTACCATAAATAAAAATCAATTAATTACAGAGTGCTCATAAAAGGTGGAGAAGCTACTATTGTTGAGGTAGTAAAATCATTCTATTTATTCGGAGGGTCTCATTTTCCGTGGTTGGTAAGAATGAACAATTACTTTTTTTAAAAAGCAGGACCTTTTCAAACCAAGAATAATTTCATTAAAATTCAATTTCTTGTCGAGAAGTGATCCCCTTCCAAGCCTCGGTGTCATGCACATTCAATTTTCTTCTGTTATGTTCTCACTTCCCGAATTTTTTCATCGCCAACCCCACCTTAATTCACTTTGCTTTGCGGTTTTATAACAGAAACTTTAAACACTAATAACCCCACACCCTTATTAAGTTTTACGATGGTCGCAGGCTATGTTTTAAGAGAACCCGAATTAAAATATACGAGATGAACTAAAATTTTTACAAGGAAAAAGTAATTAAATTCTGTTGTTTCTACATGCGGAAGAAGGCGTACTTTCTGTCATTAAAGCACAAGTTTTTTATTTCCGCTATGGAGTTTATATTAATAAAACAAGGCAACATTCGTTGCGAACCGTTTAATTGGATTATAAATCTATACACAAGCAATGAATGAGCTGGTCAAGTACTGAAGGCCAATATCTCTTATTGATTTGTTTTGTTGTTAATTCCGTCAACCGGTTGCTACCCTTCTCGCAACTGTCAGAACTACTTGAGAGACTTGTGCGAGCTGGGGAAGACGTAGCCTTTACTTTTTAACGTGTGATGCAAAGCACGAGACCGGTGACCATCTCTACCATCATGATTACCACGGCCAATTATAACCTACTCAACAAAAACACTTGCAGAGTATTTGTAGAAAAGACTTTCGGTCTACCTAAGCAGAGATGCAGTTCGGATTTAGTGACAGTTCTGTTAGAATACAGAATATCTTCTGGATGGTAAAGAGCATGCTTCTGCAAAGTTATTGATTTATCAAAGGCATTCGATACCACGACACTATCACTGCAGACATTGGAAAATATAGGAATTGAAGCAAATTCCTCAAACTGTTCGAAAGTTATCTGTCAAAGTAATAGTCTATGATTCACTCAGCTATCGAAAACAAATGAAGTAAAGTATTCCTCAAGGTTCTGTCTTGGGGCCAATCTCATTTGAAATTTACACGAAGGCATGTTCCTGGGATTTGCTGACGATCCTGCCATTTTCTATTTGGCAAATACGTGTCAAGATAAGGGTGAAAGAAACTGATCTTGTTAGGGATTAAAAACTTCACAATTCCAAATACATCTAGGTAGGTACAATAAAATAATGCAATTCATTTCACCTACAGAAAGCATGGCTTGCGTCTAGCATAATAATAGAAATAATAATATATACATTTATTAATAGAATATCATACCTAGTAATATGTTGTTATCATTTACATTTATTTATTTTTTAATATTGTATCGCATTTTTTATCTCATATTCCTCCTAAGGAATAAGTAAATGAATAAATAAATATTTTCCAACTGATATACAACATCTCTGTGGTTGAAAGTGAACAGAATCAGAGAATCACATAGTAGCAATTCAGTTTCAAGGTTTAAAGAATGTCTGTAGGGATATAATAATTTAATTTTTCCAAGAGCCTTTTGTATCAACAGTGACATATGCTTTTTGAATTTAAGGTCGTCATCCATTGTAATTCCAAAATTTTTCACTTGATTCTCCACAAGAAGATATACAGCACCTATTTATAGCCAAATCACCAACTTTCAAGCTCTGTATTCTCTGTACTCTGTATTCCAAATTTGATAACAGAGCACACGTCAAAATTTATATGTATTAGGGAATGTTTTTTCGATACTAACACTAAGTGTTTCAGTTATTTGTTTATGATATTAACACTATGTGTGAATAATACAATTGAGTATCATCGGCGTACATATCAAACTTCAACGTGTTCAATCCTACGGTGAGTTGAGTTGTATATAATGTACAGGATGGGCCCAAATATTGACCCTTGTGGTACACCCGTTGTTAATTTATTGAGATCTGATAAATTATCATTAACTTCCACCATTTGCGAACTGTTCGAGAGATACGATAACACAATAATCCTTTTATTTGCGTTGTCGGCGATTCATATGATAGAGTATATTTGCGTTGTTGATAATTGTTTCACACAGGATGCTCAGATTAACTGCATTCTCTGAAGTAAATGTTTCACTTCAAACTAAAATCTCTGAATGGTATAAAACAAAGTTGCTACCGGGTCTTTCCGAATCATTTTTGTTTTTCCGCTCACTTCTTCTAAACAACGTAATGAATTTTCATCCGGTTTTCACCATCATTAAGAGAATTTTTTAGGAAGTTTAATATGTACAATACCTTCTGATTGAGTTCTTGTATTATGTATAGTATATTATGTAATCAAATCGCCAAAAAAATCGATAAAACGGAGCTTACGCACACTTTTCTTGATTTTCTACTTAATCTTTGTTGTTTTTGAAGTGTTTGTCCAAGGTGATGCCTGTTTTACAAGCAGTATTAAAACCTTGTATTTTCAAGAAATTTTCTATTTTATTGCTTGGTTCACCGATATAAGTAATTGTTTTGAACCTTTGGTGGTCTTGTAAAAAAGGATAAACTTCTTGATTTGCTTTCTTCTATTGCTTCTTAGACGAAAGGTTATGTATCAAAGACGATTTATAACCATTGTTGACTTCAATTTGTTTTGATAATTTCTAATTCTTTATTGAAATCTGATGTACTGAGACAAATGTTATCTATGTATCATATTATTGTAAGCTGCTAATTTATGTTGATGTGGGTGTGATAAGCTATTGTGAATTGATATCCGTATGAGACGGTTTGTGGAAAATAGAAAATTTATGTTTATTACTCACTTCAGTTATTATGAGTTCTAGAAAATATACCGAATAATCCTTTTTTTGATGTTGTTTGTTGATGGGTAAAGAGAATGAATAAATTTCAAAAATTAATCCAAACCTACCAAAATATCATCAACATACCTATACCAATATATGAAATACAAGAAGTTTTTGGGCATTTCAACCCATTTTATTTGAGTTTCTAAATTATTCCTAAAAATTTCAGACAATGAAGGATACAAATTTCAGTCGAAGAATAGAATTTTTAATGCTGTACTTAAAATAATTTTGACCTAAAGAAACACCGAGTGAATCCAATATCTCTTGTTCAATGACAGGGTTAACATGATGATGATCATAATAAATAAAACTAATAATTCATCCCTACTGAAATATTTTCCTGGATTGAATATAATCAGTAATATATTGGTGCTTATTGGAAGACAGGTATATAACTGAATTCCAATCAATATAATATAATAATATATAATATAATAATATATAGTTTATTGAGTAATAATCATATACATAAAATGGTATATCCGAATTTTGAAACTTCAATAAACCGAGGGTCTCACTAAGGCAAGTAGCCTGTGAGTGAGATTTTTTATTCATATAATTTAATTTTTTTTTTTTGTATATTATTAGTTAAAACTATCTTATAGATAAAATTATGAATAAATGCGAAAAAAATATGTATCAAATATAGATAAAATTATGTGTGAAAAATAGATTTTTACAGTTAATATATAGTGTAAAAACAATATTATAGATGTCCGCAGAAAATTCTAAACATAAAGTACATAGTAGAATAAAAAGTATGAAGCGAATTGTGGATAAAATGTGGTCAAATCAAGATAGATAAAAATGTGACATAGAACATAGTCACCTTGATAGTATAAATAAAATCATAGATAAAATGTAGAAGGAGATATTTGTACAGTAAAGTTATATATTATAAAATTGTGGATAATTTGTTAAAAAAAAAACATTTCATTTGAACATAGGTTAAAATCAAGAGTATGGATAAAATTTTAGATAAAATTTAGGAAATATAAACTTTGTTAATATTTAAGACTGCTTATCTATCATTTTGATAAGTTCATCTTTTGGATATTCGGCAATAAATTTGTTTAATTTTTTTTTTTATTGATAAAGATTATCAGTTTCTCTCATACATTCTGGTAGAATTTGAAACATTTCAAGTAGCACACCTATATTGGTAAAATATTGGTACAATATTGTGAACATATTGGCGAAATATTGGAAATGCAATATTGGCGAGAAAAAAATGTGAACATTCGGCGATATTGGTCCAATATTACTTGAGTAATATTGGCGAAATATTCTCGAACTGATATTGGCCTCAAAATGTTCGGCGATATTGGTACAATATCGCTGACAATATTTAAAAGTTATATTGTCGAGAAGCAGTATGTGAACATTTTGCGATATTGGTCGAATATTGTTTGAATATTTTAGAAATAGTTTTGGTGGAATATTCTTGAAGCAATAATGGCCTCAAAATATTTATTGATATTGGTACAATATTTATCGATAATGGTACAATATCATTTGGATATATTGGTGGATGTCAATATACCTTGGTAAATTATTAAATGTCCTTTAGTTGATGAAGGTGACACCAGAGTCTGTCTTTTGATCGCCATAACCACTGAGTGAGCTGTCTTGAAAACAAGATAAAGGAAGTATTTAATATACTTTCGTAGGTTTTAGAAGACGTTCTATATGTAGAGCCATCTAGCGGATTTTTATCTAAGTTTGATCATGATATAATTTCAATATGTTTCATTGAATATTCGGCCAATATTCAAATTTCATCTCAATCTAGATGTAGGAAACAATATGAAGACAATATTGTTTTAACGATATCGATAAATATTATTAAACCAATATTGACCCAATATTAATTCATAAGATTTGTTGAGTATTGGCGAAATGATATTCAACCAATGTGTAATCACACTTGGAGATACAATATAGTTTTTATTCCTAGAATCGATATCATGGGAATATTGGGATTGCGATATTTATTCTAGATGTTAAAAAGGATGTGAAGACAATATTGTTTTATCGATATTGGTAAATATTATGCCACCAATATTGACTCAATATGAGTTATTACAATTTGTCAAATATAGTGGAAATGATATTCAACCAATATTCTAACAAACTTGGAAATACAATATAGTTTTTTTCTAGATGTGGAAAACAATATTTAACCAATATTGTATTATCGATATTGGTAGAAATTGTTCAACCAATTTTGACCCAATATTTCGTGTGATAATCTACATTCAAAACTAGTTCAACCAATATTCCACTAATGTTATTAATATAATATTGTTTTTTGAATATTCACCCATATTGGACCAATATTGAATTTTCATTAACAAAATAATATATATATATATATATATATTGGCCCAATATGGAACCAAGATTCAGCTAGATCTGGGATTATTGGTGCAAGATATGTAAAACTGCGTTGACCAATTCTTTTCGAAGAAAATGGAGTTTGGTAAAGTGTATTTTGTTTCCTCGTGTTATATGTATGTGTGAATGTTTGTAGCTCCGATTTATTCTTGAATTGATTTATCACGATGGAGCGGTAAAATAATTATTTTATATCGAAGACCTGTGCTTCCATCTACAGATCATTAGATGGATATGTATATGGTTTCCACATTATCATTTTTAGAATTTTTTTTTGGATTATATTAATTTTTTTCAAATGTATATTCATTGCTCCACCCCACCCTAAGATTCCATAATTCAGTCGAGAACCAACTAGTGCATGATAGACCATTCTGAGTTTATCTATACATACGATTAGTATTCAAGGGAAAACAGCTGAGATTTAATTCAGATTATTTTCACCACTTTGTAAACCTTTTTAGTGAAAATCATTACAGTTATATTATCATTATAGGTAATAAAAAAATTATAATGCTGAGACTAAGGGTTATAGAGACTAGCAACCAGCACATTTGCACAAATGTACCTTCTCATTGACGTATTAAAAATACCTGGTGTTTCAGCCAGATATTTGCGTCCCTGTAATTTCCTTATTTGAAGAAAGATTCTCACTCTGTTGAATCGCTAACACTTAATGTGTACTTATTCTCCATTCTGGAGATTCACTCGTTTTTTATGTGGTTCAAGAGGAAAAAGTCCAGTGGGGTGAAATCTGGCAACCTAGCAGGCTATTTGTACTACTCGACGTGATGATGAAAATGTTGGTTGAATTCAGAAAGACATTCTCTTCCATCATTCACTTGAAAAAATATGACAAATCATTTGAAAAAAAGTTGACATTTGCCATTGACAGCTGACAAAATGTTGATGAATCGAATCAATTATTCAGTTGCTTTCAATACACCATTGAAAAACTGTATGAGGTAAGCTATGGGTTTTTATTCAAATAAGAAAGTTACAGGGCAGCGAAAGATTACATTTTGATTCCGAGGAAAGAACAAACCACGTACCTTGTGATTCTACAGAAAAATCCCCAAAATCGTATTGTTATGACAAGTTAACAATATCACAATAGTATAATAAACAAGTTTTTTGTGTTCGCGAATTTGCTTTAACAACGACCATGGATGTAATTGAAGAAATGGAGGAATCATGTGCAGCGACTGTTGATTCACTGCCAAAAATAACTCAAGAGCGATATCAAAAATAATATAAAATTTTTGAAGAGTTGGCGTAAAAGTAAGAATGTAAAGGTGATTAATGAGGATGTATTATTATCCTATACGAGAGGAAAATTAGAGGTTTATTCTCCTAACTCGCTGTGGACCAAGATTTCAATGTTCAAACTTACTTTGAAAGTTTATGAGAATATTGACATTTCAAGGTAAGTTATTTAAAATCGTACACCACATTAGAGTATCACCTACAGAAATGGTATTTTCAGATTTGGAATATTATTTTTGTTCTTGAGACGAAAGTGTGATGGATACACACCAACGAAAGCAAAAATTTTGTCTGAAGAAGAAGTAACTGAGTTTTTGTTGGAGGCAGATGATCACACATGGTTGCTTGAAAAGGTTGTATGAATGTGTGGTATTTTTGGCGTCTGTAGACGTGACGAACTTGTTAAGCTGACTGTGGATGATTTTGAAAGCACCAGTACCAGAGTTTTGGTTACATTGAGGTATACTAAAGACAAAAAGAACGGGGTATTTGTCATTCCCAAAGAAGGAAATCATTTTGATGCACATGGTTTATACAAAAAATACGTAGATTTGCGGCCTTTGAATTTGGAAAGTCGGCGATTCTTCATTGGTTATAGGAATGGTAAATGTGTAAAACAAGTTATGGGCATTCATACTATTGGAGCTGTTTCAAAGAAAACTGCAGCATTCTTACAATTGGAAAAATCCTCAGCACTACACAGGGCACTCGTTTCGCAGAGCCTCGGCTACTATGCTTGTGGAAAATGGTGGAGATCAACTATCGTTAAAATAACTTGGAGGTTGAAACTCCTCTGTGGTGGCGGAGTCGTATATTGAAAATTCAGTTTCAAAGAGAATGACGATAACGAGACAACTGTTTCATAGTAATGAGGCCACACCGACAACAAGTTCAAATACTGGTGCTATAGATGGTAAATCTCTCATCGATGGAATAGAAATTTCGAATAATTGCAATTGTCAAATTACTTTTCAAATTTATAAATAGATAGTATTATTATAATTATTGTTATTGTAATCTGAATAAAGTTTTGAAAGAAATATTTGAACAAGTGATTTCTCAACGGCCGCTGCCGTTGTAAAATCCTAACGGACGGAGGCTGTTAACATTAACTTTTCAATTGTCATCTGAATACTTTTCAATCAAAATTACAGTATGGGACTACAAAAACATGTAAAACTCGAACTTCACAAAAGGATTTTAGATCAAATCCACGGAGTAACAGTAACACTGCTTTGCGACCGCTACGAAAAATAATTCCACCTGAAGAACAAGTCGACAGTCACTAAATGACGGCATTCATCACATTGAACTTTCGCCCGACTCCCAACAAGCTGCGTTTTATATGGAAATGTTGTCATGACATGGTTCGTTAAAGTCGTAAAGTAGCGCCGCGCCGCCGGAACAGGGTCGGACTGCATTAAAAGCCCGAAAGAATAATGCGGTTTGCATGCTAAGGGGACTAATTAATCTTCTGCCGTTACCAAAACACCAAGACTCGTGCTCTTTTTTGCGAGCGAAATTCATCCGTTTAAGTTGATGCTGTGTACTGGAATAATCCGATTTTTCGGGATATTCCGGAGATGGAATTGGATGAAAATTTGATTGGGGTTTTGATGGTGTACTTTTCTTTTTCGATTTAGGCCACAACGACTGAAAAGTGGAACTCACTGGAGCTGGGAAGTGTACATTTTGAATGTTAATTTAGAAGGGACTGTTTTCACCATCATGTCGCAATATGGAATATTAACAAATGTTATAAAAGTACACGCAGAAAAATCCGACAGACTGATGAACCACACAACTCCGACTAGTAAGCTGTTCTCTTACAAAAGTGAACGTGAACAATCAAATTTGGTTGAATATTTCGTGTTTGAGTGGATATATGATACTGAAATTAACGTTACTTTGTACCATAACAGTTTAGCCTATTGAGAATTTTCAGAGTTCTCCAATATTCTGGTAAATAAAACTACCTTTTTCCGGTAGAAGTCACTCTAAGATGCATCATGGCTCATCATACTCTCCTGGCAAAAACGTAGTCGTATTTATTATTCAGTAAACACTATTATCAACTGAACAGAATAAAAGAATTACCAACGATTTTATGTTTATAGAGATAACAGTAATAATAACCACGTTCTCAGTGAATCTCAACGCGAATCAAATTTTAAGATTACTTTACTCATGGTGGATATTATTCAACACAACTCATGGCTTTTCGTAGTGATACATACAGAACGGAATGGTAAACATAAAGTTGTATTAGGTAAAATTATCGTTCAACGTTCAGTTGAGTTGCCGGGCGATGACGGATGATTTATAATAGTTCAATTTTTATAGGAGCTATAAGTCGGACTATAAGTCGAGAGGTCTGAGTATATTATTATCGTGAGTGAGCAGTGAAATTTAATATTACTCTTGAAGGTGAGTTTCAAGTCAACATAATGTTCTGAATATGGAATCTATACAGTTTTGACAGTACGAAGAACTCATTCGAATGCGATTTGTTTTAGCCGCTTCTCTACGTTCAATGGACCGAAATCAATAATTGAACATCATAGGCTCATAGATAAGCTTCAGCGTATGCATAGATGAGTGTTGAAGAAAATTTAGATAATGCAATCCTCACTGGACGTAAATTAAATGTAAATACTTCCATGTGCTGAACAATAAGAAAAAGAGATAAAAGTTTGATAAAAGACTTGAATCTCCAAATTTGTGATCCTGTTTCAGTTTTCTGGTCATCAGGGTGGCAGAAGAGAGGCGTCGATACATTACCACTAAATAATTTCAGGCATTGAACTTGCGTTAGGAAGAGAATGCAAGAATACATGGATATTTAGTCATGATAGTTATTTATGTTATAAGGATCATAATAACGATCATTATGGCAGTAGCCGTGAATATTATAATACGGCGTGCACCATAACGATCGTTTATGACCCAAATAACATACTAGCATCTTCTGGCATCAATAAATATAGTATAAAACACAAGTTTCTCAAATTATACATCTAATATAAATTTTTTTTTTAGTGTTTTCAACATCTTTTTAGTTATTTGTATGCTAAGGCCGCGAAATACCTTTTTAACGTACCGAAAGAACAGTTATCGCCGAGGCAGCTTGCGGCCGACGCAAGATAATCTTGAGGTCGTTAAAAAGTTTCGCGGCCATGGCATACACACTATTTTTCGTGCAATCGTTAAAATTATTAAAATAGATAGTTATAAATAAATATATTATTGCTCTAAAATCAACAGCAGTTTTAACAATATCACCGTGTGCTATGGAAATGATATGTTTTAATATATACAAAATATTTTGACAGTTCTTGTCAAAACGCAAAATGTCTGATACTGATAGCGATATTTCAGTACCTTCCACTCCTCTTGAACTCAAAAGCGTTGTAAATTCGGCGCTTTCCGTTTTAATACCCGAAAAATCTAAACGGCAGTACGAAAAATGTTACGGCGAGTTTAAAGATTGGTGTGACAAACAGAATGTTAAGACGATGTCTGAAAACATTTTTGAAAGTGACGTTTGGTTTCGCGGCCGTTGCTATGGGTAAAGGCCGCGAAATTAAATTTCGCGGACTGTGCTGAGATCGCGAAATACTGACTCCGCGTGCGATTGCACGACATAATATTTATTCATCAAACACAATAACACAATAATATAAAACTATACAATAAAAATAGAACTAAATATTATCTCAAAGGCGCGATTTAGTGCCTTCTTGTTCATAAAACAGAACATAAGCCTCTCCGCTCACGAAAGATATGGATGAAATAGGGGACACGCTAGAATCATTTAGAGAGTTGAAGTGCTGCCATGAACGTAAACGTTAACGTACAAATTGACATCTACGCATGCGCATTCGTCAGCTATTCACGTTAACGTTGCAAATAAGTTCACGGGCATACGTAACCTAACAATTTCGCACGGATACCTTAAAAATCAACGCACGTTAACCGAAGAATATACGAATCACACCGATGAGTTGCGAATAAGCGAATTTTGACTTTAAGGCCATTAAATCAAAAAATGACAAAGCATTATTTACAATTTTACATCAATCATCATTTCTTTAATGTATTTTTAATGATCTTGTTTGGTATTTCTCTTTATTTAAAACAATGAATACATTGAAAAGCCAATTCCGGAAGAATTTGATTTGCACTATTGTCAAAATCCCTATTAAGATCCGCAAAGATGTAGTATGCTTGTATTTTCAACACTGTCTCTAATAACCTTAAAGGTTGAAGGGACAATAAATACAAATAAAAAAAAAATGGACTCTGATCCAGTTGTTCAGAGAAAACATCATAAAAGCAAAATAAAGACAAATTACCATGTTAGGGTTAACGGTTGACATACGTTCAACTTCAACTCAATTTCATAACAACCCGTAAACGTTATATTTCGTACGTTAACGTCTACGTGAAGGTTGACGTACTGTAATCGCTTCAACTCTCTATTATATTCGTGCCACGTGCCCGCGTGCGGATGCCTACAGTAGGCAGTGTAGTGCCCGCTGTAGGTAGTCCCCAGTGATGTTCCTGGGTTGAAATTTATTGTACTAGAAATGAACTATTTTTCGTACCAGATTCAGATACATGGTACTAGATTAATTTTTTATGTACGTAGTAGCTGTTGTGGCGTCAGTATGCCAATGACGTCATAAGTAAAACTGCTCTTTAATGAAATTGAATGAAAGTTACCTACTATACCGACGTTAAGAGGCGGGTTATTCAAATTACCTATTTCGAATGAAAACCTTTATGTTTTAAAATTTATTAGGAACATTAAAAGATAAAATATGGAAAACAAAAATACATTCTTTAACTAATACAAATAAATACATTTCTAAACAAAAACAAAAAATATGTTCTCAAACAAAAACAAAAAATATGTTCTCAAACAAAAACAAAAAATATATTCTCAAACAAAAACTTTAAGAAAAAATCAGTTCTGTGCATAAAAACTAAAATATTCAATACAAATTTACTGGATATTAAGGATCACATCTTCATTCAGAACCTCAGTATTCTCTATCTTAGAGTGATTATACTTCAGCAAATTATTGTTTGGTTCAAACTTGTAACACAAATTCGAACAATTCTGTTTCAGTAATTCTTTGGTTTGTAATAAAGATGATACTGTTTTTACTGTAAGTTTATTTCTTGTATTGACTTTTATTAAATTTAAATGGGAGAAAATTCTCTCAGCAGCTGCTGAGGAGTACGGCAAAGCCAATACCCTTTTTACCACTTTAGCAAGATTGCTAAACATTTGTTCGTCAAGAGAATTTTTTTCAGCTAGTATTGAATTCCAAAACTCATCCACATCTAATTTTGAATATTTATTCCCGACCTCACTAGCCAAACGCCATTCCAAGTTTAATTCTTCCAAATCAACATCTAAACCATTGAAAAGTACTTTTGCTTTTGCTATCGATATAGTGTTGCCTGAGGTGACTTTTTCAGGATCGAACAAAGATGCAAAATGCAAAGCTTCATTTTCAAAATTGAACCTATTTTTTATTTGTCGACACAGTTCAACATAAAAATCTAAAGCATGCTGTTGAAAAGTCAACAGCTCAAGTTGGTCAATGCTTTCTCTGTGTTCACTTACATAAACTTCTAATTCTGCTCCAAAGTAAATATCTTCAATGTCCATAAAGTTTACAGGATCATTTATGACTAAGTTTTTAATGTTCTGATCATTTATTTTCAGAACAGATTTTTTCATGAATGCTTTTAGAATAGTTTTGTATAAGTTGGTCATAATTTCAAGTAAACGGTGCACCTTCGTTCTTTCACTCTGGAATTCTAAAACCAATTTATTTACAAGTTCCAATATATAGGATAGAAATAGTAAATAACATTTAGTTATTTTGGAAAAGTTATTTGTGATATGTTGTGCCTTCTGCTCATTTTCGACCAGAACTTCATTTTGAAAATATAAACTAAGTGAATTCCAATGCAACAAAATTCTTTTCACAACCATACCTAGAGACAGCCATCTAGTAGAACTGATTTTTAAAATCCTTGATTTTTTTTCATTTGCAAAGCTTTGAAATTCACTTAACACTTGATTTCTTTTTGAGCTATTAGAAAAGTAATTACACACATTATGGATGAACTGCTCTAAATAAGGCGGAAGTTTTTTACAAGCATGGGAACTACAGAGGTGGAACGAGTGACAGGTACAACCAATAACTATAATTTTGTTATTAATGTTGTCCCTGAGAAGTGTTTGAACACTCTGAATTTTGCCCATCATCACATTTGCGTTATCAGCGGCAATTCCAACAACATTGTTATAGGGAATATTATTATCATCTAACAATTTTTTAAAACACAAATAGATTCCCATTGAGGTGGATGAATCTACCTCAATCAAATCCAAGAAGGCATCCTGCACTTTTCCATTTTTGTAGAACCTCACAACCACTGCCAAACACTTTTTGCAACTGACATCCGTGGTTTCATCCAGTATAACCGAGAAAGGATTTTTTGTAATAAACTCTATTACTTCTGATTTACCCGCAGGACCCAATACACCAACAGTAATTTGAGTGCATTTCTTTCTTTTCATTTTAACATTTTTTGCTATTGTCGAGTCTGGAAAAGCTGATGCACAAAGCTCTGCTAAGTGATCCATTACTTTGAATGGGAGATTGTGTTCTGCTACCAATGCTGTTAATAACAGTTCTGCTCTTTTTACTGCCTTATCTAATTTCAATTTTGGTTCATCAACAAGAATTTCATTGATTTTCACATTGGTCCTAGCAGCCTTCATTTTGCTGATGTGTGATTTGGTTTTTTCATGTCGTTCAATGTGACATTTGCCTCCAACAATTTTGATATGACAAATTTTACAGAAAATACTCTCATATTGTTCTTCTATAAATGGAAACCTTGCCATCCAATCTTTCCTAAATTTTTGAGGGTACCGTTTTCTTTTTCTGTTGATAGCTTTCTTTTTGGGTGTAGGTTCTTCACATATATCAGTATCAGTGTTACTAAGTTCTTCATACTCCTCATTATTTTCCTTGTCACTGTTAGTTTCCTCATCCTCATAATTTTCTGTATTCATAATCTGATCACCACTGTCTTCTATAAAGTCACTATTTTCATTCTCAACCTCAGATTTTTCATCAGTTTTACCTTCAGTAACAATATCTGCAGCCTGTGAGGGTCCAGCTTTTGAAATTTTGATAAGATATCTACGAAAAAAAGTGACTTACTTTGTAGGAAATTAGCCTAAATGCAAAATTATACAAAATACTTACTTATCCATCTCTGTTTGAAAATCCCTCAAAACAAATATTCAAATTTTCAAAACAATAAAAAAAACAATCTATACAAACATCGACAATTCAAAGTCAAAAGTCATGTCATTTGTCATTAGTACATCATTCTTCTTCTAAATCTTCATAACTTGTCTTTATTAGTCTTCTTCCTAAATATATGTTTAATGGCCGAAAATTGAAAATAGTACTAGAATTGCCTCGAATTATCAATAGTAGTTCTAGCGTACCAGAAGGTAGCGAAAAGTACTAGAAATAGTACAATTGTACTAGCAGGAACATCGCTGGTAGTCCCAGTAGTCCCACTATGATTTGACAATGAGTACAGCTTGGCAAACATAGCTGCAATTGTGAAAATGTTCACGCCCATGATGCGCATTAGTCGTACGACGGACTATCCAGTGATATTCACATGATTGTTCGCGCAAGAAGTGGAAATTTCACAATCTCCGCTATGTTTGCCAAACTGTACATATTGTAGCGGAAAGGGGCTTACTTACTAAAGTAGCAATGATTACCTATTAGAGCTTGCAGGAACTGACAACTTTGCTTATAGAGAATGTGAAAGATGAGGGCTCCGTTTTCAGAATATCTCTACCAAATACAAAAACGAAGGTAATGAAAGAATTTTTTGTTACATTGAATATGGTCGAACTTCTCAGACAATATTTTTGGCCGATTCTGGTGCTGATTTGTGTACGGGTCAACGCTTGGAAAAGCAATACTGTTGTTGAAAGCTACATTGAAAATTCGAAAGAGCAAAAAAAATATCAGAAGCAATTTTGAAAGCAAAAATGCAGACAGAAATACAAATTTGTAAAAATAAAGCAACAACTTCAAGACTCATAGAGACAAATGGTATTCAAATAGCCAATTGCAATAATTCCTCAATTACTATAGAAGTTTAGTTGTGATGTTTTTTATTTTGAATTGAGTAAATTTTTTGAAATAACCTTCTCGCATTTTTTTGTCATCAATCAGAAATTTTACATTTGAATCTCATCAAGGTACTAGGACTTTTTGTACTTCATTATGGTTCTTGGCCCATAATGAACTTCGTTATGTCAATGAAACACATAGACATAAATATGTCATTATGACATGTCAGCAGATTAAATGTATCATTCTGATTATTTAATTCATGATGAAATAGAACAATCAGAGACACCACCATTTTTCGAATATATTTTGTTTAAATAAGTGATTATTTCACAAGAGCTGTTTAATCGCGATTCAATTTTCGTCCTCCATATTGGTATTCGCTGTGTCGTTTTTCAGGGATTCTTACAATTCTTGGCAACAGTGTATAAAAAAACAATAATTTATTATTCGATTTAATGACCCAGTATTGATTTTCATCAGTGAAAACTCCATTTTCGATAGGATTTCTAGACAAATACTTTGCCATAAGGCAACGAAAATACGTCGGAATTTGAAATGTTTACATGCAAAATTCGCAGCAGATGCTTCTTCAATGCCATTGTTGGGGTGCGTAACCAAAGTAATATATAAACAAACATCATCAGCGAAGCGTTTGATTCTGAAACGTCTCGTATTTAAAGCTTGAGCAAACATTTTTAATAAAAAAAATTGTTAGAAAATCTCGGTGTTCATCATCAATAAAATTCTTTGTTGTCGGTTTTAATCTACCTTATTCAAGAATTAATCTTGTCGTATATCACACCACCTATAACTTTTAATGGATTAAACTAACAAAATATTTTTTGCATGATTATGCTTTTTGATAAATAGTTTCATGCACAATAATTCCAAAATAAAACCGCTCGACCGCTTCGCGATCTCGAAATTTTATTAAATTATTGTGCATTCAACTATTTTCCAAGCAAAATCATATGTTAAAATATTTTGATAGTTTAAACGATTGAATTTATAGGTCTTGTGATATAACATACGGACTTCGTTATTTCAATGAAACACATTGAAATAACGATGTCATTATGACATGCCAGCAGTTAAAATGTTTTATTCTGAATAAAACTTTTCTTTACTAAATCATGGAAAACTAAAAATATTCATATTGTCTGATACCAGAAAAACTTTGGAGAGACAATGTTTGGAAACATATAAATGTTACGTTCACATTCGATTTTCATAGTTATCATCACCCAGAAGATATACCCACGATGGAATTGTTTATATTGATCATTTTGATAAATAAATGAATATATTAATTCTTTAGATATTTAACTTACGACTTGCAAAGTATTCAAAAATACATAAGTATTTATTTGGTCGTAAAATTAATCGATTCAAATATAATATTTTCATCACTATATTACGAAACATGTAAAATATTCATATTTTGCCTGATGTCAGGAAAACTTTGTAGAGACAATCTTTGAAAACATACAGGGCAATTCAAATTCGACCCCCACCATTGGGACCTCCTAAACTACAGGAGATACGTCGAAGCTCAAATTGGGGCAAAGTTGCTTATTCTAGAGCTTAACAAAATACAGTTTTGAAACTTGGAAAATTCCGAGTATTTCCGGAAAAAATCGGGAAAAAACTGAAAATCGGAATTTTCGTTTTTATTTTTATCAATCGTTATTTGACAACATCGCTCAAAACCGAAAGTACATTTTCATTGATACTTTTTTTCAGCTACACGTTTTCATGTTCAGATTTACTATCCGACGTTTCGTCTTCTGGCTTTCATCATCAACTTTTTTTTCTGTTACGGGGCGCCATATTATTTTTTTATACAGAAAATTAGTGATTCTCATTCCGATTTCATTGATGTATAATTTGTTATGATTTGCACTTCTGAAACCACAGATATTAAAAAAAACAACTTCATCTGAGATGGTCATGACTCCATCGAAAAATTTTGTTTAATAAACACTAGTTGTCAGAACTCATTAAACATCATAAGTTTGCACAAATACTTCAGTCGAAATGTCCTCATTCCCAAATGAAAAAAAAAAAACGAGATATGTCGAAACTTTATTATAAATTTGATAGGAATAGTACGAAAACAGCACAAATTTATTTTGAATTATATCCGGAAAGACAGCAGCCGGATAGAACATTATTCGGAATTTTGGAAAAACACTTGGCTGAGTACGGTTCGTTTCAAAAACCATGAATGAAATATGGAAGCAGAATGGAACAAAATATTAGACGTAACTTATTAGCCGAGGTAAAATAACTATTTATTTCCTATTCGAAGAAGTATAATTATTTTTGGTACTTTTTCAGATATATGCAGATCCTTCCAAATCAACACATCAAGTCTCGGCAGAAATGGATGTGCCACAGACGAGCGTTTGGAGGGAATTAAAAAAAGTGGTTTGAAATGTTATAAGATACATATTTCACAAAAATTACATCCAGGTGATCCTGAGAGAAGGATGGAATTTTGTAGCTGATGGCTCTCGAATAGGGTAGACCCTACAAACTTCTTGAAAAACATTATTTGGACCGACGAAAGTACTTTTTCGAACTGTGGTGTTTTTAATAGAAATAATGAGCACATTTGGGGTAAATATAATCCACGACACTTCAGAGAAGTCAGACCACAAGTTCGGTTTCGTTTGAATGTGTGGGCTGGAATTTATGACGACCGAATACTTGGACTTCATTTCTTCTCTAATACTTTGAACGGGGAAACCTATCTTCGGTTCTTAAGAAACGAATTCGAAGAATATATGGATACGTTTCCCCTTGTTAATTATAACAGCTGCTGGTTTCAGCATGACGGGGCTCCTCCACACAATAAAAGAGCAGTTTGCGAATATTTACACCAAAGATTTCCTAATAGGTGGTTAGGAAATTCTGGACCACTGAGGTGACCGGCAAGATCACCTGACCTTACAGTTTTAGATACTTTCTTGTGGGGCACTTTAAGGCTAGGCGCAAATTGGTACACGTATAGCGCGTGTGAGGTGGCGTGACACGAGAGACACGACTCGTACATGCTACACGTGCTGCGTGGTGATCCGCATATTGAGACACGCGGTTTCAAATAGGAAACTAGCGACTAGCCGGCATTAAAAAATATCTGACATTTTTGAAAAACGAACGAAACAATTGTTGTTATTGAACTTATAGACCGTTAGATAACGACATATTTTGCTGACTAATTTTCTCGTTTCTGGGATTTTAATCACTGAAAATTATGTCATTGTTGTGCTCAGGAAATGAAAATTTAGCGATCGGACGTGGGCTAGGCAAATAGAAAATTCATTTTCCTTTTGCAGAAAAAAATTATTCAAGTTTTTTATTTTCTCGTTTATGGCATTCTAACACATGAATACGTATAACAATCTAATAGAGAAAAACCAAAGCCATAAGGTTTGTACGTACTCAAAGGGTTGAAATAAGGAAGCGATCTTGTAAAAATTTAATATCGTTAGGAACCCCAAAAAAAAATCCCCATAAGCCTCTATTAACTTTTCTTCTGTAATTTTTTCTTAAAAAAAAAAAACAAGGAAAACACTTGTTGTACACACACGCGTGGAACGGCAAACTGTGTCTGAACTACTTTTTGACACGTCTGTGAGATGACGCGTGTCGTGCCAGGTCGCGCTGCATCGTCAATTTGCGTCAATGTATTCAATCTGTAGATTACAAAACAACGTTTTGTGCTGTGTCACCTCACTCGTGCTATACGTGTCCCAATTTGCGCCTAGCCTAAAGAACAGAATCTATGGAGAGCAAGAATATGATACAGTAGATGAACTTAGAGACAATATCATCACGCAATTCAGGTCTATCAGAAGAAGGGATATCTTAATTTGAGACGACGAGATCGGTTATGTATTCAAGAGGAAGGCTATCATTTCAACATATCTCGTTTTTATTCATTTGAAAATGAGGACATTTCGACTGAAGTATTTGTGCAAACTTATGATGTTTAATGAGTTCTGACAGCTAGTGTTTATTAAACAAAATTTTTCGATGGAGTCATGACCATCTCAGATGAAGTTGTTTTTTTTCAAAATCTGTGGTTTCAGAAGTGCAAATCATAACAAATTATACATCAATGAAATCAGAATGAGAATCACTATTTTTCTGTATAAAAAGACAATATGGCGCCCCTAACAGAAAAAAAAGTTGATGAGGAATACCAGAAGACGAAACGTCGGATAGTAAATCTGAACATGAAAACGTGTAGCTGAAAAAAAGTATCAATGAAAATGTACTTTCGGTTTTGAGCTATGTTGTCAAATAACGATAGAAAAATATAAAAATGAAGATTCCGATTTTCAGTTTTTTTCCCGATATTTCCGGAAATACTCGGAATTTTCCAAGTTTCAAAACAGAATTTTGTTAAGCACCAGAATACGCAACTTTGCCCCAATTTAAGCTTCGACGTATCTCCTGTAGTTTAGGAGATCCCAATGGTGGGGGTCGAATTTGAATTGCCCTGTATAAACGATGAGTATAAATTCGAATTTTCAGAACTAATCTCCAAAGAGATATGTCCATGATAGAATTGTTTTTATTGAATATTTCGATCAGTGATGAATTTTTTCAAGTAATAAACTTACCTTAGGAAAAGTATGCAAAAATGCATGTTTATTGGGTCATAAAATTAATCAATCTGAATAAATTGTTTTTATCAATATAATAGCTCTCTATCATTCTACTACTTAATACTATGATGTTCTATAGTTGCATTCTTAATTGAGTTGGATATTCACAATAACTATTGAACATTTTTTTTGTAATTGTTAGTAGAGTCGAAGAACAGCTCCAAGATGACTGTTGGCCATTTGATTTTATATGAATAAAGGCGATTCATTATTATTATTATCCCTTCCTAATAAATAAAACTGAAATACTATAATTTGATTCATCAGGATAATCTTTCGTACAAGTGCACCTCTGCAATAAAGCATATAATCATAATCAATACCTCTGATTCCGTACCCTTAGTAATCTATGAAAATCTACATCATTTTACCGACAGTGGAATTAGGACCTGATTACCAGTACAACGTTCGATGCATTACTAGTCCATTCATTATTCGAAAACGATGTCATTGTGGATTATTTATGATCCATAATGGAATAGATTATCTACAGGTATCTACAGGTATAATATTTGTTTGGAAACCACAAACCTTAAGAGCTCGATAATGGTCAGTATGGAATGTTCTAGCAGTCGTAAGATCCGATTGTCCGAATATTATGATATCAATTATCCAAAAAAAGTGAGGTTTCAATTATTCACTCAACCATTTTGTCACTGATAGGAATATCAAGATAATTTTTCAATTGGTTGAGGATTTAAGAGGGCAAGAGCACGATCATATTTGGGACGATTTTTTTGGTAAAACAGTCGACAACTCAAAACCGGTTTATCTTATCGATTTCAAACAAGGACAGGCTTCTAGAAGACGTTCGATCCTATGTACCTATATACGTCTACGGCAGCACCTCACGAAGCTTTTCACAGATAATCGGGCTAGCTCCAATGGTACTTCTCTTCCATTGAAATTTGAAGCAATTTTTATCCAATCGAAATGAATTTGGCATCAAACGAAAGGTAAAACGTTGATCTATCTACAAGCTGTTATATATTTCAGGAATTATTTGTTCATCCACCCAAAAAAATTTTTTTTTGTGAAGTGGATTGAAATTTTTATTTCCATTACAGCACGTACCTAGAATCGAATGTTCTCTAGAATTCTGTCCTTGTTTAACATCGATATGACAAACCGTTTTTGGGTTATCATTTGACACTTTTACCCTAAAAAGTGCCCTAAATATAATCGCGCTCATGGACTTTTAAGTTGATGAATAGTCCTATTTAGTAGTCTTCAATAATTTTCTGCTGTTCCACCCTTAGTCAACAAGTACCTGACATATCATTTTCCATAGATTGATGTCTGATATTGGTTCACAATATTTGAACTCAGGGCCTTTTCAACCTGGTCGAGCGCCATCGTGCAAATGTGATCACAGCGCCTTTTTTTAGTGCTTATGCTTCTTAAATTTCATACGATTTTATATTATGTACCTACATTCAACATAATCGCTAGACTCTAATTATTAAATAATACAACTGTGAAGCAAAAATAAACATTTGAATTCAAAAGAAAAAATAAACATTTTTTGAACAAGAAATTATAATTCGGCTTAACTAATTAACAATTAACTAATAATTAAATCAACATCATGATAATCGATCAAACTAATGTGGTGCAAAGATATTTTGATTTAATTGTGGATTTAATTTTAACTAGAATTCAACTAAAATTCGTGCAAACGGCCGCAAATAACATAAATGAAACTAAATAACCACTAAATTAATGTAGCTTTTCACAGTAATATTGTCGAACAAATCACTTTCAATCGATATGATTGCCAATTTATTTAGCCGCTGTTGGCCCATTGCCTATTTTGAGTATTTTTTGATTAACTTTAACTTTGAGAAAGTTCTCTCCTCTGAAGCCGATACAGGCATTGACAACAGAATTCGCAAACCTACGCATGCATTTGGAACAGAATGAGTTAAATTATTTTTTATAATGTAGTCTAACATTTGTGACGGTGTTTGTAGTCTAAGATATTTTTTAAATTGCAACTCGTGGAACAATTCTGTTCCATTTATGTCACGCTCATACGATTTTTGTCTGTTTAAACTCCTTCAAGCTGTAAACAACAATTTAGTTAGGTCAATCTGAAAATTTACAAATATCTCATAAAAATTTAAAATGGTCGGAATGGGACGACAATGAGTCGAACCTTTCACTAATTGATCTAATAACAATATCAAGTATACTCAAAAATTCGTTTATTTTAAAATATCGCTCTCTATCTGTAATTGGTTCATCGTCATTCTCGTAATAAATAGTTATTCATGCAACAAGTGCAAAAAGTTAATACGTCGAGTGCAATAAACAATTTTTGCACGAGTTGCATACAACATTTTTTCTACGTTCATGCAAAAAGCAAAAAATGATTTATTGAGGTGCGGCACTAGGTGTAGGAAAATGAAAAGCGCAACTTGAATACGTCGAGTGCAATAAACAATTTTTGCACGAGTTGCATACAACATTTTTTCTACGTTCATGCAAAAAGCAAAAAATGATTTATCGAGGTGCGGCACTAGGTGTAGGAAAATGAAAAGCGCAACTTGAATACTTTGTTATTAATATCGATTTGCATTGAAACAGGAACTTATACATTACGAACAATTTAACTCAAACTTTATTTTTACCCTCAATGTTGAAAGTGAATGAACAATTGGTGCAATTTTCAATATGAATATTTCGTAGTGAAGTACCTATTGCCAATCTCACAGAATATCCGCTAAATATGTAGTAGGTTTAAACGTTTATGTTTGTCATGATGACAGCACGTTGAAGTAGAATGACAGATGAGTGCAATAAAAACTTTATTGCACTAGTGCAATAAAGAACTTCTTTTTCCACTGAATATAGTTCAATAAAGTTTTGCTTGTTGCATGAATGTAGAAAAATTGTTTTTAAACACGCCTTGGTCCAAACACATTTTCAGTTTTGAGGGTTGGCTCTACATATAGAGATTTTGTAAGTTCAGAAGCATTAACTAACACATCTCCAAATCCTTTATCACTGCACTAACTATTGAAAAACTTTGGCAAATTATTCATTTGTGTACATATGCTTCCGAGATATTAAAATCTTTGTTTTGAAATAATTAGCTAACAGTATTGACTCTAAACAGAACATTATACCACAATATTAATGTACTTATAAACCGGTAACTTTTTAATTTATTTGCTAAAGATTCAGCCATATGCTTTGTATTGTCATCGAAAGAAACTCCACTAAATATACTATACAAAGCATCATAGACTTCCCCAAGCTGATACCTCAAAGGAGTAATGGCATCAATTCTGCTCGACCATCTAGTTTCAGAAAGTCATGTCATGTTTGACACTATAGATAATAATAATAATAATACATTTTATAAATTAGTCATTTAAGTTTTATTACTTATTTCCTTCTTGTGTTTAATCTTAATTCTAGCATATTTTAAATGATTCTTCAGACATTGGTAAAAACAAAACAATATCTTCGGGGCCTTTGGCGCCCTTTTTGTCATGGCGCCGTCGTGCGCCGCACAACCTGCACATATGGTTGGAACGGCCCTGTTTGAACTGTTGTGAAGTGTCTATCACTTTTCCTGATAGAAAGTGACATGCATATTGTGTGCACAAGTACACACCATACTGAATGAACCAACCACGCGAGGTTTCAATTAAAAAAAAAAAGATTCCAATGAACAAAATCGCTGAAACGTATTCAACGGAACTGAAGACGAGCAGTGGAGTTTCGTAAGGCAGTGTTTTGGGGCCTCTGCTATTCATAATTTTCGTGAATAATATTTTTTAATTAAGTGTCACGTCTGCAAAATACAACATTTTACTTCAACATGCCATACCCATGACAGGTTTAATGTAAAAAAAAATTCAAACTGTAAAATTGTTTCTGACGAGTATGATTTCCAATTCCTCCGACCTCACTGACGATCTAAAAGGATTGAAGTAGATTGTCGACCAAAATGTATTGGAGATCTAGCTCACGAGATGTGTCACGTAATAATGAAATGAGTGATTTTGTGTGAGTGATACTTCTGAATAACATTTTCCCTTATCTCATTTATATACAGGTTGGTCCATCTCAGACGAGCCACCCCGTATATTTCTCATCCCATAGTGGGTGGGAATATTTCCCGAAACACGTCGAATGATTTTGTTTGGGGGACATCTGTTGTCGTATATTTGAGGCTTGAACGAGCTAGCCCTTAATAAGGGGCGCTTCAACCCCTTAAAATTGAATAGGGGAGAGGAGTTGAGTGATACTTCGTCTTGGAAGCCTCTTTACGACGGTGTATGGAAAACGTAAATTTGATAAACCGTGTTAGCACAAAATTCAAAATTTGTAGCTCGAATGAGCCATCTTGAATATTTTGGTTATTTTTACAATGTACAAGCCCATGTTTATTAAGCCCTTTTTACAAACTCAAACAATCTTCAAAAAATCACATTCTTAAAGAGATTGAATCGTTTTATCATGCCTATAATATAAAAAATCAAATCTGCGTTGTTAAATCAAATGTGCAAATTGTCCTCCAGTGACTTCCATACAATAATACATTTTCTCAAACTAATAAATAAAAAAACAGCAAAATATTTCCGTATCTTAATCTTATTTTCATGAGTTAAATCAATCTGCTGAGTTACTACTTTGCTGATTTGTTTAAAATTTCAAAAAATATGGTGTACACATTGCAAGAACGTGTTGAGCTGGTTAGCTTTCATTACCAAAATCAAAATTGTGCCCGAGCGGCTGCAAGGATATTTAACCAAAACCATCCTGAACGTAGCGTTCGCCATGAGTACGTAATGGAATTGATATCATTTGTGGAAACGGGTTCAGTAATGGATAAAAAAGGGCACCTATTGGAATTGTGAATGAAGAAGGAGCAGCTGTGGCGGTATTGGGACATGTCCAACTTATGCCAAACACGCAATGTGTACGACAACTGTCTGCAGCTTCCGTGATTAGCCAATCTAAAGTTTTCAGAATTTTACATAAACACAAGTTCCAGCCGTACAAAATTAAATTAATTCATGAATTTGATGAAGATTGGGATCGAAGGCAAGAGTTTTGCGAAATTATGACCGAGCGTATCGACAATAAACCAAATTTCTTGTACACGTTTGCTTTCCTGACGAATGCACTCTTTCACTTAATGGAGAGGATAACCGGCATAATTGTAGAATTTGGAGCGATACAAATCCTCATGTATTTCGAGAAGCTCACACTCAACTTTCGGAAAAGCTGAACTTTTGGGTAGGAATTTTGAGAGACCACCTAATTGAACCTCTGTTCATTCCTGGGAATTTAAATGGCGATTTATCTTGAAATGCTGGAAGATGCGATTGATCCGTAAATTAGTGAACAATTAGAACACGATCCTCCACTACTTGACCAACGATTGCATTTCCAACAAGACGGAGCTCCTCCTCACTACGCCATTGTAAGAAGAGGGCATATGGAGTGGCCTGACCGCTCTCTGGACCTGAACCCTCTGGACTTCTTCTTGTGGGTACATCTTGAGTCCAAGATTTTTGTGACTCAGCCTGAAAAGGACCCCGCAACAACCCTTATGGAAAATGGCTCTTGGTGAAATTGGCTGAAACTTTAGGATATTGTAGATATCGATGTCCTGATTAAATATCTCAATAGGTACAAAGTCCAAAAATGGACAATTTTTGAGATACAAGGTGTCAAACATGCAGAGAGAAGGATGTTACTTACCTTCAAAAAATCAATAGTGTGGCGATTATTTCGTTACAAAAAGTTAGAGAATATAATTGCAATCTTAATATTGTCGACTCGAGTTGTAATGAAACGTTCTAAGACACCATATACAGGGTTATTAACAATTACATAATTTTTATGTAATTCTTGGAACAAAATCAGTCAAACGCAAAAGCTGGTAGACTTGCAGAATGAGTGAATATCATTTGATATTGATATTGGGTGATCTGAGGTTTGACAATCATGTTACAGAGTTTGGAAATGAGCTATACAATCCGGAGCCCCTGAACCCAAAGGCTGTCTGTGCTATTGATGCAACATATACGTACATAGAAAAAAGTAGCAATTTCTGTGTTCTGCGACAGTCTTATTCTTTCCACAAACATCGGCATTTGATTAAACCTACTATGATCGTTGCACCTAACGGCTACATATTAAGCGTACTTGGCCCGTATTTTGCTAATAGTCGCATTAACGATGCTACAATTCTACAAATAGAATTCAGCAGAGATGCTAATGTCATGCGTGAGTGGTTTCAAAATGGAGATATTTTTCTTGTTGATAGAGGATATCGTGATGTCTTGCCATGGTTGGAACAGTTAGGTATTTCTTGCTGGATGCCTGCTACAAATGGACAACACCAATTAACCACGGAAGATGCTAATAGAATTCGAATTGTCATAAAGAATCGGTGGGTTGTGGATGCAAGAAATGGATATTTCCGATCGATTTTCGAATTCTTTGCTGGAGTTGTTATAGTGCCACATTTACACAATCTCCACGATTTTTACTGCATTGCTGCAGCTATAATTAACAAGTATCATCCACTAATCATCATGGAAAATGCTACGGCGGAGCTTGCAAGGGGAATGATTAGAAAATCTCGAACACCGAACCATGTTCAAATTCGAGTACAAGAACAGAATCTCCGTATGAGACGGGCTCAATGCAGAAGACTTATCAATGAAGCAGTTCCAGATTTTCCAGTTCTAGATATTCAATATTTGAGAGATATTACCTATGGCGTCTACCAAGTTAATATTGCTCCTTCGTATATACAAGATAAGCTTAATAGAGATTGCGATGAGGAACTCCAAGTCGATGAAAATATTTTAGAACGAGGATTTATAAGATTGAGAATATACTCTAGATTTCGAAGAGCTACAATACACCAACTATTTATTTCATATAGGAGTAATGACGATGAGGCATTAGAAAATGGAGTTGATCCTATAACTGGATATTACTGTACCTGCCAGTCAGGAGCTCGAACCTTATGTACCTGTGCACACATCGCTAGTGCATTATGGTACCTATGTTACGCTCAAAATCAAGCGAACATAAAATATCCTGATACAGGTTTATTGAATGTTATAAACGATGCTAATGTGGATATGGAACAGGAACCTGTAGTTATCGAATAATAATTTTGTTACATAGTTTCATTCAATTATAATTAAAGTGACTCACATTTGTCCTTTTAGTAACCATGTGCATACAAGTAAAAACAATTTTCAATGAAGTAGTCTCCTTTTTGATAGCTACATCATTACGCCGTTGACCAGAATCCGTACAAGATGCAACAAATAGACAATAGTCAGCAACTATTGATCATATTATATTTAGTTTTCTACTTTACGTTTAATTTGTATCGATGTTTCTTAAAAAAATTTAAATAAATACAATCAAAAAAGAAAATTTTGAGTGACCCTGTATAATAGTAACCTCAGATCACCCAATATCAAAATCAAATGATATTCACTCATTCTGCAAGTCTACCAGCTTTTGCGTTTGACTGATTTTGTTCCAAGAATTACATAAAAATTATGTAATTGTTAATAACCCTGTATATGGTGTCTTAGAACGTTTCATTACAATTCGAGTCGACAATATTAAGATTTCAATTATATTCCCTAACTTTTTGTAACGAAATAATCGCCACACTATTGATTTTTTGAAGGTAACATCCTTCTATCTGCATGTTTGCCACCCTGTATCTCAAAAACTGTCCATTTTTGGACTTTGTGCCCATTGAGATATTTAATCAGGATATCGATATCTACAATATCCTAGAGTTTCAGCCAATTTCACCGAGAGCCATTTTCCATAAGGGTTGTTGCGGGGTCCTTTGAACGAACTACGCCAACGAATTGTGAATGAGTGTCGTCAAATAACTCCAATTACGCTGAACCAAGTTAGAGACGGTTTTCAGTCAAGATTGTATTATTGTATGGAAGTAAATGGAGGACAATTTCAACATTTGATTTAAACACTCATATTTGATTTTTTTATTGTAAGCATGATAAAACAATTAAATTTCTTTAAGAATGTGATTTTTCGAAGATAAATAAACATAATGTACATTGTAAAAATAACCAAAATATTCAAGATGGCTCATTCGAGCTACAAAATTGATTCATCAAATTTACGTTTTTCATACACCGTTAGATAGATAGATTTTTATTGACTACGTGATATATATATATATATATATATATATATATATATAATACATTTGTAGTAAGTCGAGCGGGGTGGATAAAATTATCTTCCATGATGAAATGGAATGATTTGAATTTATACAACATATAAGAGACTAATAACGTTATAAAGAGGCTTCCAAATGAAGTATCACTCAACTACCCCTCTTCCCTATTCAATTTTGAGGGGTTAAAGCGCCCCCTATTAAGAGGTTTTCGTTCAAGCCTCAAATGTACGTCAATAGATGTCCCACAAACAAAATCATTCGACATGTTTCGGGAAATTTTTCAACTCAACATGGGATAAGAAATATACTTGCTTGTCTGAGATGGAACACGCTGTATATGAATCTCCAATGGAAACTAGACATTAGAGAAATAATCAACTATATGAATGAAAATGCAAATTTTCTCTGTCAGGTTATTTCTTTCAAGTAAGGTTCTTTTCACAATATCTATCAGATGTAGTTCAATGTCCAGTATGGCTTCAGCCAAGGAAGTAATTGTTTTCTGTTAACTGAAAACAGCTTATTTTCATTTCAACTATCGGAATAAAAACGCAAATTTTTAATTTCAGCCTTTTCACATTATCTATCAGATGTAGTTCAATGTCCAGCGTGGCTTTAGCCGGGAAAGAAGTTGTTTTCTGTTAGATATTACTAAAAAGTTATTCAATTTTTATCCTAGGTTTTTTCCATTTCCAGAGTAGTCATGTTTTGTTGAATTTTCAACTAGGAATTTGTCCTTTTTCAACAAGAATCCCTTCCAAGAGAGGTTATCTTGAACGATGGAGAATATAGCGACTAAAGTTTGTCTTTCAGTCGCTGATTCCAAGTCTAATTTCATGAATACCCTGTTCATATTTTAAATAAAATCTACAGTGAGAATAATCGACGTTTGAATGTTCTAGAACAGTCCGATATGCTTTCGCCGCATACCAGGTGTTTAACAATATCAAAACATCAATTCAGCCGACTCAAGTATACGTGATGCTTCTCAATATTTTTCGCAAAACACAAGCATACATTGTAAAAATATATTCACTCTACAACGAATGAATTATCATTTCCAAGACCCGAAGAGACTAATAGCCTCCTATCATGATTTTTCTTTGTAGACCCAGACACAAAATATATCGACTTCATTACATACCACAGCTTTTCCCAAGGCCTCCTTGTTTCCGGTTTCGCATCATAAAAAATGAACGAAAGCAATTCCTTAGATTACCTCCAACGTCCGAAAACGAAAGAAAGGTTGATTAACTTTTCCCATTCGGTCGAAACCAAACCCATTCCACTAATTCGTTTTGTCATGCAAAAACCATACTTATTAACCGCCACCGATTCGCATAGAGAGAAAAGTGACTCAAATAGGCCAAGCATTTTAGCATTTAAGATCAAAAATGGGGAAAAAATAGTGAAATATTGCAAACTTTCACACATGTATTTTTTAATGCGCAATGAAACTATAAAAATGTGCGCATTTGTACAAGATCGCCAACGTTGTTAAAAATGTAAATTATATAAAATTCTATATTCTTGTAGAGAAAAAATGAAAAATAGTCGCAAAATGACGAAAACAAAGGAAACATCATCCTTCATCATTCCACAACTTTGCGAACATTTCTAAGTTTGACATCAGCTTTAATGAATAAATTACTCTTACTTTTGTTAATAACTAGTCCAAAAAAATTATGGAAGATGGACAAACGCAAAGAAAAATTTCACTCTATGTCATAAGTCTCGCAGAAACTTTGCCACGTCCGCCGATGACGGATACATTTTTTTTTTGTTTATTTTACATAAAAAATTTTTGTTTGAAACATTAAGAGCAAACGCTACCTTGGTAAAACGGGAATCCGTTTTGAGCCCACAGTTTTTGTTTGAGAATTCTTTAATTTTTTTTGCATTATTCAATGGTTTTGTGAAACTTCCGGAACTTCAGTGATTTTTTGTTATGACAATTTCTAAGAAAAAAAATTAAATGACTTGAATAATTTGAAAAATTGAGAGTTTCCGGAATTCTCATGGGACCACCGAGCCCATACAAAAAATATTTTTTCCATGAAATCAATGGTTTTTGCAAGAAACGGATTCTATGATCGGGAAATTTATATCTGATTGGTGCTGTAATCGGGAACGGACAGGTGCTGTGTTGCCAATATTCATCGAGTTCATTATCTTCACCCTCATTCCTGATCAGTATGCCAACAAACCTTAGCTGAAAGGGATGAAAAAGAAATTTGACTTTTCAGTAATGGTGGCTCTTAATTGACCATGGAAATAACGCAAAAAAATTTTAATTGGTCGGAAACGCAGGGAGTAATTTCCCAGAAAACATGCTGAATTGGCCACCTCCACAGATTTCGGGAATTTTGCCAAATTTCCAAAAAAGGAACAAAATACAAAATTACATGGTGGTTCTTCGGGTTGTAAGGCCGACGTATGTTCAGAGAAGATCTCGACGTTTTGCCAACACGAGTAGTTAGCATTTTCAAGAGATATTTTACAAATTTCTGCTTTCTTAAGTCGCTATCAAATGCTTGACATTTGTAATACTTTGTCTCAATAAATACCTGTGATTTGACGTTCTTACATCTGATTGGTCCATTGCGTTAGCTGACATCATAGAATCGTTCGTACCGTTATTTTGTGGGTATGGAGCTAATTGAGAATTTTTGAGAACTGGAAGCCAAACCTTGTTCAATTGTAGTCCTTCTTCGGTTCTGTTGAAGTTGCTGTGGTGTTTCTGAATTTCAATTGCTTCCCGGAAGAGTCTTGGGTAATAGGCAGATGTTGAAGAGATGACTTGGGTTTCTTCAAATTTCACTCTATGGTTATCGTTGTTGAGAGTATGTTCTGCTACAGCGGATTTCTGTGTGTGTCCTAACCGACAGCAAGCCTTAAGAAAGCAGAAAGAACCCCGCACAAACCTTATGGAAACTGGCCCTTTGTCGAATTGGCTGTAACTTTGAGAAAACGAAGTTCTCGGCATCCCGAACAAAAGTCTCCACGGGCACAAAAAGATCCTATGAGTACTTTCGGTGGTATGGGACCTACAAGTCCAAGACTTTTAATGATGTTGCACCTGTAAGTAGACTTAGCTGGGAGTCAAAATAACCGTGAACTTGAGCTAAGGCTGTTGAAAAATAGTATTTTTGAATCCTACCGTTTAAAAGCAAGTTATGGAAATGTCGCAAAATCGGGGAAAACCTGAAAAAACGTGGAAAACTCGCTTAAAATCTACATTGTTCGCTGTCGAAATGTAAACAGTCTAGATTTTTTCAAAAAAATATTTTATTTTCAAAACTTCAAACCTCTCGCTTAATAATAAAGTGTGGGAGAATCGGAAAATAAAAGAAAATACAGAAAAGCTTGGAAAACGTATTTATTCTAGAGGAAGAAAATGCCTGTACACACGTTGTGCCAGACTCGGATGCAGGTTGCTAATCCAGACAATACGTTTGATTACTGTGTTTGTATTTTTTGTTTATCAATAAGATGAGAAAAAAATTCACACGAGCAATAGTTACATACTTATACAAAAGAAATGGCATTTCCTACTAGGCAAAATCTTTCTATAGACGCTATAATATGTCTATACGAATAGATCACTTTGTAATGTAAATAGAATTGTCAGTTAAACAGGCGAAACTTCATAACTGTCATCCGTGTATATCTTTTACTACTAGATTTTAAGCAAGTTTTCCACGATTTTTCAGGTTTTCCCCGATTTTTAGACACTTCCATCACTTACTTTTAAACGGTAGGATTCAAAAATACTATTTTTCAACAGCCTTAGCTCAAGTTGACGTTTATTTTGACTCCCAGTTAAGTCTACTTACAGGTGCAACATCATTAAAAGTCTTGGACTTGTAGGTACCATACCTCCAAATCTACTCATAGGATCTTATTGTGCCCGTGGGGACTTTTGTTCGGGATGCCGAGAAGTTCGTTTTCACAAAGTTACAGCCAATTCGACAGAGGGCCAGATTCCCATAAGGTGTGTGCGGGGTTCTTTGTAAAATATCTCTTGAAAATGCTAACCACTCGTGTTGGCGAAACGTCGAGATCTTCTCTGAACATACGTCGGCCTTACAACCCGAAGAACCACCATGTAAGTGACGATGGCCGCGAAAGCCTTTCACAATTTAAAATACAAAATTGTTTTATTTTCTTATTTGAGAAATTTCCAGATATGTGGGATGCTGGCAAATTTTATATGTGATCTAGGAAATTACCACCTTAGTTTCCGACCAACTCAAAATCTTTTCAAATAAATGAATATTTTGGAACTTTTGGTGTGTATACAATTCAAGGAAAAAGTAAACTACCCAAACACCAAAACTACGTCACAATCACACTCGACGCGCGTTTCGCCAACAAAGTTAGCATCTTCAGGAGCTTAAAGCCATATATCTATTAACTACGAATGTGGATAATAAAGACAGCCTATGTGATGCCAAAAAAAATGAGCATCAACTTCGAATTGGACGCTGCTGAATTATTGCGCTTGCGCCAGAGATTCCTATTCAAAGACACGATTTTGTTTTTTCATCTCTTTCTAGCGTGCATGGTTCGGCAGCAACAATTATCGAAGATATGAGAAGCATATATTATGTGGTGCTAATTCGACAAATTCCAACATAACCCTCGCATAATATGAATAAGTTTACAGAGAGCAAGTGTAGATTGTGCTAATTATGAGAGGGCGGCACTATATGGGTTTTATTCCTGAGAATATGACACATTTTATACATTTCTAGATTCATGCCTGAAAGAATTTAAGATCGCCGCGTTTTACTTCGAGTTCGTGTTCAGGAGGCAAAAAATACATCACTACCAGCAAACAATTTTTCTCGGCGGTTATGAGGCCGATTTGAAACAAGATTTACCTTTTCAAACAATCGTCCGTCGCATAGCCAATCGATATTTCTTCAAGTTTAATGAGTTTTTATCCGCTTTTGGCAGAAAATTGATTGATGAAACCCCCTTAGCAGGTAACAAACAGACATTTTGTTACAAATGGATCAATGAATCGTTTTTTTTTTAATGACACGAAGTTTAATTGACCGTCTTGATAAATTCTCATTCTTCATTTATCCACATTATAAAAAAAATATTAGCCCATTTTCAATATGGGACAGTTGAAAATGTCAAAAGATGCATAATCTTAAAAATTTATGACATTTCTCGTGATTCAGATATTTTTGGCTTCAATTTCATTACATTGCGTCGTATGGCGTGTTATCAATATTCGTAGTTAATAGATATATGCTGAAAGCTTACTGAAGCTTACTACTAGTAAGCTTTTAGCTCCTGAAGATGCTAACTTTGTTGGCGAAACGCGCGTCGAGTGTGATTGTGACGTAGTTTTGGTGTTTGGATAGTTTCCTTTTTCCTTGAGTTCAAAATATTTTGCATTGTTTCAACTTATTTTTGTTTGTTTATTTTACAATGAAAAATTTTCTTTGTAGTTCAGTAAAGTCGTCTCCGGGGGTACCTGTTACAGAAAAAAAATACAGTAGTTTGTTTTTCACTAGTTATATATATTTTCTGAGGTGCTGCATCTGAATTTCAAATTTGCTACTTCCCACGGATATGGCTTCACAACGAGAATCTGAAATACCCTTCAAATTTTTAACATTTTTTCAGTTTTTGGCAAAAAAGTCATAGAACTACGCAATTTTCAAGGTAGACCATTCCGTAAAAAATTAAGTAAATTAAATTTTCTACAAAAAGCATTCCTCAAACGAATTTCTGGTTGAACGGTTTGGTCGCTAGAGCGCGCTGAATGATGGCCAACATTTCCAAATCCAGTTTACTCGCTAGTTTTTCGCTTGTAACTCAAAAAATATGCTTGTTATTACAGAAAAAAACTCACATTAGGTTAAAACTGCATTGATTTTTCTTCAAATTGTACAGAGTGATTACTTGTTTTGGCCAAACCGTGTAAGTACTAGAGCGCATTGAAAGTTTATATCATAGCCATATCCCTTCACCCAAAATTCAGCCGAGACCTATAATGGTCAGTATTTATTTGGTCTTCATAATTACTACATACAAGGATAAATTGAAAAATTCTTACCCTACTATTATAGAACCAAACAAAATTTCAATGTAAAAATATTTTATTACTCAACATATTCTCCTCTTAATTGGATACATTTATTACAGCGAACCTGCAACGTCTCCAGACCTTTCAAAAAAAATGTTTCTTCTTGCTCTGCAAACCAGACCTCCACAGCTTTTATTACCTCCTCGTTGGAAGAAAATTTACGACCTATTAAACTTTTTTTCAGTTGAGGAAAGAGATGATAGTCGGACGGAGCCAAATCTGGTGAATAAGGGGTGTGTTCTAGTAATTCAAACCCTAAATCTCGAACTTTTTGAATGGCAACCTGAGATTTGTGTGCAGGGGCGTTGTTCTGCGAAAACAAAACACCTTTGGATAGCTTTCCGCGTCTTTTCTCCTCAATTTTTTCCCGTAGAGTGGTCAGTATTGTCGAATAGTAATCTCTAGTTATTTTTCTACCCTTATCCAATCAATCATGATCACTCCATGGCAATCCCAAAAAACTGAAACAAGAACTTTTCCAGCAGATTTTTGGACACGAAACTTCTATTTCTATATTTTTACCATTTTTAATTTAAATGCTAAAATGAGCCAATACAGTGAAAAGTAACTCAAGTTAATGAGTTATTTGGAGTTTTCCACCTGCCTTATTGGTAACAACGAAACATCTCGAGATGCTAAAAGCGAATTTCGAGATTTCGGTGATAATCACATTATCTCGTGAAACGCGAGAAACTCCACAGTCTTCGAGAAAATTGAAACTAGGATTCTCCCGGTGTGAATACAAATTTGATTTTTATTCTCAGTGGACGGAAATATGGAAATACTTATCGCTATTGCTGATCTCCGCAAAAACGCAAGATTGCAATACGAAGTTAGGTCTGAAACGTTTGGGTGAGGAGAATGAAGAAAATAGTTGGATAGTACGACGATTCGATTGTTTCCACGATTTATTCGAAATCCTTGAGCGGAGAAGCGTATCTGCTCTTCTATGAGAAGGAGAGCACTATTTCACTCACTTGAATTTTTTTTTGTTACGTCTTATTTACTTAATTTTTTCTTTATGTTACATTTTATGTTTAAATATTTGCATTGTATTCTTTAGAACGATTATTGTTACAAACATGAATATTTGACGTCATTTTAATGCAGGTTACTTGAGAAATGAACCCTGTGTTTTGATTATATTCTAGAGGAAAATCTGATATCATTATTTTCCTTTGGGGCTAATGCAATCTTATTATGTAACGTTCAATTGTTTCAAAATGTGTACTGGTGTCTATTAGTTTCAACTATCTCATAATCTTGGCATGGTTCTTGTCTGGCCTAAGATACAACAAAGAAGAGCCATAACATGACTAGGCAAGGTGTTCGGCATCACTCACCATTGTATTATACCTCGATGGATAACTAGTACAAGAATATCCACACATTCCTACATCTTATGGCGATCATATGGTGGAGTGGATTGGGGCAAACATTTCAATGAGACAATCAAACAAGAAAGGAGAAAAATGAAAGAAACTGTCAGCATTAGTTTGAAGAAAAACTGTTCTTCAACAAACTCCTCAACGATAGCCTCTGTATATTCCTAGTATTTGTTCACAAATTAATCTACGACTCACACTGGTAGGCCATGGCAAGAAAAGCGCTTTTGAGAGGGTCTCCGAGAAGAAGAACTAATGAAAATTGAAAATTTCATCTGAGAAGCTTTCGGGAAAGTACAAAACGGATTAAAACAGATAATTTCAGCTGTGCAGAAAAATCGCTTTTCAAAAGAAATATTTCCACAAAGTGGGCAAATTATCCATATGGTACGTCCATATGGTACAAAATGGGCCGCAGATGGGAGATAAGGAGTGAGCTTAGACTTTCGCTGTCTGCTACATAAATTTGGCTTCTTAATTTGAACGGTTTATGAGCTGAAAACTTTTTTGTCTAGTGCAGATTTTTGGACACGAAACTTCTATTTCTATATTTTCACCATTTTTAATTTAAATGCTAAAATGGGCCAATACAGTGAAAAGTAACTCAAGTTAATGAGTTATTTGGAGTTTTCCACCTGCCTTATTGGTAACAACGAAACATCTCGAGATGCTAAAAGCGAATTTCGAGATTTCGGTGATAATCACATTATCTCGTGAAACGCGAGAAACTCCACAGTCTTCGAGAAAATTGAAACTAGGATTCTCCCGGTGTGAATACAAATTTGATTTTTATTCTCAGTGGACGGAAATATGGAAATACTTATCGCTATTGCTGATCTCCGCAAAAACGCAAGATTGCAATACGAAGTTAGGTCTGAAACGTTTGGGTGAGGAGAATGAAGAAAATAGTTGGATAGTACGACGATTCGATTGTTTCCACGATTTATTCGAAATCCTTGAGCGGAGAAGCGTATCTGCTCTTCTATGAGAAGGAGAGCACTATTTCACTCACTTGAATTTTTTTTTGTTACGTCTTATTTACTTAATTTTTTCTTTATGTTACATTTTATGTTTAAATATTTGCATTGTATTCTTTAGAACGATTATTGTTACAAACATGAATATTTGACGTCATTTTAATGCAGGTTACTTGAGAAATGAACCCTGTGTTTTGATTATATTCTAGAGGAAAATCTGATATCATTATTTTCCTTTGGGGCTAATGCAATCTTATTATGTAACGTTCAATTGTTTCAAAATGTGTACTGGTGTCTATTAGTTTCAACTATCTCATAATCTTGGCATGGTTCTTGTCTGGCCTAAGATACAACAAAGAAGAGCCATAACATGACTAGGCAAGGTGTTCGGCATCACTCACCATTGTATTATACCTCGATGGATAACTAGTACAAGAATATCCACACATTCCCACATCTTATGGCGATCATATGGTGGAGTGGATTGGGGCAAACATTTCAATGAGACAATCAAACAAGAAAGGAGAAAAATGAAAGAAACTGTCAGCATTAGTTTGAAGAAAAACTGTTCTTCAACAAACTCCTCAACGATAGCCTCTGTATATTCCTAGTATTTGTTCACAAATTAATCTACGACTCACACTGGTAGGCCATGGCAAGAAAAGCGCTTTTGAGAGGGTCTCCGAGAAGAAGAACTAATGAAAATTGAAAATTTCATCTGAGAAGCTTTCGGGAAAGTACAAAACGGATTAAAACAGATAATTTCAGCTGTGCAGAAAAATCGCTTTTCAAAAGAAATATTTCCACAAAGTGGGCAAATTATCCATATGGTACGTCCATATGGTACAAAATGGGCCGCAGATGGGAGATAAGGAGTGAGCTTAGACTTTCGCTGTCTGCTACATAAATTTGGCTTCTTAATTTGAACGGTTTATGAGCTGAAAACTTTTTTGTCTAGTGCAGATTTTTGGACACGAAACTTCTATTTCTATATTTTCACCATTTTTAATTTAAATGCTAAAATGGGCCAATACAGTGAAAAGTAACTCAAGTTAATGAGTTATTTGGAGTTTTCCACCTGCCTTATTGGTAACAACGAAACATCTCGAGATGCTAAAAGCGAATTTCGAGATTTCGGTGATAATCACATTATCTCGTGAAACGCGAGAAACTCCACAGTCTTCGAGAAAATTGAAACTAGGATTCTCCCGGTGTGAATACAAATTTGATTTTTATTCTCAGTGGACGGAAATATGGAAATACTTATCGCTATTGCTGATCTCCGCAAAAACGCAAGATTGCAATACGAAGTTAGGTCTGAAACGTTTGGGTGAGGAGAATGAAGAAAATAGTTGGATAGTACGACGATTCGATTGTTTCCACGATTTCTTCGAAATCCTTGAGCGGAAAAGCGTATCTGCTCTTCTATGAGAAGGAGAACACTATTTCACTCACTTGAATTTTTTTTGTTACGTTTTATTTACTTATTTTTTTCTTTATGTTACATTTTATGTTTAAATATTTACATTGTATTCTTTAGAACGATTATTGTTACAAACATGAATATTTGACGTCATTTTAATGCAGGTTACTTGAGAAATGAACCCTGTGTTTTGATTATATTCTAGAGGAAAATCTGATATCATTATTTTCCTTTGGGGCTAATACAATCTTATTATGTAACGTTCAATTGTTTCAAAATGTGTACTGGTGTCTATTAGTTTCAACTATCTCATAATCTTGGCATGGTTCTTGTCTGGCCTAAGATACAACAAAGAAGAGCCATAACATGACTAGGCAAGGTGTTCGGCATCACTCACCATTGTATTATACCTCGATGGATAACTAGTACAAGAATATCCACACATTCCCACATCTTATGGCGATCATATGGTGGAGTGGATTGGGGCAAACATTTCAATGAGACAATCAAACAAGAAAGGAGAAAAATGAAAGAAACTGTCAGCATTAGTTTGAAGAAAAACTGTTCTTCAACAAACTCCTCAACGATAGCCTCTGTATATTCCTAGTATTTGTTCACAAATTAATCTACGACTCACACTGGTAGGCCATGGCAAGAAAAGCGCTTTTGAGAGGGTCTCCGAGAAGAAGAACTAATAAAAATTGAAAATTTCATCTGAGAAGCTTTCGGGAAAGTACAAAACGGATTAAAACAGATAATTTCAGCTGTGCAGAAAAATCGCTTTTCAAAAGAAATATTTCCACAAAGTGGGCAAATTATCCATATGGTACGTCCATATGGTACGAAATGGGCCGCAGATGGGAGATAAGGAGTGAGCTTAGACTTTCGCTGTCTGCTACATAAATTTGGCTTCTTAATTTGAACGGTTTATGAGCTGAAAACTTTTTTGTCCACGACTATTATATAAAATATTCATAATGCATGTGTTTCTTCAAGAATTACGATATCCATTAATCACTAGTGATTAATGAAATCATTATTCACTACCATCAATGTGACAATAGCTATTTGTGTGTTTAGAGCGCAAAGTGATTAATTGCCGCTCGACAAAAAGAGTTGCGACAATCTTTAGAGAGCGGCAATGACACTTTGTACTCGAAACACACACACATGATTTTTTCTACAAACGCAGCTCTTAGATATAAAAACGATCGACACTTCATCTAACATAGACACATATTACCTATGAGAAAATCTTAAATTTAAAAGATATCCAAATATCCAGTAATTTACATCTCTAACAAAAGGAAAAAAGGGAAATAAATTGACTGAAAAAAAAAACATAATAACCGTACTCCGAGATCGAAGCCAGTTTGGTAGGCCGAATCTCTAACCTTGACACCACCGCAGTTCCTAAGAAAGCTCGTTTATGAATAACAAAAACATCAATAAAAGTTCAGACTTATTGCCTTTTCAATCAATTTTGAACATTGTGTTACTACAAATATTACTATTAATATTAATGAATAGTTGAATTTGTTTTCAATTAGTTATAATACAAATTCCATGTTACTCACGTATAGAGATAAAAATTGTGATTAGTTTACAAAGTATTATTTATCGGTCGTGGACAAAGTATAGTATTCTACTTACATATTATGGCTATTATTCACTTGGATGATTTACGACACTCGCCTGCGGCTCGTACCGTAAACTTCATCCACGTGAATAATAGCCGCCATAATGTGCTCGTGCTATTATAAACTATAACTACAGTGATAATTTTTTCATTAAATTAGATATTTTGTGAAAAACTGTAACAGAATTAGTATTCAGAATTTGATGGCCAATCAAATCTCGTGATAAAATGCAGGGTTTCATCCAAAATAAGAAAGTTAGTACCGACTTTTGGCACACCATGTAAAGAGGTATGACTGAAAATGCTCAAGGTAGAATGGGCAAGATCCTTTTACGACATCATACCAATTGCAAGATGAAAAACAGCCCATGTAAATCAACCTGTATGAAAAAATAGGAATAAACATTCGAGAATAACTGCAATATAAAATCAACCAGTATCAGTTAATGATTCCAATAAATCACAAGATGCTTATCAGTAACCAGATTTGAACACTATTTTCTGAAATTGAAAATGTCTATTCAAAACAACTCTCTGTTTCTATTTTTACCAATTAATGAAGATATTTTCATATTAATTTCACTCCTTTTGCTCATTCACATACACATCTTGAAATTGTAGAACGGACTTTCCGTTCAAAAATTCAAAGGGTTACCAAGAAATTCATGATGAAACGGTTGGTCCTGAAGGAAATAGACTGTTCTTGGAGTTTTCTTTTTTGAGGTATCAACAATTCAGGCTTTCGGAGTGGTGGCTCTCATGTCCTCAGAGTCCTTTCAACCTTTATGGCTTTCGTTATTGTCCAGGGAAATATTTTCATTAGTTAATGCCGTCGTTCCATGTAGAGAGAACTAAAGGAAGCATGGTTCTCAAAATTTGTAAACACAGTGGAGGAGTTATTGAGAATTCATCTGAAATATTTTCGTTAATGTGACTCTTCTGATGGTTTATACGGAAGTGACGTCATGTTTGTTAATTTCAATAGGACAGCTTGTGTTCTACAAGATGTCTGGATTCCTTTCATGAATCCTTGCATGTAGCATACCATTTTTTGAGTTGTTCGATTTTTATCTAGAAAAAGTGACAATTGCGGCCTATAGAACATACGCTATTTTCATATTGTTTACTATATTTTCAGTGTTATGACGTACATATACGAAGATGTATTGATATCTAGTTAGCCTAGACCAGTGCCCTGCATAAACAAAATATTGCGTTACCATAGCAACGAACAATAACTTATTAGAAGTGTCAGTGTAAAGTTTGACGTCAAAAAAGTAAACCAGAGTTACGCAATAAATTAAAAGAAAAAATATGTCCACCAAAATTGTGAAAATCGAAAAATTGGAGAATCGAGCCATCATCAAGTACCTGTATTTAAAAGGGTTAAGAGGTAGCAGATTTACGAAGATATGCTTAATACCCTTCGTATGCGACCGAGAAAAATTGGATTGCAAGCTTCAAAAGAGGTAAATTTTCCATTGAAGATGATGACCGATCGGGAAGGCCAGTTTCTGTGTCAGTCCCCGAAAATATCGATGCAGTTCATGACATGATTTTAACGGACCGTCGAGTTGGGCTAAAACGGATATCTGCAGCACTGAATATTTCATACGAACGCGTTCATCATACAGTTCACGTCAATTTGGACATGAGAAAAATTGCTGCAAAATGGATCCCCAAATGTTTGAATGTTGACCAAAAGCGTGCAAGGGTAGTAGCATCGCGTTCGATCTGTGCTCTTTTTGAAAACGATGTTGACTTCTTAAACCTAATTGTTACTATGGATGAGACTTGTGTACATTTCTACGATCAAGAAACAAAGCATCAATCCATGGAATGTCGACACTCCGATTCTCCAAGATAGTGAAGTAAAACCGGGGCCAAAATCCATCTCTTTTTTTACAGGGTATAACCAAATCAGACCTATCTGATAATTTTCTTCATGTGATTGTTCATAATAATCCAGCTGGACGACATTTTTCTATAGGGCTCAACTTTTTTATTAAAAAAAAGTACGAAAAAAATAGAATATTCGAAAAACGTGTTTTCTTAAACATATCTCTCAATATCTCGAGAACTACTCAAGATATCGATTTGTTTTTTTTGTTAATCGAAAGGGGATCATTTCGCGCTTCTCAACATATCATGAGCAAAATGAAATAAAATCGCGTTTGTATCTGAATAAATAGAGAATGTGAAATAGTAGAAACCGTGAAATCAAATTTTCACTGAAAGAAAAACTTTTTTATTATTCGAAATATTTATGTACTTGCAGCGAAGAAAATTTAGATAAAGAGTCTAAAAAGGTTTAAGGATAAAAAAATCCAACTCATATGTGATAGTTCTGATGTTATGATTTTTTGAAAATGTCTGTTATTCCGCGTCTCCGGGCGACTGCTCGCGCTCGGCGCAATGCCATCAGGGCCTACTCTCAATATTCGACCCATAATGATGTGTTGAGAAATTGTGCTTATGATAGTTGTTTCAAAATCAATGATACAAGTACAGATGAAAATAATATTGCATTTCATAATAATTTACGAAATCAAAAGAATTTGAACCAATCTAGTAAACGAAAAATAATGTAAATATTAATATTGTTAATTTTCTGATTCCGCTTCATCAACAGGATCTCTGAATGTATTCTGGCAGTCTCTACATTTACATTCACTGGAACATTTCAAACCTTCTTTATTGCATATAAATTTATTATTTGTGCAGTTTTTATCAGCACAATGAATGGCCAGAATATTTCCTACATCATTAGGCACTGGGTCTTGCTTAGTGAATACAGGGTTCCAACAATCATTTTCGTGTTTCCAACCAAAATTTGCCGGATTTTCAGTTGGACCATATGGTAAATGGAATGAATACCATATTTTCAATTGATATATACATCTGGAAGTAACGAATTGATTTATTGAAGATAATGATAATCACAAAGTAAGTGTTGCTGAAAAACATCATCTGTTGGGGGTAGTTCTTTTGAAGGCCGATTGGTATTTATCGTTAAATGATAACGTAAATCATTCAAGGTTTTGATATTATCATTTATATTCCTATATAAGAGGAGCATATACTTCAAAGATACGACCAAAGCTTCCTCATGAAGAAGATAAGGAAGCTTCGACAAGTCGATCAAACTTGCAATATTCTTCCTCAAGATATCAAAGGCAATTTTTTCCCCAATTTTGTAGATACTACTGGTCGTATCACAACCATTTAAGGAGTGGATGGCTAGTAAACAGCTACAAATGGAATTTCCCAATTTCCTGGCAATTTCGTTAATTGAAACAATCCGTTTATTTGCACTATGTAAGTTCATGTGATAAAATATTGGAAATATTGGAAAGATCCATCTCTTGTGATCGCGCAGCACAAATCACGCTACGAAACATCAGTTCTGAACCGATACAAGAACCTTTGCTAGCCATTTTCGATATAATTTTGGTTTCCTTGAATGTAACAATTTTGTCTCTTTTCAGTGGTTTCCAGAAACGTTTTGAAAATTTTTCCATTCAGTTTAAATTTTTTTCTTTGCAGATATTTATCTCTGCTGTTTCTTCTTTTCACTACGGCCACAATTAATACACATACTTCCAATATCAAAAATGACTTTGGCATTCCGAGTTGATGGTCCCGCTTCGGTATTTTTCCCGCAATCATTAAAATTCAACAAACTTTGAATATTAGGAATGCTGGTGAAACTATTCTTACATTCATTATGATACACAATTTTTTCTATTGCAGAGTATTCCAGACAAAATTTGCTCTTTTTGCATAAGAATGCGTGATCCACAAATATCCTTCCTTTTTTCTACTGCTGATAATAACGAAAGCAAGCCAAGGATTGTATCCGTGCATTTTTCGTAATATTTTTTTCATCAAAGGAAACGCTTATTTCACAAATGACACACTACATGTTGAACGAATTGTTGCAAACTGACCAACTAAAACTACAACTGCACCTTGTCGTCGCACTGGCACAATCCGTTGCGACAGGCATAATATTCATGCCTTGCGTACCTACATCTTTGAAAACTCATATCTCAAAAACTATACTACATATACAAATTTTTGTTAGTTCAACAACTTTTATGGCTATTTGTCATCATTTCATTCGCTGCATATATACACAAATAGCTGAAAACAAAGAAGTTTGTCGATTACTGAAAAAAACATTACATGAAAAGTGATATCTTGCGTTCCGAATCAATTTACGAAAAACTCATGATTATTTATCATGTTATCATACTTGCGTGAAAAACAGGAAAAAATTCTCTTTCTATTATGAAAAAATGTATTTCCATACCTCCTGTAGTTTCAGAGTTATGGGGTGATATTCATCAAGAAACGTGATTTAGAAAAACCATTATTTTTTCAGTTTTTTCTAAATAAAAAAGTTCGTCCCCACTCAAAAATGTCGTCCAATGGTATTCTAACAGAAAAAAATATACCTCACTGTATTGTGAAGGTCGGAACTGATTATACCTCGAAAAAATTTTTTTCAAGAACGACTTTTTGGATGGATTTTACTCCATTAAGACCTAAGAAGTTTCGTGTCCAAAAATCTGCTGGAAAAGTTCTTGCTTCAGTTTTTTGAGATTGCCATGGAGTAATCATGATTGATTTTTTAGATAAGGGTAGAACGATGACTGGAGATTGCTATACGACATTACTGACCACTCTACGGGAAAAAATTAAAGAGAAAAGACGCGGAAAGCTATCCAAAGGTGTTTTGTTTTGCAGCACAACGCCCCTGCACACAAATCTCATGTTGCCATGCAAAAAATTCGTGATTTAGGGTTTGAATTACTAGAGCATCCCCCTTATTCACGAGATTTGGCTCCGTCCGACTATCATCTCTTTCTTCAACTGAAAAAAAGTTTAAAATGTCGTAAATTTTCTTCCAACAAGGAGGTAATAAAACCTGTCTGGAGGTCTGGTTTGCGGAGCAATAAGAAACATTTTTTTTTGAAAGGTCTAGAGACGTTGCAGGTTCGCTGTAATAAATGTATCCAATTAAATTGAAATTTTGTTTGGTTATATAGTAGGCTAAAAATTTTTCAATATAGCCTCGTACATGACAGTACATAAAATACTGAAAAGAATCGAATTACATCCCCATTGAAATAAATATGCTACATGAACTTTCTGAAGACGATCCTGATCGTGGAATTCAGGTCTAGTGACCCGATGAATGAGAAACTCCTTCAAAATAGGATTTATGTTTCACTGATGAAAACACGTTTTTCTAGAATTGACAATCCAATATACATAATTATCGTTATTGGAGCACTGAAAATCCTCATGTGTTCATGCAAACAACAAACCCAATACAAAAAGTTGATGCTTGGGCTGGCATAATGGGCAACCGTATCGTTGGTCCATATTTCTTGGGAGGAAATTTGAACGGAGGTCGATATTTAAGACAAGAAAACAATTTTCTGGAAATAATTCAGGTTGCTGGAAATAACATAGAAAATGTTCATTTTCAACAAGACGGAGCACCTCCTCATTATTTACGAACCTTTTGAATGAACCTTTTTCAGAAAAATGGTTCGGTGGGAGGGTTTCTACTGAATGGCCAGCTCGCTTGCCTGATTTGACCCCTTTAGATTTTCTCTTGTATGCATATTTCAAGTCTACAGAACTGCTCCATTAACGATCATTGAATTAGAAGAACGCATAGGAGACTTATGTTTGATTATTACGCCAGAAATATTTGGAAATATAAGAAGCGGATTTCAGAATCGTCTCTTTATGTGCCATGAGGTAAATGGCGAATATCAAGAACATTAAATTCGATTTTGTTTCTCAATTTTTCATATACATATGTAGAATAAACATTTTTCTTCATTCTGGATGATTTTCTTTAGTTTGCTGAGATTCAGTAAGACGGGTATCTCCTGCCTTGAATATCATTCAAAGATGGCACTTATCTACCAGTTTGAGAGGCGAGTAAGTTTCATTGAATGATACAAAAAAGATTTGATGATTTTACTAGAGCTCACTAATGACCATTTAGCTCAAACATTATATTCTGCCATTTTGTTTTGGATAGACATTTTTGTTTGACATTTTGATGTCGCATAGAAACCTGAAAGACGTTTTGAATGAGGTATCACTCTGCCCCCCCCACCCCCTTAATTTTTTTTTTCAAAATTGCTGCCTGTCGCCATTTTCAAACAATTTTTTGTTCTCAAAATTAGTTGATGAACTAGCCTTCAACAAAAAACCAATTGAAGGAAAAATTTCAATCCATTCAAAAGCTAACAGTGGGGCGATACTTTATGGAAAGACTGCATGTCAAATAAATTAATAAATAAATTAATATAATTTACCATAAATCACTAATAAGTATACCAAATCTTGATTATTTTACCCAACACCATACTGCACTATTTTAGATGATGAGCCTGCCACTGAACATATTTAATTCATTTGTCCGTAGATGTACAAAGCTTTCTAGAAAAATCATAATTCAAAGCGGTTAATATGCAGAAAATGAAAACAGGTGATTTTACTACCTGAAAAGTAATTACAAAAATAACTCAGCAGGATTTCAATGTAACTCATTAATGAATACCCTGTATAGTACTGAAACTCATCGCAGCGACGGAGTTAACAATGGATATTTCTTGAGTATAACGTTCCCAGCATTAATATATAATTATTTGTTAAAAAACTGATGTGGCTTTCGTAGTTCAGCTCACAATATTGTAGAATAACTCTATTATTAATATCGTCATGGCTGTAAGTACACTTTATCAATTAAAATAGTGATGACAAACCCCGTATATTATTCGCAAGCTCGATGTTATTTCCGGACAATGATCCAACCGGGTTTACAAATGCAGCATTGCAGTGAAAGTTCATTACATAAACACCGAATTGAACAAAACCAATGAACAAAAAACTGCAATACACCTCATCGAATTCAGTTGAATAAGCGTCCCGACCAACCAAGCATAAAATCCACCAATCTGACGTACCGATAGAAAACAGTATAAAGAGAATCCGAAGATCTATCGGAATCAGTACAGCCAGTGTATCCATCATGAGAGTATTACTACTGTGTGCAGGCTTCTGCCTGATGGTGAGTGTCGTTTGGGCCAGAAACATCAACGACGAAGAAGAATCATCCATCGTTGCAGCCGACTTAGCAGTTGCTGAGTCCAAGCACTCCAGCCACCACGAAGAAGGAGGCGGCCACAAGGGCCACTCGGAGCACCACGAAAGCCATGGCGAAAAGGGCGACAAGGGCTACAAGAGCGATCACCACCACGACAAAGGCGAGCACGGGAAACACGGAAAACACCACGCAGCTGGCCACCACGAAGAGAAAGGCGGGCATCACAAGTCCCACCACGACGAAGCTGGTCACCACGGAGAGCACCACGCTGCGGGAAAGAGCCACAAGGGCGGCAAGTTCGGAGAGAAGAAGGGCCACAAAAAGGGCCAGAAAACAACCGGATACCACCACAAGTCCCACAAGGACGACTACCACAAGGAACACAAGTTCTACGACGACTACCACAAAGGGGGACACCACTCCAAGCACGGAGACTTCCACGGCCACCACGGGGGTAAATCCGGTCACCACAAGAAGGGAGGCTCCCACAAAAGCGGGCACCACGACGATCACCACGGAAAGAAGGGACACTCTGACAAAGGGCATTACGACGAGGACCACAAAGGGTTCAAAGGACATGGAGGACACGAGAGCCACCACTCGCACCACTCCGACTACGGAAAGAAGGGGGGACACAAGGGAGGAAAGGAATACGGTTTTTCTGACGGGCATGGAAAGAAACACTAGGTTTCCATGGCTGAGTAGGTTAGTTCTGACGACTGTTGTATTGATTTCAACCGATTTCTGTACGACCGTATGTTTGACGTGAAGTGGAGTTTACATTGTTGTTGAGTTTATTGTTGTTTGTTGTTTCTTGTTATTCGGAAGAATGTAAATAAATTAATAAGATGAGATCGTTGTTTCAATGATATGGATGAGATACCAGGGTTTTTGATTTCTCTTTCCTTTAGTCCGCCTTCAGAGACTATCGAGATAACAACGCAAATGAAGGTAAGAAACTGGGGATGAATTTTTAGAAGTTGTGAAATTCGGGAAACACCGAGCACTTTTTAACTTTGCAGAAATAACAAGCCCTCTGAAGATGTCAGAGTGAGTCTTCTGGCAACGACAAAGGGCTGGAGAACTCGTACTAAAAACAAAATTCCAATTGTGAAACACGGAATTGGAGAACAACAGGAGCTCAATCGACAAAAATGATTTGGTGTAAAGGATACTAACGTGAAAACTGAAGACTCTGAAGGCCTTTTATAGACATCAGGACTTTTGAGTCAATGTTTAAATACTTCCATATTTCAGACAAGTCAATACGTTCAGCGTAAGTGTATCTTCCTCGATACACTTAGTAAAAACATTGTGGATATAAAAATATACACAGACTGAATTTCGGTTTTGGCCATGTGTATCGCCAATCGCACACACTATATGTACATTTCACAGGGGAAAGTATAATCTTTGGCCTCCTAGAATTTCCTTTCGAATTGGGGATTAGGTTGGATTAAGGTTTTTTGTGATATTCTCATATTAATTAACAAAAAGCTTAGATTATGAAAATAAAAATACAGAAATTTACGAAATTTAGCCCTTGGGGCTTGGCGCTGAACGTGCTAAGTAGGCCATGAAATATATTTCACTTCAAAGATTCATCTCGTGATAAGAAACAAAAAAAAGTTTTTCTATCGCTCATTTCAGCAGAAGGTAATTAGGTTTTGAAAAAATATGCATTTGCGTATTGAGTACATCTCATTCCACTGAATTTGGGGATCCATTTCTACATAACAATTTTTGCAATACACCTCGTATACGATGTTTGAACCAACTGCAATTGTTATCCGCTGTTTCATTCAATGACATGCGGTTTACCGACTTTATGATAACAATTCGGTTTTCTCAATGTATGGTCTGTCACACTTTCCTACCGAATCATTAGGTTTTTTTTCAGGACTGGTGATATTATGAAATATGTTACATTGTTTCGCTGTGGTGGCGCGTTCACTCAGTGATTCGAAACGAAATGTGGACCTCTTGGTTACGTGGAAAATTAGTATAACCATACAATGAAATAAAGTAATTTAAATTTTTTGCTCATGAGTTTTTCAAAACAATGCGTTTGTTGGTACAATTCTGCAGTTAAATCAACACGGTAGTATGCTCACATTTTTGTATCAAATATTGATAATTAACAAATGATTGTAACTACCTATGTTACAGACAAACAGGTATATACCAGCCCGATCGTATGCTGGATTGGAGAATGGAAAATACCAAATGAATATAATGTTTTTAGAGGAGATTTCTTGAATACCAAATTTTTAAAAAATTTTAACGATCAGATAATCTTCCGTCTAGTCTTGAGTTATATCTTTTGGTTTGTTATATATGTCTTCATATTTTTTATGAATATAAAAAATGATCTACTCTTCTGCAGAGTCCGTGATTTGAATCTGATTATTAACAAGTTTTCTGTACAGAGCATTTCATTGAAATATGTCTCCTAGTGTAGTATTAATGATTCAATTCTGAAAGCTTTCTCTTGTTTTTGAAATTCTACCGGCTGTATGCCCCTGGAAACACCTTCGACGCGGTGTTCCAGAGAAGTGAGTGAGGTTGTAAGCGAAGTGATAATGCTTTGCTTACAAGCTCACGAGATGAAATGGATCGTATTGGAAAGAATTTGAATGATTCAGTGTGTGTTTAGAGGCTGCATCCCAAAAATTGTTATTGTCATTTCCGTCAACCTGATTTTACTCCTACGCGCAACCTTCAGAAGTCTTCGAATGAATTGTACGAGCTAGGAAAGATGAAGCCATGTCCTTTTAACGTATGACGAGAACAATGACCATTTTCAGTTGATGGAAAGTGAAATAGCTCTTGGCAAGGAATAGAAAACTAAGATTTGAGAGTCACTACTGTCAATGGGCCTCACCTAGTTTTCCCATGGAAGACCACTGCTGATGGTGATACCAAGCGTAGAAATAGAGGACTTTATTGGTAGAGATAGACCTGACAATTACACTGGCTAACAAGTTAATTTCACTTCTTTCTTTGATCTGAATGATTGCTTTTTTATAAATAACTGAAGTGCACACATGTTCTCTATAAATTAATATGCCCTATCACTTGCGCCACTCTTATCAGATTGAAGAAAACCCCGTCAATAAAAATGCTAATGAATTCGAAACCCCAACAAACACCCTACGCAAAGCCGTCATTCTCTGATCTACTTACCCCATATTCTACTCTGTTCGATAATAACATTTTTCACGAGATTTCCTTAGACACATTGCTTGAAAGAATCCATGATGTTCAACTAATGGGAAAATCAATACATACGCCTGACAGGAATACGATGACTTCTGTCTCGACTTCTCAACCTAGCTAATGGATAGACATTTATATCTTTGATGCAATTGTTGTCGAGAAAATGGCACAAATCATTGGATTCGGGTGTCTATAGGGTCGGGTTTTTATTTCATTTCCATTGAACTTGAGAACTATTGGCAGATTTTTTTGTCTAAAAATATTAGAAAATCTTCTTTGAATGTAGCTAAAGAACTTGTTGCTTTTACTTTTTCTGCACATACGCTTAATGCTGATCCAAATAGTATTTTCAGTTACTTCGTAAACAATAATCTGGATGTGAAGGTATGGTGTTGAATATTTTGTGGAGTTATATTCAACAACTTGGAATTACATGGTCAACTTGAAGATTTTAAGACTTTGTTGAGGGGAGATCGATACATTAGAATTCGAATACAGGTTATAGATTCATTTTCCAACAAAATTTTCTGTTTTTAGTTCATGTATCATTTCTTATTGAACTGTCGATAGTGAATGTCTATACCAGTAGTTAAGTGGGTTAAGTTTATATTGTAAAAACTTGTACATAAAGGTTTTATAAGAAAAATGTCATAGTCAAAGTTACATTTAATGAAAAGTTCATCAAGCATTTTTTTTATCATAATTTTAACGTTTCAAATGTGTCTATATTTTCTTCATTACAGTCCTCAGTACTTTAATGTATCAGTATAGTACTCAGTCCTAGAAAGTAAGTATGACATTTCGACACTAAAAATGAAATCCTGAATAATGTCATTGACACGTCAGAATATAAAAAGTAATATAGGCCGTTTGGCATCTTTTATTTTGTGTGAAAAAATCCTCTTATTTCTAACTACAGCCTGGCCTATATTGGAAAAATGGAAATTAGAGTAGCACAAACTAATATGAAAGTTATCACACATTACAAATTTGTATAATGCGTCTTAATTTTTAAGTGAAAAGTTTCACCTAATTACTTGATGAATACTTATTTCGGTTTTTTAGTTTTTAGGAAAGTATCATCCTGACATACCTTACCTTAGTCGATGTATGGAAAAATATAAATTGGTATAGTAGGGTCCTAACAATTCTTCATCACTATTGAAGAACTAGTTTCATTTCCATTGAACGAAATAAATGAATTTTGAAATAACAGTTAGCTATAGAAAACAAAAAAAAAATATTAAAAAATTTGAAACACAACAAATTAAACTTTAACAGATCATTCAAAGAACCAGGATCCAACACTTAGTCCTAGAGATGAACCAGATGACGGTGGCCATTTTCAGAATGTCAACGTTGTAGTGGTTACTCTTCAGGAAGGTGAACAACTTGATGGTGTTCCAGAGATAGAATGAGTATTTTTAGAGGCGTTAAGTTGAGTAGATTCAACTGGGAAAGAGAAAGTAAGTAGGTTCTGATTTTTTTAAAACATTGGTATTTTATTGCGTTTATATTGAGGATCGAGCACTCAAAAATGGTAGAAGCGGATGTTCTTTAAAACATTTGATGGCCGATAGTGATAATTTTACTATCTGACAAAGTACTTTTTTGAAATTATAACGTGAATTGTGGCTAAGTCTACTTTTTCAACTGAATTAGAACACTCTACTTTCCAACTCTCAACACAGACAAATTATGTTCAGGAAGTTAGAAACAGCAAGATACCAATATTGGGGAATCCACGTGAGGGTCAATTCCTATACTTAACAGGAATGTAGTGTCCTTTCATCTCTGTTTAACTCGATTATCTCGAGATAATAACCTAATTAAATTGTTCTAACAAGTTATAATGGCATGATTATCAAGTTATAGAGAGACTCACCAATTCAATAAAACTTTTGTGGTGACATGGCAGCATGGAAATCAATGAATGTCCTGACCAAATTATTTGTATTCAGCAGCATCTAATGAGAATTCATTGATCGATCGATTCCTAAGATCATAATGCTCACAGACAGACATTAGAATGTTATTTATGAGTACAATTCGAGAAGTTTCAAAAATGGTATCATCTTTGCTACAGCATATCAAGGGAACACAGTCATTACTATCAATAGGAATGATTATAGTCAAAAGTCTCTTCATTTCAATGATTTTAATTCGACAATAAACACCGTTTCTCAATATATCATTAACCGATCTATAAAGATATTGAGTTTCATAGTAATTATGAGTATATCTTTCAAAAATGATTATCATGTTGATTAGATAGACAAAATTCTTGCAAGGAAACTCCACGAATAAGATATTTGAGAGGTTCACATCACCATAAGAAACAATTACGTTGATTACAAGACTTTTATTTATCTCGGATCTGCAAGAGAAAAAGTAGCTGCATTTTTTAATGAACAGATTTCATGAATGCTCCTTGGAACCAATTACACTTATGATATCAAAAACAACAAAGAAGAAAAAGACACTGAACAAGTACATGTTGGCAAAACAGGAATGGAATTCTAAAACCGCGTACATGAACATCACACGAGTTATGTGAAAAAAAAACAAATTCAACAAATGCTGTCATATGATATAACATCAGATGATTGCCTTGAAGAAATCTTCGAAATGATTAATCTTGAAAATACAAGAATAAGTACCAACTAATCAGAATCAATGAACTGAAAAATGTTTCACTCAACGACAGACTTGATCTTGATATCTCTTTCTTGTAGAATTTGTTTTCTTGATTATAGCAATTAAGAATGTATCGATTTCATATACTTATTATTGTCATTATTCTACGACTGAGCAATTATTCCTAATAATAATAATAATAATATTTATTTTCCATTAGACACAGATTACATGTATTGGAATCGTCAGAGTACACATAAAGCTACGACAGTACAGTTCACAGTGTAAATTACTAACAACTGTAGCAATAAATAAAAAAATAATATAAATAAATACACACACACATATTATGAGTCATAAAATTCTTGTAAATTATAAAAACAACTATAAATTAAATGATTCTTCAACAAGCAACTGAATTTTTTTGAGTTTGTTATTTCTTTCAAATGTCTAGGGAGCTTATTAAAAATAGTAAGACCTAGCACTGACGGAGAATTCAAGGCTATCTTGTATTTACAAAACGGAACTTGGAAATCATGTTTTTGTCTAGTGTTCACATTGTGAATACTTTTATCGAGCAGAAACGTATTCTTGTTTTCAAAAACATAAACGGACAATTCATATATATATATATATATATATATATATATATATATATATATATACAGGTTAAGGTTAAAATCCTGAATTTTCGGAATAAGTCTCTACAAGAAAATGTGCTAGGAACTCCTGCTACAATATGAATATTTCTTTTCTGTACAATAAACATATTTGAAACAAGTGAAGAGTAACCCCATATACATATGCCATACCTCAGCCTTGACGCATGATATAATGATCATAATTGTTGATCTGTTAAAATGCTTCTGAGATTTCGGAATAGGTAACACAATGAATTCAGTTTGTTTATCACGAGAGTACAGTGCTTTTTCCAAATCAGACATGCATCCATGGTTATCCCCAAAAATTTTGTATCCTCTAAACTGTTGAGTGTTTGATCATTTATTTGAATTTGTACTTCCTTGCACGGTCTTTGACGATTATGGAATCTCACCAACTCAGTTTTGTCAGCATTGAGATACAACGAAATGGCTCCACACCAGTTCACAACTGACTTCAGAGTACTCGCACACTTCTCAAACAGTACATGATCCACATTATCGGACACCACTAAAGATGTGTCATCCGCATACATCGTTATGAATGAATCTGTGATGAAGTTGTCGATATCATTTATGTAGAGTAGGAATAATATTGGACCAAGAACAGATCCTTGTGGTACCACCATCGGGACGTCCAAGCGTTCACAATCAAAGTTAACAGTGGTAGACTCACTTTGATATTTCAAACTGACAAACTGTTGTCTATTCTTCAAAAATGACAGGGTCCAGTCATAAGCAATACCTCTTATACCATACGAATAGAGCTTTGACATAAGTTGACAGTGGTTGACACAGTCACTATTGAAACTTATAGTTATCCATTCTCTTAAAGAGTATTTCGGCTTTCGAGTCCAAGAAAATAGTATATTATATAAAGAGTGTTATACATTTTTTGGTAACAAGTGTTCACTAGATGAATATTTAGAGCTGTTAATAGATGCTTTACATACCGTACTTTTTCTAAGAATTCAAATTGAAACAACAAAACTGTACTTTTTTCTGTTGGTTTTTCTCATCCCGAGTGGCACCTCATATTGGCTGAATCTTGATTCCATATTGAGCCAATATAGATATATTGGAAATGTAAATATAAAAAATTGGTTTAATCGGAATTTCTTGACAGTAAATTTTCTTAAAACAAAATTATCTCTCCTTCAGTTATCATAATTTTTCACCTTATTTTGGTACACTCAAAATTGGTAGTAAGTTTAAAATTAATGAATCCAAATGTGCCAAATATTTAGGAAAAATGATTGGCAACCATTTCAGGTGGGATCATCAAATTCATTTCGTTATTAAAGAACAGAAATCTCATACCTAAATATGAGTTATGGTATTCTGGGACGAGGTGCTGTTAAAAAATTCTTCTTCATAATTTGGAAGTAATTATTTATTTTTAATAAAATACCATCAAAATGATTTGTTTTCTTCTGATCTTTTATATAAAAAAGTAGAAAATTTTATATTGTGCAACTGTTAATTTTTTACTCTCGCCAATATTACTTTTGAGTCATTGACATGTTATTATTCTTCTTTGTATTGCTTCTAGAATATTTTGCCAATATTCTTTCGAAAATGCCGCAGTAACATAGGGTCAATTTTGGGAAATTTTCACATTCTTTTCTAGCCAATATTACGTCTCAAAGTTTACCAAAGTTTCACAATACTAAATCGATATTCTCCCAATATGAGCGTACCTACTACGTGGGAAGTCTGTCAGGCGAGTTTTCAACCACTGTAATCTAACAGTTATGTTTTTGAAAATATGAAGGAAATACAGATTGTGAAACTAGCATGTGATCAATATAGATCAATTAGAGCGGCATACATCCGTACGCTAAATGCAATTTCCTGGAAATATTTCAGGAGTAGAGACATACAAAATATCCATTTTGTTTAATGATGCATGGTAACAGCCTAAAATGTTAAGAGGTGAGAACTTCGTCATTTATTACTCGCACAAGTCTCCTTAAGACTTTGATAACAAAACAAAATGAATCCGGGAAAGAAACAGAGAACAAAATCCCGTTCATATATGAATAATTTGGAGTTAATTCATACGTATGTTTCCGAGACAGTGTGTCAGCATAAACTATGCATATCACATCATTTCCCTGAAAATACCCTATTTTCAAATTTTCCCTGATACAACGAGATCCGACCATTGTAAGATTACCGAAACATGGGCGAGTGCACATGCACATGTATATATTAACACATTCTGCATTCCCATTATGGTCAGACCTAAACTTCACGGATTACGCAAATTAAACATCACGCTAATTACTTTCAAAATGACTTTAATAACTGCGACATGGAGCAACAACTACTCTACCAGTTTCATTTGCCAAATCCCCAATCTAATTACATAAAACTAGGTGAATTAAGTTGCACAAACCGACGGTGGACAAAAACAAATGAAATTGCATTGCATCTTGTCGGCCCAATGGCGTGAAACGTCCGTTTAGCAAACAAAATATGAAGCAACTGACATAATATAAATACAGTCGTAGGTGATCGATCAATCAGTTGCATAGCTGACAAGTTCTCAGATCATCATGAAAGTCGTGGTGTTGTGTCTAGGCATCGCCCTCCTAGGGGCCTTCAGCCAGGGTGCAGTGCTAAAAGAAGAAGACGAAGCAGCGTACGATTCGGCAGTTGCAGAATCACACCACCACGAGTCAGGCGGTGGGCACGAGGGCCACGAGCACCACCACTCCAGCCACGGGGAAAAGGGAGACAAGGGCTACAAAAGCGTCCATCACCACGACAAGGGAGAACACGGAAAGCACGGAAAACACCACGAAGCCGGCCACCACGGAGAGAAAGGGGGCCATCACAAGTCCCACCACGGCGGAGGCGGCCACTACTCGGAGCACCACGCTTCAGGGCACCACCACAAAGGAGGCAAGTTCGGCGAGAAGAAGGGACACAAGAAGGGCCAGAAAACCAAGGGATTCCACCTCAAGGAGCACAAGGACGACTACCACAAGAACCACAAGTTCTACGACGATGCCCACAAGGGAGGGCACCACGAGAAGTACGGATCCCACCACGGGCACCACGGCAGCAAGGCTGGGCACCACAAGAAGGGCGGTTCCCACAAGAGCGGTTACCATGACGATCACTTCGGTAAAAAGGGATTCTCCGACAAAGGGCACTACGAGGACGATCACAAGGGATTCAAAGGGCATGGAGGTCACGAGAGTTATCACTCCCACCATTCGGACTATGGAAAGAAGGGTGAACACGATGGGCACTCCGAACATGGATTTTCTAGTGGGAAACACTGAGGGATGCGTTTTGAGTTTTCGTTTAGGTATAAGTGATACCAGCGTGTTCGAATTGTTGATAGTTTTTGTTTGTTTTTACGTTGATTTACAAATAAAATTTTGAAATTATTCTTGACTGAATTTTTTAGAACGTTCTTCCACTCAGGGAACGATTTTTCAAGAAATACCTACTGAAAAAAAACCGAGGGGGCAAAATATCGGGAAAACTTGCAGAGATCTTGGATTAATTCAACGAAAAGCCTACAATCACTTGTTTTTTAACTTTCTATTAGTCTGCACTGAATGCACAAATACATTCGTTGATCTATGATCTACTGCGTGATTTTAAGATATCGTTTGATGTAGTTCACAATGTATCTGTTTGAAAAATAGTTTCAAACTCCAACCCTATGAAGAAACTGAAGAGTTGAATCTCATGAGATAAATCAACGGAGAAAATTTAAAAAGTCACTGAATAAGAAACTGAAGAAGATTGGTAGTAAAAAAATATGATGAAAGCACGGAAAATTTTGGTTACTTCCGTGAGTTCAGCATATTTATTTATCACTAATAGTAAAATATCAATAATAATTTTTTTAAGAGTTCATGAGAACAGGAAATGAAAAATAATGACAAAAAACTGATTTGGTGAACTACTGCTTTTATTCTTGATTATACAGGGTAGCCCATCGAAAACTTGACATAGGGGTTTTGGGTACTAATATCGTAGATCTGGAAAAACGCTCGGACAGGTCGATTTTAGTTTCGCATTGTGCCCTACTACAGGCAGCACCGTCAGGTCAACCCTCGAGCAGTGGGGTGAACAACCCTTGAAATTTGAGTAGGGAATAGGAGTCGAGTGGCGCATCGTTGGAAAGCCCGTTGAATTCTCGAAACAAAACGGTCGGCAGTTTTTCTAACGGAAATGAGCCATAATTAAGTTAAGAGTTAAATTCACTTATATTAGTATCATCGTAACAAATGCTCGAAATGCGCACCTCCAACTTCCATGCAATGATACAGATTTTGTTGAAAACGTTCTCGTACATTTTGATGCATGTCTGGGGTGATTTGGCGACATTCTAATGTGATTCGTTGCCGTAAATCTGCTAGTGAAGCTGGTGGTGTAGCATAAATTCTGCTTTTCAAATGACCCCATAGAAAGAAATTTAAGGGGGACAGGTCTGGTGATCGTGGGGGCCATTCAATAGAACCTCGCCTACCAATCCAATGACCAGGGAAGTGGTGATCTAAATATCGCCGAACAGGCGTAGCATAATGCGGAGGAGCACCATCTTGTTGAAATATCAACTGATCTTCCTGATAATAATGGTCATTTTCAATAATGTTAGTTAACATTGGTTCAATTGTGTCTTCAAGCAGTTCCAGATACATTTCCCCTGTTAGATTGCCTTCTAAGAAGAGGGGGCCCACGATACGATCCCCAAAAATACCAGCCCTTACGTTTAATTTTTGAGTATATTGCGTATGTACCTCATGAAATATATAGGGTTTCGAATCAGCCCAATATCGACAATTATGGCGATTAACTATACCATTTAAAAAAAAAGAACATTCATCACTAAAACAAATGTTGAACAGACACTGAGGATTTGCAATCGCCTGCTCACTTAGTACCTCACAGAATTGTAAACGCCGATCAAAATCATCTTCATTCAGTTCGTGTGTTAATTTAATTTTGTAAGGATGGAATTTATGTAGTTTTAAAATACGCTGAATGCTAGTTCTTGAGATACCGGAAACAGTTGCTAGCTGTCTTGTACTCAACGTATGGTCAACCTCAACATGGACCAAAATTGCCACTGTTGTCGCCTCATTTCTTACTGGCGGTTCGATTTGCCGTTTTTTATTTGCTACCGATCCCGTTTCTCGGAATTTTGATACTAATTCAGACACATACTGCCGCGACACAGTCCTGCCATATTGTTGATTGAACCGTTCCGCAGCCCTTTTCGCACATCTATTGTTTTCATAATACAGTTCAATCAACGCAACCCTCTCTGCCACTGTATACACCATTGTTTCGTTTTAATTTCGACGTACGATACCACACACGAATGAAACTCACTTGTAGTACACACGTGAAAAACAGAAACTGCATGTTCTGTTTGTTCTATTTTATTAAAAAAAATTCATGGGTACCGCGAAAAAAACTGAGCAAAAACATTCACAGTATCGTAGCAAATAAATGATAGATTGCAAAAACTGGCAAATGAGTTTTCCAGTGACGTACAAGTAAGCTCTTAACTTTCGTACAGGTTTATTCCTGAATTTATTTTTTCCCAAACGGTTCATCCCAACTTCAAAATCGGGACGCCGTTGGATAGAGAACTTAACGGGCTTTCAAAAGATGTGCCACTCCACCATTATTCCCTATTCAAATTTTAGGGGTTGCTCACCCTACACCTCGAGTGTTGCCGTGACGGTGGTGCATGTAGGAGAACAAACTGTCCCCCTCGAAACTAAAATCGACCTGTCCGAGGGTTTTTCCACATCTGCGATATTATCACCCAAAACCCCGATGTCAAGTTTTCGATGGGCCAACCTGTATAATATTAATTTATCATTTGCAATTTACTAAGCTGGTACCTGATCACGAATTATTCTAATTTATCGTTAATCATGATTGAAACTATAATTGATGGTCATCAATAATTGAAAACTACGACCGGTTACGGCTCTCGACCATTTCGTGTTTCAGAAAAAACGTAAATTTTTTTTAAGTTACTATATCAATTTTTTTCAAAATAGGCCTCAGGACGGAACCTTTGTGACACCAACAACGATAGGATTACACTTAGAATTGATCTAACCAACACTCTGAGATTGGACATTTAGTACACATACGTACTGATGACGGTGTTCCAAAAATGAGGAAATCCATTCTAATGTTACAAGGTGTATTCCATAATTACATTGTTTCGATTTTAGCTGATAACGATTGACCCAGACGAATGCCTTGCTGAGATTACATGAAAAATCCAGCGGGGCACTCGCCTGCTTCCCTTTCAAAACACTGCTGGTTTTATTCTTGATTATGTCATATGAGTCTGAATTGTCATTTGTAATTCAATTAGCTCAGGTACCTACCTACATGGTGTCGAATGAACTAAAGTATTATTTATATCGTCCAGTATGTTTTATAGGCATAAATGCATTGTCGAAGAGTTTTTTCGATTGCAAAATCAATTTTTTTCATATTTCAGCTGTTTGACAATTGAGTTAAAAATAATTCGATAATCTACCCAGTAAACAATTTTTGGTTCCAGGAATATTCCAGAAACGCTCTATTAATGATGAAACATTTCACTGAAAGGATCGGATATATTCTTGATACATTCCTGAAACCAGAAATGTCCGCCCTCAGAGATGTTTCATTCCCAACATTTCAAAATTTACTTTCCTGGAATGTATATGAAATATGTATTATCACCAATGTCAGATCAGAAACGTAATATAAATGTTGCACAATATTTCTGAATTAATAAATATCCAATTGAAACATCTCGTGTATGTTTAAAAAATAAGATTTTTTCAAGATTCTGGTATACTTTTACTAAGTTTATGAAACATAGGATTAATGTTGCAAATGTTTGAATACCCCAAGGAAACATTCCATTTACGTTTCGAAACATTCCTTATTTTTAATTCCTGGGTGGCTTCTGATATGTTTGAGAAATATGTTCAATATTCCAATTAAACATTTCATTCATGTTTCAAATATTCTCCCATTTTATATTTCAACGCTAGTTCTGGTTTGTTGATGAACACTGAACGAATCTTATGGTCTGCACAAACCAACGCGGGAACGGGATGAACACTCGGGTTTTAATTTCATAGGGGGATATTAACACACATACCAGTTCGATTATTCGTATTCCCCGCATTTCGGAATACGAATAATCGCACTGGTATGTATGCTTCTTATATATATCACTATAGAATTAGGATATATGCACGTTCATACCGTACCCCGCATTGGTTTGTAGAGACATTTCAACATTTTTGAAAATTAATATAACAACCCTACCAAAAAAAATATTTTTGTTACTGAAATACGTTTGAGAAATATTCATCAAATGCATCATATTGTAGTGCATAATTTAGAAAAATAAAATATCACATGCAGAATTTTATAATTCAATCAAAGAGCTACTCTTAAAAATAAAAACATTTTTATTTATATCCTTTATAAATGACATATCACAAATATAAAAGTTATTTCAATAAAATTTAACATAAAAACAAAACACTCTCATTCTTCTCTTCAAACGTGCAAGAGATAAAATTTCAGATTCATCACTATAAAATATTCATATCTAAATATGACTTAAATTTTCAGATCGTCGGGTTTGTGTGTGCTCTATCATACCGTTGTTGACTGCCTGAACCAAGCACCAAAGCGTTTTCTAGTAGCATCTGAAATCAGAACAGTTGAACAAATTATATATGTATATATAAAGAACTGATGGAGAGGGGGGTATTGCAGCAAGTAGCAAGCTTTCAGAAAATTGTATTTCCACCATCAAAGAATTTACAATATATATTTTATTTATTTAATTACACAAATATATAAACATACAATATATAACTATGAATATTTTTATGGCCCAGACTTTTGTTTTTTCTGCACTTGTATGTGTGGATATTAGTTAATTATATTCATTGAAAACTTAAGGTAAGTTGTGTATGATTTATGAATATCATAAAAATCATATATTCCAATGTGTTAGTGAAAATCGTAAACAGAAAAAATATTTAATAGATCTAACATTAAATGAGTACATTTACGATTATACAGGGTGACCCAGGGTTAAACCGCCAAACGTTTCGGATCGGTTTTTTAGGTAAAATAAGATATTTCTACTCATAACTTTTTTCCCTGACTTGCCTCGTTTTCAAGATACAGGGTATCAAAGTTTTTAGAAAGAACCAGTTGTTCATTGATGATAAAACTCGAATTTATCAATGTCACAGACTGTCAAACTTACAAACTCTCAATTTTTGTTGAGTTTGGCCTGGCTACCTTCGATCTGATTTTTGTTGAAACGAGTTCTTCCTGTTACATGCGGGAAAACGGTTCTAAAATTGTTTCTTGAAAATGAATCCAGATAAGAAAACAATTTGAGAGGCAAAAAAATTGTATTTTCGATTTCTTATTCTGAAGAAAATTAACTTGCAAAAGAAAACAGGCGTACAATGATTTGTCCTAGTATTAATTAGTAAGATTACCCTCTAAGACGCCACTGGAAATATCAATTGTATTCCAAGTACACCAATAGAAGCAGTTCATTTCCTCAAATAAGCATGCCAAGTTTTATCAAAATCAGTTAAAAGGTTTTTGTGTCTTTTATATTTAAATATTCTGCCATTAATCACGTGTGTTCTCATTGTGAAACTTACCGGCTTACTTGTGTCCATTTTGTCCATACGTACTTAACAAGTTTGTTGTCTTCTGAAACCAACAGTGCATTTCTCAAAAAAAAAAATGGTTCAGGCTTTTGGCATGTTAGTCGTAACACTCAGACTTGTAACTATAAAATGGAACATTCACAATAATTCAATAATCACCAAACACCAAACAACACTTTTCAGATTCACAATTAGCACATGTCCACCATGCTCATTACAGTCAACTCAATACGCAGTCGCACTAGTCGCAGTCAGTGCTCACCTGCTCACATTTAGGAAAAATATCACATTTCCCTGCAATTGCGCTTGCGCCTTGCACTGGCATTGTCGCAACCGGCGCAACGTTGCCCTGTATTTTATAAAATCATAGAGTCGACAGCCTGGAATAGATGCGTGCAAAGAAAAATTCGTGTGAGGTTGGGTTTCTCATCTATGGACACTATGGAATTAATATTATGGGCAACTGTTTCATATACGAGGGCTGTTTGGTAACTCCGTGACTATTTGAATAAAGAAAAAAAAATTGGCAAATAAGCGTTTTATTTTTCAACATAATCTCCTTTTAGATCAATACATTTAGTCCAGCGTTTTTCCAGTTTTTTTATTCCTTCCAAATAATAGGTTTTCTCAAGGCCCTCAAAATAGGCGTTTGTTTCGGTTATAACCTCTTCATTCGACCCAAATCTCTTACCACCCAGCCATTTCTTCAGGTTTGGGAAAAGAAAATAGTCGCAAGGGGCTAAATCTGGAGAATATGCTGGATGGGGTAGTAGTTCGTAGCCCAATTTATGAATTTTTGCCATAGTGACTACACACGTGTGCACTCGTGCATTGTCTTGATGAAGCAGCACTTTTTTTTTCGCTAAATGTGGTCGTTTTTGCCTCAAATCAATATCGAATCTGTCTAAAAGCTCTGAATAATATTCGCCGTTGATCGTTCTACCCTTCTCTAAGTAATCTATATGAATGACACCGCGTGCATCCCAAAAAACTGTGGCCATAACCTTGTTGGCTGACAGACGCACCTTAGCCTTCTTTGGTGCACGTTCACCAGTTGACACCCACTGTTTTGATTGTTCCTTGGTCTCTGGGGTATTGTGATGGATCCATGTTTCGTCTACGGTTATATAACGGCGTAAAAACTCGCCCGGATTGCGATTGAACTTTGCCAAACACTCCTTTGAAGTGGTCACACGGTTGCGCTTGTGGTCGAGTGTGAGCAATCGCGGCACCCATCTCGCGGATAGCTTCTTCATGTCCAAATATTCATGTAAAATGTGATGTACTCGCTCAGTTGAGATGCCTACAGCCTCAGCTACCTCACGTACTTTTATTCTCCGATCGTCCAATATCATTCCATGGATTTTATCGACGATTTCTGGCGTGATGACCTCTTTTGGGCGACCTGAACGTACGGCGTCACTTGTGCTGGTACGACCACAACGGAACTCAGTAAACCACTTCTTAACCATTGAAATTGATGGTGCAGAGTTCCCATAGTATTTATCAAGTCTTTCCTTGGTTTCAGTTATGGTTTTTTTACGCAAAAAATAATGCTTAATCAACACACGAAATTCACTTTTTTCCATTTTTGTTAAAATTCACGAGGTTGTCTGCTTCTAATTGCTGTCAAACACAAACCAAATGTCGCAGCTTGCTCAAAATTTGACAGTAGTCTATTGAAAGATGGTGGTTGACAGCAGCAGTGTTGCATTTAAAGTTACTGCGCGGGAAATTTAAAAAGTCACGGACTTACCAAACAAGCCTCGTATGTTTATTTCAGTGTATGGGCGGATCATTCACCTCTTATTCGACAACTGATGCACTCAGGTATTTCTTCAAGACAGTTTGGCCGTGTAGATCCTATAAGTTACGAGAGCGAGTGGCAAGACATTTCAAATGCAGTGCATAGGGATATTTATAAGTGTATGGGTTCATCAGAATAAAGAGGCTTTAAAATTCAATAGAGTCAACATTTTGGGATGGCGATTTGTGAATTTTTTCACGTAAAAACTGTTTATCTAGCTTCAATACCGTCATATATCAATCAATTTGTATGTATTCATTGGTTTCTGTCATTTTACGGATATGAGAATAATATACCACTCCAATGTTTGATGAGCAATCTGTTGCGAAGGAAAACAGACATGGCAACGATGTACTGGTCTTTAATTTGGCTTTTAGGACCACCGATAGGGGCGGGATTTACGTTTTATTTCACGAGAAATTTGAATTTGAACTACATGAAAGCAATGACGCCATATATTGACAAATAATCAGGTAACTGCTGCCTTTAGGACGTTGAAAAGTAAGCCCACGTTATTCCTTGGCTAGCACTGCTGAGGGCTGCCGTTCGTAAAGGGACGACAGCAACAATTTTATCAATTTTGTTAACAATTCTAAAATGTTTCAATTAATATATATGATGAAATTTTTCAAATGTTTAGGTTATAATTCAGAGAGATCTAGAAATATTCCAGAAATGTTTCTGGAATTCAGCAAAATAAACTTTTCAAATATTCACAAATAAGATTTCATTGAAATGTTTCAATAGTTCGCTGTAGAGATAATTTTGGAATATTTCAAATAACATGAGTTTTAAACTTCTGAAATGTTTTTAAAAAATCAATATTTTTGGAATATTTCTGAAATGTATCAAAATAACGTTTCCACACATTCTCAATCAAGGTAATTCTAAAATGTTTCAATTAATGTATTTGAAGCAATTTTTTGGATGTTATAATTTGAAGATATCTAGTAATAAAACAAAAATGTTCCTGGAAATCACCAAAATAAACTATTCAAATATACACAAACAAGGTTTGTTTGAAATGTTTCGAAAGTCCACTGTTGAGATAATTTTGAAATATTTCAAAAAACACGAATTTGAAACATCTGAAATATTTTAAATTTTTTAAAATGTTTTTGAAATATTTCTGAAATGTATCAAAACATTGTTTCACATATTCTCAATTACATTAATTCTGTAATGATCAATTATTTTATCTGAATCAATTTTTGAAATGTTTCGAAGGTTATAATTAAAAGATATCTGGAAATGATTCAGATATGTTCCTGGAATTAAGCGAAATAAACTTTTCAAATATTCACAAATAAGGTTACCTTGGAATGTTTCAATAGTTCAGAAATTAGATAATTTTGGAATATTTCAAAAAACATGAATTTGAAGCTTCAGAAATGTTTAAATAATTTTGAAATGTTTTTGGAATATTTCTGAAATGTATCAAAACATAGTTTCACAAATTCTCAATACGGTTGGTTCTGAAATGTTTCATGTATTATATTTTATGCAAATTATGAAATGTTTCGAAAGTTATGAATTAAATATGTCTGGAAATATTCCATCAATGTTTCAGTCGAGTTCGAACATTCCTGAGATATAGCACAAAAATATTTCAAATATTCAGAACTATCGAAATTTTGAAATGTTTCGTGAACATTTCATGTTCACTGGGTAGAAGTGTGATTCCAATAATGGGAAAATTTATAGATGGGAATTTTTATTCTCTACAATCTCTATAATATAATTACCAAATTTGAGTTCCGGAATGAACCTAATTGCTATTTTGGCATAAAAAGACAGTCCACTGATGAGGAGCTTTCCTATATACGATTGCTAAACATATCGGTAATGTTGCTAATGCAATATTACACTCGCTAACATTGCAGTGATGTAAAAATGTTCGTAGCGGTAAACTATATGCAATATTACAAACAGAAAATTTGTAATATTACACGTTAACCTTGTTGCAACTTGATTCATGAATATTTCCGAAATATTACTTTTGCAATGTTACATTTGCCAATATTAGTGAGCTGCAGGAATGTGCAATACTGTAACATATTTGAAACCTTACTGAAGGGAAATTTCCAAAGTTACACTCTACGAAATAAAATTCCAGTAATATTACCTGCACTTTACATTGCTTAGTGGGATAAGTCTCCCAATGAAATAGGGCTCAGATTATCCGATTCGCTCCCCCTTGAACTGAAAAACTCTTGTACCACCCACAGCATCAAAATTGTACTCAAGTCTTTTCTTCTGAAAAATAAATATTACTTCGTTCGAGATATGATTGAATAATGAAAGTATGATTTTATTCCATTTTATTCAATTTTAATGAATGTTGCTCTTGTAAAAGTTTTTTTTTTCCTTCCTCGGATGCTGGTCCTTTCACCAGCTACACCTCAGCCTCTTGGGCTTTTTGTGTTTTCTGTGTTTGTTTTACAGCACCCACTCCGAAACTCTGGTCCCCTGTACCAGTCTGTACAGGTTCTTCACCGGTTGGCTGTTGTATTCTTCGGGAGTTAAATTGGATTTCCCGAAAATTGCCTGTCTCTTGCGGTCTAATGCCTCGCATTCTGACAGTATATGTTTGGCTGTTTCTGTCCCTTTGCCACATTGTCTGCAGGAAAGTTCTCTGTTGTACAGACCCATTTTGTGCAGGTGTTTTCTCATTGGACTGTGACCAGTGAGAAGACCCATTATTGTTCTAACTTGATTCCTGCTCAGCTTGAGTAGTTCTTCAGTTTTGTGTTTTGACGGTTCTTTAATGTATGTTTTCCCGTGGTGCATGAGGGGGGCTTCGTGCCACCTCTCCTTTTGTTTTCGCTTGACCCAGTCCCGAATGCATCCTCGAATGTCGGATTTATTAATCCCGAGTGCGGGTTCTGTTACTGTCACTGTTACTGTCAAGTTACTTTCAGTTTAATTTTTAAGGTCATCTACGACTTATCCGAATCAAAAAAAAATCTGAAAGGAACTCTAATAGTAAGCTGGGATGCCAAATCCTATGAATCCAGTGAAACAAATTCCTATGCCTGTGTATGACATTCAATTAAATATCAATTTAGTTTTTTGTACGGCTAATGAACCAAACAAAAAACTCATCAGATAAAATGTCCCTCGGCAATAATAATAATGTTCCAAAGTCCCTTCCGTCACAAAACCGTCACGTGAAGACGCATTCAGCAATATCTCTCGCCATATACTTTTATGAAGCTATTTTAATTGTTAGGGTAGCCGAGTCGAGGGTCCTTCATCTTTTGTTCGAACGTCGTCCCTTTTAGTTTTTATAGCCGCATGCTACATCGCAATAATGTAAAGTATTTATAGAGAGCCACTAGAACAATATCGTGTGAGAGAGTTTATACATTGACACGTTTCCACAAGAGCCTCTCCTGTGTCTGATCTCCTCAATATCCAGCCTTTGTGTTTAGAAAGCCTCGGTAAACTTGCATGAATATAACAGTGGAGCTTTTTGCTAGATTGCCGCGATATTTCACTTCCGGTTCTTTTATAGAGCTTTCGGGGAAGAATACACGGTGGGTAAATTTGCAGTGATGACAAAACATGACTACGGAAAGTTTGAGAATATATATAGTATTTTTTCTCTTCAACTCACAAGTATTTTCACTCCTAGATGTACATTACTATATACAAGCTATCTTCATCAGTGGGAATACTAAGATAACAGTAAATAATTGAGCCAGTCGCACTTATATCAATTACAATGATCATCGCTGTGATCAAATCTGATTGATGTGGTCAGGTACTTTCACATCCAACCATACTCATCATGTATTTCTTTATCAGAATTAACACAAATAGTTTGGAATTCAATGATCGGCTATAACTATTGAGCAGGGACTTGATTGAAACCATTATTGTATATAGCAAAACCAATTTTATGTAATCACCAATTGATTTTACTGAGTTTAAATTTTGAAAGTTGATTCAAAGCTGAGTGTCTGGTATATGATCTGCACCACTAGATTTGTTTTCTGGCCAATATTTAGCATGAGCCAAATGTTCGAGGAAACGGATATTCGTAGATATCTTGCTTTGACTATCAAACGCCGTAGAGATATCTATTGCCACGGTCAAAGTTCCACCATATTTTCCATATTGTCGATCATCCACATTTCCTGAGCGTTCTAGATAATTTATGATGTCCATGTTCAGGGTCGGACTGGACAGGGCGGCAGGGCGGCAATTGCCGCCTGGGCCAACCTTAGAAAATGTGGGGGGCCAAAAGCAAAATGTAGGTCCAAATACAAAATGACACAAACACAACTGAATGGTATACACTTCCACTGATCAATGACCCTTATCCCTTATCATCTTCGGGTTGATAGTAATCGTTAAGGTTCATATAAAGTAAAATATTTCGCGTTTCTGAACTGTAAGATGGTACTGACAAGATATATTTTTCTTACCATGGCGACAGCGATCTTTCATGATAACAGTTTTCTGCCAGAATATCTACCGAATATTCAACGGTCAACCCTACTGCAAATGCATTGCTGCCAAATCTCAACATTATTCGGAGTACTGCGAAATAGCTCACAGGATTATTAATCATTATCTGGTATTAACTGTGGTAATGTGGTTCAATACATTATGTAGCTATATTGTCAAGGGGGTTGTGAGAGGAAAGGTGAGACGCCATTTTCTCTCTTATATTATTCTTTCCATTATGAAGTGGACTAGTACGATTGTATCCATACTTTTTCTACCGTTTGTAATTTGGTGGTTTACACTTGAAATTTTCTATTTGTACACAAATACCCCCTTATCATAACTTGCAGAGAACTGGTGGAGAAAGAAATGAAAGAAAAATAGTCACTTTTCAACTAAAAGAGGAAAGTGTATCAGAAATGTTTTTCTTAGTAGGAAATATGATTCAGACACTTTATTGTAGTCTCCAAATGGCCTACTTTATCTTCTAATTCCCAGTACTTTAATTTGTTCTTGCAATCTACCAAACTAAAAATTGATTTATTTTCGTGATTAATACACGCCTATTCAGACATCCAATGAGATTTCTTCAGTTACTCAGTTACACCAATCAACTGTCATTATTAGCTTCCCCTCATCAATCAAGTGAATTGAGATGTCAAAAACCCTGGTGGAATAAAAAAAATCGATTTTGTATTTTTACAGAACGCATACTTGTTGGATTAGACCTTGTGTTGGATTTCATAATAGTAATAATGATATGGTCTTCATTTTTGGTAACTCGTAACATTAACAAAGATATGTTATTCCTCTATTTCGATCACAAGGAGGCGAGATTATAAGCCTAGGGCGCTCTTACACCCAACTTCTCAGAGGCAAACAATTAAAATTCACACATACAAGATAATATGACTTTTCATGATAACATAGATGAAAACGTTGTGACTATTTTAGTACATTAGATGAAACTATGCTGTGCGACTCTAAGAAAATCTCTCATTCATTTCTTGAAGGCATGTGAACCCATTATACTCACATGTTTTTTGTGAAGTGTTGTAAAGTGTCACAGAAGCCTCTTTGAAATTAGGCTGTCGAATGATCTGGCATCGTGAGTTTATCTTTGTCTCATGTTAACCGAGTTAGTCTGAGATCTAGCCAGCAACCTATTGCGGTTATCATTGGCATCGTTCCTCGGTGTTTTGTAAATGAAAAGAGATGAATGAAGTTTTCTGCGGTTTTCCATATTAACACACTTCATCTTATTGAGTTTTTCAGAAACATGATCATATCACATAGTATCGCAATGATTTCTGGATACACTTTAGCAATGAAGGATCATTGTGATCCAATATGTGTTCTAGGAAAGATTTTCAACCAGCTCAAGTACCACCGTTCATCTACCCTATCTATATGTTTTATTCTACCAGGAGTATGAAGATTAGTGGTTCGGAAAGATAACAAGCCTTCTGCTAGCGATGCCTGTTGAGTTGGGCTTACAACTCTAATCAAGGTGCACTTCAGATGTTTTATCGAATTGAAATTCTTTTCACCACGAGTTTGGCAGATTCATAAATACTATTGAAGACAAGAAGACAAGAAAAAAATTGAAGATGCGAACTCAAATTATCTCCAAAATATTCATGTCCTGTTGATGAAAAATGATATCATTACAGTCATTACATTAATTTTTTCTACAGTAATAAATCACTTGTCTTCTGGAGATAGTAAATGCTTTCGGTAAATATTTTCACAGTGGCGGAACCAGATTTGGGTAACATATATTATTCAACATCAATTATATAAAAGTAGATATCAGCTGTGACCAACAACCAAAAATGAGATATTAGACGCTGGTAACAGACTAAAAAATCAATTCACCTCTGGTTTCGTCCTTCTATTAGAGAGCATCTGAGGCAATTAGTTTATCTATTGCGATCAGACTTTAACTCAGTTCTTAGAAGTTCGGTCTTTCCTGATATACAGAAAATTTACATAAATTGTCATGTGCATAAGACCTAAGACCGTTCTTTATTAGGAATTATAGATCGATGTCAACCCTAATAACCCAGCAAAGGTCTTGGGTAGACATTGTATAATCGCATTTAACCAAGTCATTTCTAAATTTCAACATTTATGAAATCAAGATTAAAAATTATTCATTAATCTCTTTTCAGTCAATACTCGTGTGAAATACCAGACCGAGAAAGACAAGTTGATGAGGTGCATGTGTACTGATTTTTCCAAGGCTTTTGACAACGTACTTGCTTGAGGTTCAATATTTTTTTTACCTTTTGAAATCATACTTGAATGACAGAATACGGTATGTTTCTCACTGAGGATTTTGTTCATATAACTATATTGAAACGAACGGTCTCGTGCAGGGCATCACATCTTAAAAGGTAGGGCCTTCGTCTTCCCAAGCTTGTACAAGTTTTTCGAAGACTTCTGAGGTTTGCTGTAAGGGTGTAGGCAGTTGACGGAAAGAACAATTTTTTCAACAAAATCAACGTCGAAAGTAGAAGCAGCTCTGAAGAAACTAGCCACCCTCTTTCAGATTGGAAGTTTTTTAACGGTCACTCTCCTATCAGATCTGTGAAGTATATAACTCCAGATTGGACGATTTCACCGGTCACTTTCCTATCAAATATATGACGTATACAACTCCATTTCTCAAGTGATCAAAGCAGGAACTCTGTCGAATTTCAAAAACAATTTATAAAAAAGTATTTTCTATCAACAGCGTATTGAATAGATAAATATCATCCATGTATCCTTCTCATCAATCTTTAAATTATTTCCAATTAATCTTCTAATAATTCTCTAGGTATCAGTCGTATCAGGCATATGTATATGAATTTTCCAAAAAGAATAGGCATATTTGAATTGAAATACTACAACAAGCTGAAGAGTCGAACTAAGATTAAGTGAAACAACTATTTAATGGTGATTTGTTCTATCACCACCAATTTTTTTTACTCTTCTCGTATAACCGAAATGTAAATTAAGTTTTATCAGTAATAAATACATAAACTATTGCTATAGTTATTCACGGTGGTCTCAAGATCCAATGAACAGTTTTTCTTGAGCTTATAATATTACCAGTAGTGCGAAGAAATTCAACATATTCACTATTTTTTACCAAACACCTAGAGTCGAAGTAACGCCAACTCATGTTTCCACAAGACATATTTGAAATTTTCCACGTCATTTGATGAATTTCGTCGTTACAAATACCAGTCCAGATATCACTTTCAGACTCAGTAGAAAAATCCAGAATGATATCCACCCAGTACACAATGCAATGATACGTCCCATTCTTTCAAAGCGTTGTAAAATATACATCCAAATGTTCAACGAGAACCAACGGGATAAGTATGTACTCGCTGTGTTCCCGTGCAATAGATAAAAATGTTTTCCCAGAACGGAAATGAAGGAGGCAAAGTATATGATTTTCGTACATTCGTAGGCTAATTTATCAATCTGAGGCAGGCGCGGTATAAAAAGTGTATGGAAAATGGAGAAAATGAGATGAAGTTATTGTGAAAGTTACTTCCACTTCAGTAAATTGTGAATTGTTTAGGTGCTTCTGAATCATCTCGAATATTTTGGATTCAACTAAAGAATGCATGTCATATGGAAGAGTTATAATTTAGTTGTATATAAACAGTATAAAGTTGGTCTTGGTGCTCGAAATGCATAAATCATTTTTGCTACAATATATGTATAGAAGAAACAAATATTGTATTTCATTAATTTTCTGGTTATCTTATCCTAATCTATTGTCAATTCAACAGAGTAAACGTCCATAATCATCAATATTTGTTTACTTAGAATGATGTCATCAATCAAAACTATTTTAACCTGTGGTAGAAGTCCATTGTATCTCGAAGTGGAGTGGCATAGTTATACAGCAAGAAAACACAAAGTCGTCTCCGCAATTTAATTCACCAACTGGAATGATGTACGGCAAGGGCTATCAATCAGCTAACCGTAATATATTAAGGACATGTTTCGAACCCATACAGGCTCATCATCAGCATATCAGAGGAATTAATTGATGCAATAAAATATATAAAAGAAATATGTTGTGCATTGCCACATATTACCTATAAGTACAGTTGCGGCCAAAAAAAAATGGGGCAGTTGTTGTTGCCTAGTGTGAATGTGACTTTTTCGTTTCAGAGAGAAATGAGATAGTTTTGTCGCATATTTAACTAATAATAAAACTTAAGTAAGTAATATTGTTAATCATAATTAAATAACAAAGGCTACTAAGTAATCTTTAATTTTCAATAAAAAAACAACAATTAATATTTGGTAATCCCGCCATTATGTTCTATGACTTCTCTTAATCTACTGGTCATCGATCTATATAATGTGGAACAATATTCTTCAGTTATTGCTTCCCAAGCATTATTTATAACTTCCAACAAACCTTCAACGTTTCTTGGTCTTACATTTGCCTTTCGAATTTCTCTGACTAACATCGACCAAACATTTTCTACTGGATTCAAGTCTGGGCTTTTACTACACCAGTCAAGAACATTAATATTACGTGCCCGAAACCATTCGGTCACTACACCAGAGTTATGCACTGAGCAGTTATCTTGTTGGAAGATAAAATCATTGTTAGGGAAAAGAATCTCAACAGAAGGAAGCATAACATTATCCAAAATTCTGATATATGCTTCACTATTAAATCTTTCGCCAATATGCCATAGAACTCCAGGTCCCTGCGAAGATATCCACGTCCACATATTTACAGAAAAACGACCACTTCTATTTGTGAAATTGACATAATTCTCGTCAAACCGTGTATTAGGTAGGCGATAGACACGAATATTGCCACTATTTGAGGATTGGAAAACCTTTTCATCCGTAAAAATAACACGATTCCAAAATTGTTCGTCATGAGCCATGTGTTCTAAAGCAAACCCCATTCTTGCTTCTTTGTGACTGTTGTTTAATAATGGTTTCCTTGCTGCTGCGTGGCATTTTAATTCAGACTGTGCTACTCTGCGACGGCCCGTACGACAGGATGCTGGAAAATGTGTTGCAGGAACAGCATCACCTACTGTTGAAAATGGATTTGCTCTTAAATTGTTAATCAAAGCAGTATCCTGTTCAGCAGTGGACTTTCTCGGACGTCCTGAGCCTGGATTTCTATCAATTCTTCCATCGTTTCGCCATTTTCTTAAAATACTTGAAACTGAGTTCTTGCTCACATTGTAAAATGTTACAGTTTGCCTCACTGACCACCCATCGTCTATTTTTGCGATTATTCCACCTTTCGTCACTGCATTTATATGCGGCATAATTACTTTCTACTTTAGAATTGTTTGACAGATGTCAAATATTCATAACACAAATTCAAGCAGCTAGAATTAACCAAAAATCTGCTACAAGAGTTGTCCCATTTTTTATTGGCCGCAACTGTACTAGGTCAACATATTCAGGAGAATATAAAAATTATTTATTATTATTATATATATATATTAAAATTTTTGTTTTTCCGAACGGAGAAAGGGGCGGCTGTTAAGCCTTTGTGCCCTTTTTCTTCCGAAAGGAACAACAATTATTTGAAATGTTTGGTGCCACATGAGGCGGAAAAATTAAATTTATAAAGAACTTGCTCATTAGACTAGTCACGCACAGAGAAAGAACTCATACTGCCAAAGGTCCTTGCGGCCTTTTGTTCTTTCTCTGTGCGTGACTAGTCTAATGAGCACATTCTTTATTAATTTCATTTTTCCGCCTCATGTGGCCACATTTCAAATAATTTTTGTTCCTTTCGGAAGAAAAAGGGCACTGCTTAACAGCCGCCCTTTCTCCGTTCGGAAAAACAATTTTTTTTTCCTAAATATAATAATTTTTATATTCTCCTGAATATGTTGACCTAGAATAGGTAATATGTAGCAACGCACAACATATTTCTTTTATATATTTTATTGCATCAATTTTTTCCGATCCATAATTATTGATAAGCTGATAATGAGCCTGTATGGGTTCGAAACATGTCCTTAATATACTACGGTTAGCTGATTGATAGCCCTTGCCGTACACCATTACACTATCCAGTTGGTGAATTAAATTGTGGAGACGACTTTGTGTTTTCTTGCTGTATAAAACTATTTTAGTTTAACATAGAATTTTGTTGAGTTTCCAAGATTGTCTCGAAAAACTCCAAATAACGTTGTACAAAAAAGTACCAATTTTTTAAAAAATAGCAATCTTCTCCTCCACATAATGATCTGAAATCACTATAGAATACTTCTGACGAAAAGAAGGTCTTCTTTTTATGATAACTGTTTCATCTCCCGCTTGAACAAATGAACATGTGCATATTTCACGGTTTCTGTATAGGTTTCGGAAGAGTATCAAATGATTTGCAACCAATATAAAACAGAAGGAATGTTTGAATGTGAGCAATCTGTTTTTCATGATAGTTTCATAAATGTTCTCCACTATTTCGGATTCAGAATTAGATTAATTTTTGAAAAAAATTTAAACAACATTATAGATATGAATCAATATTATTTCGATTATTTCACTTATGCTAAGATAGCGTGTTATGATTGGTTGAAATTTTTGTGTTGATAAATGAAAACATCATGTTTTCGATTTTGTAGTTCGGCTCTTGATTGGCTACTGGATATGTACATGATGTGTTTTCGATTTTGTAGTTCGATTCCTGATTGGTTATTATCAAAACACAAACTTACCACTAGCAAGCTGCTATAATGACACAACACCAAACTTTGACCAAAACTAAATAAGCACTCACTATTAATTCATATCAACTTCACTATTTTTGACAAATTTTGCATACTCGTTGATTAATCAAATCACTAAATCAAAATGTTATCAAAACATAGCCTCGAGCGAGAAGCAGTAGACTAGACATGCAATGAAGAAAATACGAATGACGCGCTCTGTCATTGGTAACTGAAATAGAGGGATGTTTGAAATATCAAGTAAATGTTTTGTTAGTTGCATAATTTCACAACTAAATGCGGGATTAATGTTCCTAGTTAAATTGAATAGTAAATAAATAAAAATGTTTTCGATTTTATTCATGAAATAATCCTAACAAATACAACTCGTGTTATCGGCGATTTTCGTTAATTCCTTCTCGATTTCGAATCAAATTATGTTGCTTTAGGCAACCACACTAGCGCAAGCGCTCGTGTGGTTGCCAAGCAACATAATTTGATTCTCAAATTCAAAGGAATTGCTATTTCGATAATCACCGATACACTTGTGGTATTACCTACGATAATTCAGTAGCATGTTGCTTTCATGAAATCACACAAAACTTGTCCCACCATATTTCGATATTAAAATAATATGTGGGTGGCGATTGAATTATGAATTCTAAGAATTCAATTCTCTTTGAGTATGTTTGAGATATTTTGGATTTCAAAATCTATTGTGAAAACAGACAAGGTTTTTTATGTGATATTTTTATTGACAATGTTTTCATTGGATAAAGAAGCTTTTTTTATTTTACGTCGTCCGCATCTATTACTGTTTCCGAGTTAGCAATGTTAGTAACGGAATGTCTTGTTTATACACAAATATTCTCCATTACGATTCAACTATCGATAACATCGAAAATGCACCAACAGGCGCCTACATAGCGTAGTTCTACCATTTTCTCATTAACTCCCTGTTCAAGTTTGATTTCAATCTGATTAATTTTCTTTGAATCATCATTTATTTCAGTTAATCCTGATCGTGATGGTAATTGAAGTTATTAATTTTTCAGCTGAGCTAATTACATCTGTCAGTCGCAGCTCGATAATGGGAACGTTACTGACGGAATGAATAAATATTCCAGATTTTTCAATCAGTGATAAAAACATCATTTTGGTAATAGGAAAATAAGTGAAAACTAGTGGTGAATGTGAATTGTTCCATAACATCCATAAACTATTTAAACGCTGTATTCTTTCTTCTATCGATAAAACTTTCAGGCCTGTTGTTTTTATTCATGATCAATCTTAACTTTAGAAAAATTCACAGAGGAGTTAATTGTGCTTCTAGACTAATACCGGGTGATTCAGTCAGATGTTCGGTACCCCTTCTTATTCGAAGGGAAAACCATAACATACCTCATAGAGTTTTTGGATGGTTCATTGAAAGCAATTGATTGACTGATTCCAATTTTCACAATTTGAAGCATGTCAAAGACTAATATGTCAACTTTTTTTGTGAATGACGGTACAGGCTATCTTTCTGAGTTTAGTTATATGAAGCAGTATACATTTTCTTCATAATTCAGTACACGGAAAAAAAAATTTAATAGTAGCAAGTAAAATTTGCATACCACCAAGTGAAAATTTGCACACTATATGGGACAAGTTTATTAGCCACAAGAAAAATTAGATTCCTGAATTTGATCACTTGCTATTATTGATGTAATTTTAGGAACACAATGTAACCTAACGATACTAAACTCTTTATTAGAAGCAAACTTTTCATTTTATTAGCCTCAATCTACGTTTTATTTGCAGTAGGTGCTCAGTTTGATAACTACTAGTGACAAGTAAATTTACCATTGATTAAGCATGAATAACTCATATATTTAAATCTACTAAAAAAATTTATTAGTAGCTACTATACAGTATTCTACTGCAGCAACATTTTTAGATCATTATAGTAATTTTAGTTTACTTGGCGTTATCAAACAGCTCACTTTTGGGTAGTTTATTATTGTCTTACCTTTAATAGCTTTCATTCCATCTTTGGTATCAGGATACAACGGACTCAATTCAAATATCCACTTGCCCTCGGTTTAGAGTTATTAGTTCTTCAAAGAAGGATCATTTGTTTTTTATAAAGCCTTATTTTCAATACATTAATTTCATTCTTGAATTTAAAATGATATGAAAGGTTCGGTTGCACCAAGGAAGCAATGATTCAGTTTACACTCTAAGAAAACGTACCTGCATGTCATATACAGGCTAGCAAAATACACCACTTAAAAAAACTGGAGATAGAGATTGCAGTTTTTATGACAATATTTTTTCATAAGCTATAAGTTGATGTGGAAAGGAGTATACAACTGTTGGAAAAGGTCCTATAAAATTGTTTAAAGCCAATCCTGCTCAATTGCATGCCTGGGCTTTGTATAGCGGAATCAAGTGTGCGGGTGTCAAGTCTTGTTGGACAGAATGCAAATATTCTGACGCTTCCTTTTTACGTTTAAAAAACTGCACTGTATTTGATGAGAAAACGTTTATAAATTGCAACAGAAAAGCATAATATATGTTCCTGAATCCATAAATAGAGTTTGTGGAGTGAATGTTTCAAGATCCACGCAAATATATCTCCAAAAAGCGGTAAATCTGAATTTGGTATCTTCCGTTTGTCAAACTTGGCAAGTTAAATGTACATTGTCCTGCAAGAGCTGAGTTTTCCTGTAAGGTATTTATACAAATACGTATCATCATTTTGTGTCATCGACACTGCTTGTTGATTTCCTTCCTGTCTTGTGGACAGGTGGTCCTTTTTGCTGATGTAACCAGATTGAATGTTTATTAAAAGTATAATGTGCGACTTGGCTGTCAATTTCTCAAATTTCTGGTACTCGATTTGAAATACGCAGGATCATCTACAATCCAATTATATCGAAGCACAAACCAACCACTACCGGAAAGGATTGTTAGGTCTACACCTATTATAATTAATTACAACAACATTTTGACGGTTCTTTTAATGAAATAATCGCCTCTGGCCACCCTTACTGGATCACCCAGTACAACCTGTTTCATAATTGATAATTTCGGAACTTTGTGAATCTGATTGTATATATTCATCAGTATGAATGAATGAGGAAGCAGGCAAGCTTATGTCTTTTCTCGTTATGATCATAACGAATCTATGTTATATATAACATAAAGTAGAAATAGAACGTTCTGAAAATTGAAAATAAAAGATAATTAAGATAGGAAATGAAAATATGTAAATTTTAAATATTTTTATTGAAATAAAACTGTTGTTTTTTGGAAAATTCTCCTGATTCTATTATACATAGGTAAAATGTCAATACTCTAGAAATGTTAGGTCAAAATCAACATTCTACATACCAACAAGTAAAATACATAAATCAAACTGACACTATTCACACAACTCACAATAGTAATAATAGTATAATTCCGGCACACGATGTAACACGTCCACATACAACTACTAACTCAAATGCTGGAATTGGAATGAGGCCAGTTTTGCGAAAACGTTGTTGAACATGTGTGGCGGTTACTACCGATTGATCCCGAACTGGTCGAGTATCAACAAGTAGGTGAACAAGTTATATTATCGTAGGAACACCAAGCTTTACTGTAAATAAACAGTTGTATTATACCTGTAACACGAGTATCTGTTGTTATGATATACTTTTCAGGAACCCAAAGTTGATAAATATGAAAATATACTTTTCCAGCGCTAGTTAAATGTTGACCTGACATTATACAAAGTGAATCATCTAATTTTCGAAGCACCTGCAGTATGTAAACAATATTATAGCTACAAGTTCATGCGTTCAGAGTACTCATGTTTTTAGAGACAAAAGGTTATATTTTTAAATATAGGTTTTATTTATTTTACCACAATCGAAATAAAGTCAGGAAAACGTTTTACTTGGACCATTTTTTTCCGTGCAGGGGTATCCAGGGGTAGAATGGTATGCTCGATCCTCAGATCTTACCCCTCCAGACTTTTTTCTCTGATGTCACGTATTATCAACCAGAAGGCTTGGCGTTGTTACCTAGCAACAACCCTTTCACCACAGCGAGATTTAATTCTGAAGATTTCGCATGCTCTTTAGTGCATTTGACAAGGATTGTGTTGCAGGTATAATAGTAAAGTTATTTTCTGACATGAATAAAATACTTTTTCAGTCGATCCTAGTCTATCAGGAAGCTGAATTCTCAAAGCATCTGCTCTGCAAATTGATTATTCAATTTTTACTTCCGAAACAACAACTTTCCGAAAGCCTAGTCTTCAAGTATGAAAACAAAAGAAAAAACTTTCCAAAGAATAATGGATTGTTTTTCTCTCAACGAACAGTATAGTTTCCGGCTGTAGAGTATTCAGATTCCAGCTAAATATGTTTCAGCGTTATTTGTTCGAATCTCTTCGAATTTTAGAGCTTCACTTGTTGACTGAGGAAATGAATTGCAGTTGCAAGAAATGTTCAGCCAGAGTAGTAAAAGGATATTGGTGCATTGAGAAGAAAAAAAATTACGTTGCAGTCAATGTACATTCCAAATGCAAATTCATTATCTATTTTTCATCTACTCGCTTGCAATATGGCTAAGTAGTATTGTTATCATGTGTGAGAATATGGTGATGAATATGGTGATGAAGCTTGAAAATACTGAATTTTCAAGAGGACCATGCAGAGAAGGAGATATAAACTCTTACTGACTCCACAGGCTCCATCCAGTTCCATTCTGATGACACATTTTTTATCAATCTCAAAGTAAGTATCAACAGTGAAATTATTTTGGTCAATGAATATACCAATCTCCAGCTATTTGCATAACTGAATAAATAAATTCAATATTGAAATAAACTCGTATTTTAAACCGAACAAAGTCATGAACTCCAAGTATAATTTCTTGTGGGAGACAACAATATTGATATTTTCGATAAATCAGACACTACAAATGATTATCTCAACTTCATGGGGGTGTACGGATTCTTACCTGTAGTGAATAACTACACAATAAGTCACAATAGTTCTGATACTTATCTCGATCTCACATTTTTAAACAGTAAAACTGAAGATGTGGATATGTCTGATAATTCCATTACAGATCACTACTTCGAGTAACCTTCAAAGGCAAAAAAATGAAAAAGAAATTAATGCTTCTGAGAGTACAAACAATATATACATCTTACTAATATGATAGCAAACACTTTCTGGAATGAGGATCATTCCTCAGAATGATACTGATTACGAAATGATAAAAATCATATACATTATTCAAAAAGCAGAAGAAAAAAGCACAATAATAATTAAAATGAAGGAAACCTCTACCCACATTCTTTCAGAATGCATAACCCTGCAGAATTAGATGGTAAGATACTTTGGAAAATATCAAATAGATGTTTATTGATCTTTAGATATCATTAGTATGACATAGAGTAGGTCGATATAAATAAAGATGCAAATATACATAAATAAAAAATAATACGATTGGGACATACACAAAATGAGACGATATTTAAGACATAAAAACATAAAAATAGTGGCACTTAAAATTACAAAGAGCTAGGTGTATAAATGAAAATTAAATACAAGTATAATATAAAAATTACAAGTATATATAAAAAGTGACAGTAGAAATAGAAATGCAAAACCAAAGTAGAGTCAAGAACGTATACGCTGACATACTGATTCAATAGACTGAGTGAATTCATCTAGCCAATAAAACGGATTTTCTTGGAGATATTTTTTGTCACACCATTGAATTTTCTTTCGCATGAGATATTCTTCATTTGTGGCAGTATAGCATATTGAAGAAGAGAGATCCAGCTTATGCAGGAGACTTTCTCAATTGTCAGTTGAGAATTTTTCTCTTCACAACATGAATCCCTTCCAAGAGAGGTTATCCTGTACGATGAAAAATAGCGACTAAAGTTTGTCTTTCAATCGCAGATGATTCCACAACTGACTTTATGAACATCCTGTTTATATTTTCAATAAAATCAACATGCCATGCCCATGACATGTTTCATGTCAGAAATTTTTTTTCAAGGTGTAACCGCACAGGAATATTCCAACAATTCTATAATTTCAGTGTGAATTTGTCTCTGAAGAGTATCATTTCCAATTCTCCCGACCTCCCTGATGATCTTGGAAGAGTAAAATGGATTTTTGTCGACCAAAATGTATTGGAGGCCTAGCGAAAGAGATGCAATTCACGCATCAATGAAATGAGCGATTTTCTGTGAGCGATACTTCTGAATAACATTCTTCCTTATCTCATTTATAGATATGAATCTTCGAAGGAAATAATCAACCATTGGAAATGCAAATTTTCACTTTCAGATTCCTTCCTTCATAATAGGTTCTTTTCACATTATCTATCAGATTTAGTTCAATGTCCAGGTTGGCTTTTGCTGGGGAAGTAGTTTTTTTCTGTTACACAGATAAAAAGGATTCCTTGATTTGAAAGAATTTGAACTTGCCTCAAGGGCGCCCAGCATTTGATATAGGCGAAATGCATGGATATTTTGAACCAAAATTTGAATGTCTTTGAGGCAAACGCATCATTTTCTTTAGCACAAAGTTGTATAAATGTCAGGCAAGAAACCTTAGTTTTGTCATAATATAAAATGATTTTGTCTCAAAATCATTATTTTTCCAAATTGTGAAAAGCTTTAAGGGAAATGCCATCTCTTTTCTAGCTCAAAGTCATGTGAACTTAAAGCAAAAAAGCCTAAGTTTTCGATAAAATTCATTAGGAGATTGTTTGAAAATTACGTGCTTTAAAATAATAGACATGATGTCATTGTCTTGAAATAAAAGGCTTTTGATATAAAACCAACAAATGGTTCATTTAAAATCTTAGGTTTATGTTGAATTCTTGTTTTGAAACCTTGCGTACTCAAGTGAAAAATTTACTCTTTTTTAATAAGTCCCAAAACGGTCTTGTGATAAAATGTGTATGGTCTAGGCCAAATTTCTTGAGGATCTTTTTAAAAGATAATAATAGTTCATGTGAAAGTTTGGAAAGTTTTAAAGCAACAAACTTGCATTGGTCAAAATCAAATTCAAAATTGAAATTTAAATATTCATAAAAACTTATAGGGATATTAAGAAAAACAAATATTAATAAAAATGTATTTATTTAAATAATTACATATAACACGTTACTTTGGTTACTGAACACAAATCAGGGAAAAATTGGTATTGCTGGTGAATAAGGAACAAAACAAAACTAACTCTAGGTGGTACCAAACAAAATCATAAAACTCGTAAAGGAAGTAAAACAAATAAATTTCTACCTACATTGACGAATTTTCATATTATAGCTTAACATTGTAATATTATACAGTGTGGACGTAAATAGTCCCCCGCTGTTAACTTTTGAACGGTCCGACGTACACACATGGGACGAAAACAGTTTTGAATAGTATCACCAATACCACTTTTTTTAAACTGGTTTCACTCATCATACCTATCCACGACACAAATCTTGCCGGCAAACACCATTCATCAACATCAACTCATCGACATTCGACATAAGAAAATACAATGGCAGAATGGCGCTAACTAGTGACCAGTGAACTGATACGCTGACACCTGCACCCTGCGACTTGCTCAAGTTCCAATGGTTATCGGCAAACTTCGGGTAGACCGGTAGACCCAAGCAGGACTGGAGACAAAGTTAATAATGTTCTCTCAAAAGCATTTGAAGCCAAAAGAATAGAAAATTTATTACAAAAGCAACAATGATTTTCATTCACGAGCAAAATATTTGGGACGAAGACTATTTCTTTGTTAGAAGAGAAAATAATCCAAAAGCATGATTCGTTTGTCTTTAATCGGGTATTTTTATCAATGTAGATATACAAAAAAGTTTCTTCAATTTATCGTAGGTTTTTTCCATTTCCAGGAGAGTCATGTTTTGGTTCAATTTTCAATTGAGAATGTTCCTATTTACAAATGAAAATTAAGTCTTAAACAGAAAATCTCGCGGTTTATTTTTGTGACTTTTTTTACCACTTTATCACTGCCACACAATAAATTTTTCTAACATCATACGAAGTGTATCAAAAAATGAATTATAAAAAAATTTAAATGAGAATAAATTTTCCTAAACCCTTGAACACACATATTAATTGTTACCGACGCTTGGTTTGACAGACCGCAGTTCTAATATGTAAAACGAATTAACTATGATTATCAGCGCCGTTTCAACTAATGGAACAAATGTTGTTATATGTTTATTTACATCCCGCTATTTGCAATAATGACCAACAAAACTCTAAAATTCAGTTTGAACATCCAGAGCAAGTTTCAATTTTCCCGTCGGCCCGCGTTTGTTTGCTCCAAACTGTTCCGGGGATAATTTGCATTGCAAACAATGAAGGGCTATTAAATGGCTCCGCAAAACTGATTGGAATCGTATATAAAAGCTTTTGTATGTATATTGCGGAAATAAATAAAAGTGCGCCGGCCCACCAGCAACCGGCTCTAATAAATTATGTTAGTATGAAATTAAAGCCGTTCGGAATTACTCGGTTTTGTCATTTATTAACGACGATATATCAATGCGGATATCCAGGATTCTGAAAGAATTGGAATTTTAAGGAATTAAACAAAGGAAGGGTATTGGAATTATTACTTGTCGTAAAACTGCTTCTTCAATTACCTACTTCAATGGGATTTTATCATGTTTTTAGAATAATTCATCCACATAGCTATCTTGAAATTTGTTAAGAAATATTTATTTCCAAAATTTGTACCCTGTGCCCTGAGTAGACGAAGTGTACCAAGGAAGATGGCTATCTGCATTCGTCCAAATATTAGTTTGATTTTTTGACGGAATTCTCGTGGCCACTTACAAGAAAAATATTTTGAAAGAAGAAAACACTTGCTTCATAAGTTGGTTGAGGCAAAAATATGTTAGCTTCAATAATAGGCACTTTTTTTTGTTGAATCATGGGAGTAGGTTAAGACCAAGGAGACTAAAATTTAACAAGGAGAGTTTAATCCCCATAAGACAATGGGAACACTAGTAGAAAGAGATGAAAGAACATTTGTGACGAAATGTGACGTTGTTGGACGTGTCGTGGCCGCCGTTCTCTATAGACAGTGACGGACTAGCTCTTGGTATATGAGAGTTACTGCTGACAGTTTTGTTGCTTGGTTCGAGTTCGACTCTGTACTCATATCCAAGTACGTCACTATGACGCGTTGATGCTACAAGATTCTGATTGGCTAGAGCTTATTAAACCCTCCTTGTTAGTTTAGTCTCTCTGGGTTGAGACAAGAACATTGCATTATCAATAATGAAAACTATTCTTCTATCAACTTGGAGGTTGAGTTCAAATCTGCACCTTGCACTTGGTTATAAAATATAGAAAGGAAGCCATTTTCATTTTGGCAACATTGAATAGATTAAACAAAGCATAGATTCACAACTACGAACTCAGGTTGCTTTGATTGCTCATTGGTTGAATGTGTCACGTGGCACGGGTAGTGACATCTACCAAGGAATTATATTCTTGTGTTAAGAGGATTACGTTTCAAAATGAGTTAATGCGAACAGTTTCTAGGATGAAGAGTATAATGTTTTCACTGCAAGCAAATTCACTTCAAAATAATGTATGTAAAGAAGCAAACATCTCAATCAGCTTGAAATGGGAGTATATTCATTGATTAGAAATGATTATTCTTTTCAGAAGATTATTCTATTCAAGAGTATGTATATTCTTGATTGAAGAAACCTTTTTTATCTGTGAATAACAAATAATTTAAATAAATGGTGAAAACGTCCAAATTCTCATTACCTACAAAAACACTAAACTGATAAGTCGAATGGATACAGCCTATAAACCATAGTGGCACAAATAAAAATATTATGGGGGCTAAAATAGAAGGCACAACTATCGAAGATATATACAAGCTATTAAAAGAGGTCAATACAAATCCTTCTGAAAATATAGACAACGTCAACTACGAACTCAAATCATTTATTAAAATGGACAAACGAAAAGGTTGAAGTACTGCATGGAAAGGTAGAAATGTTAGAAAGTGAAAATAGTCAGTTAATGAATTCAACATATCCAATTCCGACATCCTAGTTAGCTTCGACATCGTCTCCCTATTCACCAACATCCCTATTGATGAGACCCTTACCATTTTGAAAAACAAGCACGACATATCACAAGACATTATCAATCTAATCAAACATTGTATGTCTAATACATACTTTACCTTCCAAAATTCTTTCTACAGACAAATCAAAGGTGTCCCTATGGGATCCCCTCTCTCACCTGCGATTGCCAACATTTTCATGGAAGATTTTGAAACCAAAGCCCTTTCTTCAGCCACTCTTAAACCTTCCTGCTGGTTACGAAACGTTGATGACACTTTCGTCATTTGGCCCCACGGAAGAGATACCCTGGATTCTTTCCTGACCCATCTGAACGATGTACACCCTTACATTCGCTTCACGATAGAGATTGAGAGCAATTCAACTCTGCCATTCTTAAATTTACAAATCACAAAAAATCTCCAACAAGGTTTTTCATATACTGTTTATAGAAAACCGACACACACAAACCGATATCTCAACTCAAAGTACCACTATCATCTGTCGCAGGAGGGCCAGGTAGCCGAGTGGTTAAAGCGCCAGTGTTTAAATCACTCACGCTGCCGGTCGCTGGTTCAAACCACAGCGACTGCAGAATTTTTCTGATGGCCCGAGAAAGTGGTATGGTAGATACATTGGGCATCTGCCTACGTGTCATCGGGTCAGCCTTGGGTGGCTGGATGAGCCTACTACGCACGAGGTGGAGTGTTTACTGGGTATTCCTGAGGGGGATTCAATTCGGACTCAGGGGACTCCCACACTACCTTATGGGATGTGTGAAACATGCCGAATAAGGTGCCCATAAAGGGTTTCAACCACCTCGTGCAAAAAAAAAAAAATCATCTGTCGCAACTCAACTCCGTCATAAACACTCTGATATCCCGCTCCATTCGATTAACAGATGTCCACAACAGACAAACCAACAACGTCAAACAAGCTCTTCTCCAAAACCAAGACCACATAGACAGACACATTCAAAAATAACTTCAGAAGTCATCAAAATGAAAAATTAAACATATTTCATAACAATATCAGGAATATACCAAAAAATTATGATGAGTTACCTGCAAAGTTTCAACAGTTCGTTCGATATAATTATACTGACAGAATCTTGGACAGTTCATGATGTAGATTTATATAACATGCCAAACTACACCACTATTTATTCAGGAAGTAATTGGAATAAGTGCAATTGCACAATTATTTTCATAAAATATAATTTGAATTTTAGTCACCGTATTATAACATTCAATTACATCGATGCAATTGAAATAAAATTGAAAATGAACAAAAAGATTTTCAACATTTTGTCAATATACAGGCCTCCTTCAACATGTGTTAATGAATTCAGTAATGAACTGAGCAATCATCTGAAATTAAAACAACAAAATCATTATGATATCAGTTTATTTATGGGTGATCTAAATGTTGACATAAATGGAGAACATGATTATTGCCATGAATATATGAACACAATGCAGGAATCTGGTTATTTATCTATGAAGCAGAAGTAGTTGTTTAGAAGATATCTTCCTGAAAACCAAAGAAAATTATGAACTTACTCCTATAGTCCTAAAATACTGTTTGTCAGACCATTTCTCACAGATTCTACAATATGATTTCTGTTCTGAAAGAAACGAGAGAATGTCTCAATTTTTGTTAAAAACTAATTACAGTGATCTGAAAAATAAACTGTTCTTCGAAAATTAGCTTTGAACTTCACAAATTGCATGGCGTAAATACAGCAACGAACTTTTTCATTAAGAAAATTAAAGAATATATGAGAGTATGCACCAAATGTACCAGAATAAAAAGAAATAATTTGAAAAGAAACCCTTGGATTACAAATGGCCTCGTAGAATCAATCAACAAAAAGAATAAATATGTATAGAATGATACAGAGAAATACTGGAAACTTAGAACATTTGAGTTATTTCAAGAGATACAGAAATTCGCTCAGTGCACTAATTAAACAGACAAAAATCAAATTCTACAAAAAAGAAGTTATTGAAATTAAGGACTGTCCCAAAAACATGTGGCGTTTTGTGAAAAACTTACAACAGAACGAGAATAGGTACAGAAAATACGAAATAAATTAAAACAGGAGATATTTTGATAGCGATTGAATTTGAAATTACAGAAACTTCCAACTATTATTTCACTAACGTAGGTGCAAATCTCGCAGATAAAATCAATAGGTCAAATAAAAGATATACTAGTACCCCTGTACAAAATTCCATATACCTATCAACGCAAAACTGATGGAACTGAGATTAAAAAATTAATAGGTGAACTTTAAACCAAAAAAGCACCAGGACTCGATAATATTATTGGTATAGATACGATTAAAAGATGTGTAGATTTTTTGGCGGAACCAATGACGTACATAGTCAATAAGATTCCAACCACTTTAAAAGTTGCAGTCATTAAACCATTATTCAAAGCTGGGGATAAGCTGACAGTATCGAATTATAGATCAATTTCATTCCTTTCAAATCTTCGTAAAATTTTTGAAAAAATTATGAAAAACAGACTATTTGATTTTGTTAAAATATATAAATTGATATCGAATAATCAATATGATTTTATGGAACAGAGATCTACACAAGATGCAATTGCTGACCTGATGGAAAAAGTGTATGAGGCTTTAAACAAAAAGGAACCAGCGATTTGTTTGTTTTTAGATCTTGCAAAAGCTTTCGATACCGTCAGCCATCCAGATTTGATAACAATACTCGAAACAATTGGAATTCGTGGAAGAGACTCGAATTTAATGAAATGCTATTTGAGCGATCGTGAGCAATGTGTAAAAATCAATAATACCAACAGCACTAAAAAATATGTACGTTATGGAGTACCTCAGTGGACGGTTCTTGGCCCCATTCTTCTTATTCTATACGTGAATGCATGATTTGACTTATTGATTTCGGGTGAAATAACTAGCTTTGCCGATGACACTACTATATTTTTTAGGGACAAAAACTTGACATACCTAAAAAAAAGCTTGTGATTCTCTTCCAATTTTGTTAAAATTTTTTTAGTAGTAAATTGTTAACGATCAATTTAAAAAAAAACTTTATATGCGAGACGAATTTGCTAAACCTATCAGTATTCTCTATAATAGCCAGCCTGTTAAAATCAGCAGTAAAAAAACTGTTGAGTATTTGGGAATAACACTGGATAGTCACCTGAAATGGGACAAACATATCAATATCGTGACGGATAAACTTCGATATTACTTGTCAAAATTCAAATATTTTTGAAACTTCTTTGATTTTCATCATATGAAAATAATGTACCATGCTCTCATTCAGTCCCATCTTCTGTATGGTATCGTAGCTGGAGTGTTGCAACTAATCTCTACCTGAAAAAAACTAGAAATAATGCAGAAATGGATAATAAAAATAATGTCACAAAAATATTATACCTACCCAAGCGATAAACTTTATGAAAAATCAGGACTACCTACTTGATATTCCTAAAATATTTTTCGTATGCATTATTACACACCAGAAAAAAAAAATTCAACCAGTTCCATAAATTATAATGGAAAATTCTGATACCCAAAGCTTTGGCTTTGAGTAATTTACGACCCTCCTAATAAAATCAGAGCAATACTTCAAGTGCATTGTCGCTTTCCTTGTCTCCTTCCGAACTCTCATTCAAACTCCGCCATAAATTCAGCTCCGTATAATTAGACAATATATTCAAATCTGAGTGGAAGGAAGTCACAGATTAACTCCAGAAAGCTGCCATGAATGCAGAAACCGAACTTAGCGATGGCTTTTTGTTCGCTTCTACACCAAACCAAATTACTCTAAATCCCGACATGTTTAGTTAATCACCAGAAACAAACTTTGTATCAGTTATACTAGTAATTCATCGATGCTATCGGACTTTATTGGAACAATAGGGGTCGTCGTCTTGCCAAAGTTGCAGATTCCACTCAGCAATTAATTACAGTCGAATCCGGCGAGAAACTTGAAGTTGAACGTTTCACCTGTAAGTGTTGAGTGAACTTTGCTACTTGTTGATGTTCAATAACTGTAGTGTCTGCAATGACCACTTTGTCAAAGAGCAGCCACCTGAGGAGATGGAAGTTGACGGCGGCTTTGGATAAATAAAACAGAAGCAACTACATAATAATAATAATAATAATAATAATAATAATAATAATAATAATAATAATAATAATAATAATAATAATAATAATAATAATAATAATAATAATAATAATAATAATAATAATAATAATAATAATAATAATAATAATAATAATAATAATAATAATAATAATAATAATAATAATAATAATAATAATAATAATAATAATAATAATAATAATAATAATAATAATAATAATAATAATAATAACTCCGACAGATCTGGTCATCATAACTGTCGGGAAAGAACAAAGTTGCTGCCACAAATATGCTTGCCGTTCCGATCTTACTCTACTCCTTCGGAGTAATGAAGTGGACTCAGGAGGAGCTGCGACTACTCGACGTAAAGACTCGCAAGATGATGCACCTATACAGGAGGTTGCATCCCAAATCGTCCGTTCCTCGGTTATATCTCCACCGACAACAAGGAGGACGAGGACTTTTGAGTTTGGAGTGTCTTCACAACAGAATGGTATTGGATGGAGCATGTAAAGTAATCAGGAGTTTGGACCCCCTTCTCTGCATGGTCCGTGACCATGAAAACGCAGGGATTGGAGCGTTCCTCTTTAAGGCAGCAGCTCGCACGGCTGATGAACTCGGTCTCAGTTTCGACACCAAACGGCGTGATCCGAACTCTGTCACAGAGTTGGCAACCGTTCGGCAAAAAGCCCATGTAAAGGCCGCAGAAAATGCAGCTCTTCTGCAGCTGCATAGGGATAAGCCTTTGCATGGGGTCTTCTTCAGAAACGTTGAAGACCTTGGCTTATCCAAGAAATTGACCTACGCCTTCCTTAGGTCAAGTGGGCTGAAGTCGGAGACCGAGGGATTCATAATGGCCTGCCAAGATCGTGTCTTCAACACCTTGGTCTACCGAAGCCACGTGATGGGTATAGAGGTCCCTGATATTAGATGCATGGCCTGCCGTCAGGCGCCTGAGACCATTATGCATTTGCTGTCAGCATGTCCAGCATATGCGGTCTCAGCCTATATCCACAGACATAACGCGGCTCTACGAGTGTTATATTACCACCTTCGACACTCGTACGGTATAGACGAGACACCAGTGTTGCCTTACGCTCCGGGGGATATTGAGTCCGTGGTGGAGAATGAGAAGTGCCGGATCTACTGGAACTACTCATTTCCCACCCTCAGGCAAATTCAGGCCAATAAGCCTGATGTAGTACTCCTCGACCATGGAAGTAAGACGATATTCGTCATTGAGTTTTCGGCTCCTGGCGAAACGAATATCGTACGAAAGGAGGAGGAGAAACGGACGAAATATCGAGTTTTACTCTTCGAACTCCGCAGGCTCTATCCAGACCATTCTGTAAAAATGGTTGTTCTGATAATAGGGTCCCTTGGCGGTGTGATGGATTCATTACTCTCGAACTTAAAAATCATACCGGCATGTAGAAAGATGTCAGAAATCATAGCCGGAAGAATGCAGAAGGCTGTCATCCTCGGTTCATTACGTCTGCTCAGGGCACACGATTCCCGGACCCAATAGCTGCTTACCCCATAGTTTGGGGAGTGGTTATTGGGGTAATGATGTTGCCAGCGCGCCCTCCGAATGTATCGGAGCATCGGAGACAGGGTCCGACTGGAGAATTTTAATTCAAAAGAGATAATAATAATAATAATAATAATAATTTATTGCAGAAAAATATATATAAAAATTACAATGTTTGTATATTATACCTGAAATACCTTGAGTTTAATAATAATATATACAGTGTAGTCCAACGAAAACTCAACACCTCGATTTTCCGGCTTTAAAATGAAAATGTGGAAAATCGCTCGGACCCGTCAATTTCTAATACGAGGGGGAACAACTTTTCCGCTGTTTTCATCCCCGTAACTTCAACATTTTTGTTCTTGTAATACTAGTCTGCACATATCAACACTTATTACTACAAGATTATTTTGTATTATTGCACACACAAGTGTTAATTCACCTGAGTGCATAACTGTAAAAATGTACTAGCAAACTTGTTAACACATATAAATGTATCACATTTGTTATATTAGAATACAAAATAAAAAAAATTATAAATGTGGGACAACCAGGATTCGAACCGGACACTCTTAGTTTCCAACCAAGTGCGTAAGACCACTACGCCAATGATCCTCATCGTATGCGACGCTGTGGGTTCATTTTAGATTATAGAAACATTCTCACATGCGCATTCAGTGGAATTTTATTGATGTAGTAGCTGATGTCAATCGACCTCCTCACATCATAAATTTCGAGTTTACAAAACTACTTCTTTACTACTATTAACTTCCAACATCAGGGAGACATAATGTCATCTCTTTCAACCCTTCCAAAATAAAAAGACAAAAAATTTTGCGTACAAGGATGATACTCTTTTCCACTCGAAAAATATACTCCTCGGAATATTGACAATTATATCTACAAACTTTCAGCGTATGTTCCATGCATAAATTCCTAACTTACATAATGGAAATAATTTGATATCAAACGAAACTCCTAACAGGGCTTGACAATTCAGTTTATATCATTTTCACAGACATTTTATACTTTCTGCATTTCCACCGAAGCACCACACGGTGAGGCTTTTCCATTAACATACTCAAAGGGCTCAATTATTCCGACCTATTTCGAGCGACTTAATTGGAGTTTTTGCATAAAATGAAAAAGTAATATGGTTGCTTCTTTGTGATGTCAATTTCGGTTGGCGTGAAGGAATCCGGATGAACCTTTTTTAATTTCCCGTGTTGGCCTTTGTGTCAGTGTGTACTACAAAAATGATTGCTAATTCCTCATCTGGTGGACGAGAATTAGAGTAATGACAGATAAAAGGGTCTTTCGGATGATCGTTCTGGGACGAAACAGTGAAATCGTGCCGAAAATTGAAGGTGAGCGAACATATGTTTTGTCTTTTGTACTGTTTGTTTTACTTGAACTATACCGATATCCAAGTAACAATTTAAATGTCATTTGTATTTATCCTAGTTTTACGTAAAGGCGCATTTAGTCAACATCATTTCAAAATTGTGCTTAAATATCTGTTAAAAACGAAAGTTGACACTGTTAAATGAAATGGCACCATTTATACAACAATATTAAGTTTATGCTAAAATCATGTTACTTTGAATATCCCAACTTTATAAGAAACTTACTTATAAGATGAAAATGTTGTCCATAATTCACGTGTACATAAAGTTTCATGTCATGAAATGAACCTATCATTCTTAAATTTATGACTAAATCTAAAACTTGTATAATATCCCTGCCAAAAATGTATCATAGAAACTGATAAAAAAATATATACTTAAGAGAATTTATGAGATCCCAGTTGGATAGTGAAACCGCAGATCCGTATAGAGCCATATTCGATATTCATCAGTATTTAAAAAACATTACAGGTACATATTCCTTTAATTTCGAATGTGTTTTTAGACATAACTGTTATCCATTTTCTATCAGCGATTACTGGGGTGGATACTATATGTTTCTATGAGGTCCTGCACTTTGAAAATAAATGAGAACGTATGAGATTTTATCGCAGTCAGTTATTTGAAAAAAAAATCATTGATATTCTGCGACGTCTGCGAGATTGTTACTGGCACGTTCCATTTGAAGATTGAATAAATAATCCAATGGATATTATAATTTTTCATGCACATACAGAAATAATGAAGTCATTTTCAAATTAGAAAAGGAGGTAGATCGGGTAGATCTGTCCAGACAGTTTTAGAACAATCTGTTTCTCGTCACCACTCTCACCCTACCGTAGCTGGCTATTTGCCTACTCTGATTCCGCTCTCTGATACGTGGTCTAGGCCGCACCATCTTCCGAGTAGAGGAAGAAGCACTCCGAGTAGCCGGTTAGAAATTAATTAATTTCATACATTCAGAAATTCAAAGCTCCCGACATGTGGAAGAACCATGCAGTTCATTCGAAAAGAAACAAAAACTGTTTATTAGCGAATACATTTGACATACGAGGGAAATAATAATTAAATAAATTTATTTCCTCTGGACATTTCACTTCAGTTGACTTCAACAACTCTTTGATATTGTTTTCAGGTTGGCTATATTTTATTTTTGTTTTTTGAAGTATTTTTTAGGGTAAACTTGAAAAACAGCATTGTGCTGAAACTGCCTTTTCATGTACATCTAGTGATCAAAAAAGGCGATTTATCATTATATTGTTTATTGAATAGTCGGCCAATATTCGAATTTTGACAGGTTTCAATAGGTCACAATAAAATTTGAATGTTTTCTCATAAGCTCAAGGAAAACATTAAAATTTTGAACTGATCTCAGTATTTCACATAATACATAGGTATTATTCTTTCCGTTCCAGATCTCTAGTTTGTGAAAGAGAGCTTGTTTTTAAAAAGTGTTTTCAAATTTAATTTTTCGATTTCAGTCATAATGCTCCTAGGGCTATTTTAACGTAAAAATATAGCTTGATGTTGTTTTTTATTATTAGGTTTCATACGGGATGTTTTATAGTCATCGCCACTATGATGTTTTTTTCTTGGTCTTCTAGATCTTGAACACCCAAATTTCACGAAGGCTCCCGTGAGTTTTGAAAAAAAAATTCTTATTATTTCGAAAGCAAAGCAAAACTGTTGTTGAGGAAAAATGAACATCGCAAAGCAACACTTTGTTTACACTGTTTTAACTGGAATATAAACCTGAATGACCTGAAGTTGCCATTACAGATTTTAAGGTATACATTTTTCACCAACCTCTCCAATTATGAATGTGAGGGAAAATGGAAGGACATAATAAAAGCAAACATTGTGCTACATCTGGATTTCATATGAATAATCCATGAAATAAAAGCAGTAAAATGATGGATTTTGTTTCCTCGTAACACCGTGATGTGGTCAGGTCATCCGTTGCTGAAAATTCAACATTATGAAAATGAACCCTTTTCAGTTACATTTATCAATGTTTACGATATGTTAATCACTCGTACATATGCTGAATATAGTTTAAATTCTATGTAGTATATGGGACAGTAATGAGTTTTAAAAATTGAAAACATAGCGTACAGATGAAATAAAAACTTAGTTACTGTTACAATTATACGACGTCAACATTATTTACAAGGTGACACTATTTGCAGCTGTGGTGGTTCAATCCCCTGGAAAAGGTACCATTCAACATCAAAATGTAACATGAGAGGAGAATACAGTTTTTATTGATAAAGCGTTGTGGTGATGAAAAAATTGTATATGTAATCCAACATACACAAACTTTCGAAGTAAATAAAAATATTATAATAAACATGATGAGTTACTCAAGCAATACCGGGTGTCCATGACGTGAGGTACGAATTCAAGTTTTTCATAGTTTTGAAGAAACAGGTTTCAAGTTTGGTACGTCGCTGTAGTACTTGAATACGGTCATACTGAACCCACAACTGAGAACATGTCACATAAGGTTCAACCGGAGGTGACCCCAAACTTTAATTCAAATGACACCCTGGCATTCGAAATAAGGACAACATAGTCGGATTGGTGGTTTCGTGTTTGGTTTGCTCATAGTGCTGGTAGTACTTGGTTGGTAATACTGTTTTGTTTCGTTTGAAAATACTGTCATTCTTCAAAATTTTATCTCACTCCCTCTCTCTCTCTCTCTGGTTGATATCTCCATTCTCCGTTCTGCAGACGCATACCATGTGTGCCGGAGAAAATGTGATTTTTCTTATAAATTTTAAAATATTTCGAAATGTTTTCATTAATGAATAATTAATTTAAATGGATGTGTTCGTGTCTAAGTGAAGAATGGTTTTAATGTTTCATGTTGTGCACGTTGACTTTTACTTCAAGTTTGTAAGTAATTCACTTATTTGTGTTTACCCGTCATTTTGTACAACATCAAATTTTCTGTCTTAAAGAGAAACATTCTCAATTGAAAATTGAATCAATACATGACTCCTCTGTAAATGGAAAAACCCTACAATAAAATTGAAGTTACTTTTTTGCAATATCTAACAGAAAACAATTACTTCACCGGCAAAAGCCACGTCCAGTTTCCATTGCGGGGATAGCTCGAACGAAGAGCGCCGGTTCACCGATATCTGAAGCCAAGCAACGCTAAGCGAGGCCATGGTTTGGATGGGTGACCAATGGACCTCCTTTCGATAGTCTCCTAGGATCGTGCTAGGAATCACACGTTAAAAGGTAAGACCTCGTTAATTCTTGGCTCGCACAAGTTTCGACTTTTGAAGGCTGCCGTTCGTAAGGGGACGACAGCTGGTTAACGGAAAAAACAATTTTAACAAACAAACAACAATGAGATAAGGGAGAATGTTATTCAGAAGTATCACTCACAGAAAATCGCTCATTCCATTGATGCGTGAATTGCATCTCTTTCGCTAGGCCTCCAATACATTTTGGTCGACAGAAATCTATTTCACTCTTCTAAGATCATCAGGGAGGTCGGAAGAATTGGAAAACATACTCTTCAGAAGCAATTTCGCACTGTAATGAGGAATTGTTGGACTATTTCTTGTGCGGTGAAACTTTGAAAATATTTTTCTGACATAAAACCTGTCATGGGTATGGCATGTTGGTTTTATTGAAAATATGAACAGGATGTTCATAAAGTCAGTTGTGGAATCATCTGCGACTGAAAGTTGGAATTTAGTCGCTGTTTTCCATCGTACAAGATAACCTCTCTTGGAAGGGATTCATGTTTTAAAGGGAAACATTCTCAATTGAAAATTGAATCAATTTTATCGTAAAATTTTTCCATTTCCAGAGGAGTCATGTATTGATTCAATTTCCAATTAAGAATGTTTCTCTTTAAAACATGAATCCCTTCCAAGAGAGGTTATCTTGTACGATGGAAAACAGCGACTAAATTCCAACTTTCAGTCTCCGATGATTCCACAACTGACTTTATGAACATCCTGTTCATATTTTCAATGAAATCATCAAATTTTCGTTTTATAGATCTGTCCCGATGAAAGAATAAAAAATTTTCCGAAAGGTTGACAATATAACAAAGAGTTTTCTTTGACTAAGCCCAGTGATTTGACTGCATCCTCAAGAATTTTCCGATTTTTCCTTAGCTAGTCAGTCAAGACTTCCTCTCCACTGTATTATTTTGTATATCGTTCATTAAAGTATCTGAACAGAAAGAAATTCGTTACTTATAATGTGTCTGATCCACGAATGCAATGTTACTTTGTAAACACTAAATAAATGTCAGACATGTGAAGGGTAAGGATTCGAAAATTTTACGTTACATGCAAGATACATTAACTGTACAGATTATATATCTACAGCATCAGATGTGGACGAACAAAAATGTATTTGTCTCGTAATATAGTTATTGTATGGCAGTGAGAGATCTGGAAATGAATCAAGTAATTTACGAGGGCTGTTTGGTAACTCCGTGACTATTTGAATAAAGAAAAAAAAAATTGGCAAATAAGCGTTTTATTTTTCAACATAATCTCCTTTTAAATCAATACATTTAGTCCAGCGTTTTTCCAGTTTTTTTATTCCTTCCAAATAATAGGTTTTCTCAAGGCCCTCAAAATAGGCGTTTGTTTCGGTTATAACCTCTTCATTCGACCCAAATCTCTTACCACCCAGCCATTTCTTCAGGTTTGGGAAAAGAAAATAGTCGCAAGGGGCTAAATCTGGAGAATATGCTGGATGGGGTAGTAGTTCGTAGCCCAATTTATGAATTTTTGCCATAGTGACTACACACGTGTGCACTCGTGCATTGTCTTGATGAAGCAGCACTTTTTTTTTCGCTAAATGTGGTCGTTTTTGCCTCAAATCAATATCGAATCTGTCTAAAAGCTCTGAATAATATTCGCCGATGATCGTTCTACCCTTCTCTAAGTAATCTATATGAATGACACCGCGTGCATCCCAAAAAACTGTGGCCATAACCTTGTTGGCTGACAGACGCACCTTAGCCTTCTTTGGTGCACGTTCACCAGTTGACACCCACTGTTTTGATTGTTCCTTGGTCTCTGGGGTATTGTGATGGATCCATGTTTCGTCTACGGTTATATAACGGCGTAAAAACTCGCCCGGATTGCGATTGAACTTTGCCAAACACTCCTTTGAAGTGGTCACACGGTTGCGCTTGTGGTCGAGTGTGAGCAATCGCGGCACCCATCTCGCGGATAGCTTCTTCATGTCCAAATATTCATGTAAAATGTGATGTACTCGCTCAGTTGAGATGCCTACAGCCTCAGCTACCTCACGTACTTTTATTCTCCGATCGTCCAATATCATTCCATGGATTTTATCGACGATTTCTGGCGTGATGACCTCTTTTGGGCGACCTGAACGTACGGCGTCACTTGTGCTGGTACGACCACAACGGAACTCAGTAAACCACTTCTTAACCATTGAAATTGATGGTGCAGAGTTCCCATAGTATTTATCAAGTCTTTCCTTGGTTTCAGTTATGGTTTTTTTACGCAAAAAATAATGCTTAATCAACACACGAAATTCACTTTTTTCCATTTTTGTTAAAATTCACGAGGTTGTCTGCTTCTAATTGCTGTCAAACACAAACCAAATGTCGCAGCTTGCTCAAAATTTGACAGTAGTCTATTGAAAGATGGTGGTTGACAGCAGCAGTGTTGCATTTAAAGTTACTGCGCGGGAAATTTAAAAAGTCACGGACTTACCAAACAAGCCTCGTATATCTACATATTGTTAGACAAAATAGTGATGGAAACGGTCACTATTGCCTCAGTGTTTGTTTATATTTTCAAATTGTTCATTTGTATTTTCTTGAATTTCTGATAATACATCGTGACAATTATAACATATTTTAATGAAATAAGAATCCATCGTTATAGAGCCGTTCTTGTCTATACACTTTTGTGGTGTTGACTTTAGATTTTCAGATGATGTACTACAGACTTTTCTAAATTTCCAATTATGAACCAACCTAAGCGCTAAGTAATTTTTGTTTTGTTTCTGGTTGTACGGATCAATATTCCTATGATGTTGTATTACAGTTTTTTCAGCCCATACTATTACAATGATTCTCGGTAATGAAATGTTTCATGGGCACTAAACTCATCAACAAAAAACTCATGAAATATAGTAATTAACAACTTCACAAAAATCTTTGAAAAATGCATTAAAAATAGGGTAGTACACTTCTGCAATGAAAATAATATTCTTTCTGAATCCCAGTTTGGTTTTCGAGAAAATAAATCAACCGAAAAAGCGGTATATCAGATAATCAACCAAACTGACAATTGCTTCCAAAACCAAGAAAAATGCATTACTGTATTTTTGGACTTGGCCAAAGCATTCGATACGGTAGATCATGACATTCTTCTCCAACGCCAGTCTGACACTGGTATAAGAGGCATCGCATTGGACATTTTTCAGGATTATTTGAGTAATAGACTGCAACAACTCAGTAAGTGATCCCTTACCAGGGGTGTGCCGCAGGGAACGGTGTTGGGGCCAATACTGTTTCTGCTGTACATTAATTATATTTTTAATATTGCTAATTTTAAGGGTAAAATAACATCATTCGCTGACGACACAGCAATTACATTTATTGGAAACACTTGGGACGAAGTACAAACTCTGTCTGAACAGGTATCACGACAATTTTCTATTGGCTTAGTGAAACTTACTGAGTGTCAACGTTGAAAAAACGAAATATATCGCATTCTCGCCAACAAGCAGTGACCAACCGATAGAAAATGTTATGAAAATACGCAAACCCTCATGTGAAACTAATATGAATTGTGGCTGCACTTTCATAAACAAAACAAATACAGTGAAAGACTTGGGTGTACTTGTGGATCAATGCCTTCGATGGAATAGTCATATTGATTGTACTGTTGTCAGATTACGTAAACTCATCTACAAATTCTACCAGCTCAGAAATATAGTGAGTCAGAGGTTAATGCTAAAAGTTAATGATGCTTTGGCTGAGTCCATTATTTGTTATTGTATTATAGTGTGGGGTGGAACATTCAAGTCCTCTTTGAAGAAGCTAGAAGTAATCCAAAATACTCTGTTGAAAATTATGTTGGGAAAAAACAGACGACATTCTACAGAGTTGCTCTACAATGAAAGTGGTTTGTTAGATGTAAGAAAACTGTATATTTTCTACTCTATTTTATGGACTGTTAGCTCTCCAAGAACAACTATTCAGCATGCTCATAATACTCGGATAAGTGAGGATCTGACTTTATATGTGCCAAGATGTAAGCTCACCCTAAACCAAAAATTTATATCGTATTTAGGACCAAAACTCTATAATGCATTACCTTCACAATTAAAACAAATCCACAGTAAAATTAAACTGAAAAGAGAACTGAAGACATTCATAAAAAATAATAATTATAAAAATTTTGAAAATATTCTTGATAGATAATCCACATAAGGCTTAGGCCGGAACTTATTGTAAACCACTGCTACTTGCGTTGTCCTTATCCACATTTCTTTCATTCTCTCTTTCTTTTCTTCTTTTCTTCTTATCTATCTTTCTCTTTCTTTCATTCTCTCTATTTTCATCTTTCTACACTTCTCTCGCTTTTTTAATGATCTGCGTTGAATATATTTATATGTTATCTGCTGTGTTGAGTTTATTTGGTTGCTCGCTACAACACAAGCTTGCTTAGGTAGCGACAATCGCTTTAAACTCAACAGAAATACACCTAATTTGTACCTCGTTGCCGAGGACGACCTGTAAACTTATTTTTCTGAATAAAAATTTCTGATATTTCTGAATTTTATTATCCCAATTTCTGTTACTATTTTTCTTGAAGACGTCTCATTACTGCACATTACTTCTTCCGAAAATTGAAATGTAACTTTCAACCTGTATATTAGCTAAATAGCTAAACTTTTTTGTGAAAAGGCTATTTGCATCAGGCTAACTGGACTATGAATCTGCCGAAGCGGAAATTGTCATCAAGCCGTTCTCCTCAAATTGCTCGTTATCAAGCGGGCAGGTGTCACTAGTTCGATACCGCACTACTTCATCGACATGGCTACGTCTACTAGGGTTTCCAGAGGTAATCATTTTTGGGGTTATGAATGGCTGACAGAACCTCATTTCGAAGGATATTGAGTGTTGACTGGTCCCTTGTTCGCGTAATCTCTCTAGGGCTACTTAGCAGTTGACTTCCCGATGGAATAGTAATGGAGATGTCTATTATTATCTTTGGTAGGAATATACCAGCGGTAGTTGAAGGGTCAAGTAAATTTGAATTATAATCATTAGCATGAATAGATAGAATTGAATATGTCGAACGGTTTTCGGGAGAATACCAAACAAAGAAAACGAAAGGAACGAAAGGAAGAAGAATCTCATTTTTCTAACAGGTTCACTGTCCTAAAGCTATTTTTCCGTCAACCGTTACACGTCGCCACTTAAATTTGTATGCCCTTCATGTGGTTCGCAGGATTTCGTGTTAATTTAGATATACGACCTACGTCCTACGACCAATATGTGGGTAGTAAAAAATGAATAATAGAGAGTTGAAGTGCTGCCATGAACGTAAACGTTAACGTACAAATTGACATCTACGCATGCGCATTCGTCAGCTTTTCACGTTAACGTCAAAAATAGGTTTACGGGCATACGTAACCTAACGGTCTCACACGGATTCCTTAAAAATCAACGCACGTTAACCGAAGAATATACGAATCACACCGATGACTTGCGAATGAGCGAATTTTTACTTTAAAGCCATAAAATCATAAAGTGACAAAGCAATATTTACAAGTTTACATCAATCATCATTTCTTCAATGTATTTTTGATGATCTTGCTTGGTATTTCGCTTTATTTAAAACAATGAACATTTCGAAAAGCCAATTCCGGAAGAATTTGATTTGCATTTGGCAAGCGAGGCATATGGTCAAAATCCCTATTAAGATCCGCTAAGTAGAGTTCATCTTACAATTGTTCATAGAAAACCTCTTTGTTGTAGCAGGGATAAACGAAAGTAACATAGTCTATATTATACAGCCAAAATTTATCCGTAAGAATATATTCAAGACAAATGCTAGAAAATTAATTAATTGCACACTATCAAATATAGTACCAAAACTAAATATTGACATTCAAGAAAGAATGAAATGTCATTAGCAATGTGAGTAAACAATCACTTGGATTGGTAGCAGAGAAAAAATAAATGTTTTTTTCGCAAAAAATGCACTAGTGCATGTTTTTTCACGAAAAATTCCACGTCACGAGTGCATTCGTAAACCGAGACGTAGTATTTTTCCATCAAAAAATTTTGCCAATTGTTGGCAACTGTATATTATGCAGTCAAAATTTAACCGTCAGAGTATTAGGTCGAGTTATATTCGTCAAAACATATGCTCGAAAATGACCTGATTTTTTTTCACGAGTGCATGTTTTTTCTAGAAAAATTTCATAGCATGAGTTCATTCGTCATACAGTGCATTCTGCTTAAAATGAGCCTCCCTGAATAACTTTTGGAACAAATATTTTCAAGAAAAATAAAAAAACACGTCAACAATAGTAAACAGAAAGACACATTTTGACATTTTCACATTGACGTTACTTTCCCTACACTTTGAGGTACACCACACCTGATTTTAGTATTGGGTAATTGGAATTCACGTTGTTCAAGCACACTTTTTGTTGTCTACTCTTGTTGTCTACTCTTGAGATTGGCATCCATTAGCAATAAATTGATATAATGTAAGATATGCAAGAAAAGCAAAATAAACACAAATTAATATGTTAGGGTTAACGGTTGACATAAGTTCAACTTCAACTCAATTTCATAACCACCCGTAAACGTTATATTTCGTACGTTAAAATATACGTGAAGGTTCACGTACTGTAATCACTTCAACTCTCTAATTAGTCATGTCCAAAGATGTAGTCAACTGCAGACTAAAAAAGGGCATATAGTTGCCAAACAAAATTATTTTATGATATTTTTCAAGTGGCATCATCAACGTGATGTTCATAGACAATCCACGTGCCATGATCATCAAATGACAGTTTATGGGAAAAAAAGAAATAGAGAAGATAAAATCAAACCATTATCTATAATAGAGTATAACAAGTGGGTATATATCTCTGACCAATCATCTAGTTATTATTCTTGTCTTCAAAAGTCTCTGCTTTGGTACAGAAAACTGGCAGTTGAAATAATGTGTGGGTACGTCACTGTATCAAAAAATAGTATGCTTTCAGAAATAACAGTTTAGAAGGTAACGCTGACGTTTTTATTTAAATTTAAAAAAAATTCCCATGTATTTTTGTACGCATATCTTTGGGTAAGCCTTGGTATATTGATGTATTGAGAATATGTACGACGAAAGACTATGAAGAATGGAAGGGTCGATGTTATGATGTGATGATGAATATGATCTTAACAGATGTACGTAGAGTTTTGTGAAATCATACGTCAGTTATTGTTTGGTTATAATAATTACCTCTACAAAATGCGCTTTTCTGACGAATATTCATTTTGTTCGAATGGACACGTGAACAGGCACTGGAATTACTGGATTGGCGTAAGTCCTCATTGGTATATTCACAAACTCGGCGGAAATTTAATGTTTTGGCTGGGATTCTGAGAGGCCATATTATAGGTACATATTCAAATAATGGTAATCTTAACAGGCAAACGTTTGTTGAACTTCACGATACAACTTTGTACACCAGAATCACTCAAGAGGAGCTGATTATGCTCATGATGAATCCTAACATTTTTTTTGCTTTTTCACAGATTTCATCGAAATGATTTAAAAATGACAAGGTGCTAAGTGTAACGTCACCAATATCGTTAGGAAAATCGATAGGATTCCTCATCAAAGAAATACTTATGCTTACAACATGACATTTGTCAATGTTCAAATATAAAATATTTTCAATTGTCCAGTTATATACTATATCAAGAGCTTTTTGTTGTACCACACAATCTCTGCTAGTTCGAATTTCTTTGAAACATTTGACATCGTCTGCAAAACCTTTGGAAAAAATGGAAAAATGAAGACTCGCTGTTAGATCATCGATGAATAAGTCAAACAGAATAAGGACAAGGTTGGATACTTGTGGAATACCTGAATTTATTTCACAAAAAATAGAGAGACACCTATTACACTTTTTAATGAAGTTTTGATTCTGCAGATAATTTTTCTAATAAATGACTAAAACCAAATTTGTTAACTTTCGAAAGTTGTTTTGTGTGATCCATCTTTTCAAGTATTTTCGAAAAATTGGGGAGAGTCAAGTCATTTTCGAAAGCTCTAAAAACATCTTTGTGAATATACTTTAAATGTATTCTCCACATTTTACACATAAATCTGATGGTGTATTTATGCAGCAGTTTTGAGTCATATGTCATAAGAATATTCGTCAATGATTGGTTGGAATGAACGGTTCAACCAATCATTGACGAATATTCTTCCTTGTGACTGAAAACTTATGACTTAAAACTACTTCATAAATCCACCATAACCAGCATTTCATAAAACCTCTCGAGTTGACGCTGATTAAGTAAAGAGTTTTATGAAACACCACTTAACAAAAACATATTTCGAATTCCTTGCGAAGAACATACTGTATAAAACTGAGAATGTGAAAGGATGGATACAATCTATGCAACAATGTGACAAAGTCAATTGCAATATCTTTTAACAAGTGACGGTGAACTCAGTTGATGGGTTTTTTATGTAGACATCCATAAGCTATTTAAGTATCTTTTAGCCGATAATGCAGAAGGTCTAACAATTTTTTAAACGGTCGTTAAATATGTGTGCAATGATAGTGTGCAATGAAAACTTTAGCTTGATTAGAATTCAATAGTTTAATTTGCTCGAGGGAAATGGGGAAAATTTCCAACTCCTACACTTGAAGATGTCATTAACACTAATATCGAGGGTAAAAACATAAGAGATCATGTTCCCTGTGTTCGAACTGTATGAAAGTGGCATGATCATGTCTCTCTCTCTCTTTTCCTCTCTATGTCAGTTATCTGTCTGCCTGGGAGACGAGAAATCATACTTTGAACACCATGAATATCAATTAACAGAGCAGCCATTGTGTACTGAGCAGACCGTAACAAACTCAATCAACTGAACGACCTTCTAATTACTGAAAACTTAATCAAATTATTCGATTCATTAGGCCCAGTGTGTTACATTCATTGAAGTCTCGGTCTCGTCTGGAAATAGAATGGCATTGCAACTGAAGCACTAGGAAATTCCGTAGTAACAGTGCTCGTCGGATTTTTTATTACAACTTGAACAATTTTTATTTGATTTTTCACAGATACCTGACTTAAAACCCTATAAATCAATGTTGATTTCCTCTTACGATAATAATTATAGATTATGTTCTTTCTGAAGTTAGTTGCTATTATTACTGTTATTCCCGTCAACCGGTTGTACCCCTACGCGCAACCCTCAGAAGTCTTCGTGAGACAGCGGCCCTTGTATTTTAATGTGCGATGCCATGTACGAGACCCATGACCACGCTGAGAATCAAATCCACGACTATTTGCTTGGGAGGCGAACACACAAATTATTTGAATGGAATTTTGAGGGGGAAGTTCGTTTATGGTTTGATGGTAATTTTCCTCATTACTAGTAATGTTTGTGCAGAACTGCTTTATAATTGAATATTGTGAGGTACCTGCATTGTCATTAGAAGAAACTCATCGTTTGTTTCGAATCAGAATGTGATTGGATGTTTTGTCGAGAATGTTTATTATCTTCGTGTACTTTCTCTACAGGCATTTGAGGTGTACTGACTAGCAAAATGTTCATTTCCTAATCTATTTAGGCACGTTTTGCTCTGTATATGAAACTGTTTCGTATCAGAGATAGGTAATTCAAGAAAAATAAACTACCCAAATACCAAAACTACGACACAATCACTCTCGACGCGCGTTTCGCCGACAGAGTTAGCATCTTAAGGAGCTAAAAGCTTACTGAACGACTTATCATACCTTACTTCTATTTCATAATGGACGTCAAATTTTCTAATACAGAGAAAATTATTATCAAAGAGTTAGCTGGGGTGAACGGCTATTCTGTGGACTTTGTAGACAAATTGATTAGAAAAAATAGATTAAAAGAAACACTTCGAAACTCTTCCAGCCGTATGCATAGTCAATCTCCAGCGACTCGCCAGAGTTTCGCCGTTCGCTACACAAGGATTATAATGCACAGTCGAGCTCCAAAAAAGTGACAACTACGCGATAAGCCCCTTTTTGGCGAAACGCTGGCGATGTACAACTTTTTTGGAGCTCGACTGTGCATTATAGTTCTTGTGTAGCGAGCGGCGAAACTCTGGCTAGTCGCTGGAATTGACTATGCATACGGCTGTTCGACTTTTCAAAAAGAGGAAAACCCTCCTTATGTCGTCATCCCATGGTCCAAATGGGATACTCAAGGTTTCGAAGGTATTTTCAGAACCCTTGATATGAAGTTGGTATATACAAAACTTCGTGTAAACTTCAGCAAGTAACGGGTACTCCCAAAGATAAAACAGATGGCAAAGAAAAGTCGGGGATTTATGAAATTAGCTGTAAGGACTGCGAGAAAAAGTATTTGGGTCAAACCCGAAGGGCCATGGAAATACGGTTCAGACCGTGTGGCCCAACATGCATTGGATCACGACCACCTATTTGATGACACAAGTTTAAAATTGATCAGAAAGATACATGACCATAGACTTATCGATCGATGCATTCGAGAGTCTGCAAATTGACAAATGTAGAAATAATTTGGTTGCTGATATTCCATACAGCCCATTTTTCAAGTTTATAGTACATTGAATTTTTCTTTTCTTCACAAGATATTATTTATTCCAAGAAATGTCATCAAATCCAAACCAATTAGGATAACATTAAAATTAATTTAGTGCAGGTAAATTATTAGAATTAGTAATAAACAAAACTAGACAAATTTGATAATGAGCGCGGTTGGACTTCAGATAAGTAGTAGATAGAGTAGGTAGATTCGAAGTGGTAGATAATTTGACGTCCATTATGAAATGTGCTATAATCTAACTTTTTAGAGACAATATATACCCAAATCATATCGCAGTGCTCAACCGGAGCCCTTTCCCAATAAACAATTTTCGTGACTGATATTTTTATAAAGTATTTATAAAGGTTACACAATTATATAAGGAAATGCTTAGAAGTTTCATTGCAACACTTATAGTAAATTAGGTTTATCAGGGTTTTATGCCATTACTGTTAGTTCTGATTTATAATGAAGTGTTGTAACTATTTATATCACTGTGTTATAAAACTTGAAGTAATAGTTACCTCAATTTATATAAGGTTTGCCGCTACTTCCGTAATAAAACTAATGGTTTCTGAGTTTTATAGTAGCATCGTTGTTTGCCTTTTTAAAACTTCATATATAACTAAAGTTCTTTTATACATACGTTATGAAACTTTTAGTAACAACTTCTTTTATCTGTGTATATAGGTACATAATTGTGAATATAACTATGATTAATAGCTGGAAAAAAATCAAGTACAGCAGTACATTTTGCCGGAAAGTTTCTAGGCGTTTTTCCAGAATAACACAAATAGTGCCAGCATCTTTTGTTAAATTAAAAAGTTCCACTTTATCAACCAATGACACAGAAAAGAAAAGTTTTGATAATGAAATTGAGACCACTGCAAACTCATTAGTGTTTTCTGAAAATAATGAGAATGCTAATGACAATCCTCTTCTTGGTTGGGGGCCAAAATAACGTTCCGTCTCTTTCCCATGCCGATGGTACAATTGTTAGTGGGAAAACTAGGGCAAAAACCTAGTTCTCTTGTTTGCACAACTTTGAACATTTTAGTTTGACTGGCTCCAACACAAACATACAGGTTAATATTACTATGCATAGCTTATATAAATTACGGTTTTATAAAATAGTGCTGATAACTTTACGGTTACTATTATATAAATGAAAATGTTTATTGGGTTGAGTGGTTCCATAGAGTTCACATATCGTGTTATCTCTGTGGTGAATTTACGTTATTGAGAAGGAGTCCCCTTTCTTAAGCTGAGGATTTCCTAATTCATTAGATACAACTGATGTACGTTTTCTATAAGTTCAATGACAGTATAGTTGAACCAACAAATCTTCTACTGCTTTCAGATCAAATCGGATAGTTTCATCAATCCTCTGTAATTTTATCTGTTTATCAGGAGATGAGAGGAATAGTAGATTGAATTTATTTTTTCAATGGATAACTTATTGACATTTATTTCAAGATATTTTTCATTTTCTGTTTTGAATGTATCCATGCAGATTTCAACTTTTGAACGAGAAGTTTATTTGTTAATATCTACCACGGAGACTATATTATACAGGGTGTTATGTAATAAGTGTCCGATATTTAACAGGACGATTCCTCAGTTATTTATAAGGTAAAAAGTTCATATAAACATGGGTCCGCAAGGCCTTCAGTTTTGAGATAGAAGGTGTTGAAAATTTATTTTTATTTTGGTTTTTCTTTAATAAATTTTGAAATGATGTCTATATTTGAACAAAAATTGGTATTTGGGTACTTTTCAATATGAGAACTTCAAATTTGATCTCTGTTTGGCACTTTATTGTAGGGGGCGCCACCTACAGGTCTTTGTATCTTTTGGAGAGTCACAACTTTTTCGTGCATGTATGTATCACATTTTCTAGAAAGAAAAACATATTCCACTATCATTTTTACGTGAAAACGGAATACTTGTCATAAGTCGCTACAAGCAGCCGTTTTCGAGATATTTTAATTTAAATTAATCGATGTATGCGTTTGTCCAAAAATTTAAAAAAAAGATTTTGTTTTTTTTATTTAACCTAGAAACATTTCAATAGCTAATTCCTAATAAACCATAAATAACGGAACACTAAATATCAATCTAATTCAAAATTATAATAAATGTTCGAAATGTCCACCTCCTGCCTGTATGCACGCATTCAATCGTCTTCTCATTGATTCTCGCACTCTTTGGAAAATTCCTGGAGTATCTTGAATCGATCTGCATGCGTTAATTATTCGATTTCTTAATTCTTCTCTATTTTGGATAGGTGTCTGGTAAATTAAGGATTTTAGATGTCCCCACAGGAAAAAATCTAAACGATTAAGGTCTGGTGACCTAGGGGGCCATGGTTGAGGCCCTCCCCGACCAATCAGCGGTTGCCAAAAGTTTGGTCTGAGATTTCTCGCGCTTGTATGCTAAAATGTGCCGGGGCACCGTCATGCATAAACCACACTTCATGTCGTAGTCTAAGCGGCACATATTCCAGTAAAATAGGCAAATCTGCTTCAAGAAAATGACGATATCTCTCTCCGTTTAATCTCCCCGGAATAAAGAATGGGCCTATCAGATAATCTCCAAGGATTCCTGCCCACACGTTGAGAGAGAACTGTTCTTGAAAATGTGATTCCTGTATCGCATGGGGGTTTTCCTCTGACCACAAATGATTGTTGTGAAAATTGCGTATAGGTATAGAGTTGCGTGAGAAATTTGCTTCGTCGGTAAACAGGATTTGGTTTTCAAATACAGGATTTTGAATAAGGCGTTGGAGAAACCAACGACAGAAGTTGATACGTAACGGAAAGTCACGAGGGAGGAGTGCCTGAACTCTCTGAATATGGTAGGGAATTAACAAATTATCAATTAAAATTTTCCATACCAGAACATGAGAAATGTTCAACGTCAGCGCTATTTTCCTGGAGCTTGTTTCCGGGTGTTCTCCTACCAGATTAAGAACTGCTTCCTCGGTTGCTGGGGTTCTTACCGTCCGATGTGCACCCGACAGATGACTAGTTTTCTCAAAACTTACTGTTTCCCTTAACCGAGTGTGAATTCTTGAAAAGGTTTTTGAAGTAGGAGTTGTGCGGTTCGGATAACGCTCCTGATATAAACGTCTAGCCTCATATGCATTTCCGTTAGCGAGTCCGTATGTAAAATGTATGTCAGCATACTCTGCATTGGTGAAGTTTACCATTTTCAATAAAATTATCACACTAGTAACAAATAAAACTATTCAACTATGCGTCAAGATATAATTTTTGAAATGACAGCACAAAAATAACATTGGAACAAACTTACTAGCCTACTTGATTATTTAATTTTCAAAGAGTTCGCGAATCAATGAGAAGGCGATTGGATGCATCGATTAATTTAAATTAAAATATCTCGAAAACGGCTGATTGTAGCGACTTTTGACAAGTACTCCTTTTTCACGTAAAAATGATAGTGGAATATGTTTTTTTTCTAGAAAATGTGATACATACATGCACGAAAAAGTTGTGACTCCCCAAAAGAGACAAATACCTGTAGGTGGCGCCCCCTACAATAAAGTGCCAAACAGAGATCAAATTTGAATTGCTCATATTGAAAAGTCCCCAAATACCAATTATATTTCAAATATAGACATTATTTCAAAATTTATTCACGAAAAACCAGAATAAAAATAAATTTTCAACAGTCTCTATCTCAAAAGTGAAGGCCTTGCGGACCCATGTTTATTTGAACTTTTTACCTTATAAATAACTGAGGAATCGTCCTGTTAAATATCGGACACTTATTACATAACACCCTGTATGTTGAGAGAAATGCTTCATCCTACCAGACAAACGCGAAGATGTTTCTACTAAAACAGGGATATATTGTCTATGTATGCAATAATTTCCGATTGTACAATTATGAAACTAAATTTCAAGTTGACCTTTGAGGTTGAGTCGACTCTCCTCGTATTTTGAGGTTAAATAGTTGAGACAAACAGACATTCTATATTCCATGAAACTTAATCAGAAATTCATTCAGCTGCTCCCCCAATCCCTTCAATGGGGGTTATTGAAATACAATTCCATTGGCATAAACGAAGAACTCAACCTCATTAAATTGTCCGGACGACCATCGCGAACGATTATCCTACCCCAACTCACGCAACATTCCACAACTTCCGCTACGAGGAATTCTATGGCATAGAACGGGAAAGTAAATTACGCTTGAAATTAATGTACCAAAAATAGATATAACTCGAATTTATGAAGGATAGTTTGCTGTTTCAGACGGAAATGCTCTATGAAGTTTTACGTCTCGGGCAACTTTTAATGCAAACTCTCGGAGGAAATCAGGAAAGCGTCTAGGGTTTGGTAAGCGCCACTAAGTTGCTCGCGATAGTTGTGGCGAACTAGTTTTCCCAATTATCCGGGAGGGCTGTGTTTCTGACACAACGCAGAGCTTACAATAAACAAATGGCTCCTAAATCAACATGAATTTTTGTTACGGTTTCACCAGAGGGTCTTTTGAAACATACTTTTACGAACGTGGTGATAAGTCTGAAAAGGAAGGCAAGGAACTCGATACTCTTTTCTTCCAGTGATTGCGGAAGAACTGATAAATACCGTCATATTTGTAATCGAATGTATTCTTAAATTGTTCATGTACTTCTGGTATGTTGAGGAAAGTATAGTGAATGCGAATTTTCGACCAAAGCCAGAAATAATTTTGAAAAGAACTGGTTCAGTCTGTATGGGATGGGATTGAGAATAGCCTGTTGTAACGAAGCCCCAAATCCAAATTCCATCGACAATATCCCTCATATTATATAATCCAACCAAATGCCATCATTTTTTGAATTCAAACCAAAGAGAAAAGTACTTCTCGAAAACACTGTCTCCAGCCCGTGGTATTTTCAAATCGGTGTTTTGCTTCTTCCCTATTTATACGTTTCCATAGTAACAACAATTTCTGTGAATAGAGAAACGTCAGTTTGACGGTTCAACTCTTCAACTGACATTAATGACACATGATGAACCGTTTCTGCAACACGCATTTGGTCGATAACAATTTAATGTATTCGTGAAATTGTCTCATCGAATATCCCTTCAAAATGCAGAATTTTCAAAATATCGTAATATCACCTTGCCAGTCGCTCAAACTGTGTTGCTGTACAATACACCACGCGAGCAATCTCTCGTGGTGTTTCTAAGCGACACAGTTTTCGTGACAGCAACGGTGAAAGTATTTTTTGAATGATTTCATTGAAAATATGAACAGGATAGGATGTTCATAGAGACAGTTGTGGAATCAACTGCGACTGAAAGTTGGAATTTAGTCGCTATCTTCCATCGTACAAGATAACCTCTCTTGGAAGGGATTCGTGTTTTGAAGAGAAACATTCTCAATTGAAAACTGAATCAATACATGACTCCTCTGGAAATGGAAAAACCCTACGATAAAATTGAAGATACTTTTTTGTAACATCTAACAGAAAACAACTGCTTCCCCGGCAAAAGCCACGCTGGACATTGAACTACATCTGATAGATATTGAGAAAGACCCTATATAACTTGAGAGAAAAAATCTGAAAGTGAAAATTTGCATTTTCATTCAGATAGTTGATTATTTATTAAATGTCCAGTTTCCATTGGAGATTCTTATCTAGGAGTGAGTGATATTTCTGAATAACATTCTCCCTTATCTCATTCATAGATAAGAATCTCCAATGGAAACTGGACATTCAATAAATAATCAACTTTCTGGATGAAAATGCAAATTTTCACTTTCAGATTTTTTCTCTCAAGTTATATAGGGTCTTTCTCAATATCTATCAGATGTAGTTCAATGTCCAGCGTGGCTTTAGTCGGGGAAGTAGTTGTTTTCTGTTGGATATTACAAAAAAGTAACTTCAATTTTATCGTAGGGTTTTTTCCATTTCCAGAGGAGTCATGTATTGATTCAATTTTCAATTGAAAATGTTTCTCTTTAAAAAATATTTTTTGAATATTCAGCATTTTGTCGAGATATTACTACTGACAATTTCCCTCATATTATATATAACAACCAATTGCCATAATCCTAATATTAGTTATATTCTCAACTAGTTAGCGACTATCTTTCCTTTATGAGGTATTATATACCAGGTGACCGCAGAAGATAGTTCGCACCTCTAACTATTTTGTTTATGGAGAAAATGGAATGAAATTTGGAGGATCTGCATAACACATGAAATTACGTCTTTTCAGGTTCATGCAGCTCACGGTTTCACCGGAAGTGACTTGAACTTTCGATTTTTAAACGAGTATTTTTACCTCTTTTGTCTCCATATGATATTCTGGATACAACCATGTATTTGTATCTTTTTGTAATATTTGTTTTTTTTATTTTGAATTTTAATTTTCAATCCAGAGTGCTATGGATATGTCCAAATCATTAACTGCAGCCCTAAAATTAAGAGAAAAATACAACTTCACTGTTTTCGGTAAAAATGTATGATCTATGTGAAATTTTTTTATTGAAATAACAAACTTTTTTCAAATGACAACATTGTGACTCATCGGGTTAGGTGGAAAAACCATTTTATCAATATTAATTTGATACCGCACACTAATAGGTTCTAAACAATATTCCGTTTAAAAAACTCAACATACTACATTAGATCTTTCTTAAAATGAAGCTTCTTTTGGTATTAAAATAAGATTCAAATGAATCGAGTTACCTGTGACAAACACAAGTCATAAAATATAATCATTCAGGAGTTTGAAAAACATGGTAATCATAATATATTTGTATGGAGATAATTTATATTATCAGCTTTTGGATTATTGATTTTATTTCATCAGTTGTGTTGGTCACAGATTGCTCGATGTATTTGAATCTCATTTTAATCTCGTTGAGATAGGTACTTCATCTTGAGACATTTCTAATGTAATATTTGACTGTTTTTTTTTTAATGGACGTTTGTTTGAAACCTAATAGAGTGCAGTATCAAACTTATCATAATAAATTGCACTTTAATAAAGTTAAGTAAAAGTCGTCTCCACAATATATATTTCACCCCAAGGGCAAGGGGGAACGCAGCTTTGGCAAGCAACTTGTCAAAGTGTCTACGTTACAAGAAAGTCAAAAACATATTTTCGAGCATAGTAATGCACATCTTCAGTTGAAGTAATACAGGGGTTAAACTGAAATTAGCAAGAAAAACACTAGTTACAATTTTGAAAAATATGAAATTTACAAAATACTTAGAACCAAAATGGATACTCACATGGCATGGAGACTTGAAATGTAAAAACGTAAAATTTAGGTATGACTTAAAACATCGGTGGCGCAATTAAGGGCCAAAATACTGGAATTAAGGAGGAATGGTCGGGGACCATTCCAACAATGGAACCACCAGCCGAAACATGAAGAGATTTTTTCCCAACTCGACGGCCACCCTGTTGCCATTTGATACATAGTTGTATTCAGTATGTCATCTGGAGACCAACTAAGTGGAAATATACTGGGCGTCTCGTTTGGAAATCGAAATTTAATGTCACTTCTGGAGAAAAAAGTAGTTGCATGAAGCTGGGGAAGTTGTCAATGTTTTATGTCATATAAATATCCTCCTAATCTGATTCTATTATCTTCAAAAACAAAAAAGTTATAGAGGCGAGCCACTTTCTGCGGACACCTGGTATAGGTACATTTCCTTCATAATAATTACGCCTGGGAAAACAAATTTGTTCATGCATTTTCAACAAGCCGTTACTATAAAGAGTTTTCTCTTACTTGCTGCGAGCCCTACTATTAGTTGAATTAAAACAATATATATATATATATATATATATATATATATATATATATATATATATATATATATATATATATATATATATATGAGAAAGTATTTGAAGAAAGAAAAAATGACACATGAATCTATGACAAGTTACACACTGTGGATTAATTGGAATTAATCATTCAATTGCATTCACTAAATCATAAAGAAATTAACAAAGGTAACTTATGATTTTTTTTCACAAATAAGAGAGAGATGAACCACCCGATATTTCAAAGTGACCGAGAATGTTTTAAAATTTTGATACATCGTAATTCATAAAATATCCAGCATCATCCCTATTAACCACTCAATAGATTCATATTAGGATCATTATTTCAGTAATAAGGCCGTAACTCTTTCTACAACCGCTTCCCTTCAATGTAAAATCAGACCTCATTATCGATTCGATGAACGGTATAATATTCTGTAGAGGAGGAAATCTTCTTTGAAATTGAAAAATTTCTATGAAATATTCTGAACAAAGGACGTCGATAATAATACCCCTTAAGTCAGGATCTTCGAGAGCTTGTATTGTTTTTCGTTTGTGTTATATTTACGCAATAATTCCAACAAAGTTCGAGGTGTGCCGGAGAATATCAAACAAATGAAATAAACGAATTCTACAACGTAGCTGCAATCAATTCAAACATGAAATGATAGATGTAAAAGTGAATTAAAATTGATGGAAATATGTTAAAAAAATTCAATTTGTCATGAGAATAAAGAATATAGGCGCCGAGTAATTTGTATGCTGGATCTAACGAAAACAAATGCTAGGCGATTACCCACCTTAAAAAAATCATGGTTGTTATTGAATACGAAAGGGAACATACAACTGAATAATAATTATAACTTTTTACCATTGGAAGAAATCAAAAATGATTGAACAAACTTAATGAAAAGCTCAAATGTATTGGAAGATAACTACCATTAAGTGATAACATAAGTACAGTGATGAATAATAACAGCTATTTAGGATACAAGTGTGAAAAGTGTATGTTTACAGCATAGATGTTCTTCACCAGTATCACATGTAAGATGGAAGCTTGGCAAAGAGGCCCTGGTTCCAAACGCAATCAAACGCCTTGGAAATATCTAATGTCATGACCATAGTGTCACTATATACAGGGTGTAAATTTGAAAACTTTCAATGCGAATATCTCGCAAAATAAAAAAGTTAGAGAAACGCCATTTGGCACAAAGGCTAACGAGTTAGGGGGAACTGAAACCACCATATTTCATTGAAGGCACGAGTCACCCCTTAGGCGCGACACACACCAACTGTAAAATGTCAAATGTCACTACCTCTTTTGTAATACCTGAAAATGAAAGGTCTCATTCAGTAGTATTCCCCTGTACAAGAATTTTCATTTTCATCCAACACTGGGTGGCACAAAAACATTTTCGAATGAATAAGTTGTATTGTTTGAAAATGATAGTTTATTTGATCAGATGCTCAAAATGCAGTCCATTCAGTTCTAAACAATAGTACAATCGATTTTCAAATACCATTCTTGTTAAAGAGGATATTTCATTTCATCAGATAGTCACCATTTATTCCAGTTTGTTGTAAACAAAAAACAAAATCATGTTGGAGCATTCCTTCAGAATAAATAAAAAGTACTCGAAAAAGTAGCATCGTTTTTAACGGGTTCGTACCTACCTATCAACGTTGGTAAAATTTAGTTCTTTGTGCAAGGTTTTACTGTAGAGTCAGGAAATCGTCGAGTTGAAATTATCTCAAACGAATTGCGAACTCTCATTTTCTGTTCATCATGGTCTACAGTTTGGGTTACAGAAAAATGTAAGTCATACTTACATCAGACTACTGATTCTTAAATTTGAAGAAACATGATCAGTGGCAAACAAAAAAAGACCAATCCAAGAGTACTCAATGAAGCGGCACAGGTGGAAGTTTTAGGACATTTTGCTATAAATCCTACAATGTCTCTACGTCAAGGTTCAGCGATAACAGGAATTTATCATCAAGCTAACTGTCTTGTACTCAAACTTCATGAGTTTTACCCATACAAAATGCACATTCTTCAGGAGTTGCGGTAGGACGACCCTGATCAAAGAATTCAATTTTGCGAGAACATGACCGAAATGTTACGTATTACTTCCCGGTTGCTAAAAAATATTTGTTTTACCGAAGAATCCACTTTTTTTTTAATGGTGCAGTGAACAAACACAACTGTAGGTACTGGAGTGACGAAAATCTGCATGTCGTCAGGGAAAGACACACGCAGTATCCAGAAAAACTAATTGTCTGGGCGGGAATTTTAGGTGACACATTGATTGGGCCATTATTTATTAATGGCAATCTTAATGGCGATACTTATTTCGAAATGTTAAACACCACTATTCAACCTTTAATTGTTGCCGAAATAGAAAATCAGTTGGACATTGAAGGAAATATGAACCTGTATGAAGATTTAATACATTTTCAGCACGATGGCGCACCACCCCACTACGTTTTGCCAGTCAGGCAATTTTTGAATGATGCTTCTCCAGGTCAGTGGATTGGACGGAGAGGTTCAATCGAATGGCCAGCGAGATCTCCCGATCTAACACCCCTTGATTTTTTCTCTGGGGCCATTTGAAATCCGTCAAATTTAAAACACAACCTACTTCAATAGAAGATCTTCGACAGCGCAATATTGCAGAATGCAGATCTATTCCAAGAAATGTGTTCCAAGATGTTAGAATGACATTTGAACATTGACTATACTATTGCTTGAAATAGAATGGAATGCATTTTGAATATCTGATAAAATAAAATATCCTTTTAACACAATATATTTTATTTTATTCGACTTTGTTTTTCTTACACCCTGTAGTGGGTGGAAAAAAAGTCTTGTACAGGTGAATACTACTGACTGAGACCGTTCATTTGAGGTATCACAAAAGAGATAGTGCCATTTGACATTTTAAAATTGGCGTGTGTAAAGATATTCTTATGTAAAACATTTCTTGTAAGCATTTGCGTTAAACAATTTGAGAAATATGATATGCTTTGAAAAGGGCAATTTATCTAAATACTGCAAAGAGTTGAGTCAAGTGCAAATATGTCATCCAAAAATAATATATTTAATGAATTTAATGGAAGATTGCGACCAGAAAGCATTAGAGTCGAATGGTTTGTTTACGAAAATCCAAGAAAGTCTGCTGCACATGTCAAGTAAATATGGCCTTTTGCGTAAAAGAGATTTGAACAAAATTGTTTCAAACTATTACATATATGTCTTAAAACACAGACATCTAATTAATTCGCCACCTTCCTATTCACCATTAAGAAGAGAGGATGGGTTAGAATTCGAGCAACATTTAAATCTTACCATGGTTGTAGATCCTACATTTTTTGAAATATAAATTGTTAATGCAGAATAATTAAACAAATTTGTGTTTTCTGTTTAATGAAACTTTATAGCGAATAATAAATAATAATGTTAATTCTTATAGAAAATTTGCATTATTCACAGGTATATCTACAATATTTAATGGTTGTAGATCATATGTTCACCTTTTCAACTGTCAAAAAATTTCCACTTAAATATCGTGGCGCCACGAAAAAATTTCCAGAAATTTTTAAGTTGCCATGGTAACTAGTCAAAATTAAGGCATCTTATTGGTTAAAAAGTAGAGGTGTGAAATTTTCATTTAAATGTTATATTGGTAAACTAAAGAAGAAAAGCCTCATGAAAAATGTAACTTTTCATTCAGTTGCTAACATCAATATAATAATAAACAATCTCTTGACATCCGTAATGATAATACAATTATCACTCATACTGAATGATGATATATAGATATATATATATATATATATATATATATATATATATATATATATATATATATATATATATATATATATATATATATATATAGAGGTTTGTCCACAAATTGACAGGCAGCCAACAATTTGTTGTTCTGACCAACCCAAGGTTCAATCAAGTTTCTAATACGTTATGAGGAACGCAAGCAGGAAGTAAGAGAAAATAGAGTATATTTCGTTTTAATTCCGAGAGTTCTAACCTTTGACAGCTGTTTCGTGCTAACGCACTCATCAGAAAGGATTTATGGAGCTCTCGAAATCAAAACGAATCCACTCAAGAATTAATACCGTGAGGCAAGACAGAATATAACAGGAAGTTATTCATGACATCTACAGTCACTAGTTGAAACTTAATTTGACACGAACCAAGGAATTCAAAAGTGGAGGTTTGTCCACAAATTGACAGGCAGCCAACAATTTGTTGTTCTGACCAACCCAAGGTTCAATCAAGTTTCTAATACGTTATGAGGAACGCAAGCAGGAAGTAAGAGAAAATAGAGTATATTTCGTTTTAATTCCGAGAGTTCTAACCTTTGACAGCTGTTTCGTGCTAACGCACTCATCAGAAAGGATTTATGGAGCTCTCGAAATCAAAACGAATCCACTCAAGAATTAATACCGTGAGGCAAGACAGAATATAACAGGAAGTTATTCATGACATCTACAGTCACTAGTTGAAACTTAATTTGACACGAACCAAGGAATCCAAAAGTGGAGGTTTGTCCACAAATTGACAGGCAGCCAACAATTTGTTGTTCTGACCAACCCAAGGTTCAATCAAGTTTCTAATACGTTATGAGGAACGCAAGCAGGAAGTAAGAGAAAATAGAGTATATTTCGTTTTAATTCCGAGAGTTCTAACCTTTGACAGCTGTTTCGTGCTAACGCACTCATCAGAAAGGATTTATGGAGCTCTCGAAATCAAAACGAATCCACTCAAGAATTAATACCGTGAGGCAAGACAGAATATAACAGGAAGTTATTCATGACATCTACAGTCACTAGTTGAAACTTAATTTGACACGAACCAAGGAATCCAAAAGTAGAGGTTTGTCCACAAATTGACAGGCAGCCAACAATTTGTTGTTCTGACCAACCCAAGGTCAACTAGTGACTGTAGATGTCATGAATAACTTCCTGTTATATTCTGTCTGGCCTCACGGTATTAATTCTTGAGTGGATTCGTTTTGATTTCGAGAGCTCCATAAATCCTTTCTGATGAGTGCGTTAGCACGAAACAGCTGTCAAAGGTTAGAACTCTCGGAATTAAAACGAAATATACTCTATTTTCTCTTACTTCCTGCTTGCGTTCCTCATAACGTATTAGAAACTTGATTGAACCTTGGGTTGGTCAGAACAACAAATTGTTGGCTGCCTGTCAATTTGTGGACAAACCTCTACTTTTGGATTCCTTGGTTCGTGTCAAATTAAGTTTCATCTAGTGACTGTAGGTGTCATGAATAACTTCCTGTTATATATATATATATATATATATATATATATATATATATATATATATATATATATATATATAAAAATAAGGATAGATTTAGCGAGGGGTAATATATGAAAATATAAGTAGAAAAGTTATTGGGTATAACCCTCAAAATGTTGTGCAACCGTAGACACGTGTTTCGAGCTTAAGCTTTCTTCAGTACGGTAAAATCAAGTGCGAAGATGTACAACACTTGGATGTAAAAATGGAAACAAAGGAAGTCAACAACGGGAAGCCAACCGCACATTTGTGGCTTCGGTTAGAAGACCTTGTGCTTACAAGGCAACAACTAACGTCGCCACGGAGGCAGCTATAGCTACCAGCGTGACAATCCTACCCAGGAAAATACAAATAAGGATGGATTTAACGAGGGGCAATATATGAAAATATAAGTAGAAAAGTTATTGGGTATAACCCTCAAAATGTTGTGCAACCGTAGACACGTGTTTCGAGCTTAAGCTCTCTTCAGTACGGTAAAATCAAGTGCGAAGATGTACAACACTTGGATGTAAAAATGGTTGACTTCCTTTGTTTCCATTTTTACATCCAAGTGTTGTACATCTTCGCACTTGATTTTACCGTACTGAAGAGAGCTTAAGCTCGAAACACGTGTCTACGGTTGCACAACATTTTGAGGGTTATACCCAATAACTTTTCTACTTATATTTTCATATATTGCCCCTCGCTAAATCCATCCTTATTTGTATTTTCCTGGGTAGGATTGTCACGCTGGTAGCTATAGCTGCCTCCGTGGCGACGTTAGTTGTTGCCTTGTAAGCACAAGGTCTTCTAACCGAAGCCACAAATGTGCGGTTGGCTTCCTGTTGTTGACTTCCTTTGTTTCCATTTTTACATCCAAATGTTGTACATCTTCGCACTTGATTTTACCGTACTGAAGAGAGCTTAAGCTCGAAACACGTGTCTACGGTTGCAAAACATTTTGAGGGTTATACCCAATAACTTTTCTACTTATATTTTCATATATTGCCCCTCGCTAAATCCATCCTTATTTGTATTTTCCTGGGTAGGATTGTCACGCTGGTAGCTATAGCTGCCTCCGTGGCGACGTTAGTTGTTGCCTTGTAAGCACAAGGTCTTCTAACCGAAGCCACAAATGTGCGGTTGGCTTCCTGTTGTTGACTTCCTTTGTTTCCATTTTTACATCCAAGTGTTGTACATCTTCGCACTTGATTTTACCGTACTGAAGAGAGCTTAAGCTCGAAACACGTGTCTACGGTTGCACAACATTTTGAGGGTTATACCCAATAACTTTTATATATATATATATATATATATATATATATATATATATATATATATATATATATATATATATATATATATATATATATATATATATATATATATATATATATATATATATATATATATATATATATATATATATATATATATATATATATATAAAGCAGGAAATTTTTGGGTATAGCAGCAAGCAAAACGTGTACTCTTTTAACACTATATTTCCGATATTTCAACAGTGAATACTGTCATCTTCAGGGAAGCTACAAATAACAAGCAAAATTGTACGATTAATGGAAAGAAAACTTTGAAGAAGAACCACTTACTGTGTTGATGAGAATGATTGCTATGGATGTAATATTAAAAATTATAAACAACATGTCATGTAAGTCACATGTGACAAAGATGAACAAAACACATTAAAATACGTCAAACAATAAAAATATTAATATTAAGTCATTGTTATAAAATTTGTTTAAACATTTATTTGAATTATCTCCACACGTGGAGAGATTCAAATGTAACATAAGAAATTTGGTTAGGATTATTCGACAACAGACAGTTGACATTATTGACATTAGATGTCAGACACTTTTGAAGTGTGACACGAAACCACGAATTGGCCGCTGCTAGTGGGTGAAATTAACCAATTGTCTCAACTCAAAAGAGATGAAGTGTTCCCTAAGGGAGAATTATTTAAGTTATGTGTAATATTATTGTCGATGAGGAGTAAATATGAATAAATTTCACTTAAGTGATTAACGTCAGTTTTTTTATTTAAGCAAGAATCTGATTGAGAGATGAAAGCCATTTCCATGAAAAGTCTTTTAGTGGTATTGTTTTCTTTAGTCAAAATTTTTGTATTACTATAATTCATGTTATGACCAGTGCTATTAACATGTTCACTTAACACTAAACAACAAATGCGATTTTTTCTGATCCGGCAAACATCAGCAATACTTTGGAAGTTCCTAGAGCGATCTCCTTTATCTGCTAGTGGAGAATCATTCAACAGCCATATCTTTAATGCCACATTATTCAAAAGGCAATTTTCGTTACAGTAATATCTCGAGAAGCAAATTATGAAGAGCAATGAAACTTCCAATTCGGAATTTTCTCTTCATTTTATTGTAATTAAAAGTCTGGGAAGTTTTCCTAACTACCTGGAATATAAAATTAATTTACCCTCGTCTTAACCTTAATTTAATGAGAGAATGCAATCAAGCCTTATTCAAAGCTCTTCCCGGTTGGAAGTTAAATCGAGTAGAAATTTTATCGTACATTTAAATTCAGTACAATCTCACTACCAGAATTAGCTTTCCACTTCCGATGTGATTGGGGAGGTGTTTATGAGGGTTTACGTGCTTTTCACTGCATAGAAAAATTTAAAAGCTTTGAGAGTTGGTGGAGCTTCATATCACCTCGAGTTAGGTATATTTCCTCCTCTGGAAGTGACGACTATGGAGTAGTTTATTTTAATGTATGGATGGAATTTCACAACATTCAGGGTAAATATAATGCAATATACAGTGTGGAAAGTGTAACTGGAACAAGTTCGGTAACTTGATAAATGAAGGTTTATCGCAAAATTCCTGAAACACGAGTATGATCTTCAATGGGGCATATTACATAGAGATGTGTTCATCTGTTTAATTATCTGGGGGGTTGCAGCCAACCCCACCTTTTTTTTAAATGGAAGGGTAGGTTTATTAAGTTTTTATTGGAAAGCTTGTTCAATTGCAAATACAAGTCCATGTTTGTTTGTTAGTTTTTATAAGCAATGTGTCTGAAAAAAATGGAAGAAGGAAATAGTTACTGAAATTATACGGTCCGCGTACGCACCTGACTACGACGTGGACAGTATAAGATTTTTTGCTGTGTATAGGTACACTGTTTCTTACCGGAGAAGCTCAAGCAAAAACTTGCTCGATAGGTTTTTGGTCAATTTGAACTGAACGTTCCAACGTGTAACTTACAACCGAAAAATAAGACAATGCCCTATTTAACCGAGACGCATCGGATCGAAATTTTAACGATGATCGGATAAGGGGACAGAAGTCAAACACAGGCTGAAGTCGCTCATTTGTTTACTGAAGTTCATCCAGAATTACCTGCAATTACTCGAAGTATGATTAGCAAAATTGAAACGCGATATCGGGAGTTGGGCCACGCAAGGGATGCTCCTCGACAAAAACGTTTAAAAGTCGACGAAGACGCCCAGTTGAACATATTGTTGGAAGTTGAAGAAAATCCTGTTACTCCAGCTAGGCAAATAGCTCGCGTTCACGGTGTCAGTCACACAAGCGTTTTAAAAATTCTGAAAGCAGCCAAAAAGCACCCATATGAGATGCAAAACCTGCACGAGCTTAACGAAGATGATCCTGATCGTAGACTCGAATTTTGCGAACGAATGATGGCTGCTATCGATGGTGGACAAATTGCTGTGGAATGGGTGCTGTTTTCTGATGAGTCTACGTTCACATTACATGGGCACGTCAATCGACAGAACTGCCGTTATTGGACTGAAGAAAATCCCCGTTGGATGCGTAAATGCCATACTCAAAGGCCTCAAAAACAAACGTCTGGGCTGGAATTATTGGGGATCGCATAGTAGGTCCTTTTTTTTTAATGGAAACGTAACCGGCGAAACATACCTGCGTATGCTCCAAGACGAACTGATGCCTACGTTAGTAAATTTATTCCCCAATCCTTTGGATCCCAACTTATGTGCTGTGGTTTCAACAAGATGGGGCACCACCACATTTTGCTCAACATGTACGGACCTATCTTCACTAAGTGTTTCCAAATAGGTGGATTGGACGAAGGGGCCCAATTGAGTGGCCAGCCAGATCACCCGATCTGACTCCATTAGATTTTTTTTATGGGGATATCTCAAGAGCAAGGTTTATGCCACTAAAACCTAACGACATCGCCGAGCTTCAACAAAGAACAGGGACGAAATTAGGCAAGTAACGCCCGAAGTGTTACAAAATGTGCGGAAAGCTATTTATTATCGATTGGGATATTGTTAGCAACAAGGTGGAGAGCAGTTTGAACATTTCTTGCATTAAAGTAATTTCAGTAACTATTTCCTTATTTAATTTTTTTCCGACACATTGTTTATAAAACGTAACAAACAAACATGGAGTTTTATTTGCAATTCAACAAGCTTTCCAATAAAAAATCAATAAACCTAAACTTCCTTTAAAAAAAAAAGTTGGGGGTGGCTGCAACCCCCCAGATAATTTAAAAGATGAACACATCTCTTTGTAATATGCCCCATTGAAAATAAAACTTGACGTGTTTCAGGAATTTTGCGATAAACCTTCATTTACCAAGTTACAGAATTTGTTCCAGTTAGACTTTCCACACTGTATACATATATTAAGGTACCTCATTGATCAAACTACCGACTCACCCCAAAATTTTTCAATTGTCATTAGAATAAAGAATCACGATCATCTCTATAGCGATAGAGCATTTTTTGGGGGAGAAATGAGCAAATGTGGGTGTTGAAATTGAAAAGTTTCAGTCAGAAATCAGACCTCATTATGGATTCGATTTACGGTATAATACTTTCCAGAGAAGGAAATTTTCAAAAAAAAACATTTTAAAAATATTCTCAACAGAGAATTTCGATGATTACTTCATTTACACATGGCTGCCCCAATAAAATTCCATGATTGAAGTCACATGATGTACGATATCAGCGGCTATTTAGGAAAAACAAGCGGATATTTAGGTAAACACCGCTATTCATTCAAACAAAGTAATATTCGCGGCTCTCTTTTGTCTGTATAAGTGTCAAAGTATGACATAACTCAGTCACTTGAAATTGAAATGACTCTTATTGAGTTATCTTCTTCTACAGAATGGTTGTTAAAATACGAGTTGAATTAAATGTTGAAACGTATATGAACTAGTACTTAGGCGATTGTATGGTGTTCATGAAATAATCTTCCTGAATATCACTGGACCATGACAAATAGTGACTTTAATTTGCTTCAATTCATCTCGAGTGACTTGTATTTTATGACAATTCAATTCGACCATATAAATATTAATAATCTAAGACTAACTAAAGAGTTATTCAGATTATTAATGTTCATACGGTGTCATTAAATTCTCAAAATACAAGGTACTTTCGATAGAATTATGGAGAAAATATTAGTCGGCTATTTGTTATGGTCTTGGGATATTACCTACGACTATTTCACGCACTTGTCAAATGAACCAATCAGAAGCTTTACTCAAGTTAGATTAATCGATAATACCGAAGAAAATATAACTACGGACTCTCTATCATGACGTGATGATACAGTTGGTTTTCAACTTGTATTTTTGTCAAAAAATCGCTTACTTCGTGCTCTATCGATTGGTGTAAATATCTGTTGATACAATCGTACAACATTTATGGCGTTTTCCATGTAGATAGTACACTATACTTTTGGTTTCGCACTTGCATTTTTAGTCAAATGTTCAACTACTGAATAAAATTCAGCGCTTCCAGCAAAGCTCTGAAACAAGAAAACGATGCATCTCTCGAGAAGGCGAATAACAAACAACATTCTCGAAATATTGGTAATCATCCTCATATATGCATGGCAAAGGTGACGCTCCTCCTCAGTAAACCTCGCACATTTCCGTCGCTAGATATACGACCTGAGTGGAAAATCAAATATCCCCGACACTTGTTTCAGCCATATCAGAGAAATGGCAGCAATTTCATTTCCGAATGCCATCACCGTGTTTCCTTGCAACTTCGTCAAATTTTATTAGCGGCAAGGATTTATTTTCAATCCGTTGGCTGTGCGTGCCCTCCTCCAAACTCAAACTCGAAACTTTTAAATTGGTTAGTAGTAGTTGAGTGAATTGTTTTAAAAGATTTATGGTCGACCGGATTCGGTCTAACCCATGTTCAAAACTTGTTTTGAGGAACATCGAAATCGCATTTTTGTGTGTACCATTCATTCCTTTGAGGATCAAAGCGAGCCTGTCTGTGTTTCGAGAGGGGTTTATCAGGAGAAGTGTGCAGGGAGAATTCTCTCGCTGGAAATGGCCAAGTGGTAATGGAATAACTGAAAACGTGAACATGATCAGAAATTCGGAATGTAAGGAAACGTATATATATATATATATATATATATATATATATTTTTATTTGAATATATTGTATCAACCAAAAAGGGTTATTATCGTTTTTAGTCGTAGTTATGTTTGAGTATTTACAATTAATATAGTAATTCTATGTCAGAAAGGAAACAGATAATTGAGCGATCATTACAATTTTCTACTAATAGATCTATCATATATACTCATATTATCAAAATCCCATCTGCCACCTAGTGGTGTGTAGGGTTAAAACTTAATTACTTCCTTGACGTTGTTAATCATTTACAAACTTCTTCCATTCTTTCTTATTTCTTGCTAAGGTTCTTGCATCTGTATAATTTTTTCCCTTTTGCTTTGAAATTTCTGCAATTAACCCATCTCATGTTTGTCTTGGTCTTCCTCTTCTTCTTTTTTTCTTCTGAATCTTCATCTGCCTCACTTGTTCCACCAGGCTTTCAGGCTTTCGTTACTAATCCTCTGTAAGTAACCCCATCAGCTGAGTTGCCTCTTTTCAATGAACTCCAAAGTTGCTTGCATTTCTGAATCTTTCCTAATCTTTGTATTTTTCAGTTTGTCCATTTTTGTTACTCCTTTTACTCTTCTTAAATACTCCATTTCAATGGCATGGATTCTGCTTCTTTGTCTTTGTGAGAGTACCAAGAACTCGCAACCATATGTCAAAATCGGGCTAGAAATTGTTTTAAAAACATTAATTTTGGTTTCCTTAGAAATGTCTTGTTTATTTATGAAAGTTTTATTCATTGAGTAGTAAAGATTTGATGAGATTTGTATTCTATTGTTAATTTATTTTGCTTGTTTTCCATTTCCTTGTATTTCTATTCCTAAATATTTGTAATATTCTATTTGTTCAATATACACTCCTCCGAATTGTATATCTATTGTTTCTCTCTCTTCTTTACAAATTACCATCACTTTTGTTTAATTCTAGTTGATTCTCATCTTATATTCTTCAATTATTTTATTCGATATCTCTAGATTATTTTGTGAATCTCGTTCATTCCCGGTCATAATTATCAAATCATCTGCAAAGGCATCCTCTGATATTTATATTCTCTTTATGTGTCTGTATCCAATATGTAGTTATTTAACTTGTTGTGCATATTTTTTAATTATCTCGTCTACAAATAAGGTGAATAGCAATAGACTTAGTCCTCCTCCTTGTCTCAACCCTTCTCTTGTTGTGAATTTTTCTGACATTTTGTTATGTCGGATCACACAGTTAAATCATTTTCGTAAATTATCTTGATTATTTTGTTCTCAATTCCTATATTCTTTAGGATTTTTCATAACTTCGCCGAACGCTTTTTGGAGGTGAATGCGTCCTAAACATTCATCTTGCCCTTGTTGTAGCTTCTTTCAGTGATAATCTTCAACGTAGATATATTGTCTTGTGTACTTATGCCCTTCCTAAAACCACTTTGCCATTCTTCTAGCGTTTTTTCTACTATAGGTCTCATTTTTTTATTTATAATGTTCTCATATATTTTCATCGCTGTACTTAGCAATTTTATGTCCCTATACTTCGTGCAATCATACTTACCTCCGTTTTCAAATATAGAAACGATTATAGGTACTCAACAGTCATTGGGTATCTGCTCTTCGGACCATGCTTCATTGAATATGTTTAACTGCCCATTTTCTTCCACATTTGTAAACCTCTCAGTTGTTAGTTTGTCTTCTCCAGCTGATTATCTATCTTTAAATTTTTGTATAATTTTTTTCATTTTTCGTGATATTATCCGTTATCGTTTCTATCTTGTGATACTTCATTTTTATTTGTTAATGGCCATCTAATAACTCTTGAAACTATTCTTTGTGTGTGTTTCGAGAAAGGTTTATCAGGAGAAGTGTGTAGGAAAAATTCTGGGAAATCTGGCTGGAAAAAGCCGAGTCGTTATAGAATAATTGAAAACGTGAACATGGTCAGACATGCGGAATGTAAGGAACGTGATTACTTCCAGTATGTAATATCCTTTATTTTCATCTCATCAACCACAAAGGGTTATTTCGTTTAATGGAATTCACCGACTTTTGTAGGAGGTCTGGCCGAAAAAGGGATATTGAAGCCTCTGTATCCAAGATAGAGCTGCATCTTTGATCTTCTAAGAGCCTTGGAGAAAATCTTCTTTGTCCCTTTCACTTCAATGCTGAGATCGGTATCTTGGCAAAAGGTCTTCTCTTTGGTTCAAGATCTTCCTCCTGGTATGAATGACTTTCGGAAGTACCTGATGACATGACCTTGTTGGTCTCTTTCGAAGCTGGAAGAATTAAATCTGTCTTCGTTGCTTGTTGACCGTGAATTTCCACTCCTTGGACTCATCTTGAATTTTACTTTCTCTCAGCAGCTCTTCAGTATGTGGCCGGTTTTTCCGTAATTATAACAGCGCCTCATTCTGTTTTCTGGAAATGCTGATATGCAGTCCAATATTTTATCCAAAAGCGCCTTACTTGTAGATTTTTAAACTTATCTTCTCGTAACTTGGGTCTTGTATTTTTCGATGCGTTTTTTGCCATCTCGAACTCCAATAATGCTATTAGTACTGCGCTGATGGTTTGAAGTCATCGATCCTAGTCGAAGGACTTGCTGCATTTTAGTATCTTTCAAGCCGTCGATAAAAATCTGCACCCCAATTTGTTCTATGAACTCCTTCGGTGCTTGTAGGCAGGCCAAATTGATGAGTAGCTCTATTTTAGCTCCGTACTCCTGCAAGGTTTCGTTGAGTTTTTGGTATCGACTCTTCGGTTGGCTTTGGCATACTTTGTTTGCAAGCATTATCTGATCTCCGATTCCAGAATATTCCCTTTGCTTACTCTACAAGCTCTGTAAAGGTGTGAGAGTGTGTTTGATTCTGCTCCCTAGGATTAGTAGGCTACGAGCTAGAGTAGATCAAGTTTTTTCTGACTGGATTCCTCAAGCCTATTGATGTGGTATTTTCATTATAGGTATTCATCGAATATGGAGTACCCTAACTTTGAAAATTGTTTCGAAAATTCGGGCTTTTTGAGAATAAGATGTGTACAAAGTATTGTTCCTGCTGCAAAAAATGAAAGCAAAGCCAACATTTCCAGGGATGGGTCACTCACCAGATTATAGGCTGGAGAGTTTTGTACGACCACTAACTGTAAATCAGATGGATTATTTTGGACCTTTTGTATCAGTCACCATAGATGTCATGAGAAACTGTATTTTGTTCTGTTCATGATCATGAGCATAATAGCTGGTTCACTGAAGACGGACTCTGCGGAGATGGGTACCCGATGATTCATCGGCAGAAGAGGTTGTACTCAAGAGATTCACCTGAGTGAATCTCTTGACAACAACCTCTTTTAATAATGGCACAAATCTCCATGCAGCAGATAAAAACGTTTTGACTGAGTTCAACAAAGACGAACTTTCCTCTCAACCACTAAGAACATCATCTAGAAATATATACCAGCAGCCAGTCCACGTATGGGGGGAAGCTGGGAAAGTCTAATAGAATATGTACTTATAGAAACGAGCCCAGAAGAAATAGTCCCGCAAACATGAGTTGTAGAGGCTGTGACTAGCAATCCTTTAACCTATGTTTCTGATGACCCAGATGATCCAGAGAGCCTGACACCAAATCATTAGCTTCTGAATCCCCTACACAAGTCTTAGCCAATTATTTGGGTGAAGGAGTATCTTCCTACATTGAATAAAGTTGAAAAGTGGCATAGAAACGCTGGAAATTGGAAGTTGGAGATGTTGTTAGTTATCGATGATACAACGCAAAGGAATCATGGGCCTCTGGGAGGGATCCAGGGGCTGTACATGGGGAAAGATGGAAATGTGAGGCTAGCAGACGAGAAACTGGAAAATGGTACATCCAGGCGACCAGTTGCAAAAATTTGTACCTAGTGTAAACAAAAAAAAGAATGTAGAGAACAAAACAATGGAGTAGATGATTTAAAATTTCAAGGGTAGTTGATCCTTTGGAAAATTTAAAAATAGTTCAAAAATGGACAAGGTGGCGAGTAGTGGAAAAAATGTGATATAATAATGTGTCATATGTTTCAAAACGTATGAAAACGTAAAAAATTTGGAATATTAGAAATATCGAACTATATTACAAGATGCAATTGGTTCTCTCACAGGAAACTATGAAGCCTGTAGTTCTAGACCAGTTTCAAAGTTCATTTATAGTATTCTGGAGTAATACTGCCATTGTTTCAGGAGTTTTTCTATTAACAAATATTTCAAAGTCATCAGCAGCTTGTCAATCAACCAATTTTATGAAATCGTAGTGTACTACAATGAATAATGTTGGACTGATAATCAAACCTTAAGGAGTGCCATTTTCTTGCGTTCTGATCTTGGAAAGTGATCCACTGAATATTACTTGAAAACTTCGATTGAACACAAAATTGTATATGAATTTGGAGAGATATCCGTGATGTTCCCAAGAATGTAAGTGTCAGTATATCCAAAAGTGATTCTTTATCTTATTTTGATCTTGTCTGGGAATCAAGAAAAAAATAAAGTTAAGAGCATCAGAAAAAATCAAAACAAGACAAGAGCATTATCATCAAGAATCGAGATTTCTTGACAAATACATTTTGCAAGGTCCACATTCAAATTGGCATGTTGCAAGAAGTCAGAAATCATATCTTTGATTCATTACGTCTGCTCAGAGCACATGCAATTCCCGGCCCCAATACCTGCTTACCTCCATAGTTTAAATTAGACAGCACTTTCATGAGTAAACTTATTCTGGATTATAAAATTTTAACTTTTCAAAAGTGGCAATAACTGAGGGATCACCCACTACATTTCCACACTCCTATTGTTCATACATATACATATTATCTGTATTCAAATATTGAATAAAAGCGATGTTTTCTATCAAATGAAAGGAAATTTAGAACAAAGGAATGTTTCGATACACGCACATATCGTGTTTAATCCATACCAACATAAACAATCAATCAGTTGATCAAATAGAGTCTGGAATGAGAATGGCTGATATGAAAAAGATTAAACATTCAAATACATATTTTATACGGGATGCACATTAATCATGTTTGGAATGACTGGCTGGATGATGCAATCGATATGTATTCGAATCGAAGGTTTTCCCTCTAGTATAGTTTGTTTCATTGATTTATCAAAACAATTCCTCCCTCCTACAACTTTTCATACTGCTTTGAAGTTAAATAAGTGTACATGGTCGTTCAAGAAGTATTCGAGTTGAGTCTGACTCGGAAGAGACATTTTCAACACCAGGGAAAAAATTTGATTTGCACATATTTACTATTTTTTTTCTGTAGTTCAATAAATTAATTATAACTGAACATAAAAAAGAGACTAGCTATTTTCCCTCAAATAGAAACAACAATTTTCAAATGTTCCTAAAAAATTAATACCAAGTTTGAAGTTCTGTGAGTTGACCGATGATGAACTCCTCAATGTGCATTCGGTTTCGTTTGGAACGTTAACATTTTATTTTTCGGAAACGGAATGGGCTATCATTGTAGCAATTTTGTTCTTCGAGGAGATACTTTCTTCAATATAGCTCTCCGCCACCGTACTACTCTTCCATTTTCCATGTAATTTTAGTGTTTCAAAGGAAGCAGCACCTTGAACAAGAAGCGTTGACGACGTTCGGCGTAGGCAATATCCGGTGCAACCTTTCGAGTTTTCCAAATTGAGGTATTTCGCTATGATAGAAGGAACACTTCCTGTTTTGTTTTATTGTTGATTTAATAAAACATTATAACTTTACTTTAGTTATTTATTAAAACTTGCGTCAGCATCACCATCATGTCACATTGCAGTAGGAACTTGACAGACGACAAGGCGCGAGCAACCCTGTTGCCAAGACATGGAACAATCATTTTCATATATGACGTGACCATAGAACAATAGCGTCACGGAACAACCTTAATCTACAACATCTCCCTCCTTAAACTAAGGTCCCTACCTAATCTTAACTAATACAATTCATAGTCCTTAAATTTAGAAGGAGCTTTAATATATCTTATTGGTCTTGTATTATTTCTTAAATCAGGATTACAAACAATGTCACTATCAGATGTTTCACTTACTACAGTATGTTTTGTCTCAAAATCAGGTACATAGTTAGAATCAAATTTATTTACTGATTTTCTTAAGTGAATGCTATTTTGCCTTAGTACAGTATTATTCTGATCGCTCACTAAATATGATCTAGGGGAATCTTCACACTTTTTAATAATCTCAGCAGGTTCCCATACATTAGTCTTTTGATTCTGTAAAACTACTGATTCACCTTCATTAAACATTTTCTTTTCTTTACAAGTTTGATCATAATAGCATTTATCTAGAAAACGTTTTTGATCTATTTGTTCTTTGGCCTTTTCATTATCAACTTTTCGAGGACACAGTTCACTCTCAACAATAGGCAATTTAGTTTTAAGACTGCGACCCATAAGCAACTGAGACGGACTTAAGTTCAATCCTAAAACAGGTGTACTCCTATAATTTAACAAACTCAATTGTAAATCATTTGACTTTCTAAGCATGTTTTTTGCAATGCCAACAGCCCGTTCAGCTAACCCATTTGATCGTGGATAATGTGGACTACTTGTGTTTATTTTGAGGCCCCAATTTTTTGCAAACTCCCTACATTGGCATGTTATCTGAGATCAACTCATCTGGAATCCCATGAGTAGAAAATATATTTTCCAATACCTCTATGACACTTTCAGAGGTTTTACTTTTCAATGGAACGATTTCTAACCACTTCGAGAAATAGTCTATTATTACTATGTGACTTTTCCCCCCAAAGTCTAAAATGTCACTAGCAAGTTTTTTAAATGGTCTGTTAGGGATACCATGTGGAATCATAGGTTCTTTGCACTCTTTCTTTTGATATTTTTGGCAAATTTGACATTTTCTGATAAAATCTTCAATATCTTCATTTATTCTACCCCAGTACATTACTTCTTTTGCCCTCTGTTTAGTTTTCGTCATTCCCATGATGTTACAAATATTACATGAATTCCACCATGTAATATTTGTAACATCTCATTTATTAATGATTTTGGTACAATAATGCGATTACCTAAAAATAGCAAATCATTAGAAAAAGTTATTTCACTTTTAGATGGCCAATAGAGTCTCAAACGTTTAGGTAAAGCTCTGTAAATTTTTGGCCAACCAACTTTAACATAATCTATTATCTGTGATAAGTCAGGGATATTTTTGGTCTCTGTTTGAAATTTTAATCTTTTTTCCTCTGTTATATTGAAATGTTTTTCAATACTATGCACAATTTCACTTATCTCAGGGTCATAATTCACTGGCTCTTTTATGTATGACCTAGACAGTAAGTCAGCAATGTACATATACTTTCCTGGAATATATTCAAAATTTAAATCATATTTTAATAATTTCAACCTTAGTCTTTGAAGCCTGGACGATGACATTTTATTTAGATCCTTCTTCATTATCCCTAGTAATGGTTTGTTGTCCGTTATAATTTTGACAGGTCTACCATAAATAAATTGATGAAACTTTTGGGTAGCATAGACAACAGCCAAAAGTTCCTTTTCACATTGCGAATAATTTATTTCTTTTATCGCTTTTACCCTATCCGCATAGGCAAGGTTTCATGCCCTCTTTGCAGAAGACATGACCAACATAATTTACTTCATTTACTTTGAATTGTAATTTATTATGAATTTAAAGAATTTTATATTCAATTTCTTAGTTCTATCAACTACATTTTGCAAAATTTTATCAAGGTCTTCTGAACTATCTGCTGCGATCAAAAGATCATCAAAATAAATTATCACCCCAGGAATATCCTCAAAACTTTCATCATTAATTTTTTGAAAATATTCTGGAGCATTCGTTACTCCAAAAGGTAACCTTAGAAATTTTTAACACCCAAATACTGTACTGTGCATAAGTTACTGGAATATTCATCAAGCTCTACTTGATAAAATCCTTCCTTGAAATCTAATACTGTAAACCAGCTTTTGTTACATAATTTGGTACTAATATCTTCAATTGTAGGAATTGTGTAAAAGTTTCTCTGTATTGCTTCATTTAGATCATGAGGATCCAGACACAACCTCAGACTGCCATTAGTTTTTTCTATTATGACCAGATTGCTTACCCACTCCTTTGGATTGTTGACCTTGCAAATAATACCTTTACTCTCTAACTCGTCCAATTTAATTTTCAGTCGGTCTCTAATTGCCAATGATACCCTCCTCGCAGGTCTTGCTATGGGGTTATTGTTGGGTTTGAGCTGTATTTTACACTGTTGGCTGTACTTGCCTGTTCCTGTGAAAATTATTTGATTATTTTCAATAAAACTCTCTTTATTAGAACCTATGACATTTACTTCTTTAATAAAACCCAATAGGCTGGATGATTTTAATCCCAATATTGGATCTGAATCAACATCTGCAACAATCAAATTTATTTCTTTGTTAATCTCATCATTACTACAATTTACAGTTATTTGACCCAATGTTTTGATCCTGAAACCTCCATAAGCTTCTAATACTAACTTACAAGGCTTTAATTTTTTCTTATGTAAGAATTTTTTATAAAGTTTCAACTTCACTACCAGTGTCTATCTTAAATTTGATTTTATTTCCTTTTATTTCAAATTCTCTATAAATTTCATTTAAAGAACATGTTTTAACAGAATGTATTAGTAAACTATTAGTTTCCTCACTGTCTGCTTCTTCACTGAGAACCTCTTTCACCTTTCTGACTATCTTCTTGTTGCAAGCCCTAGAGAAGTGATTGATTTTACCGCAGTTGTTACACTTCTGCCCGAACGCCTTACATTCCCTTGGACCATGTCTGCTTAAGCGTTTTCATATTTATTATAATTCTTCACAGCCATAACATTTTTGTTACCTTGCTGCAGCTCATCAATTTGGAATTTGGAAATCTCTGCAATTCTGCATTCATTCACAGCTTTTTCTAAATCCAACGTATCGTGACCTAGCAAACGTTCTTGCAATTTCATATTTGTTATGCCCAAGACAATTCTGTCACTGATCAGTGAGTCTTTTGGTACTCCAAAGTCACAGCTTTCTGCTAATTTTTTCAAATCTGTGACGAATCTGTCTATCGTTTCACCTTCCTCTTGTTTTCTCGAGAAAAATATGAACCTTTCATAGATCACGTTTTTCTTGGGGTTGCAGTATGTCTCGAATTCGTCAATAACTCGCTTATAATCTTTCTTTTGTGCACCTGTTAGTGCAAACGTGTTATAAATGTTTATCCCCTCTTGGCCCATTATATTTAACAGAGTGGCAACTTTTCGTTCCCCACTTTGTTCATTTTTTCCACTTGCCAGCATATATATTTCAAAGTTTTGTAGGAATTTCTTGAAGTTTCCACTTACATTTCCAGTGAATTTCATGCAGTCCGGCAATTTGGCATCCATTTTCTTCTAAATTTTTAAATTTATAACCTGTTCTTGATTTATTTTGTCAATCGTTTCCTTTTTTAGGTCGTTTTATAACTTTTTATTTTCGTTTTCACCCGCTGCCACCATGTTTTGTTTTATTGTTGATTTGATAAAACATTATAACTTTACTTTAGTTATTAAAACTTAGCATCACCATCATGTTACATTGCAGTAGGAACTTGACAGACGACAAGGCGCGAGCAACCCTGTTGCCAAAACATGGAACAATCATTTTCATATATGACGTGACCATAGAACAATAGCGTCACGGAACAACCTTAATCTACAACACTTCCTAAATAGTATTTTTACCTACAGGTAACTCAATGCATTTATTATTTCTGTTGGTTGAAAGAAACCTACGTTTTTTCCATCCTTTTGGTCGTAGTGCAATGTACTTTTCAACTAAGTTATTTCGCTTTCTTCAATACTGGTGAAACTTTTTGAGGTACAGGTCTTGGTTTCTGGTACCTTGATTAGTAAAATAGCTCCGCTAGGCGTGTTCGGTAAATGCAGATCTGACAGCTCTATTCAATCTGTCTGCTCCGTTTTCCACTACAATTATAGGAAAACAACGCCTACAGATTGAATCGAGCTGTCAGATTTGCATTTACCGAACGCGCCTCTAGTCTTCGATGTCATCAATTGTCATCTTGACCATTTCATCACGTCTTGCCTCCAAATACGCCCATTACCAAAACAACTGTATGAAGCAGAAAAGTATCATCTGGAGCTTTTTGTATTAAATTTTTTTTTTAAATTTGTTTTTACGAAACTCCCAGGTTTTTGGAGAAAATATCGCAAAAGCAGAGCTTGTGCGAGCAAGGGAGATCCGGGACCTACAGTTTAAATAAAAGTGGAATCCGAACAACTTCAGCTCAGTGACACGCGGCCGTGGATCGAACCCGGACCGCCTGGGAGAAAGCTGAACGCTCTTACACCACGACCACTTCGCTGTGAGTATTTGGTCCATAGACTATTTGCACTATATATTTCAGACTGAAATAATGTAAAATAAATAAAAAATATTAATATTTTTCATGAGATAAACTCACCAGTTCCTGGAAGTATGCCATTGAGACAGTTTCATTTACGGTATTCACTCTGTTTTCATATTTCCATTTCAAAATCCTTCTCGTATGAGTATTTGGATTTCACAGGCAGCAAATTCTCTTTGAGCGTCACATTCTGTGGGATCTCCATAATTATTATGAACACAACCGTTTTTAGTTTCCTCCACTAACAAGCTCGTCAATTCTTACAAAAATGCAGAGTCGTTTTATTAAATAAAAAACCCTTTCCATGGCAATTGCATAGTAGCTATGAAGTAAACAACATCGTTTAAGATAAGTTTTTCGTAAAAATAAAATCTTGTATGCACCCGAGCGTTACTAGATCCTAACACCCATTGAGCCACATTCATCCCTCGGGACGAAAGCCCTCGTGTAAATGTTAGCCTCCGAGCGTTAGGATCTATAAAACGCACTTGGTACATATAAATAGCTATTGAAACTTTGGCAAGATCACAACAATTTTTGAGAGATCATAGCCTCTGTGTTCTAGTCACCTATCCACGTGAACAACCTTTGGTTTGCGTCTTAGGTTGATCTGGATGCAGTATGCCAAGTTTTGCCTTCTATATGACGACATAGAGGCTTGTCCTATTTCCCTGAAGCAGCTGCTCCAAACTTGGATAATTCTTGTCATACTTTAGCCAGCTCCGGACCAACTTCAAATCTTCTTTGGCCCTTTCTTATTTCTTCTTTAATCCAAATCATATGTTTTGGGTTCAGATCTAACGGTTATAGCTTGCATCATTTCCTTGCAACTTTCAAACATATTTCAGAGAATTATCATTATAGAGAATAAAATATTGTAGAGCTGAAGTTTCTTCTTGAATTTAGAGTAGGAAGGTATCATTTTGATTCGAAATGGCACCCAGAAAAAATGCTGAAATATTTCAAAAACTATTTCTGATGTCCAAATTTTGAATCAAGATACCTAAAAAACTACCTCCTGGAACTGTACCGGAAATATCTATGATTTTGGTACCATCTAAACACGTAAATGAACAGCTATCAGTAAACAGGAAAAAATTCACCTATATTCTTTAATTAACTCTACTTTTGTTAATTAGATAATTTTCACCTGTTGAAAGTAAACATAAACACCCTAATTATTACTGAACTTAAAACCTAGACATCTTCACTACGTGGAGCTATTCTTGAAAGGATTCTGAAAAGATCCCTGTTTTGATTTTTCACTTTTTTGTTAACATCGAAAAAATTAAAAACGTAAATGGAGCAATCAGAATTTTTTTTCAACGAGCCTCCTTATTTTTTTTCTTTATCGCTGAAAGCTACATAACAATATTTTTCGGAAATTTCCACCTTTTAAATAATTGATATAAAAATGCAATGTTAATTAGATTAAAAAAATCTTATGGGAATCTAATCCTTGGTGAAAATAATGAGAAATAGAAGAAAAATCGTTCCTTCAAAACGGATTGCTAAAGAACGCACTGGCAAATTAACAATTTTTTCGTATTGCTATATATATATCGATATCAGAAACTATTTTTTTTTTCAATTATTATTCATCACATTAATCATTTTATGAAAAAATAATTACTTACATTTCATTTGTTTATCAAACAAATAATTTTGTATAAACAAACAGTTGAACCACATCATCTATCAGTTTCCGCAATATTGTTTGTCCAACTTCAGATTTATAAAAATTATAAACTTTTGAAAAATGGTCTCTTTTCGAGGTTTTCCGGATTTTCTCAGTTGAAAATGCACCGATCCGGTAGTATGAAAATCCATTTTGTAGGTTTTATAACAAGAATGTTCCATTGACTGTAAAACGATTTATTCAAGTAATCGTTTGAGATATTTCCAAAAAAAAAAACAGAAAAGTTGTAAGTTTTTTCACTATTGCCTGTATAAAAAATTCCACAATGCGATTTGCTACAGCGAATACTGGGGTTATTATCAACGAAGTTTCATTTTGTGAGGAAAAAACCTCTACAGCCTGGTCTAACCAAGGTCAAACTGTGTTCAAATCGAAGATCATCTTCAATCCTCAAAATTTATAAAACTAATTTGGGATTCAAAGAATTATTTTCACTAAATGTGATTATTGGAATTGAAATTGGTATAGAAAACCCAGAAAATAAAATCACACACAAAGTAAGGACTACCATGCAGGGAATACGCCACTGGCTCTCGGTTTGGATGCTAGACGAAAACAATTTTTCATATAATTACATTCAGGAACTATGGTCTTTATTTTCGTTCATAGGATTGTATGTTTTCATGTTTGTTATTAGCTGCATTTGAATCAATTTTTGTTTATTTTACAGTTTATACCAGGCATTCCTATAAAAATATATTTCTAGAACAGCAGATAAAAGCTGTTATTTTAACAAGCTTCTAGTCTAGCCAACAGATGTAATATTTTAGTTGGCTGTTGTCAATAATCGCGTGGTTGTATCTTCGGAATAGTATATTCTGTAACAAGGTTAGAATGGGAATTCGATGCGAGTGGAAAGTTCCGAGCGCGAGCCGAAGGCGAGCGTGAGGAACCACGAGCATCACGAATTTTCATTCTAACCGAATAGCAGACTATATTTTCTCCACGATCAAAGATAGGAATCGTGACAGCAATAATTTTGACACTTACTCAAATTTTGCCACTACGATGACAATCAACTGCGTCAAGGCTAATGTTATTATTGCTAACCAGTGTGAGAATATTCTATCACAAGAGAGAGATTGTAAACACATTTAAATTGCATGAGGGCAGAGGTGTTGCAGAATATTTCTTCAATCTCAAGAGAGAGAATTCCAGCATTTTTTGATTACAGAATTGGCAATAAAGAGAACAATAAAGTGCAGTTTTATAATAATAATAATTTATACTCGGATATATGACTCTTGTCACCTTCAGGGCTTCTAGACCAGTCTTCGTATACACTAAATATGAGAACTCTATGAAAATGTAAGAATTATTCAAAAAGTTTAAAAACTGAATTGGAATGAAAATTCACACATAATCTTATTGAACTGAGCGCATTTGAAATTACGGTTTAATAAATTTTTGATTCATTTATTTGAAAAAAAGTCTATACCTACCTAAGAATAATTTTATACGCATAGTCCAGTAAAGTTATACATGAGAAGGGAGTCGTGCTTGAAAAAGGTTCGGTCGTTCTGAATTTTTTATATGTTGTTAGGACCAGAACCAGATATGCAATTTCCAAAGTGCCAGCGGCGGTGTACCCAAGAAACCATGAAATTTTCGGACTTTCTTCAGCTTTTGCTCAATATCTCAGTGAAGAAAGGGTATGACCGATATAGACATTCCATATACTTTGGCAGGCTAAATTTGCTTCAATTTGAGATCAGTGCAAGCTCTACACAGCCATTGGTTCCCACGATACAGTTCTTCGAAAATATGCCATTTTTTCCAAAAAGTGATGTTTCTTCAAAGTGGTCACTTATTTTGTGAAATATCTTCTAAATTACGCACCCCCACGTCAAATATTATATGAAATGAAGTTGTAGTTTAGGTCCTAACAAATAATTAAAAAATCAGAACGAACACACCTTTTGCAAGCACGGATGTACATCTTGACTGGATTAGTAGTAGAATAGATTTGCAACAATTTGAAAGTTGCAAAACTTTGTTTCTGAGCACAAATGCAAAAAACTGTTTCTTTTATTTATAAATGACTATCCGATTTGCGGGTTGAAGTTGCATATCTTAGAGATAATCAGAAGAATAGTTCAAGTTTAACGAAGATCTCAAACTTCTACAATTATTTTTTAGACGATTGGTACAAAAAATGACAATGAAAGCAAAAATATAAGTAGGTTTGTCTTTTGAAGCATTTGAATGTGAATATTTGTTATACAGAAGCTTGTGTCTTTTTGTATTGATTGAAATCAAAGATCCCCAATTTCAAATGGTGGCAGATGTAACGTACGGTGTAAAATATTATTTTGCAAAATCCACAAAAGCAATAATATTTAAAAACATGCAACTATTATTAACACGTCGATATTGTTTGGGGGACATCACCCATAACCTCATACTGGCTAAATCTTGCTTGTTTCCAAAATAGATAAAGTATCTGTGACTGTAAAAACTATATTGATACTGCACGAGGGAATTTTGGAAAACCAATATTATATTAATAATATTTCAAGAATATCGCCTCAAACTATTCTGAATGTAGATTGTCACATATAACATTAGGTCAATATTGGTTGACTAATTTATATATAAATATATATATAAATATATATATATATATATAAATATCGGTGCATTAATATTGTCTAAGTATTTTTTCCAAGAATCAAAACTGTTCCAAAACTGCAATACCATGCAATATTCCACTTCATCGATTCAAGAGATAAAAAACAAAATTGTAAAACCAGGTTTGACAGAACATAGGTTGATTATTATTTTTATCAAATTTCAACAAACCAGGAAAACCAGAAAAACTTGAAAAATCTGAAAATCAAATTTTGCATTTTGAAAAACACGAAATTTCTCTGACACAGCTGATATTTTTACAATTCACCGCAAAATATATTTTGACCGTTTTTATAAAATCTTCAAAAACTGTTCATCCATTTTTTGCGTAAAATAATCAAAAACCTTACTAATGGAACAAATGAAAATCTTAAAAATGGATCGGATACGTCTTCACAAGCCTCACTGATATTTTCAAACCGTTTTTCTCCAACTCTGTTGGGAAGTGGAAAAAATTTGAAAAATTTAATAAAAATCAAAAACCTCAAAAACTTGAATACGAAACCAGATAGACAGTTTTAAGTGTCTTTGAACAGAACCACAAAAAGTTTAGAAAATGTTATTTCATATTTTGTAAAATTGTTATTTTTTATAAAAACTCAAAGATGGCGACAGATTTTCAAGTTTCACAATACACCTTTTTTGACCGTCTTCTGAAAATCTACAAAAAATGTTCGAACATTTTTTCCGTTATATCAATATTCTGGAAAATATTTAAGAAAAAGGAAAAATTGTGAATTGGTAACGAAAAATATTCTAAAAACACAAAGAATTTGAAAACTAAACAAAATATCGAAAAAAATATGAATAAAACCAGTTTTATTGCTCTCAAGAAGGCATACAAAAAGAAATCTAACAAAATATTGATTTTTCTTAATACCACCAAAAATTCAAAGATGACAACAGATTTTCAAATTTCACAAAATACCTTTCTGATTTCCTTTTGAAAATCTACAAAAATTTGAAATGATTTTTTCCTAATATTAATAGTCCGGGAAATATCAAAAAACAAAACAAAAAATAGACTTAGAAAATTATTCCCCAATTCCCCCTCCACCACCCCCTATTTTTTCAGGAACTACGCGCTTGGATTTGAAAATCAGATTGAGCGAAAAAAAATACAAATAAAATCGTTCAGAAAAAAACTCCCGGAATGTTTTCCTAGAAGCATTAATTTCGGATCTCGTATTCTAGTCTCATTATAATATATGACATCAGCCATATTCGTTCATCATTGAATGGTGTCTTTCTCATATTGTAGCATCCCTGATGATGATAATAAAGATTATCGAAAGCTTGGAATCTGTGTAATAGAGTACTCTTATTGGCCTGCTGCATATCCCAAATATTTAGGAAACTTATATTTATGTATATATATATATCAGTTTTCCAACATTTTGTATTTGTATCTTGAGAATGAAATATTTCTCGATACATCTTCGTAAAAAAATGTTTATTTTAGCGAGATCTATCGCACACTCAGTTTGTGTAAAGTTTTGAGCAACTTTAAATGGTGCCAAGTGACCCTATAACCTGCAACGATGCAGAAATTTGCAAATTTCTAAAAACCGGTTGCCCCTAGCGTTGTGGAGCAGGTATACCATTTTTGCTTAGAAAAGTTGTAGGAATGAGATTTGAATATGAAAAATACCAAATATGTACTGTCAAAAAAAGTTAGGGCAAATGTAAATAAATAATGAGAGCGTTCGCAGCGCCCTCTAAGTGCTACATAAAAATTAATAACAAATTTTGACTCCTCACCTCAAAAAAAAACCCGTTTACCAAATTTTGTGCAAAAAATTATTTTCTGCAAAATACTCAATTGAAACTGAATTTTCAACTTCAACACCCTTTTTATCTTGAAATTATTCAAAAATTTACCCTTTGAAGTTTGAAAAATTACTTATTGAAGACAGTGTATTTGTTACTTTATCTTTTTCCGCCATGCTAAACGCGATGATGGTTTGACTATGCTTTATTTTTTGTATACACAAAAGTAATTACCTGGGGTCGATGAAGTCACGCCTGACGTAAAAAAATGATTGGTGGGTATATGTGTACATTGTGATTAATACCGATGGTTTTAATTTTTCCCAGAAAAGGAACGAAATTAATCGCACGTCGGTCTTTAGTATAATCAGTAATCGGAAGTGCATTTGTTTCCTTCCGCCGGCCGTACATGCGTCGGACCCATTATGACTAATTTGTTCCGACCAGGTAGTTTTATGGCCAGGGATATTTCATGATCCCATCTGACGCTAAAAAATGAGCGTTTATTTCTTACGCGATCATATCTCGCCTCGACCAGGTGTTTCCTCAGAATTACGAGAAACACTGGAAGAAACACATTTGTTTTTGGCGAAAATAAATTCATACTGAAATACTTTCAGGCAGCGGCAAGTGCGGCTTTTTGTTTCAGTTTCATACCATGATACATACCTGAGCACTGGATAAGTACAGGATAGCAAGTTGAAAATGAAATAGAAGGCCAAAAAACTTACATTAATTCCAAAAAAATTTAGAGAAAAGCTTTTATTCGAATGCTCTAGAAAGAAGAGACTAAATTTAAAGTGAATTAAACCCATCATTGTGTCATATTATACAGGGTGTAACATAAGTACGTTAAAATATTCAAGTGACGTATTCCTGAGACAATTTTAAGAAAAAAAGTCTATATAAACTTGTGTCCAGAAATGCTTCGTTTCGGAGATACAGGTTGTTGAAATTGAATTTTTTTTGTTCGTTTTTTAAAAGTAACTTTTGCAAAAAATAAGTTATTTTCACGAAATTTGGTACCCGCGGTTTTTTTGACGTGGGACATTAAAATTTCGTATTAATTTTCATGTAACATCTAGAGGGCGCTGCGTACGCTGTCTTTATTTTTTCAAATTGCCCTAACATTTTTGACTGTAAACTTTTGGTTCTTTTCATGAAAAAACCTAATTCCCACACCTTTTCCAAGTAAAAATGGTGCACTTCCTCAACAACGCTGGAGGTGATCGTTTTCGAGATATTTACAATTTTCTATATCGATACATGTTACTTAGCTCCTAGGGCGCTAAATGAAGTTGCTGAGAACATTACAAAAACTAAGTATGTGGTAGATCTCAAAATAAACTACTTTTTTCCTATGAAATGTTTATCGAAAAATGATTTGTTTTCGAGATACAGATGGTTGAAAATTTCCAAAACATGGTTGGTTTTCGTCATAAGTTATTTACAACTGCAGTTATTTTCATCAAACTTTAAACACAGACTTCTCTCAAAATGAGCATTTTCAAACTGCTTGAACAATCGAAGTTAAAAAAAATTGTCAGGTTCAATTATTCAATTTGAAAGTGCTACATTTCGGAGTTTGTAAAAAAAAAACAATTCGGAGAAGTACTATGATATTTATTAGGCACTTAAACATATAAAAATTGTTCAATTTTTGTTCAAACAACCATTACAACAACTGTTCAAAGTGACGACCCCCAACAGTAATACAGCTTCTGCTCTCCTCATCAAAGAATTCCGCACCCGTTGAAAAACATTTCCTCGTTTTCAATAAACTAGTGATTGTAGGTTTCCCCAAAAGAAAAAATCGACGGGATTGAGGACCGGTGACCTCGGGGGCCAATGCTGAGTGCCTCATCTTCCTATCCATCGTTGGGGATATGCTACGTCTAAGAAATTTCTTGTTATCAGACTAAAATGAGCAGGGGCTCCATCGTGCATAAACCAAGAGTGATTTCGGAGACCAAGGGGAACATCTTCCATAAGCTGGGGAAGCTCGTGTTCCAAAAAATGTTGGTAAGCATCTACATTCAAACGTAAGGGGAGAAAATAGGGCCCAATTAAATAATGCCCAATTATGCCTACCCATACATTAAAAGAGAATCTATCTTGGAAATGAGTTTGCGTTATCGCTTGTGGGTTATCTTCCGCCCAGATGTGGTTGTTATGGAAGTTCATGATACCATTTCTTGAAAAATTAGCCTCATCTGTGAAGGGGATTTTCGATAAAATTTGGGGATGTTGTTCGACTTTTCTTTGAAGCCATTAAGCAAATTCGATACGTGGTTGAAAATCACGTAGCGTAAGTGCCTGGACACGCTGTTCCTTTAAAATTCTGTAAATGGTCATTTGACTCACATTTAAAGTATGAAAATTTTTTCTTGTACTTGTCTCTGGATGTTCACTAATTTCTTCGAGAACCGCCTCCTCCAATTCCACAGTTCTTGTAGTCCGTTGCCTTCCTACTGCAGAATTTTTTTCAAAGCTTCCAGATTCGGAAAGTCGCGGCAAAAGATTCGCAAATGTCGAAGCACAAGGAGTGACGCGTTGGGGATACCTTTCCTAATAGATGCGTCTGGCCTCGGTTGAATTTCCGTCAGCCAAGTCGTATGCAAAAATCATATCAGCCATTTCAGCATTCGTAAATTCGAGCATGGTACCAGAAAATTACTTTATAAACTCCGAACTGTGAATTTGTCAATGAATAGTTAAAAATGTGACAGCGAACTTCTACTTTTATAAACAAACCTTCATAGCCTACTTGATTTAATTAACTTAATTTGCAAGCGGAGAGTGACAAAAATTATTGAAATCAAATTTGGCTATACTGATTAGGCAGTTTGATAATGCTCAGTTTAGAAGAAGACTTATTCTGTAATAAAGTTTGATGAAAATAACTAAAATTGCAAAAAAACTTATGACAAAAACCAACCATGTTTTGGAAACATATCACATATCAAAATACTTCTCCGAGTTGTTTTTTTTTACAGACTCCGAAATGTAGCACTTTCTAATTGAATAATTGAACCTGACAATTTCTTTCAACTTCGATTGATTAAGCAGTTTGAAAATGCTCAGTTTGAAAGAAGTCTGTGTTTAAAGTTTGATGAAAATAACTGCAGTTGCAAATAACTTATGAACAAAACCCCATGTTTTGGAAATTTTCAACCATCTGTATCTCGAGAACAAATAATTCTTCGATAAACATTTCATAGGAAAAAAGTAGTTTATTTTGACGAGATCTACCACATACTTAGTTTTTGTAATGTTCTCAGCAACTTCACTTCGTGCCCTAGGAGCTAGGTAACATGTATCAATATAGAAAATTGTAAATATCTCGAAAACGATCACCTCCAGCGTTGTTGAGGAAGTGTACCTTTTTTACTTGGAAAAGGTGTGGGAATTAGGTTTTCTCATGAAGAGTACCAAAAGTTTACAGTCAAAAATGAATGAAACAAAAGGGTTTATTTCACTTCAAAAATAATTTTCCCCTTTTAAGTGCATTTAAATAAAATCTTTTCTCTAACTAAAACAATTCTTTTGAGTTAATTTATTTTTATTTTTTAGATTTCTTTGGATATATTTCTAAGTCTGTTCATTTCAACTTTTTTGAAAAGAGTGGAGGGAGTGAGTTTTCCTAATATTTTTCGTGACAGGAGAGGGGGGCGAGTCCCCCGATAAATTTTTTTTCATCATTACTTTCCATGTCCAAAATTGTATCCTTTGCGTTCTCTATCTAGCTTTTGAGGGAGGACAGGGGAAGCTAAATTTGTTCAAACCATAATATTCGCCGTTCAGATATTTTTCACTATTTTTACAGATTTTTCCGATTTTAATTTCGCGATTTTTCCAACTTTCTTAGAGAAAAGGGGAGGCGGTGAGACCCTCTTACCTAATTTTTTGCTGTAATTTTTGATGTCCAAATTCGTCAAGACAACTTCCGAAACCTTACGCGTTCTCTATCTATCTTTCAGGGGGCAGGGGGGGACAATTTCTTCAACATTAACGTATTTTCTTCGGAAATGAACCAACAAGTGAAATTTCAATTCCAGATGATGAGAGGAAGTAGTTATCCGAAACTGTTGAAACATTTTCTGAATTTCCTTGCGTTATCTATCTAGCTTTCGAGGATTGACAAGGGGGGTGAGATTTTTTTAAACCATAATATCCGACAGTCAGATATTTTTTACTATCTTTACGGATTTTTTCGATTTCAATTTCGCGAGTTTTCCAATTTTTTTCGAAAAAAGGTGGGGGGTGGCAGGGGGGCAATTTCTTCAACAAAAATGTATTGGATAAGAGGAAGTGGTTCTAATTCAGCTTGCAAGTACCCACCTAACAAACACGCACATACTGAGCAAGTAAAATGAAAGCCTTAAAAAAAAGCTTAGTAAGGCTTGTTAATTTTTTTTCTACCCACTTTATAAAAATAGCATTTAGCGGTGAATATGTATGAGTGGAAGAGAATAATGAACTGATTTTACATGCTCCCATTGAATGAATTCTGAGTATGTTGAAGACAAGCCACTGAAAACCCAGTGAAAAATGTCTGTGATATAATGCCCTCAAATGTGTTCTAAAAGTGATACACGAGTGAAACGAATTGAATAACAAACGTGGTATTTGACTTTAACTCAGGAATTTTGAATTGCAACATTAACTCATATTAGTGATATTGCCACAAGGCATCACCTGGCTCGAATAATATACCCTGGAGTGTTCCTGTCAATTGTCTTTTCTATCTTGTCGCTGGACATTTGAAGGTGACGTCTTTAGAACTCATGAATTTGGTGATTGTGGGTAGGCCAAATTTATAAATCAGCCCTTTGTCGTTGTGATTTTGGTATCAACTCCTCAGTTGGCTCTGTTACACCTGTTTGGGTTATTACTGTCCTTATCTGATCTTCAGAGTTCCAACAATTTTGGAATAATCCCTCTACTCGATCTTTGGGATATTCTGCGGGATTTCCAACGCTTGTCCTCGTAGATAGACGACTAGTGAGGTGACCATTTCCTCCCGGGACCAGCTGTTTATAATTGCTGCTGCTTCAAATTGACGTCGATACATGGACCATGAAGATTGCCCATCAAATGTTGGAGGATTGGAATTTTTTATTCGTATAGGCCTTAGGGATGTGGCTTCCTTTGGTGGGGGAGATTTCCTCTGAGGATGCCGGGTTGTGTGGAAGGCGTATTCTTTCCAACCACTTCTTGATCTTATCTACTTCTTCGTAAATCTTGTTCACCTTTGGTGCCACCCATTTATCTATCTTGCCTACATCTCGTGACACCCGTTCACCTATCCTGGATAGTTCATTTTCGGCATCATAGACTATTTTGCTGACTCCCTGGACTACGCTTCTGACTTCTTGGACTCTAACCTCTAACCTGATGGACTCCTACTTTGACTGTAGTACTATATCTGTAAGTTCGTTCTGTTGGCTTTGACAAATTCGTTGTAAAAGTTCACCATACGAATGTTTATTGAAGTACGGTAGGGTTCGTTTTTGTATTACAGCCTTGGCTTTCTATAGTACTTTGAGTTATGTGGCTAATACACCATTTCTGACATCATATCAAGCCGAGAATACAAAACGAACATAATATTTGAGCTAATCTTGATTTGTTATTATTACCTATTATTTTTGACTTCGTATTCGATAACACCTTTGAATTGCAGCTTTCTCATACATATAACATATGAGTGTATTTCAGAAAAAATACTTCACATAATTATTCTTGAACCATTTTCGTGTTTATGAACCTCCGCCGTAAATAATAGGAAACATTAAAACTGATATTAATTATTCTAATAACATTTTCATAGAAGTCAAAAGTAGCAAAATAATCCCTTTTCAATCAACTTTCTTTAGAGGATGAGGTGATTATGCAGTGCGGCATTTTTTAGTCCGCCTCCCCCCTGTTAACTTTTGAACGGTTCAACTTACAGACATGAATCAAAAACGATTTTTAATGGTTTCATCGATACTACTTTTTGAAGTGAAAGATATTGTAATCACTTGAAAGGGGGTACATCAATTTAATCATCTAAATTTTTCTGGATTTCGCTTTGATTTTTTTTATCATATTCACTCGAAATATCAAGTATAAGTGCGCATCTCAAGTGGAGCAATAGGACAAAAGTATTTTGAATGGTATTACCGATACTACTTTTTGAAAGAAGATACATTGCAATTACTCGACAGATGGGGCACATCAACTTGAAAATTTCGAAATGCAAACACATCGAAATTGTGAAAATACATAGTAACGAAAATGAAAAAAATAAATATGTAGCTGAAAAGAGAATTGAATTATTTTTTCAACGATGTGTAATTTGACCCCCCCCCCCATGTCATTTGAAATTTTTCAATTGATGTACCCCCCGCGCCCCTATCGTGCAATAGCTTCGTCTTCCATTTTTGATAGTAGTATCGGTAATACCATTTGGAATGGTTTTTGTTTCGTGTTTTTAAATCAAACCGTTCAAAAGTTATCAGGGGGGGGTCTAAAAAAAGCCGCACTGTTTAATTCCAAATAAAATTTCTCAAGAGTATGGTTCCTCTTTGGATCCGTGTCTGGAGAGATGGTTTGTATGTAGTAAACTTATATGGAAAGGTTTTTTTTTTCCATTCTACCCTTATACTGAAAAATGTCTAATACAAAGTTGAAACAAAATAACAATGTTCTCAAATATTTTTCGTGATCATTGGGCGAATACAACTTTGCTTCCACTCATATGATATTTGTTTGTGAACTATGTTGAAATTGCAAAGAAGAAAACTTCATGAAGTATTTTGTAGTAAGTAGAAACCTTCCACAGTTTTGGTAGTTCATCTGAATTTTCATATTGATCACAGTTGGCGCATCAAAATGACGTCAAACATTCATGTTTGATAACTAAAAACGCTAGATGGCACTCGCGTTATGCTCCAATACCCATACCACAGGTATTGTATAACTATATTGTATATCTATAAACAATGGTGTAACCAGAGCTGTCCCAAAGCACAGTGCTTAGTGAAAGTCAAGAGAAATCTGCCAAAAATTTGGTTAGTGTGATATTTGCTATCTTGATACAGGGGATGTGCGGCATATTTATTACCAACGAACAGTCCTTGCCGACCGATGATGAACCCTTTACTCCCATATACGCCTACTAAGTAGGCTTATGAAGACAAGTACCTGACAGAAAACAACTACTCCCCTGGCTAAGACCGCGACGGGTATTGAATTAAATCTAACAGATATGTTTATTACCATCTGTTATTTCTCACTTCTTCTCTGTGAACAGGTTACGATGTGTGGCCCATTTCGATATGAGTTTGATGAAACATTCAATCAATATTCCTATTGTATTTGGATCAAGTTATTGAATTCAGCAATTCTAATTCAAAATAGTATATTATGTGTTAAACGTTCTTTCATTAACAGTGTTGCGATATGATATTATTTGTGGAAATATTACATGTTTAATTAAGTTTCAGTGCTTAGCGTTCGAATCATATTTTGTCAGTGCTCGGCACAGCTATGGGTGTAATTTCCTAAAATTTCAGCATATTCCATCGATGCCTGGAAATCCCCTTACATCTGCACTTAGTCCATTCAATAGCACAACAAATTGAATTTTCAGTGAATGACCAACATCCAAAAACCAGTATCTTCTACACAAAATCCCGAGGTGAACCACCCGACAATACAGAATCCCCCGATAAACATCTCACCTGTCCACGACCACGTGCCAGCACAAGAGAAGGCATACGCCATCCAAAACGAACGGCAACTGCCCTTTATCGCCTTTGCATACAAACACTCAACTGTTCCCGTGTTGTGCCGGCTGTCTGCTTGAGATAATTGCCCGTGAGATAAATTGAGCCGCCGAAGAATGCCGTGACACCTGCACCTGGCATACGGGGTTCAACCAAAAAGGCTGACGAGTGACGGAGCTCCCTTGTTCATTCAGTATTGCACCGACGCACCGTGTAGCAAATAACATTTGTGAGTGGAAGGCAGAGGACGATATGGATGATGGACAAACAAACAGAAACAATATGCAACTTGTGAAACGTCTAGATGCAGTTGTGTATTTAGGGATAGTTTGTTGACTTGAGGGTAATCGACGGCATTCAAACAAAAGTTTTTGTGCTATATGGGTTTTTGAATAAGTTATGCAATTCTTTTACTTTTATCTTAGATCAAATAAATAATGCTTTATCGCAAGATACTATAATTCAAATGTTTACTTGGCATGTTTGATTCAAATTCACAATTATTTCGTGTTCTCTTGAATTGAAGTGCTTTTTATTTGTGTCAAGGATTTGATAAGCTTCTGTTCAAAGCCAACATCTGCGATACAAGTGCGAGTAAATTACCATATCAAAGATTTAGTTTTTAACGCAAGATTATTATATATTTGGTACAAAAAATGGCATCCTTTAGTTATTTTTTTATTATCTTGTCTTAAAATATGTATATATTTGTTGCAAATATATATTTCCTTGATAAAAGATATTTTGTTCTTGATACAAGAACATATATTATCTTATATAAGGAAATAATGCTTAAGGTACGGGGTGTTCAAAATTCGATGCTCACCATTGGGATCTCAGAAATTTTAAAACATACAGCAAAGAATAAATTTTGGCAAAGTTGCATAATATGGAGCTTAAGGTATTGCCGGTGAGAAATTTAGGAAAATTCCGACTACTCTCGATGAGATCTGAAAATTATATTTTCAGTTTAAAATTTTATGGGGCGTTATTCATAGACATAAACGAGAAGCACTTTCGACAATCACTTTTTTACAATTTATTCAAAGATAGTTTATAATAAATCAAAGAACGTTTCGGATTTCAGATACCATCATCAGATCAATCATGTTATTCTCAATTTCTCACCATCATCAACTAACACTTCAAATTATGCAACTTTTCTACAATTTAGCCTTTGCTGTATCTCTTATAGTTTCCGAGATCCCAATGACGAAATTCGAATTTGGGACACCCTGTACAAATTGCTTGATTATATACTATCTGCTAATGGAAAGTGCAGAAAATTACATGAATCAAAAATTGTATGTGAAGTAGGTTGGTCTTTTGCTATTTCTCAGACACAAAGAAAATCATGTAAAAAAAAAGTGTTTTCTATATTTTCCACTGACAAAGAACATAATAAAATATTTTAATGGAATTCTTTTAATGGGATTAAAAAAACTAAACTTTTTAAGGTATGGTAAACAATTTATTTATTACATACAACAGAAATTTAAATATTTCAAACATAACAGTATAATCATTGGAACAAGCTTTTATTTGTAGACCCGTATAACCAACAATGTTAAAAAACTCTAACAACAAAACATATCCGACTAACTACAATAAATATAATAGGGAACTCAATCACCAAGCGTGAAGTAAAGTGAAATTATTATCATTGGTACAAGCTTGGTAATATTGTGATGTTCATCGTCATTTAATGGTATCTCGTCAATAACATCAGATGGCGTTGGCGAGTCATCGATTTTTTTTTTAGGGGGTTCCCATATTGAACTGTTTTGCTCCTGAAAAAGAAATCAAGTTAATGAGAAAAATAAATAAATTATGATATACTTACAGCGAGATTTTCCGATGGATTTCCTTCTCTTTCATTCAATGATAATATGGCCCCTTTTAATTTTATTTTACTTCCTATATTCTTTTCTGTGAGGTAATTGATTTCTTCATCCGTTAGGAATTTCAATGTACTCAGATCATCAATTTTCTGTCCTAAAAAAAAACATTTAGGCATTGGTTTGATTGAGTCAAGTCGTTTTACACAATTGACAATTTTTGTAGCAATAAGTCCCTTGAAGCCTTGCATAAATTGCCTACACCACTATCAAATAATTTAGTTACATAAAATCTAAGCTTACTACCTATTAAATAAATTAAAAACAATATGAATGAAAGATTTGTTGGCATTATGGCACATAAGTGAATGAGTTTTATTTTATTTATCAAAAACCGATCATCGGCCAGAAAAAAGCCTACTTATATATTATACAAAAATTATTTTTATTGCATTAGCGTACTTATTTAGGTTTTTTTAGTATTGAAAGATAAGCTAGAAAGGGCGCCACTAATGGCTTAAAAAATTCACTAAAAATGTATTTTTATACATGTTCAACACCTACCAAAATTGAGAGAAATATACAAAAAGGTGTTTGAAAACTTTTGAGTGAAAACTTTTTTTAACACCCTGTATCTTAACAACTAGGCGATTGCAGATACCTATATGCCGATATGAACTTCGTTTCTTATAATCATTCAAGGATTATCACCCTTAAGTACCGGTATTCAATAAAGAAACACCCTGTATACATCATGCTCGACCACCTTGTTGAAATTTAAAATTACTTACTTGTTGTATGAATTTTCTATATTTTTATGTAATTCGAAGCTTAATTAAAAAAATATCGGCAACAGGTAGGTACATTAAATACAAAAAATCAGATAGGTACTGCCAAAGACAAGGCACAAAAAATCAGATAGGTACTGCCAAAGACAAGGCGCTAGTGCATCAATAAAAATAGACCTGTGGTAAGTGTGGTAGACGTCCATTGTATCTCAAAGTGGAGTGGTGTAGATATAGGTACGGTGCAGAAAAACTCAGTCATCTCCACAAAAACTGTTTATGGGAATCTGTTAAATACCTATTTGAGTTTTAGAAAAACATGTTATGAAGCTTACACTTGCTTTATTATTGTTAATTGTTTTCATCGAAATAATTTCTTTAATTCAAAGTCTCATTTTCACAAACTTCCTTTAATAAAGACAGTTGCTTTAATCAATAATCCTTGATTCAAAATCACCTGATTTTTTTTTAAAACCATGAAACTTCCTCTGATAAGGACAGTTGTCTTGTAAGAAAATAAAAAATTCTTGATATAAGATCACCTGCTTGTCTTTGAAAATCATTACTGGCTTATGTCAAATACATGTTCTTTGCACCTACCTATATGTTCACCGGTCAGCTTACAGACAAAAGGCGTCCATTTTCGTTACAAAAGGAAAGCAGATCGGTACTATTATAGGTACGTGCCTTACTGAATTTTTATGAAAATGAGATGTATATTTTTATGTCAATATTGCCAAATGAAAGTCATTTATGCGTTGATAATTCTCTAAATACTTACTTACCTTCAAATTTGGTGTAGAGATGGCCAATTTTCAATTGATCAGGAAGCTCTTTAACTTCTTCTCCCATTTTCCAAAAAGGATGGATAGGAGTATATATAATATTAAGTAATAACTTTATTCACTTTGTAACTAAAAAAATGCAATTCAACAGCTTTGGTCAAAACTGCACACTGCACATGAGCCACAAAATTATCCACCACGCTACATTACCACTGGACGCCGGATTACTACTGAACTGAAACAAGAAACAAGAGCCAACTTGTCTAGCCGTCTGTGCTACGTGGCAGCAGGGTAGATGGTAGGGGGAAACCGTTAAACTGTAAAGGCGTTAAACAAAGATTTGAAGATTTTCGGACAAAGACAGATCTCTTCTTAAAAAATCACCACTTTATATGAAAGGCGCGGTCTTTGCTGTAAAATAATTTATAATCAAGATATTCGAGGATTTCATCCAAACTCATGAATATTCTTTATCTAAGATAGTATTTCTTTTGTTGAAGATTATGTCTTTCTCAGAAGACAATTTTTAGTCAAGATAATGTATTTCCTTGGTACAAGCCGAACGTTTTTTCTGTGCAGCAGTCGATGCCAAACACACAAAAACATTTTTTATTCTGAAATCGTACCATCACTTCCATTCATGTAGTTTCAATACCTGGTCTAGTAAACTATGACTTGTTCTTATATTCAACAATAACAATGTTCTAATTCAACTATTCAGAATATTCACCCTCTAGCACAATTTCATTCAAACACTTCAGATAATGTCACGCTGTGTATTATACAAACAAAATGAAGACACGAAATCCCAAACAACCTAATCTCACCTTTCAACGGCATGAAATGAAACTCGAAAGTCCCGGTGTAATTCACTGAAAACTCGTGGAATAACCTGGAAAGGAGGAATTTCGGGCATACAGCGAGACTCATTCTTTACGGAAAAATCATACCTGGTGTCAAGTCCGGTGTCAATTGGAGAAGTTTGCGAATATCTCAGGTGTCATTGAAGTAAGTATAAACTTTCAGAATATGAGAAGAGGCATTTCCATACAGTTGACCTGAGGTAAAAGCATTATTTCTTGGAGTAAGAGACAAGAAAGGGATTGGATCGGAATAAGGCAAGTTATTGAGTGGTTATTTCATATTGATATTATCTTTTCTGAATTAGGAACAGGATAGGTCCAAGGACAGAGCTTTGTGGAAAACCATGCCCAATTGAGCCAACACCTGAGAAACCATTCGTATTCATGATTTGGGTTCTTTGATACAGATAAGATCTAACCCAGCTCTCTGAATCCATGGTGCTTTAATTTGCGCAGCATTATCTCAAGATTGACATAGTAAAAACATTTGACAAAGCACAAATTACTGCAGCCCTTGCCTCCTTCAGGTTCAATTTGGAGTAAAGATTGAAAAAAAAAATTCCTATGCCTAGGACTGTTCCCAGGCGCATACAACATCAGCAAAAATATATGAAATAGCAATTACGGCCTCAGGCCTGAGCTTTGAGGAATGCCATGAACATTTCCGACAAGAAGCGAGTGCATGCAGTTAATAATATTAACGTTTATTTTTCATTCATCTATTTGTTCAGTAGCTTGGGGACACATACAGACGAGTCCAAATATAGTAAAACTGAGTTAAGATAGAGTGAATTGATAGTGTTTATGGTAATTAATACAAATAAAAATAGAGTGTAACATTGATAAAAAAAATTGTATATTTGTACCAATATTTGTCCTTTTCTTCGGGCAATTGAAAAATTCCTTTCTCTCAAGGCATCTTGGTGGAACATCGAATTGTAATTCTTGCTAGTCAATTTGGTTTTCAATGATTTTAGTTAAAAATAATACGTCACTGAGAGATCTTGTATCAGCCGGTCGAAGAATATTGTTTTTTTCCTGATGACGTCGTAGTTGCTATCTTGTAGAGGTAATTATTTTAATTTCCCAAGAATTTTTGAAATTTGTTCTGGATTTTTCCAGTCTGTTGATATGTATGGCTTACAGTGGGTTCCATTTTATATAACAGTTTGCTGTGGATATATGCATTATAAAAAGAATATGACACTAAGGTAAACTCGATTAAATTTCCACAGATTAAAAAATGTATTACATTCGCTTGAGACAGACACTGTGTATCGAAACATGTCGCGAAGACAATAAATCTGTGGAAATTTATTCATCTTTACCTTAGTGTCATATACTATGAATTCCCATCAAAACGGCCACGTCAATCCAAAAGAATATAAAGAAATTAATGTTCTGAAGTTCCTAAAATATTGTCAAATCATATCATTTTATTTGCAATTTTGTTTATGTGTGCTTTGAAACTAAGTTTGTCGTCCATTATGATCCCCAAATCCCTTATCTTGCTAACCTTCTCAATTTGTTTTTCCTTGATTGTATAATAGTATTATCTGTAACAAGGTTGGAATGAAAATTCGATGCGAGTGGAAAGTTCCGAGCGCGAGCCGAAGGCGAGCGTGAGGAACCACGAGCATCACGAATTTTCATTCTAACCGAGTAGCAGACTATACTTTCTCCACGATCAAAGATAGGAAACGTGAAAGCAATAATTTTGACTTTTACTCAAATATTGCCACTACGATGACAATCAACTGCGTCAAGGTTACCAGTGTGAGAATATTATTCTATCACAAGAGAGAGAATATAAATACATTTAAATTGCATGGGGACAGAGGTGTTGCAGAATATTTCTTCAATCTCAAGAGAGAGAATTCCAGCATTCTGTAATCAAATTTGATTTCAGAGTTGGCAAATTCTGTGATGATCATGGAAAAAGGTAATTCAGTTCGTTTTAATTATTAATCGTGAAGCTTATTGGATGATATTTTTTCAAATTGAGAGCAAGGGCACTGATACCACAGAAATCAAAAAATGCATTCAAGTCCTTCTGGAGGGTTCTGCAGTCACTTGATCCCTTATTCAGTGAGAGATTTTAAGGTCATCTGCATGCACATAAAAATTTGAATTCTTGGGGCATTTGATAACATCTTTTATATGTATATGATGAACAGTAAGGGACCCAAGTGACCACCTTGAGGTACTCCAGAAGAGCATGGAAACTACCTATATTCAAATTCATTGATTGTGAGTATTTGTTTACAATCTGTTATCTACGACAGAATCCCCTTAGATATATTTTTGCTTACCCCAACTTCATCAAGTTATTGTGACCTACTTTGTCGAACGCCTTACTGAAATCGGTGTATATCACATATTACTGTAGCAAAATACATGGTAACAACTACTTGCATTTGTCACAGGAGGTACATAGCGCTGCAACGCATATTTTCAGTGTCTGAATATGAATATGGAAATGGAAAGGCGCACCTCACACGAAATAATAGCGTATATTCTCATATAAATCATTCAAAGGTACATATTCCAAGCTTCAGTTAGTTCAGACAAAGTGTCTTCCCCAAGTTTCTCCACTCCACCTCTTTAAACATGGCTCTGATTGTGGAGTTCATTCCTTCATGAAAGCAAATATGTTCACACAAAGGCAATTAAATCAGTTCCATTGAATGTGAATGCTTTGACAGATGATAAAATATACAATTTCAATCTCCTCATAAACTTTTAATATAGGGACACAAAGTTAAGCTGTTACTCAAAACAAAAAATTCATTGTTTTTGAAAAGTGAGGTCAACTTATTGAATATTAAATTGTTCCTCACCTGAAAAATGCCCGTTCAAATTGGACTTGTCGGTGTTTCAGAGTTTCATGTGACAAAGGGATAATGTCAATAGCTCAAGGAAACAACAAAATAAATAAAAGAATTGTCAAGCGTGCCGGCTTCATAGAAAATTTCTGTCGTGGTTTCAAGTACGTATTTATATATAAAATGAAACCGGATCTGAAATAATAATTCTCTGAAGTAGAAATAACATTGAAAAATAAAGAAAGATTTGGAATTGCTTATGAACTTTGAAGTGAAGTGGAAGAAAGTCAGTTTTCTATTTATATTTCCTCTTTTACCCATCATTTCGAGCTTATTATAGGGATTGAATGAGAAGAAGAAATTAATTACTTGACATGTTTAATTTCTTTATTTTAAGCCTTCACAGTTTGAAAATGGGAAAACATTGAGTCGAGGGATTCTGTACAGGGTATACCACGATAAACTGAGTAGATATGTATATGGGAAACTATTGGGAATATTTTTCTGAAAATTTTTATTGGTGCGGGAGTTTTCCCAAGAGCTTTTTATTTTATTATTGCATTTTTAGAATCTACAACTAATTTCAATTTAACTTTATACGAAATATCATATGACTATAGGGCTCCAGTTTTCAGGTTTTTCAATTTTGGAAATTTTTTACAGCTGCAGCCCTTCACAAAAAAATTAAGTTATTGGAAACAAAGAGAGTCAGGTCTTAAATTGCCAGAATTAGACCTGAAACTACCTAAATATTTTGAAACATGTCAAAAAAATTATACGTGGTGCTCAGAATTCGGTTCCGAATTCGACTATATCGAAAATTGTGTAACTCTTTTTTTTCAATTGACAACCCCATTTTTTCTATGGTGAAAAATATGTATCTGAATTAGGGTAAACCCCCCAATAATTGACGCCTTCAGAATAAAGAATTCAGATTTTTTTTGTAACAGTCTGAAAAAAAATCCTAATTTTTTTCTCTCAATTCCAGATGATTCCTCAACTTGTTCTCTTCCAATTCTACTAATAGAGATTGCTGGGAATCATAAAATTATATTTGTAAAAAAATTAAAGTATTGGTCGTTTTTTGTACCAGTTATTGACAGAACCAGTTTCGAGGTTACCCAGTAATTGACACCCAGTATTTGACAGTATTAAAAAATATTCATTTCAATACTTATACACAAATGAAAATATGAATTCAACTTGAATAGTGTAAAAAATAAACAACTGATTGAGATTATACTTAAAATTTTCCCAAGTGAGCAAGAATATAATGAAGAAGTAAGTCGGAATTGAGATCAAGTAATAAAAAATTGAGAGAATCTCTACGCGTTCTCGAAGACGTCAACGGGTTTTTGAAGTTGATATTTGACACTGTCTCCAATCACAAGGATTTCAGGTGATGGTAATTTTCTCATTACCGCCGACATTTCCACCAGACATCTTTTTCAGGATTGGATAATTTTATCGACATAACTTCAATCTCATTTCCAATATGTAGTATATTTTGAACAACACAAACATAACGATATTGACTTGATTTTCTCTTTACTCCAAAAAATTTCAATAAGACATAGTCTCCAGAGGACACATTCTTCATTCCGTCAGGCTCGCAATATTCTTTTTCTTCAGATATAGTCACATTATCCAATTTGTCGCCATTCTTCTTCATCCGAACTTTCCGAGGTATTTTTTTCAGTATCTCTTCTTTCATTTCCACCCTGTTCTCCTGCTCTAATTATTATTCAACGGATATTTTCTTGTGTAAGATCTCTCCATATTTTGGAAAAAGACGTGTCTTCAACTGTTCCATCCCATCATTTGTCTTTTTTCAGATGTTTTTTAATTCCTTATCACTTCATTTCTACTAAGTCTGTTTTCCCATTCTGTCACTAGGCCAATGGTTGTGATATTTTTATGTTGTTGTTTATTTTCTAGATTCGGTTTGTAATTACTTTTTGGGGACATGCCTGAAAAGTGTTCAACCCAATTATTGACATGTTCTTGTCCAGTAATTGACACTACTGTCGATAACAGGACATTGAAGGTTTAAGGAAATGAAAATCATATATTGAAAATCATCTTTTAGCGGAGATCTACAAGCAACTCACAAGCCAAAAAAACATTGTTATCCTAGTGTGTGACAAGTATGTGAATGACTGGTTCAATATGATTTTTCGATTACCAGTAATTGACCCTTGCGTTTTTCTCAGAAAGAACATGTATTGGTTATGTTAGATTTTATATTCCTCCCCATCACAGCATACTGATTGGTTAGAAATATAGAAAATGTATAGATCATACGAAATAAAGGTTTTAATAAATATTTTTTTATGTCCTTATCCTAAGAAAATCTCAAACAATGACCAAATTTTAATAAAATGATGCACCTGTTGACTTCATCCACATGCTCTGATACAATGGTGGCTAATAATGGCACATAATTTGGTGAATAGTTGCCACATACACCAAGGAAAACAACTATTCACAAAACATATACTTACTTTGGAATTAAACTTTTCTTATTTTAGAAGAACTAATTTGAAAGTGTCGATGACTGGCTAGCTGTGCAAGACTGGGTGGCTTACCTTAAACGGTTTTTGTAAAAACTTGGACTAACTAAAATTTCGGTGTTGTTATTAGAGACATCTGAATTATCAGTAGGCTTTTTTGGAGTATTCAACAAGAAACAAATGCTGTGAAGCGTCAACAAACAAAATTTGCTGATAATTTGACATTGAAGCATAATAAGATTGAAAGCATTCATCATGTCCCGTTTAGGATTTAGTAACGATACTTCTCATACGACCCCAAACAAAAAAGTCTGATGGAGTGAATTAGACTTTTTTGTTTGGGGTCATATGAAAAGTATTGTCTATGGCTAACAACAGAAGAAGATTGCCGGGAGAGAGTTTGGAATGCATTCTGATCTGCTTCCCCGCAAGAAATTCAGAGTGTCACATGTATTATTTTTTTCTATTGCATTGGACCCGTGGAGTTTTTTCGCCCAAATTTCCAGATAATCTTATAATTGTGACTCTTTCAAGTCACATTTTAGTATATGCCTACGGTGGTTATTTTAAAACTAATAGTCATAAATGACATTATTTTCTTCTAGCCCTATTTTCTGTATTGATGAATTTGAAAAAACGAAATACATCCCGTTCACTTCTCAAGCATTTTCAAATTCAAATTTAGGAATGAATTAAATTATCTAGGTATAGTAATTGACAGAAATATATCAATTGAAATTCACAAATAAATTCCACAACGACAAAATTGAGAAGCTTGTTATCAAAATTCAAGTTTCTCAAATAATTCCTGGAAATTCCTCAATTGGAAATGCTTTATTATTGCCTCATACAAATACAACTTAGGCTATGGCATCTTGGAAGGGGGGTGGGGTGTGAATCATAATGAATCATTTAAGCTCTTTAGAAATTCTCTAGAAATTATTTCTTAAAATTATTTATAAAAAATATATGAAATATTCATGTGTAGGGAATGCAATCTCGTTCTCGCGAGATTTCGGCCTTTTTTAGCGAGATTGATCTCGGCCGAAAAATGGGCGAGATCTCGTGAGTTTAACGAGATTGCACTGGAGCATAAAAACGTCTTAAGGTTTCCTGAAGCCGACGCGGAAACGCGGGAGCGGGATGGACAGGAGCCTAAATTCTAAACCAGGATATAAAAACAAACATATCGGTGCGATTATTCGTATTTCGAATTCTTTGGACATTTTGTGCTTCTTAAGGAGCCCCTTTCAAAATAATTCGTAATAATAGCGTGTGATGTGAACTGAACAAGCTTTTCATTGGATTGGTATATCTCTAATTTCTAATAGATCTCTGAGTAGGTTAAAATATAGTATTTTTCGATTTGATTCCGAGAGTTCCAACCTTTGACAGCTGTTTCGTGGTAACCCACTCGTCAGAAACAATTTCTGGAAGCTCTCAAAATCGAATCCACTCATAATTAATGCCGATAGGCAACGACAGTATATAAACCAAAAGTAACTATAGATGTCACAATTTACTCTATGAGCAGGTATAGTGTTCTTTAAATGATAATGTAAGTCTTCCGACTACATCTCGTAATGTGCTGATGTGTGTCCTCTGACTACACTCACACTATCAATAAAGATTTTTATTGGTGGAGTTCGACTGTAAGTTTTTTACCTACCCAGTAAGATCTCACCTCCACTGTATGTTATGGATCGCCTCCGTTGGAATGAGTATTGACTTCTTGTTGCTTTGTTATAAAAGAACTGTTTTATTATTAAAAGACTTTTGTTTGACATTAGAAGAGACGACTGGTTGTTTATTTCATTTCTTATTTGATTAGATACGTCAAAGTTTACTACTAATAAAAAAAATATAGATAGACGTCAAACAATATTAAATACATAAAAGTTTAGTGAAAAAATTCGTGAAAATGAATGTTTAATTCGTAATACCTATAATTCTTATTACTTTTTCCTAATTTATTCAAAAATTATGATTATTTGCTAGAATAAACACACATAACTGCCAAATCTCGCGAGATCTCGAAATTGGCGAGATCTCGCGGTATTGTTATTAATAAACTCGCGAGATCTCGCCTGAGCCTCAATCTCGCGAGATTGCATTCCCTATTCATGTGATCTATCATTCAAATGAAGCCAAAAATGGACATTAGACAATTATATTTTTATATGTTAATCTACCTTTTCAAATTATCTACAAAAATCATATTTAGAATAACAGGTTCAAAAATTCAATAACAAAAATAAAAAAAAAAAAAAATATCCAATTATTGCTTCTTATGTTTATGATATGATATCCAACCAAATAAAAGCCATCACATCTATTTCCTATGAGTAAACAAAATCTGACAAGTTGGATATTGGAATGCCCAAGGATAATTTTTTATAAAATACTCAAAATATAAATTTATATGTTTCAATACCAACTAGCAAGGTACCAAAAAAAATGTTTCAGAGTTTTAAAATAACATCAAAACAAACCAATGAGTATCCCACTACAAGTTTACTTCGTGGGATTGTTTTATAGTTAAGAATTGAGAATGAACCTATTATTATTATTATCTGTGGCAACACTCAAACCACTCTCCTATAAATGGTGGTAGGTCTAAGCGAAGAATAAATGGACGCAAAGTCAATGTAATATATTTATTGATTCTCAAATACAGACTACGGAATTTACTTCGACATATCGTCATTACTTCGCAGAAGCCAAAAAACTAATATTCCTTTCATTTTCTACGAGAACCCATATACCTACACTTTTCTCGGATTTATTGTCTCGTCGAGAAATTTTTGTTTCCAGGTTTGAAAAGTTGATCCGATTAGGCATGTCCATCAAAAGCCCTTGAAAGCGTTTCAAACCTTAAGGATTTATTTTTACTATTCGAAATATCATGAAGCTGCCAAACACTGATTACGGCTTGTCTATCCTCGTGATGTCAGACTCAAAACTTCCATTATTATAGCCGTTTAGTGTTTGCTGCAATTTCAGAAAGTCAACGAAAATACTTCGTTCATCAGAGGTGGCCGAATTGGACACTGCTGAAGTCAACGTCTAATTATACAACTGTCATTAAAAATGACTTGTTGAATTCATGGGTATATGAATTACAAACTAACATTTTCATATTATATTGTGTCAAAATCAATTTTAACTCTAGTGTTGTAGTGTTGAAAATACGTTTTCTGCCTACCTCGTATTAACAAGTGTGTTTAATGTTCTTCAATGCAAATGAAATCAACCATTTATGACCCATATCAATGAACGATTTTTTATTTACTGATGATTTCGATAAATTGTCCATTAATGACCCCTATCAATGGTCGATTTATCTATGAATTCATGATTGTTGCATAGGCAACCAAACATAAACGAATTCAGATGTTATTGACGCTAAAATGGATATTGACGATAAATTTATGTTGTGTAGTATAGTAGCTTTTGTACTTGCAGCACCTTGTATGTGTATATATTTATTTAATAATGAATCAAGTCACTATGTATGTATGATGTCGTGACGATTTTGTATGTTTTTTATAATAAATAATTTTGACTTTGGAAAACAATTATTTCCAAAAGAATTAAATATCATAATAAGAATACCCTGGATTCAGACTCGTCTAATCAAAAGAAAACGCTCTCTATGGAGAAATTACCGTCACACGAACTCGGCGGAAGACTACGAAAACCATCGTCAATTTTCCAATGATCTTTCTAGAGACATAAGTGCTGCAAAGCGAAACTACCAACAGTCATTAGTGAAACGAGGTCCAAAGGCTATTTTCAAGTAAGTACACCAGACAACAACTGATCTCCAGAGTTTCGATAATAAAGGACACCCAAGGAGTTATCTGCGAATGCGAAGCTGATGCAGCGGAAATTCTAGCCGGCAACTTTCAAAAATCCTTTACACCCACTACTACTATGACACCTCCTGCTGTCTGCCACATAGTCTATAACGCACACCAAATTTCTTCGATAGATATAACTGAAGTGGAGGTTCTAGAACAGTTGAAAAACCTCAAAGTTGATTTGTCTCCTGGTTTGGATGGGCTTCCTGCCCAAATACTGAAATCATGCGCAGTACACCTTGTAAAACCGCTCACTATAATAATGCAAACATCATTTCTCCAATCTCAGCTCCCACCTGACTGGCTTCCGTAACGCCTATCTTCAAAAATGGAGATAAAACAGACCCTGGAAACTACAGACCCATTAGTCTGGTGAGCATATGTGTGAAAATCCTGGAAAGAGTTATCGTCAAACACCTTCTCCGCTTCCTCTCCGATCACAACATAATCCCCTCTTCCCAGCACGGCTTCCTACCCGGTAGATCAACAACAACCAACATGCTCCAGTCACTGAACATCTGGACTCAACTACTAGACAACCAGCAGCCAGTCGATATCATCTACTTAGACTTCTCGAAGGCATTCGATAAAGTACCCAAAAACAAACTACTATACAAACTCGAAGGTATCGGGATCCGCGGTACTTTACTAAAATGGATCGAAGCATTCTTATCAGAAAGGAAATACAAGGCTAAAGTTGGCTCCTCCTTCTCCAACTGGCATGATGTCCTATCCGGTGTCCCGCAAGGTTCCGTCCTTCGGCCTCTTTTATTCATAGCCTACACAGCCGATCTACCAACAGTTCTAAAATCCCCCCATGCCCTGTACGCGGACAACAGCAAAATATTCAACAACCCCAGAACGGATCATGCCGCTTTACAAAGTGACCTAGAGGATTGGTCAATCCCACTAAACGAAGGTAAATGTGCTATCCTCCATCTTGGTAATAACAACCCGAAACACATCTATTCCACGTCAAAAGGTCCGGTGGCATCAGTAACCAAGCAAGTTGATCTTGGAATAGTAATCAACAATAAACTACTTAAGCTGGTCCGAGCACATCACGTCAATCACTAAAACGGCCAACCAGCAACTCTACCTAATAAGGAGATGTTTCCCAAACCCCAGCCCACCCCTGTTTCTACGCCTCTACAAGTCTTATATTCGCCCTCTGCTAGAATACGGTGTCTCAATCTGGAACCCTTTTCTACAAAAGGACATCTCATTGATCGAAAGAGTCCAAAGATCCGCAACCAGAATGATCGAGGACATGGAAGACCGCCCATACACAGATCGCCTTGGACTCCTTAATCTACCCGAACTAACTCAACGACGTCGCAGAGGGGATCTCATACAAACCTACCGCATGCTCCATCACTCCTTCAGCGTGAACATGGCGAACCTATTCTGTCTCAACAAGGACCCCCGTCTCCGCGGCCACAGTATCAAACTAAAACGTGAACACTTCCACACAAGTGGACGTCAACACTTTCTACCCAACAGAGTATTTTACGGTTGGAACTCTCTACCTGAAGAAGTTGTGAGTGCTCCCAGCGTCAACACCTTCAAGAACAGATATGACAGATTTTGTGAAGTGCCTCTATAAACCTATACTTAAGTTTCTTAAAATTTGTATTTTTTATTAGTTTTGGGCATAACAGGATTTCCTCTGCCCTTGCTATGTTAATAATAACAATAATAATTACAGTGGCGACGAGGCTGGAAATAAACCTTCGAAGATCATCACAGTAAAATTGCAATGGCAGAGAAGTGTACCCCTTTAGCAGGTCACATACAGGAGGTCATACCCAGTATTTCCGACTAGTCCATTTATAAAAGACGGCTGGAAAATAACTTTTTTGCAAATAACATTGACAAAGACGAAATAAAACGTGCCATTCTTTTGAGTTTGTTGAATGAAACTGCATACAGACTTCTACTCAATATGTGTTTACCAGACGAACCAGAAACGAAGAAGTATGAGGACATTATTTCCCTGATGGATCAACATTTCAAACCGATAGCGTCCGTTTTTTCTCTGGCTCACAGGTAGTGGGTATATAGTGTGTCCCACTTACCATGCTCACCATGGGTATCTTTTTAATGGTGAGAGTTACGAGGTCGGTTAAATGACACCAAATGTGGAGTTTATCAAGGCCAACTATAATGTGAAAAAATAATTTGATAAAATCTATTGGTTTTTGTTTTATACGCAAAAAACAGATTTTGATCATTTTGATGTCTCCCCCGTAACTTCTTTATTTATGAAAATATTCGAATAGGAATTTCACATTCTTATGGCAGTTTTTCAATGAGATTTCGAAAAAAATATGAAATTCATACCAACTCTTCTAGAATTTGAGATATCAGTACCAACTTTCATTTTTCAAATGTAGGTCATAGCTCACTATAACTTAGTTATGAATATCTTTTTTTTCTCTTACAGATGATATGTCACAGTAATAGTTTTTTGCTGTTAACAACGGAGTTATCGTCATTTATACAAAAACAAAAACTATTTTGAAGTAGCCATCTTGAATTTATAAATTTTAACAAAAAAATCATGATCTCCGACCTCAAAAACCCCCACATACCAATTTTGAATGGAATCGGACCATAATCACAAATCTCGTCCGCCATATTGGAGGAGCCGCCATTTTTTATTTTTTATTTCAATAAGAATTTCATAGTGCATTGTCACCGGCATTATGAACATTTGCCAAATTTCAAGTTATTAGGACAGCCAGAAGTGGGTCAAAATTGACTTGCAAGAGACATGAAAATGATCAAAATTTGTTATTTGCGTATAAAACAAAAACGAATAGATTCTATCAAAATAATTTTTCACATTTTAGTTGGCCTTGATAAACTCCACATTTGGTGTCATTCAACCAACCTCGTATCTCTTACTATTTAAAAGATACCTATGGTGAGCATGGTAAGTGGGACACACTGTATATTTTTTATATCAACATACTGGTGAATCTTCAATCGTGGTACAGTGAGTATCCATTTCTTTAATTTATTATATTTTGAGACATATTGAGAGAATTTCTGGGAATTTCTGGGAAAACAGTGTAATATAGTATGGGTCCTAGTTAGATACAGCTCCGTTGTAAATGTTTTTTTCAGGGTTTGGAATGTATGAAGAATTTGCTTCATATCGAGTGTTATTTTCATGTGATATTTCAATTAGATCATTTTTTATGTCTATGCTGTTTAGTTTACGTTGCAAAAAAGGATAATTGTCGTATATCAAGAATGTGGGTTTTGTTATTTAATTGATGTATAGTTACTAGGTTTATGGTGTAAAATTTTCAAAACGAATTTTTGGATCTTTTCTGGATTTTCAACATGTTTGTTGACGGCAGATCCCCACGCAATTATAGCATAATTCAAGTGGCTTTATACAAGTGCATAATATAAAATCAGTAGGTGGTCTGTGTCAAAAATATTTGAACTTGTATAAGACGGAGCGAAGTTTTTTGTTGCGTACTTGGTATGTGTATCCCACTTCGAATTGTTATCGACAAGAACACCCAAGTACTTGGTAATTTCCACACTATTCCGGGTGTCAACGAATCGATTAGACAAGTCATAACTTTTAGACCATTAGGTGTATCAAAATGAGATTTGGTATTGGTAAATGGTATGTGAAGAGGAGAGTTTTCACATATTTTTCACTTTCTGGTCACTTCCGGTTTCACCGGAAATGGCTCAGGTTCTAAATTTTTAAATGGAACACCCTGTATATTGTAACATTTTTGGATTTCTGAGACAATTCTAGATCAGAACGTGACATTTTCGAAAGTTTGTATGCCTTCTAAATTTGTTCGGAGTCACTTTTGAAATTACATCTAGGTGGCCATGATCGGAAGTAAACTAATCTAAGGACCTCAGGTGATATCAGAATATTACAATCGCGAAGTTTTAGTGACTAGTATGATAGATATGAATAAGACAAGTTGGCAAAACTACATTTTCGTGTCTAACTATTATTTTTCAAATGGCGACCATTTTTTGTCAATCACTTTCCGAAAAAAGGATATTTTGACTAATCTAACGATACCAATTTATTTGCGATTGGATTACAAATAAGAACATAAATTAAATATTACTGAGGAAAATACTTCATATTGATTTATTCACTTTTGTCAAGTGTGCCATGAATAATAATTCATTTACTTTTGTAAGCACTTTCCGAAAAAAGGATATTCTGACGAATCTAACGATACTAATTTATTTGCGATTATATTACAAATAGGAACATAAAATAAATATTACTGAGGAAAATACTTCATAATAATTTATTTACTTTTGTCAAGTGTGCCGAGGATAGGCATGATGCATAATATTTTGCAGTTATTTCGATCAAGTCTTCTTTGGAGAACAAAACACTCACTTAGGTTATGACAGTGACATGAGCTTTAAGAGCAGAAGGTAAAATTTTCTTGATTTTTGTTAAATTTTAGTTCAATTGTCCGTCAAAAGAATGTATACTCAAAGTGAAAAAGTGGAAATGTTGTTATTGTTTGGAAAATGTCACAGAAATTCAAGGAATGCTGCTGAGTTGTATGCTCAGAGATATCCCAATCGGCAACATCCATCCCATCAGTATTTTCCGTATATTGAGAATCGTTTTAGGCAAGAGGGAAATCGAGAGGCAGAACAGAGGTTTATCATAAATGAGGAGACTGAGATTAACGTTCTTGCTATGGTTGAGATTAACAAGACGGTTTCTTTAAGAGAAATTAGTCGAGGAATGCAGATATGTCACGAATCAAGAAAAATATTGAAAAAGCACGGATATCGAGCATTTAAGTATCAGTTACATCAACATTTGTATGTTAACGATGGCGATAGACGAGTAGTGTTTTGTGATTGGTTGCTTCAAAATCATAGAGCTACCCCAAATTTCATAAACTTCATTCTATTTTCCGACGAATCACGATTTACAAATAATGGTTTGTTTAATAAGGAAAATTTTCGGTACAGGGTCCAACAAAATCAACATGCAATGAGAGAGGGCAATTTTCAAGAAAGGTTTGGTGTCAATGTCTGGGCTGGTATCGTTGGAAACAGAATAATTGGACCAATATTATTTCAAGGTCAGTTAACAGGGGCTAGGTACTTAGGTTTTCTTCAAAATGAAATCGAGGATCATCTTAATAATCTACCTTTAGCAGTTTTACAGCAAATTTACTCACAACAAGATGGAACACTCCCTCATAATACCAGATACGGTCTTGATTACTTAATAGAGCATTTCAATAATCAAGTTATTGCAACCAATGGTTCAGTACGGTGGCCTGCCCGCTCACCGGATCTGACTGTGCTAGATTTCTTCATTTGGGAATATGTTAAAGAAAGGGTCTTATGAACAGCCCCAGCCAAAGGCATTTAGAAGTATAACGACAAAAATGTTACGAAACGTGTTGAGAGAAACAATTGAACGAGCTGAAATGTGTCGTCAACAAGGAGGAATGTACTTTGAAAATTTACTATAGTGAAAATTTTAAGACATAAGGATATTGAAAAAAAATGTAAGTGCATCGCTGAAATTATTGTTAATTTTGTTAAATTTTTTGATCCAATCGCAAATCAATTAGTATCGTTAGATTCGTCAAAATATTCTTTTCTCGGAAAGTGCTTGATAAAAAATGGTCGCCATTTGAAAAATAATAGTTAGACACGAAAATATAATTTTGCCAACTTGTCTTATTCATATCTATCATACTAGTCACTAAAACTTCCTGATTGTAATATTCTGATTTCACCTGAGGTCCTTAGATTAGTTTACTTCCGATCATGGCCACCTAGATGTAATTTCAAAAGTGACTCCGAAAAAATTAAGTAGGCATAAAAACTTTTGAAAATGTCACTTTCTGATCTAGAATTGTCTCAGAAATCCAAAAATGTTACAATATACAGGGCGTTCCATTCAAAAATTTAGAACCGGAGCCATTTCCGGTGGAACCGGAAGTGACCAGAAAGTGAAAAATATGTGAAAACTCTCCTCTTCACATACCATTTACCTATACCTAATCTCATTTTGATACACCTGATGGTCTAGAAGTTATGACTTCCCAGTTAACACAAACATCTAGGAGATGTTGCTTTCATGATTATTATGGTAACAAAATGAGTTGCATTTAGACATCACTGTTACCACTTAGTGATGCCAAATGTTATGAATTGTTCACAATTTTCTTCTCGTTAGTGTCGCTTCGAGGCATATAATGTGAAGAAAATTGCAAAGCACATTAACATGAATTTTGGTTTCATTGCGATTTTGTCGGTATAGAAGGAATCAGGTTGGTAACAAAATTGAGCATGACATCACCATCACGACACAAAATGGCCAGAGTTGTTTGTCGAGTCGAGAGTCAAGTAGAATCTGTATTTGGTTGACGCAATCCTTTAAATATTCTATAGGTACTTCTGATAGTGATAGTGAAAGAAAATGCTGTCCATAGGATTGAAGTTGAATTATAGATTTTTCTACATTTCTGTATATTGTTTTTTTATGATTGAGACAGGGTTTCATAATTTTTTTTTTGGTTGTGAAAAGTATATACAACGGAATCAACTCACGCATTTGTTTTCTAGCATTCCATTCCATATGAACCTTAATTCATTAGTAGGAATAATAACATTGAGGTATAATTCCTATTTATGTTGAAACATGGTGAGCTTTGTTTTATTCTTGACATACAGGAGAATCAGAAAGTGAAGCGCATTTTTAAATAAGTACCAGTCCTTTCAATTTCACATTGTTACATCGAAAGGGTCTCGATGTGCATTCGATTCCGAAGTGTAAATGGAATGTCACATTGGGCTAATTTCGTCACATTTCGCATCACATTTTGATGTCTCGACATGACCATCGGGGCACCGAATATACGTTTATGCGATAATAATGGAAGTCACTTTGCGATTCACTGGTGTGATCTGAAACATGTATGTGAATCCCACTACCATCTCTGAGACCATTCTGTGTTGACTGGGTTGTCTAATATATAGATTCGTTGACACCCGGTTTATTGGAATGGTTTGATGTTCATCAATGCTGACCACCAATGATTTATAGTTTGGTAGGTACTTAGAATATGATGTGAATGGGAGTAAGTGTGGTTTTTTAAATTATTTGGTAATGGGCGGACTTTGATATAATTTAGAATTTTAGTAGAATCCCTCTACTAGTTTTTGAGGGATCTCAGTTGTTATCCTTTGAAATTATGACTGTGTATCATCTGCGAAAATCACAACTTCTCCTTTTAGTGGTAGTTTGAACAAATCGTTTATATATAATTTTAACAGGAGTGGGCCAAATACTGTGCCTTGGGGTACACCATATTTCATTAATTCAAACTCGCTCCCGATTTTATTTATTTTGACTTTCTGTATTCTGTCAGTTAGGTAATCCTCCATCAAATCAAACGTTGGCCCTCTAAGTCCTGTGCTGTCTAAGATATTCAAAAGGTATTTATGTCTGAGGTCGATAAAAAACATAATGTAGGATTTATTTTTTAACAATAGAGTCATTGATTTTTGACGTGACATGAGTGATAACTGCCAGAATTTCAAATTTCTTGAGCAAGCTGAGGATGCGTGTTTTGATGGTCATTTCAAAAATTTTGCCTGAGCTGGGAATCAATGAAATTGGGAGAGAGTTTGATATATTTAGTCTATTTCATTTTTTGAACAACGGTTTCACTTCAGCAGATTTGCAAGCACTGGGGAATCTACCAGATGTGATCTGAATATGGTTTAAACAATGAAACAAAAGATGATCAAAACTGCAATATATAAGTAATGTCACTTTAACAATGGAATAGTTACTGCTAGAAAGCAAAAAAACAGAAAAAAAAATGAGATCAACTGGATCCGAACCCACGAACACAACGCAGCCGGAAAATGCTCCAACTGCACTCGCCTTATTTATAATTTTATTATTGGTCAGTAATGAAGTACCTATACAGTTGAACTTTGTCAGTAACTTGACAGGGAATTGATATTACCAATTGCACAAACTGCCAAATACATGTGAACTTTTATGAATAATTCTTTCTAAGTAGGAGTTCTGATTATTATAATATCTGATAAAAGTGCTTCTATTAGAGAGGTTTATATTACTGAGTATCCATCATCTCATCTGTCATTTTACTTTAAACACTAGTATTAAAAATGATTTTGTGAAAATGTTAATTTTAAGTTCATATGTCAATGAATTGTCGCTGACATAATAGGTATCGTATCTATAACTGAATTTCTCAATTTTGGATAGTGATAACAAGACAATTATTGCTGAAATTCATTTTGGTATTCGGTTGGATTTTTGTTTTGTCGAAAGTATTGAATAACATTGTTCAGTCGATTGAACTATATCATCAAAATAACAATATTTCTATAACAATTTGCATATTGTTCTTGTAACAATGAAATACCGTTCTTTCAACTGGAATGTATTGTCAAACTAACAATCTTTTGATAACAATTTCCATATTGTTCCTGTAGCAATGCATCAATCAGTAGTTTGGTTTATTTCATTGAAAATTATTGCTACCCTAACAAGAAAATTGTTTACCAAGTCGTTATGTCATCACTTACAATATTATTTCTTTCAGTGCACAAGATACTTTAAGATAAAATAAACCTTATCATTGTCGTATTATAGAAATTAGAAATGTCAAATTTGTAACTGACATTTATGGTTTGCTACGGGTAACGGCAAAAATATTAAATTTCGATGACTATGTGGACTGAGAAAGGCAAATACTTCGTTTTCGATCAGAAGAAAACTGTTTTTGTAATGTGCCCAGAAACAATATTATTTGCGTTTTTCATGGCCATATCAATCAGCTGTTTCTCTAAGCCTGCGGCAAGAGATTTACACCAACCCAAAGATTAAAAGTGTTGTTGTTGAGATACAAATCTCATCTTAGACCAGCAATTTTTTCCACAGTTATGTGTTGTGGTACTTAAGGGAGAAATATTTATTCGAATATTAATATCAGTTATTTTTATTTTAGAATTTTTTTATCCTGAAAATATAATACCAATACAAGGAAAAAACCTCACCTTGTATAATCAGCGCGATAACGTACACCAAGAACTTCACTTCCATGATATCGAAAATTCCTCACACACCAACTCACAAATCAACCTCAGAATCCACACCAGCTTTTGGCACCGGATCAAATTGGCATTGTACACAACACTCATATATTAAAACACACGGTCCATCAACATCAACGTAATGTCATCAAATTATGCGATAACCGCGTCTATCGCATAACGCAGATAACCTCTGTAATCCGAATGCAACTCACTACGAATCACCTCCTTGCAACAATCGAGTTGGCCGCTTTCGAAAATCCAAACAATCGACGGCCGATGCGTGAGTTTCGCGCCGAAATCCGTGCGGCAGCCGTCTTTAGCGTCACGACGTGTGGGAACGCACTGGCGTCGCCGACTTAGAACTCCCACTAGAACGCTTTCGAGTGAGATCGGCGTAAGTCGAGCCAAGTCGTGCCTCTGCACCCTACTGCATACTTTGCAATTAATACATTATGATCAAACTACTTAATTAGGGTATGTTGGAGTAGGTTCAGTGACTCATCTAGCGAGTTTTTTAGAAAAACGTCTGCCATCTGCCCTCCAATAATTGAATTAGAGGTTTCCGAAGCCGCGTAAATGTTTTTAATAGGGGCTTGATAGATTTCACGGTCTTCATATGTTGTATGAATTAGTTTATAATGCCCTGTTTGTGTTTCACGAACGATGATGAGTCCATATTAGGCCAGACAAAATAGACCGTCAATTCACAATAATTTCAAACATTTATTTAGCACCGCCATATGGTAAAGCAACCAGAATTGACTTATTATAAAAATTTGCACAATCCTCCTGTGACCGGAAATTAGTAAAATTCGCATACAACGCAATATCTCCTTGGAAAAAATTGGAAACATTGTGCAGTTTTCACATACATTGTGTCCATAAAGTAAGGAATATGTTTCAATCTGAATCTTCGAAACTAATAAGTCTATACATCATGCAACCCTTGACCCATTTATTAAATAATTGTATAGAGCATGGAATTTACCCAACGGCCTTAAGAAGTTCCATCGTCACTCCTAGATTCAAAAAAGGCAATGTAAACAAATTTGATAATTATCGACCCATTTCACTCATCACAAATATTTCAAAGAATTTCTAAAAACTCTTATAACAACTCCTTGTTACTTATCTGAACAAGTTCAAAATTTTATCCCAACACCAGTATTGATTCAGAGAAAGAACATCAACAAAGGATGCTGTGATTGCTCTAACTACAAAAATAAATCAAAGTCTTACTGACAGCAAGCCGTGTTTGTGTTTATTCGTCTATTTATCGAAAGTTCGATACAGTTAGTGACCAAACAGCTAAGAAGATATTGAAATCCGTAGTATTGATTTGTTGTTTTTCGGAATCAATCTCAACAACAGACATCAAGCTGTGAGGATTGAGGATAGTTTCAGCAATAAGATGCTTGTTGAATATGGAGTTCCGCAAGAGACTATCCTTGGTCCAACTCTCTTGAATATCTATATAAATGGATTATTCTAATTGGAATATAATGAATACATCATAGGTTTTGCCGACGACACGGCTATCTTGAAACAATAATCGAGTACTACATACATAATTATCGATACACACATAAAATGTGACCTACATTTAGCATACCTGATAAAGAAATTCAGAGCTATATTGTATAAATTTAGGAAACTCAAATAACTCTTACCTGAAAGCTATCTTAGAACACTGTATTATTCGCAAGTAGAAAGCCACTGTCGTTATGGGATACTCGTCTGGGGCGCAGCTCCGAAAACTCATCTCCACACTTTGGGAGTTATTCTGATGATGATTGGATACGGGAATAGAGTACGAACGCAACAAGAAGAAGTTGGACTGTTTAATACTAAATACCTGGATAGGCACATAACTCAATCAGCAGTGAGCAAAGTTGAAATAAAGTTTTGAGACACTGGTAGTGTTGATGGTCAAATTAAATGTTTTATGAGCAATGGAGGAAAATCCACACAGCAGCCTCGGAAGAATGAGCAAAAATCAAGATATCCCAGTTACAACTACACATAAAATTTCATAATGGGAAAAATGGCATCACTATAAGATGACACTGACCCAAGAACTTTCGGAAGACGATCCAGACCGACGGATGCAATTCTGCCAAACGTTAATGGATATGTGCAATGCTGACCCTTTGCTGGTAAAAAAATATTGCTTTCTCTGATGAAGCTACGTTTACACTAACAGGAGCAGTGAATTGGCGGAATTGCCGGTACTTGAATCCAAAATGGATGAGAGAACATCACACACAGTGTTTGTTGGAATTTCGCATTCCACCTGAAACTCATTTAAATTCGCCAACTTTACTAAAAGTATCTCTTCCTTTCCCGCGCACACACTTACGCACAAACAATAGTTGGCGATGTCAGTAGCGAAATGATTTTTTGATAGATCATTCATATAGACATTGACACCCGATTGAGTTTGAATAATTTTGATCTATTGTACTCGAAAATCTTTACCAATCTGGTCTCAAATTCTCTTGGCACCATCAGTATTAAAACTTTTGTGTAGTTGTCAATTAAAAACAGCAAATTTTCCAAATTTGCGGTTCAGAAACCCTTAGATCATAGTGAAGCTGTTATGGTAAATGTATGCCAAACCCTATCATAACGAATGTTGTTATTGTTGAATAAAAACAATTAGAAAAAACGCCTGAAGTTCTTTGAGAAGTTTCCGATAGACAGAAACTTGTCCCATCTCTATACCAGCGACTTGAGAAATATTGAAAGGATACCGTCTCAGAACAGTATTCTTCCACTATTTCGAAAAAACCTCAAATGGTCCAAGGTACCTTCAATTCCTACAGCATTGCGTTATATCCAGTCTGGTGATTTTATTTCCTTACGCAAATAACCCTGCCATACCAAATGAAAACTTATGGTACTTGCATGATGGTGCAAAGCCACATAACGCAGCTCATGTTAGAAAGTATGTTGACCAAGACTTTGCGAACAGGTGGATAGGTAGGCGTGGTTCTATTGAAAGGCCCTAAAGATCTCCGGACGTTACTCCATTAGATTTTTTTTGGGGCCATCCAAAGAATGTTGTGTACAAAACTAGATCAGGTAATATCGAGGAATTGAAAACTAGGATTACAAATGATTGTAACAATATTCCTCAACAAACCGTCACTATGGTCCAACGAGAATTTATTGACCGTCTTGGATACTGCCAGGCTCAGGAAGGTCTTAGGTTTGAACATTTGATCAATTAGTTTGTTCAATCAATTGTCTAAAATAAGTTATTTTGAAATCAATATAACAGTAATTTTCTCAAAAATTTCCCTATGTAACATGACAAAACATTCGATGTGCTTTGGGAAGAAGAAAAAAAAGCTCTTCCAAATAGCACTGTCAAAAATATAGGGAGATATTAAAAAAAAAATCGATGATGACATTTCCGGAAGAGTATTGACGTCACCAATCCGACTAGAACGCCCATAGATGCGCGTCTTGAAACAAAAGTTGACGTGTCCAACGATTCTTCCAAAACGCTTTTCCTTTTGTAGATTATGAATTGATTCCTTACTTCATGTGCACATTATACGAATGACACTAAGGTAAAAAAACTATTAAATTTCCACAGATTTATTGTCTACTACTTGGATCATCTTCAATCTACCGTTAGAAATCATATTAACACAAAAAGAAAGTAATTTTCCACTTTGCACGGGAAATGAATTGTTTTGTATTCAACTCACGTGATAACAATGAAGACGTTTATATTCTCATAACCAAATGTAAAATGAGCTGAATTGAATGCTTCCTGAGATTATATTGTTTGCTTTATAGTATGTCATCACTCAGGTAGCACATTATGACTTAGAGTGCATTCAATTTGTGGAAATGATGAATATAAAGAATTCATAGATGAAAAGTATGGATTCCCTCAATTTCTGTGAAGTTTCCGACAATCTGAAGAATTGAAAGGTAAAAGCATGGTATTCATGCATGTGTAGTAGGCCGTGAGTTCGTGACAGAAGTGTTTGACTAATTCATTCCATCAGCACAGATAACCCTAATATGTGCCCTCAGTAAGCCTGTTTTCCGGATATTACCCATGTCCCCCCAAGTAGCACACTTATAAACATTGATATATTGATTTGAAAATATTGGCAAGATATTCAATCGTAACAAAGGCGAGAAAAAAATTACCAATATCGTGAAAAATTTCGCGATATTACTCCAATACTACTTCGACATTTAAAAAATGATATTGGAATTAAAACATTCAGCAATAGTACGAAGATATATTGATATCTAGTTAGCCTAGAACAGTTCCCTGCATAAATTATTAGAAGTGTCAGTGTAAAGTTTGACGTCAAAAAAGTAAGCCAGACTTACGCAATAAATTAAAAGGAAAAATATGTCCACCGAAATTGTGAAAATCAAAAAACTGGAGTATTGAGCCATCATAAAATTCCTGTATTTAAAAGGGTTGAGAGGTAAGCAGATTTACGAAGATATGCTTAATACCCTTGGTGATCAATGTCCTTCGTATGCGACCGTGAAAAATTGGACTGCTAGCTTCAAAAGAGGTAAATATTCCATTGAAGATGATGACCGATCGGAAAGGCCAGTTTCTGTGTCAGTCCCCGAAAATATCGATGCAGTTCATGACATGATTTCAACAGACCGTCAAATTGGGCTAAAACGGATATCTGAAGCACTGAATATTTCATACGAACGCGTTCATCATATAGTTCACGTCAATTTGGACATGAGAAAAATTGCTGCAAAATGGATCCCCAAATGTTTGAATGTTGACCAAAAGCTTGCAAGGGTAGTAGCATCGCGTTCGATCTGTGCTCGATTTGAAAACGATGTAAACTTCGTGAAACCGAATTGTTACTATGGATGAGACTTGGGTACATTTCTGCGATCCAGAAACAAAGCTGCAATCGATGGAATAGCGACACTCCGGTTCTCCAAGATCTAAGATGTTTCGTGTCCAAAAATCTGCTGGAAAAGTTCTTGCTTCAGTTTTTTGGGATTGCCATGGAGTATTCATGATTGATTTTTTTGGATAAGGGTAGAACGATAACTGGAGATTACTATTCGACATTACAGACCACTCTACGGGAAAAAATTAAAGAGAAAAGACGAGGAAAGCAACGCCCCTGCACACAAATCTAACGTTGCCATGCAAAAAAATCGTTTTAGGGTTTGAATTACTAGAACACCGCCCTTATTCACCAGATTTGGCTCCGTCCGACTATAATCTCTTTCCTCAACTGAAAAAAAGTTTAAAAGGTCGTAAATTTTCTTTCAACGAGGAGGTAATAAAAGCTGTGGAGGTCTGGTTTGCAGAGCAAAAAGAAATATTTTTTTTGAAAGGTCTAGAGACGTTGCAGGTTCGCTGTAATAAATGTATCCAATTAAGAGGAGAATACAGGGTGTTAATTAAGTACGTTGACAAACTTCGGGAGGTGATTCTTTGAAGGTTTTCAGGACGAAAAGTTCATATAAACATATGTCCCAAACGGCTTGGTTTTCGAGACACAGGGCGATGAAAATACATTTTTTTCAAGATTTTTTAGAGTTAACTTCGACATTTTCGAATGTATCCAATCAAGAGGAGAATATGTTGAGTAATAAAATATTTTGGCTTTGAAATTTTATTTGGTTCTATAGTAGGCTAAGAGTTTTTCCATAAATCCTCGTATATTACAACAACTTACAGTTGATATGAAACAGCGCTAACAAAAAATATTATATAAATGATTATTGAAACGACGATTTTATCCATTATCGATTTGGGCACATTGAAATGTTTAGTAAAATCAATGAAGAACTGTGGAATTGTTCCTCGAGCTCCAATCATTGATAATATCACTTCGACTTTACTTAAGCCATATTTGTCTGTGAAGTATGGAATTGTAGGATTATAAATTTGTTTGTTATCCATATCAACTTCTTCAGGTTGTGTGTCAGACAATTCGTAGCTGATAGTTAGATCAAGGATATAACCTTCCTTCTTCCTCCGATTTTTGCATATCGAAATATTGGTAGAATATTCAAAGTTGATATATTGCATTGAAAACATTGTTGAGTAAGTTGACTTTCAATTAATGTACCTCCAGAGTTTGCCTATTGAACGTTATAATCACTGAGTGAAACAAGTTCTCAGGTTTCAGCTGACACAATAAAGACTACATATAGCCATATAGCTAGCAGGTAAATATGATTATTGAATGTTGGTGAAATAGTATTCATTCAGTGTATTATCAGCTAACGATGAACATTGACTGTATTCAATTGACGGGAAAAAAGGGATGAATACAAGAAATTACCGTCAGTTTTTGTTTGAAAGAGTTTATCTCCAAAATGGTTCGATATCAAACTAGGATTTTCAATCTGAAATTGTGTGAAGAGCGCAAAAATGTGAGAATATACATTTAACGATCATTTGAATGTATGTTGAAAAGAAGTGGCTTATTCACATGGTTACTCATCTGTTATTGCTTTCAAAAAAACAGGTTTGGTTACTCTCCTCTAATATGAAATTCCATGTTCCGTACCTATTTCACATATTCATTTCTTTTCGCAGTGTAGTACAATATCCTTCAAAACTCATTACGCTTATCGATAACAAATATATTGAACATCCATCAGCAAATATGACCCCCGTTCAACCAGACCCCCCGACAATCTTAACGATTTTTTTCAGAGACGTCATTGTCAACAGTCAAAGAAATAATCAGACAAGAAAGCGAAAAGGCAGTGCGACTTTGATAATTATTTCAAAGACGGCTGTCTCGAACAGCAGAAAGGTTTTAATTCGAAGTGATGAGAAAGTCTAATTGTATAATTATCTGGCGGGCGCGATTAATTTTTCAATTTATCGTGTATTTCATTACAATTATCCAATTGAGGAGGTCGTTGTTGTTGATAAAGAGCCAATTTTATCGCAAGTCGTTGAGTTTTCTGTGAAAGAGGGTTATGTGAACTTGTGACATTCAATTTAGAAATTGTTGTCGAGCAAGTTAATTAAGTTCATGTACCTACGGTATGAGGCGCCGTTTGGGTACAAAGTGCTTTTGCAAATATATAAAATTTTGTGTCAATATATTTATTAGTTGCAGCAGTATCTTATATTTGCCGTTCCGATATATTCATTTTTGATCAAACACACTATATTTACGTTTCAAGCGTAACAAGTATATAAAGACGTGAATTCCTATTAATTTATAAATTCGATATATTTTATGTTTATGAAAGATGGCGCTACCTACGCTATTTAATACACCCGCGAGAATAGTGGCCACATGATATCGCAGCCGCCAGAATTAATTTTCTGAATATTTTTTCTTTAATTTTTTTTGAATTATCATCGATTTGTTCAAAGTCAAATACCTAAGGACTGAAAAAATTGAAGCGTGTAATAAATCACGTCGGCTGCGCCATCTCTTGACGAAATAAAATAGATCGAATTTATAAATATAAGGGCAATCACGTTTCGATATATTTACAGTACCTACTTGAAAAGTAAATATATTGTGATTGCTAAAAAATAAATATATCGAAAATCAAAATGAAAAATAATGCTACAACTAATAAATATATTGACAAAAATGTTCATATATTTGCAAAAACACTTTTTACCCAAACGTCGCCTCATTCTATGGCCTCGGACATAAAATAATTATTGAATTCTAGAAATTAAAACTTTAACTGAGTCTCAAAATACAAAGTATGTTGAAGTTTTAAATTTGTCGAAATTATTGGACATCAGTTATAAACTAGCTAACAACATGCATAGGTATGATTGGGATAAAATCGATGCAATTTCATATCGAAATATGGAAAATGAACTCATTAGAAACACTGATAGACAGAAAAGCAAGTTCGAGAAACTGAGAAGAGTTGACAATGTACTTATTAATAACCAACAGAAGGTAGACATGTCACACACTGTAATCAACCTATCTGACCGCACTCTCTCTTCCACTGAAATCGCCGTTCTTTCCAAAGGCGGAAACTTTGCAATATCACAAACACGAATACCAAATGAAGACATAATAGCCAACATTGAAACTGCTATTAGAACCTTTCCCGAAGAACAGGCAGAAGAAATTCGCACAGAATGTACACAAATACTACGTAAGGCTAAACCACCCAAGAGTAATTTGTCGAAAACCGAAGTGCAGGCCATCAGGGAATTGAACAGAGATGAGAAAATTCTGATTCTACCGGCTGACAAAGGTAATGCAACCATTGTCTTAAACAAAGAGGACTATTTGAATAAGATAGATGTTTTACTGGAACCTTTGATATACAAAGAACTGAAACGGGACCCAACACAAGCAACCGTCCAAATTGTAAATCGCTCTATCAAATCTTCTTCATTGGATGACAACACCAAAAAACGACTGTGTAGAAGTGAGGCTCTCATTCCTAGGCTGTATGGTCTACCAAAAATTCACAAAACCAACGTGCCGCTCCGACCAATAGTCAACACCATTGGATCACCAACCTATGAACTTGCGAAATATTTGTCCACACTACTACAGCCACACATTGGTAATACATCTTCCTATGTAAGAGATTCCACACATTTCATCGAAAAGATCAAAGAGATTACCCTTGATCCAAATGACGTTCTAGTCAGCTTTGATGTAGTATCCCTGTTCACAAAGGTCCCGTTAGATGAAGCCATGAGGGAAATTGAACTACTTTTCCCAAGTGATATATCCAATCTCTTCAAAAGATGCTTAACATCTTCATATTTCATTTTCAATAACAAAATATATGAGCAATTAGATGGTGTTTCAATGGGAAGCCCACTTAGCCCAGTTATTGCTAATTTCTTCATGGAAAAACTAGAAGAAAAGGCAATTGAAACTGCAAATTTAAAACCCAAGGTATGGTTACGATATGTAGACGATACGTTTATAATTTGGAGCCATGGACCAGAAAAACTCAATGAATTCCTTAACCATATCAATGACATACACCCGAATATTCAATTTACCATGGAAATTGAAAATGAGAAGAAACTGGCATTCTTAGACGTTCTCATTTCTCGGAAAGAAAGACGTCTGGGGCATACGGTATATAGAAAACCAACACACACTGATCGATATCTCCACAATACCTCAAACCATCATCCGTGCCAAAAACAAGGTGTAATCAAGACATTAGTTGATCGAGCTAGAAGAATTTGCGAACCTGAATACCTGGAAGCTGAACTGAAACATCTAAAAAACGCTCTTCTTTCTAATGGATACAAAGAAAGAGATATTGAGAGGTGTACGAAAAATAGAAGAGAAATCAGAGACGGAAGAATCAATAGTAGACCAAATGACTGTCCATCCAGTGAACCAAGTAGTAGTCAAACCAACACCGAAAAAAGAAAAGCATTCTTACCATATGTTCCCAGAGTTACAGATCGTATCGGCCGTATTCTAAGAAAATATGAGATTAAAACCGTTTATAAACCTTCAAAGAAACTGAAAGACCACTTTAGATCAGCGAAGGACAAACGAGACGTACTATGCTCTTCTGGGGTTTATCGCATTCCATGTTCCTGTGGCAGCGTTTATATCGGAACCACGAAACGCTCCGTTAAAACAAGAATCAAAGAGCACAAGGCTTGCTGTCGGTTAGGGCACACACAGAAATCCGCTGTCGCAGAACATACTCTCAACAACGATAACCATAGAGTGAAATTTGAAGAAACCCAAGTCATTTCTTCAACATCTGCGTATTACCCAAGACTCTTCCGGGAAGCAATTGAAATCCAGAAACACCACAGCAACTTCAACAGAACCGAAGAAGGACTACAATTGAACAAGGTTTGGCTTCCAGTTCTCAAAAATTCTCAATTAGCTCCCTACCCACAAAATAACGGTACGAACGATTCTATGATGTCTGCTAACGCTATGGACCAATCAGATGTAAGAACGTCAAATCACAGGTATTTATTGAGACAACATATAACAAATGTCAAGCATTTGACAGCGACTACAGAAAGCGAAAATTTTTAAAATAACTCTTGAAAATGCTAACCACTCGTGTTGGCGAAACGTCGAGTTCTTCTCTGAAAACACGTCGGCCTTACTACCCGAAGAACCACCATGTAAGTGACGATGGCCGCGAAAGCCTTTCACAATTTATTCGGTAATGTTATTGGAATGATGCTCTGTATGGCGTCTGTATGTGCTGCTGTACTATAAACTGGAGATTCTGTTTTATCCCATCACTTGTATTGAAAACAGTCAACATGACTATCATTATAATAAACAGTGTGGCCATTTAAGTGTGCAACATATGGGAATATTTTTTAATTGTACAACCAAAATTGAAATATTGCCGAAAGTTGGCGCATGTTCGGTAATCATATTAGGTGCTCTTAGAATGGCTGCAAATCAAACAGCATCAGAGTAGGTCAAAAAATATGAAAAATCTTATCAGGGGTACATTACCCTAATTTCAAAAAATTCAACAAAATGTTATTATGGAAACTTACAATTACTTAAAGTTATACCAAAGCAAGGCCTCATGGGAAATGTTTTTTCAAACATCAATATATTTTTTTTAAATTCACCCTAATCACTTCCATAAATCAATCACCATAAATTCACTATCGCATAACGGCCTATTTATGCAACATATCATTATCAAAGCCATAATCACTACCACAATCCTAGTCTCAGTCGTTGTTTCAAATGATTTTTATATTCATACATCATAGTCATTAGCTGGAAAATTAAAAATTGACAGGTGATACTGTCATTAGTGTCTTTTTATCCCAGAGGTAGGGACATTTTTTAATCATTTCAACAAAAGTGCCCTCTTACTGGCTCATTCTTTTTCCGAAACACAATATACAATAACAAATAACAAGGATCACGAATAAAAACAAATAATTATTTCTGCCGTTTGTCAAATAAGCATCGACGCACTTGCGCGTTGTGCATCTCGTCTTAATCATAAAAACTGGAAATGGACTTAGAAAGTAAAATTATTGTGATTATGATTGGGACTACGAGGATATATTGAAAAATTCTTAGCCTACAATAGAACCAAACAAAATTTCAATGTCAAAATATTTTATTACTCAACTCCTCTTAATTGGATACATTTATTACAGCGAACCTGCAACGTCTCAACCTTTCAAAAAAAATGTTTCTTTTTGCTCTGCAAACCAGACTTCCACAGCTTTTATTACCTCCTCGTTGGAAGAAAATTTACGACCTTTTAAACTTTTTTTCAGTTGAGGAAAGAGATGATAGTCGGACGGAGCCAAATCTGGTGAAAAGGTGGGTGTTCTAGTAATTCAAACCCTAAATCACGAAGTTATTGCATGGCAACATGAGATTTGTGTGCAGGGGCGTTGTCCTGCAAAAACAAAACACCTTTGGATAGCTTTGCGCATCTTTTCTCTTTAATTTTTTCCCGTAGAGTGGTCGGTAATGTCGAATAGTAATGTAAAGTTATTGTTCTGCCCTTATCCACAAAATCAATCATGATTACTCCATGGCAATCCCAAAAACACTGAAGCAAGAAATTTTCCAGCAGATATTTGGACACGAAACTTTTTAGGTCTTGGAGAACCGGAGTGTCGCCATTCCATCGATTGTTGCTTTGTTTCTGGATCGTAGAAATGTACCCAAGTCTCATCTATAGTAACAATTCGGTTTGAGAAGTCTACATCGTTTTCAAATCGAGCACAGATCGAACGCGATGCTACTACCCTTGCACGCATTTGGTCAACATTCAAACATTTTGCAGCAATTTTTCTCATGTCCAAATTGACGATAAAAATATGATGAAAGCGTTCTTATGAAATATTCAGTGCTTCAGATATCCGTTTTAGCCCAATTCGACGGTCTGTTAAAATCATGTCATGAACTGCATCGATATTTTCGGGGACTGACACAGAAACTGGCCTTCCCGATCGGTCATCATCTTCAATGGAAAATTTACCTCTTTTGAAGCTTGCAGTCCAATTTTTCACGCTCGCTTACGAAGGACATTGATCACCAAGGGTATTAAACATATCTTCGTAAATCTGCTTACCTCTTAACCCTTTTGAATACAGGTACTTGATGATGGCTCGATACTCCAATTTTTCGATTTTCACAATTTCGGTGGACATATTTTTTCTTTTAATTTATTGCGTAACTCTGGTTTACTTTTTTGACGTCAAACTTTACACTGACAGTTCTAATAAGTTATTGTTCGTTGCTATGGTAACGCAAAACTTTGTTTATGCAGGGAACTGGTCTAGGCTAACTAGATATCAATACATCCTCGAAAAAGTAAAGAAATCGCATACTGAAATGTAAAGTTTTAATTTGATTTTGTCTTAATCATAAGCATTTTGTCTTAATCATATGCATAGTAACTGAAAATTGACAAATTTGAAAGTAAAATACTTATGATTATGATTGGGACTAAAACTAAAGAAATTGCATACTGAACTGTAGAGTTTTAATTTGATTTTGTGATTAAGGCAGAGACTGTGATTAGGACTATGATATAATGCCAATGATTCATAAATTGGCCCAAACTTAGTTCACATCAATGAAGCATATTTGTGAAACTAACTTAGATTTTTATTTTTGTCGGCAATCACAAACTTCATGTTTGTTGCAACGATATTAAACGCAACATTAGAATTTCGCAAAAAAATTTCAACAATGAAAAAACATTAGTTATGATAATATGGGCATATTAAAATTATTTGTTTTTATTTTGAATGTTTATTGAAAAACTGTACAAATTAATCGGCAAACATGATATCCTACCAAATTAATCGCGAAAACCCATGGATCAAATCAAAGTATTGAAAGTAAACATATAACACTCTGGTTACATTAATTTTTCATTTTTGAATAATTATTATTCGATAATTAAGTTCATTTTATTTCAGATGCCTCTTCCAAGACAGTTATCGGTAGCCAAGAATCAGTTTTCGTTTTCGAATCAGGTACTTCAACAATTAGTTATGAATCCTTGCAATATCTTGTCATTTTAGAAAGTTCGTCTTGGCGACAAGCGTCTGAAAATCCCAAAACAATTACTATTTTCAAAAAAAAAATTTCATCTGCAGCATAAAGCAAAAATTCAGTTTCCTCTTCTCTCGAGAATAAGTGTGCCTTTTTTGACTTATAGCTGGCACTTTTTCTTTTAAGAAATGCCTTCATTATATGTATGTATATTTTTGTTAACAGCTAAAATCGATTTTAACATGAAAAACTTCGACCACAGGGTTGACGACCTCATAGTTTTTGATATTTCTCCCAAATACGCAAGAAGTTTTCCACTAATAATTAAGGTACGTCTCAGCTACATTCTGTTGATAGTAAATCTAGAGTTTACAGTAAACTTCACCATTAAAATCAGCATTTCTTGTAATACATGTTTCGACAGAATTTCTTCTTTGTTTTACTCGGCCACCACAGAAGAAATATTATAATTACATCTCTTTGTTTTTGTATTTTTCCCTTCAAATCAAAAATGAAAAAAAAAATTCTGGTGTCCAGCCAGGACAATCTCTGGTTCTAATCAGACATCAGTTCCGATCACGTAATTAACTGGAGTTAGAAGAATTCATGCCACTCTCCACTGCCTAGCTCTTGCTACATTTTGGAAACTGGTGCACTTCTTCTACCTCTCCTTTATATCCTTCAGCTTTCTGTTCTTGTGAAGTTTCCAGTAGCTGCACCTGTTCCGTTTCATTTTTTTCAACTCAATCGTTTCCCAATTCCCGAGAATAAGTCTACAACTGGCCCTGGTCTCCTGGTCTTTCCTGGCATCTTCTGGTTTTTCTGTACATTCTGAAAACGCTCCAAAGCCGGTCTTGTTTCTCTTGTTCTTATTTTTTCTGTGTCATCGTCGTTCTTCATCTTCTTGTTCCTCTTCAGCTCTTGATTTTTTTCTTTTGATTTTATTTTCTTTCTAGTCTGCTCGTGTCCTTTCTTCATTGAATTTTTTTTTGCTCTTTCTCGCTTTCACTTAAGCAAGCTTTTATTCAACTTGCTTTATTCGTCTGTATCTGCGGTTCAAAAGTTGGAACTTACTACCATTCGATTTAGCTGAAATTTTGCGCACGTGTTAGAAACCGATGTCAATACAATTATTTCAAAAAGTTTTACCCCCTTCTCCTGCATCTCCGCAGGCTAGATGGATAACGCGTACGAATTCAAAAAATACTCTAATGGTTTCGGACATCGAGTATTACGGCAAATGAAAAAGTGTCAGTTAAGGGATTCAGACCATCCGCCTTCTAGAAAAAAGTTGGGAAAACTCACGAGAATAAAATAAGAAAAAACTTAAAACAGTTTTCAAAAATGTAACCCATGTAACAGTTTGCCCTGACTAGAAAATGTCTACCTGTTATAACTTCTCGTTTCTGCTTCCTCCCTGTTTGATCTTTTTCTCTTCCAGTTCAGTCGATTCTGCAGAGCACAAAACTCAACTCCCAGGTTGGATTCAAATTGGGTTCATGAAAACAGTGTACGCTAAATTTAGTCAATCAAAGTTGGTAAAATCAATTTGTTTTCTCTTCAAACTAGGTTCAATTATTCTATCTTACGAGAAGCGCCCTCTTTTGAATTCTTAATTAACTAACTTAGAGTGACAATTTTTAACTGACTTATACTTTAAAATGTTTCTCGCAAAAGTCTATAGATGGTTAGTTCGAATAGTGCTAGTGCCCAAGTAGCACACTTATATTGGTAAAATATTGGTACAGTATTGTGGACATATTGGCAAAATATTTGAAATGCAATATTGGCGAGAAAAAAAATGTGAACATTCGGCGATATTGGTCCAATATTACTTGAAAAATATTGGCGAAATATTCCCCAACCAATATTGGCCTCAAAATATTTGGCGATATTGATACAATATCGCTGATACAATATTCTGAGAATATTGGCACAATATTCAAAAGTTATATTGTCGAGAAGTAAAATGTGGACATTTTGCGATTTTGGTCGAATATTGTTTAAATATTCCAAAAATAGTTTTGGTGAAATATTCTTGAAGCAATAATGGCCTTAAAATATTTATCGATATTGGTACAATATCATTCGGTTATATTGGAGGACGTCAATATACCTTGGTAAATTATTAAATGTCTTTTAGTTGATGAAGGTGACACCAGATTCTGCCTTTTGATCGCCTTAACCACTGAGTGAGCTGACTTGAAAACAAGTTAAGAGAAGTATTTAATAAACTTTCGTACGTTTTAGAAGACGTTCTATATGTAGAGCCACCTAGCGGATTTTTATCCAGGTTTGATCATGAAATAATTTAAATATGTTTCATTGAATATTCGGCCAATATTCAAATTTCATCTCAATCTAGATGTAGGAGACAATATGAAAACAATATTGTTTTAACGATATCGATAACTATTATTGAACCAATATTGACCCAATATTAATTAATAAGATTTGTTGAATATTGGCGAAATGATATTCAACCAATGTGTAATTACACTTGGAGATACAAAATAGTTTTTATTCCTTGAATCGATATGAGGGGAATATTGATATTGCAATATTTATTCTAGATGTTGAAAACGATGTGAAGACAATATTGTTTTATCGATATTGGTAAATATCATTGAACCAATATTGACTCAATATGAGTTATTACAATTTGTCAAATAAAGTGGAAATGATATTCAACCAATATGCTATCAAACTTGGAAATACAATATAGTTTTTTTCCCTATAATCGATATTACTGGAATATTTGGATTGCAATATTTATTCTAGATGTGGACGACAATATATAACCAATATTGTATTATCGATATTGGTAGAAATTATTCAACCAATATTGATCCTATATTTCATGTGATAATCTACATTCAAAACTAGTTCAACCAATATTCCACCAATATTATTATTATAATATTGTTTTTTGAATGTTCACCCATATTGGACCAATATTGATTTTTCATTTACAATATATCTATATTGGCCCAATATTGAACCAAGATTCAGCCGATATGATGTGCTACCTGGGTGGTATTTCTAATTTTGCACAAAAGTTCGAAAATGGCCATTTCAAAGAAAATTTGTAGTAGAATTTTGAATTTGATGATTTTTCTTGACAAATACTGGATATTCATAGGAATTTGATGGTTCAGAATAAATTACCTTGCTCCTTAGTTTGTCTGGTAAGGATATTTTAATTTCGTCTTCTGATGAAAGGTAAGTTTTCCTCTTGATGTACTTCTCTCTGGTTTCTAATAGTTTTGTTTCTCTCTCTGGCAGTTTACTCTACTGGTTTCTTCTATATTTTTTCTTGAATTTCGTTTCAAAATTAAATTACATTTTCTCCCGTTCTTCGTTTTAGTTCTCAATCTCCTCTCCTCCTAATAATTTCCTTGACAAACAAAACTCCTCTTTCCAGCCTTTTTTTGTCCTCAGTTTCACCAATCACTGGATTTTCACCCGCGAACACACTTCGATTTCACCTCTTATAATTAATTTTGACAATTTTTATTTCTACTTTTACTTTCCCTCAACAATTTTCTCTAACTCATTACTATTGAGCTAGTTTCAAAGACTTTTCTGATTCTATCTTCTTTACAATTCAAACATTCTACCTTCCTTTACAATTGTCATTTTTTTGACTCTTCCTTCTTGTTCAAGTCATGAAATATAGAATATATAGGATATAGGCCAGGTAGCCGAGTGGTTGAAGCGACATTGTTTCAATCACTTTTGGCTGCCAGTCAAAGGTTCAAACCCTAGCGACTGCAGAACTTTTTCTGATGGCCGAGAAAGTGCTAGGAATCGCAAGTAAAAAGGTTAGACCTCGTTAATCCTTAGCTCGCACATGTTTCGACTTCTGAGGGCTGCCGTTCGTAAGGAAAAACAATTTCAACAAAACAAAACAATTTAGCAACCAGGTTGTGATTTTTAAATTTCAAAGTTGTAATTCTATTCAGTTTTGTTTACAGGATGTTTTTCCAAGATGTGCCAATGAAATGTAATGGTTTCAAAATAGCATAAACATAATAGAATTCTTACTGAGAATCGACTCGTTGTATTCTACTCAAAACCAAACCCGATATAAAAAATCATTCATGGATAGCAAAATTACAAGGTAAGGCATCTTTTCTTTCAAATAAAACTCAAACCATGTTTTCATAACAATATGCTAAAGTCAATGGTGGAGAGCCTCTGGCAGTCTTCAATGATCTTCCGAAAGCCTTTGATTGTGTAGATTACGGAATGTTGCTGCAAAAGGGGTGTTTTTACAAATGGATATAATCGTATTTACTAGGTAGAGAACAAATACTGTACTGTACTGTCTACTGAACATTCTTCAATAAGACAGATGAACTGTGGGGTACATCAGTTATAATTTAGTACTTTTACATGTTGGATAATTTAAATGTGAGCTTTTACACATTCAATATAATGTTTAATTTTATACCTCTCACATGTTTATTAGTTTGAAAGTGTGCTTTTGCCATTTCTGTAATGCTTTGTGACCATGATTTCTCCTTGTAATACTAAACTATAGTTTTCTCCTTCCGAACTCTCGAACAGCTGTAGTTATCCTGCATCCGCCATAACTATTGTCGATTAGCCAATAATTCTGATCACTATGAACCGGCTTGGGTGTGTCACACCATATCTGACTGATTTAAGGTTAATATAAAATAGGAGTTATTTTCTCCACAAGGCGTGTTCTATTCTTATCCGGTTTTTATTCAGTTTCTCACATGACTTTTACGTGAATTGGCAAAGTTGTTGGACTAATACGTCCAGCAGAAAAGATACATCCCGAGAATATATGGAAATCGCCTTGTTTCGATCTGCATATTCCCCAGCAACAATCAATGGCAGACGATACAAATCTGAAATACACAATTCTTCCACTTTCAGTCATCGCAACGTGAAATATTTATTTACGAAACCCATCGACCATCAGATGTATATTTATTCAAGTATTTTCAATTTCCTCCCTTTGGACTGCTATCGGTGAATATATCGGCACAAAGCAATATACAATACACATCTTATATAGAGACGGCGCCAGATGTGCCACATCCATCATGTCTTCCATGTTTGGCCACCAGTTCCCACAAAAAAGCGGCGGGACCTCATAAAACGATTAAATGGAGTTCAGATTTGCGAACTTCCGAGGAAAATATGGGTTGAGAGGTGATTACTGGTTATTCGCGTTATTGAATGACACAAACATAGGAAGAAAAAATATAGTAGCAATGGAAATAGGAGGGGACAATGATGATTATAATAACCGAAGGCTTGAAGTCACTCAACTCTTTCACATATGGATGACCTCAAATTATATGCCTCAAGAGAAAGGGACCTACATTAGTCCCTTTGGAAGAGTATACGCATGCTATCGGAATGGAATTTGACAAATGTGCCACGGTTCATCTCAAAAGAGGACGTTTAGCTCGTATATGAAAGCCTTCATCATCTCGATGCCGGAGTGGCATATACTTACCTAGAGTTGGAGTAACGCCGCTCCCAAGAGGTAATCACAGTTCAAAACTCTCTCCGCGGCAAGTATCAGCCTAAACTCCAACAGATCTGGTCATCAGAACTGTCAGGGAAGAGCAAAGTTGTCACAACTAATATGCTTGCAGTTCCGATCCTACTCTACTTCTTTGGAGTATGATGAAATCGACTAAGGGAGAGCTGTGACAACTCGACGTTGAAACTCGCAAAATGATGCCTTAATGGGAGATTGCATCTTGAATCGTTCGTTCAATAGTTATACTTCCCCAGAAAACGGGAAGGCCGTGGACCTTTGAGTTTGGACTGCCTGTGAAGTCATCAGGAGTTCAGATCACCTTCTCTGCTTGGTCCACGACCATGAAAAATCAGGGACTGGAGCAGTTCTTTTTAGGCAGCAGCCCGTGCAGACGATGAACTTGGTCTCGTATTCGACACTGATTGGATGAACCTAAATTTGACTCTGTAACCGAGTTGGAACCCGTTCAGCAAAAGGCTCACTTCAAAGCTTCTGATACTCAGTTCCTCCTATACGGTAAGCAAATGCATTGGGTCTTCTTCAACAACATCGAAGATTTTGGTTCACCCAAAAATTTGACATTTGCGTTTCTCAGGTCAAGTGAACCGAAGTCAGGGACTAAGAGATTCATAATGGCCTACCCCCAGTCTATCGTAGTCGCGTGATGAGTATAGAGGTCCCTAACACTATATGCAGGGACCATAATGCATTTGTTGTCAGCTTGCCTAGCTTATGGTTTGTACACTATATATTTTAACATATGTATGTATAAGTCTCATAGATGAATAAAATTCTTTCTTTCTTCTTTCTTTCAGCATATATCCAAAGAAGGTTTTCTAAGCCAGAGACAGGTAAAGCATTCCACCGAAAATTCGAACTCTCCAAATCTAGCAATATCTTTCGTTATCAGAAAGTTGGTTTGAGGCTAATTCAGATGGCTTCATCCCACTCTTCTTGTTTGGTGTATACAGGAGGGTTATCAATGTTTGTTTGATTCATCTAGGTTTCAACTGCAATATCTAAACCGTAAACTTTAGAAGGAAGTGTTGACTTTATAATTATTTTGCGAGTGATTTAGAACTTTTACTGGAAGAAATGAAACTTGGCAGATCAAAGTCTTTGGATCGACGAATATCCAAGCCTTCAAGTCTCATAGGCAATGTAGCTCGTAACCATTCGGATTCCGAAAAACCGATATTTACAATTTGTGATAATATCGAGCGGAGATGTCCTTGTAGATTACAAGTTTGTAGATTACAAGTTCGTAATGAATATTGAAGACGAGGCATATCAGAACAATTTCTCAATAAAAAGAATGCTTGATGAGGTTCCAACATACAAAGGAGCGTCCCCATGACACTTAGTGCCGTTATTTTTTCAATGAAGAGATGTGTTCTTTGCAATGGTGCTTGAAGAAGATCACAAAACAGAAATTGGATAGCGTTTGACTGAAAGGTATACCAAGCGCCAACTCGTCAAATTTGAGATAATGGTTATCAAACGCCTCCAAAAGCTGGAACCGACTATATGTAAAAGATTCGAGTGACTTTTTGAACGTGGCACCATCTACTGGTGAAAGCGCCAAGCGTCATATCAATAATTTTTCTACAATATTCAAAAACGATTCGACTTCATAAGGTCATCACTCAGTAACATAATTTGGTGCTTGGTACCTTTTAGATAAACGCCAATTCAGTAGGTATCAGAAAACATTATTTCAGATAGTTTTAGAAAAATAGAAACTGTATTTCAAAACTAATGAATTTCACAGTTTATCTTATTCAAGTATAGTTCCAATTTGGGGCATCTTTTTTCAATAAAGCCAAATTGTCACGAATAGTATATTGATGTATTTTGATTTTTGATGATTTGAGTTAATTCAGAAAATAATATTTGGGCTACAAAACACAATAACAAACGTCCTAGATGATCGATCACCTTGCTGGATTTTCTTCTGGTATTCAACTAGTTTTCATAATGATAATAATAAATGGAACCATAACTATTTAGGACGTAAATTATATGTCACGTCTTGAGATTGGCATTCTCGAAATCAATTCTAAAATCAATTTTACTGTATGCTGAAATACAAATATTAGATATCAGGCAATTTTATAGCACTCACAGATGATGAAATATATAAAAACAAACATGAACATAACACTCCGAACCATACATATGCAACAAGAACAAAACATCCACATTAAATACCACTGATGGCGTCTGAGTCCATCGGACAGAAAAGCTACTTGTATCTAGCCCCAAAATTTCTGAATTATGTACTCACCAAAGGAAATTATAGATGAAACTTCTCTAAAGAGCTTTAAAAAGCAACTCATAATATAAAGGGTATTTCTTAAGTACGTGTAGAAACTTCAGGAGCATGTTGCTGACGTCTAAATAAGAAAAAAAGTTCCCATGAACACATGTCCGCATATTATTCGTTTCTAAGATACAGAGTGTCAAAGTTCAATTCGTTCAATTTAATATTTGTTTTTTGTGAATAAATTCCAAAATATTTGTGATATTCGAGTAAAGTTTGATATCTGGGATGATTTTTCAATAAAAAAATCAAATTTTATGTTAATTGTGAAAAAACTAATTTCAAATTGAAATTATTTTGAAATAAAAAATATTGTCATTCAAAATCAATTGCATCGATTATTTCAAATCTCAATAACTCGAAAACGGTTGCTCGCAGTGACCACTACCAAGAATATATTTTATGCACAAACTAAATGATAAATATTCCCCGATACTAAACTTTACCCAAAAATAGTTTTGAAATTATTCACAAAAAATTAAAAAAAGAATTCAACTTTGACACTCTGTATCTCAGAAACGAATAACTTGCGGACATATATTTATAGGAACTTTTCTTCTCATTTTGATGTCAGCTACACGTACTTAAGAAGCACCCTGTATAGAAAGAAAAGTGATAGAATTGATATTAATAAATTTATACAATATAAAAAAAATATATGTTAAACTGTATTCTCTTATTATCTATTCCAATTCACTGAGCATATGATACTAAATTTTATCATATATATTTATTTATATTTCATAAAATATTAAAAAAGGAAAACAACTTTTTAACATGTACCTATAATTGTATTCTCATATTATCTATTTTACCTCACCAGACATATTCATTTATTTATATTTTATTTTTATTTATTGAAAACAAAACTTAAACATGTATAACACTTTGGTATTCGTTTATTTATATTTATTTACACTGTATTTGCTACAAACAATTACGAACAGTACTTCGTGGATATTGTCTCGTTTATTTATAATTATATACTTCTTTGTTTCGATTTTATCACGAATAAACGTCATTTTTATTATTATAATAATGATTATCTGAGTTGAGTGAAGAACTATCGAAGTTTGAATAGCGTAAAATATAGTTCGAGTAGCACATTTGGATGAGTTCCGTCGTAGAGTTAATCATATGTTGGTAGGACTCAAACCGCCATTATTATTATTATTCAGTACTTGTGCCCCACATCTTTCATTTCGAATCTTGCAAATATTTTGATAGCCATTAAAAATCCACAATCACAAATATTTAGAGCAATCTCTATGGGGCGAGCAGAAATTATTTAATTCGTTTCAAAAACGAAGTTTATTGAAAAAACATATATTATTTAATTAATTATTAACAGAGTTACCTATGAGGCGCCGTTTGGGTAAAAAGTATTTTTGCAAATTTGTAAAATTTTGTGTCAATATATTTATTAGTTGTAGCAATATTTTTATTTTTCTTTCTGATATATTTATTTTCTGCCAAACAGAATATATTTAAATTTCAAGCGTTGCAAATATATTGAAACGTAAATGCCCATATATTTATAAATTCGATCTATTTTATATCGTCAAGAGATGGCGCTGCCGACGCGATTCAATACACCCTTTAATTTTTTCAGTTCTAAGGTATTTGACTTCGAATAATCCAATGATTATTCAACACAACTAATGAAAAAGTATTCTGAGAATATTTTCTGGCTGCTGTGATATCATTCGGCCGCTATATTCTCGAGAGTGTAATGAATCGCGTAGGTAGCGCCATCTCTTGACAACATGAAATAGATCGAATTTATGAATATATGGGAATTCACATTTTTATTTATTTGGAACGCTTGAAACGTAAATATATTGTGTTTGATGAAAAATAAATATATCGGAAACCAAAATAAAATATATTTCCACAACTAATAAATATAATGACACAAAATTTTATATATTTGCAAAAACACTTTTTACCCAACCTTTTACGGTTAATGCACAAAATACTGAAACAATGAAGACTGTATACTGCCATCGAATAAAATAAACTTGTAGCATTCCAACCGTAAATTCAGACTCGGGATTTTTCGATACGGGTTAACCGAATCGCATATAAAGTTGATTGGGATATTTCGTTGTTTTATGTTACCTTTTGATAATCAGTGGCGACCGAGAGATATGGTTATCTATATTCCATACTAGAATGTTTCCAGATATCTTTTTTTCGATAGGTGGATTTTGGGTAACATGATGCTTCGAACTTTTTATACGTACCAGTTACTGAATAAACTGGATATTGAAAATTTTATTCGTGGGAAGAAACATGCCTGCCTTGTTAAATGACAACAAATTTTTTGTACGAAATTCCTTCGATCAACGAATATGATTCACTAGAATGGGGTCATAATTTTTGGCATAACTTTTTTCTCACAAACATAAATCGGTAAATCCATACTATAGTTTTTGCTCTCCTTTGAATATAATCGATAGCTAACCTTCCCAAATAGGCATCTTCAAATCATTCTGCTATAGTTTATTACTACTCAATGAAAATGCCTTAATTTTGACTAGTTACCATGGCAACTTAAAAAATTTCCAGAAATTTTTTCGTGGCGCCACGATATTTAAGTGGAACTTTTTGACAGTTGAAAAGGTAAACATATGATCTTCAACCATTAAATATTGTAGATATACCTGTGAATAATGCAAAATTTCTATAAAAATTAACATTATCATTTATTATTCGCTATAAAGTTTCATTAAACAGAAAACACAAATTTGTTTAATTATTACAAACATAGTAAGGTTTAAATGTTGCTTGAATTCTAACCCTTCCTCCCTTCTTAATGGTGAATAGGAAGGTGACGAATTAATTAGATGTCTTTGTTTTAAGACATATATGTAATATTTTGAAACAATTTTGTTCAAATCTCTTTTACGCAAAAAGCTATATTTACTTGACATCTGCAGCAGACTTTCTTGGAATTTCGTAAACAAACCATTCGACTCTAACGCTTCCTGGTCGCAATCTTCCATTAAATTCGTTAAATATGTTAATTTTGGATGACATTCCGGGTGTTTTACAGTGGATGGAACATTAGAAGTATCTGGAGAACAAAATGACAGATCATTTCCAGAATTTGTATGCGTGGATAATCAAACTTGCTCTATCCGTCTAAAATATTTTCTTCAATACAGTGTTACCGCTTGTATCAGAAAAAAGTGGCTACTTTGTTATTTCAAATGGAAAACCTCGTATATCATATCATTTTTGGAATCCTTATAAGATTACTCACAACTTTTCCGCATAATTCCCTATACCTCTCTATGACGATTTTCGAGATAAAAATTATTTTGTCCAATTTTTGTGCAAAACCTGACCATTGAAAAATATAAATTTTTTCCCAATGCAAATTTACAAAATATTGCTATTTGGGTTATAGCTGCATAAGACCATTGTTGTGAAAAAGTGAAAAAGACACTGTATCTTATTTTCTGCCGACTTGTGACATTCTGGCAGATTGACGTTAGGAGAATTTTGAATAAATATAATTTGTCATCAGAGAATTAAAAGTTCAATATTTTCTACAAGATCTGAGTTTCATTAACAAAGTAGTGGTCCTTCAAGTCGCACGGTTCCAGTTCTATGAGTATACAGCCAGAAATTGGGCAGAAAGAATAATGTCTTCACAAAAGTTGGTGTTTCAAGATATGCCCGATGTGAAAACAAAACTAGAAACTGTTGCGGGTGATAAAATCTTATTGAATAACATTCATTTTGCGTTATATGGAGAAGAAGCCAAAGGAAAATCTGCCAAAAGACGAATTTTATCGTTTGCTGGATTCCAGTTCTGCGCCAACTCTCCAGAATATACTCAGCATTTTGAGTTATTGAGTGAATCACTAAGCATCCGTAGTTTAGTACAATTGTGTGATTTCTTCGACTGTGCGTACACAAATACTACAAGTGCAAATAATTTGACAAAAATATTTCTTAAATCTGTAATGGAAAAGTTCCAAACTGCAAAAGTTCCTCGCTCAAATAACTCAGCAGACGGTAAAAGTGTTTCCATATCAGTTAGAACAGAGAGAACGTCTTCAACAAATAGTCAATCGACAAGAAAACTCCACAGATCAAAATTGTTTGAAATACAGAACGAAATTGATTCAATTCAAGAAAAATTTTTCTCGAAACAAGAAGAAATCATAAATTTAGAATCCGAAATAGAGGAAATGAAAAGTTTTGACAAATCTATCCAAGAAATTGAAGCCAAACAAAGAGAACTCGACAAAAGTCAGAAACTTCTGAAGATATGTGAAGCTAGGTTGAAAAATAAAGAAAATGCGCTTTCCAAATATGAAGAGTTTATTGAAGAAGAAACGGAGTCAGGTTTGGAGCAAGTTCCTCTGGAGGAAAGGTCCAGGACTAGAAGGTCAACATCTTATGTTCAGGAGTGGGCAAATAAAGTGAATAATCAGTGTGATGCTGTTGAAGAAATAGAACTATCACAAAAACACGAAATTGAAGGCCTCACAAAATCCATCAACAATATGCTTTCTCGACAGACAATAGGCAATCAATTGATGACGTTTGATGGTTCATCTTATTTGAAGTGGCCAATTTTCTATTCTCAATACAAGCTGTCCAATGAAATATGTTCGTTTTCACCGCAAGAAAACGTTTTGAGATTGAACAAGAGCTTGACAGGTGAAGCCAGAAAATCTGTAGAAATGATTCTCATCACTGCTCAAAAACCAGATGAAATTCTGGACATTCTACAGAAACAGTTTGGTCGTCCTGAATTAATTATGGATGAATTACTATCACGAGCATGCCATATTTCTGTTGTGGATAGTCTAGAATCATTCATGAATTTTAGTACAACTGTAAGAAATGTGACAGCAGTAGTCGAGGGGGAGATTGGAGAAATAATCGATCAGCGACAACTATTATCCAATTTTGTATCCAATCTCATTTACTCACTCAGTGGGGAAGTTACCTGATTGATAAGAAAATTGTCTGTAGAAAAGATACACTAAGAGACTTTTCAGTTTGGACTCAACAGATGTCTGATGTTGTATCCCGAATTACATTTGTTTCCAACGTAGTTAATGCAAATTCATCGACAATAAATGGAAACTATAGTACTATTGACAATGTTGAATTTCGGCAAGAACATAGTTCGACTGGAGCTACTGGAAAACGTTGTAAAATCTGCAACCAAAATCAACACTTTTTGGAAAATTGCAGTAATTTCCAGAAAGCACAAGTGAAGGAAAGCTGGAAAATGGTCCAAAAGTGTAATGCTTGTTATTGTTGTCTACGCCAGCATCATGGAAAATGCAGAAAGAGAAAGGCGTGTGGAATCAATAATTGTGATCGTTTCCACAATAGCTTACTCCACAAAAACGTTGAGTATTCAAGAAAGCCTGAAGTTACAACACATGTAACAGACAAAAACAGCAACATTCTGTTGAAAATATTACCTGTCAAGCTTAAAGGCCCCAATGGAACTTTGGAAATTGTTGCTCTACTTGATGAAGGTAGTACAGCTACACTACTTGATTGTGCTGTAGCAAAAAAATTAGGTTTGACTGGTCCCATATCACCACTGTGTTGCAAATGGACAGGCGATATATATCGATATGAAGACGATTCTGAAATGGTCCGGGCAGAGATTGCTGGAGAACACAGCCCAATATTCCATGAGCTCAAAAATGTACGAACCATGGAGCATCTGAATCTACCTCAACAGCAGTGTGATTTTGCCAATATGATTCGTATGTTTCCCTTTGTTCAACAGGTGATTTCTCGATACAGAAACGAAGAGAAGCCTACCCTGCTGATAGGTCAAAACGATGCCCATCTAATCGTATCCAGACAAGTCATCCAGCCCAGTCCAATAGCCCCAATACTCTCTAAAACACAACTGGGTTGGACTATTCATGATAGAGTGGGATATGAAACTGAAGTTGAAGATGAAATGTCCTTCATTTGCTGTGAACAGGCAGATGAAAAGTTGCATGAGTTGGTGAAAAGTTATATGAGGATAGAAAACTTTGGAGTTGCTATCACAAAAATTGATAGAAGAAAAACCAAAGAAGAACAAAGAGCCATTACAATAGTAGAAACTTCCATTCAACGCCGTGACAATCAGTATCAGGTGAAATTACCATGGATTGAGGATAATTTGGAACTACCAGATTCATATCCAATGGCAAGTCAGCGACTAAACTGCCTTGAAAAATGTTTGTTCCGGAATGAAAAACTTGCAAATTCATATCAAAAAGAAATTAAAAAATTACTCGATAAAAATTATGCTGTTCCAGTAACCACACAACAGCTTGAAATGGCAAAAAACAAGTGGTTTTTGCCACATTTCGCTATACTAAATCCGAATAAACCGGAAAAGGTACGAATTGTGTTCGATGCAGCTGCAAAGGTTAATGAATTATCCTTAAATGATTATCTTTTACCTGGACCAGATTGGCTGACCTCCCTTTTCGGAATTTTGCTCAAATTTCGACTACATAAGATAGCTCTTGCTGGAGATATACGAGAGATGTTTAATAGGATTCGAATATCGGACGAAGATAATTTCTCACAATGCTTTTTATGGCGGGATCTAGATTCTAGCAGACCTCCAGATGTATATAGAATGACAGCTATGTTATTTGGTACAACTTCTTCGCCATTTTTGGCACAGTTTGTCAAGAATTATAACGCTCATCAACATAGTCAAACTTACGGAAAATCAGCAGAAGCAATTATTCAACATCATTATGTGGACGACTATTTGGATGGAACCGAAAATGAGGACGAAGCAGTACAACTCATTAAAAATGTCATACACGTCCATAGTAGAGCTGGCTTTGAAATAAGAAATTTCGTCTCGAATTCTTCTGAAGTTTTGGCACAAATTCCAGATAATCTTCATGCTCATCGAATCAAATCTGAAGTAGACAGGAGGACAAGTGAAGAGAAAATTTTGGGCATGCTATGGAATTCAGAAAAAGACTGTTTCACATTCAATTTGAAATTTCATAAAGTTTCCCAAGAAATATTCTATGGCACTAAAATTCCTACGAAAAGGCAAGTTTTAAAAACTGCCATGTCAGTATATGATCCCATAGGTTTGCTCTCACCGATAACCATAAAAGTTAGAATATTACTGCAAGAGATATGGCGTTCGGGCATTGGTTGGGATGATTCAATCACTGAAAAAATGTTCGGCAAATGGTTGGTCTGGCTTAGAGAACTGAAGAGTGCAATGACCATCGAAATACCCAGATGTTATTCTCCAGAGTTGAAGAATAGTGAAAGAATAGAACTCCATGCGTTCTCGGATGCTAGTGAATACGCATTCTCAGCAGCAATTTATCTGAGGTTGAAATTTAACACCTACTTTAGAGTAATTCTCATTTCTTCAAAAGCACGAGTTGCCCCGCTCAAAACACTCACCATTCCCAAATTGGAACTTCTTGCTGCAGTGATGGGAGTACGGCTATGTGCTGAAGTAACGAAACACTTGAAATTGGATATTTCGGCAAAATACTTTTGGTGCGATTCAAGAACAGTAATTCAATGGCTCAAAACCGAAAGAAAACTGCAAACATATGTAGCTGCCAGAGTGGGTGAGATTTTAGAAAGCAGTAACATTCATGAAAGGAACTGGGTGTCTACAAAAGACAATGTTGCAGATGATTGCACATGATGCCACAAAAAATGGATTGAACGTTGAGAGTCGTTGGTTCAGAGGACCGGAATTCCTTTACAAAAATGAAAATGACTGGCCTAAAATTCCACAACAGTCTTTCAGTGACAGTGAAAACATGTATGATGACCAGAATGAGGTACTAGTAAATTTAATAACCGAAGATTTATCAAAATCATTACCAGAAATAAAATCCCATTATACTTGGATCAAACTACTCCGAATAACAGCGAGGATAAATCGATTCGTAACGAATATAAGAACTAAGGGAAGTAACCGTAAACCACATATTCTATTGACACCCGAAGAGTTAGAGTGGAGTCAGAGGCAATGGTGGAAATCTGTTCAGACTTCGTGTTTTCCTGTAGATCTATCGAACTTGAAACAAGGAAAGTCAAACAAAAATGGAAGATTACACAATATGTGTCTATTTCTTGATGGCAGTGGTATTATGAGAGTATCGAGCAGAATAATCAATATGAATGAAGTTTCTATAATTGAAAAAGAACCGATAATTTTAGATGGAAAGCACCTGTACACACAGAAAATGATACTACATGTTCACAAAAATAATGCTCATCAAGGAACTGAGACCATTATCAACGATTTGAAAAGAAAATTTTGGATACCTCATCTCAGAACGATAGTCAAAAAGATAATTCGTCAATGTGGCTACTGTAGACGCTTTACAGCACAACAATTACAACCAAAGATGGGTTTGTTACCCCCAGAGCGACTTTTGAAATACTAAAAACCGTTTTCAGCAACAGGTATTGACTTTTTCGGTCCCTTTTTGGTAAAAATAGGAAGAAGAACCGAAAAGCGCTTTACCTGTCTAACAATCAGAGCTGTTCACGTGGAGATTGCTCATTCATTAAAGACGGACTCTTGTATAATGGCTATCAGACGCTTTTTATGCAGACGAGGATCAGTAAAAGTTTTCTGGTCTGATAATGGCACCAATCTGAGAGGTGCAAGTCGCGAACTTCTTGAAGCCTTGGATGAACTTCAGATCAAGTTAGTGATAGATGACATGACAAATAGAGGAATAGAGTGGAAATTTCTACCGCCACTCAGTCCGAATATGGGTGGATGTTGGGAGCGCCTTATAGGTTCTTTCAAAAGGGCTCTCATGGCCATCATGAAAAGTCGTCACCCAGCGGAAGAAATATTACAAACATTGTTCAGTGAGGCAGAGTACATTATAAATAGTAGACCGCTTACTTCTACGGATCCACAAGACTTGGTCAGTATCTCACCAAACGATATACTTATTGGAAATTCGAGTACTCTCATGACACCTGGAATTTTCAATGAAAAAGATATACTGAAAAAACAGTGGAGAGCTTCTCAATATTTGGCTGACCTATTTTGGAAGCGCTGGTTGCGCGAATATCTCCCAAGTTTGGTAAACCGAAGCAAGTGGAACAAAGATGAACCCAATCTGCAAGAAGGTGAATTGGTGATAATAAATGAGAGTGATTTTCCAAGAGGAGCTTGGCCAATGGGAAAGGTGAGGAAAGTGTATATGGGTCCTGATGGCACTGTCAGAGTTGCTGATGTACAGACAGCCCAGGGTACCTATAAACGTCCCGTGAGAAAACTTCATCGTCTCAATATTTGTGCTAACAAGGAAGTTAGCACCGAGGGGGAGAATGTTGTGAAAAAGTGAAAAAGACACTGTATCTTATTTTCTGCCGACTTGTGACATTCTGGCAGATTGACGTTAGGAGAATTTTGAATAAATATAATTTGTCATCAGAGAATTAAAAGTTCAGTATTTTCTACAAGATCTGAGTTTCATTAACAACCATTAAGTATTCTGTCGATGAACTGGATCTCAGTTTCACCATATAGGGAGGCTCAGAAGTGAGTTCCTTCCAGGGACTCATGAAAATGACTGACACTCCGTTTTTTAAATGAAACACATTGTATATTATTACTTACTTATTTGAAAAGCTGTAACATTTTTTCAATTTAATTGAGTATACTTTCCCTATACCTATCTCGTACAGTTTGTTAGTTATGATCACTTATGTTATGAATTCGTCTTCAATAAAATAAATATTGGATAGTGATCCATTGATAGCCTACTATTTAAGTAGGCTATGAACTTCATTCTGACAGAGAACTAACATGTTATTCCTTCATTGTCATCCTGTATTCAAGTTGCCTAGGTGTGAAAGTATTATGGCAGAAAATAATTACTCGAATGTGGTTTTGATGGATTTATTCATCATTTATGGTCAATGTAACAAGAATATCAGTAAAACATGCAGATATTTTAATGAAAAGTATGCTGATTTACCTCGAATGAATTTGAGAAAATTCATTAGATTGAAGATAAATTTTGAAATGTTTGGATCTTCTTTGAAAGTAACAAGAAAAATGCCTAGACTTGTGACAGGTAATGAGGACAACGCAATAAATGTTTTGGCATACTTCCACAGGAATCCCCAAGCTACCATTCGTAGTGCGGCTCACGATGTAGGTGTGAAACTTTTATCAGTTCATAGGATTCTGAAGGAACACGGAATGCATTACTACAAATTTCATAAAGTTCAAGCTCTCAAGCCCCAAGAGGCTCAGCAAAGGATCAAACTATGTGAAATGTTGATGGTGCGTACACAAGTAGACGAATATTTTCTCAAGAATGTAATATGGACTGATGAATCAAAATTTTCGTGGGAAGGTATTTTCAACAGGAGGAATCTTCATTACTGGGCAACCGAAAATCCGCATGTCACAAGAGAAATGGGATTTCAAGAAAACATTTTTTTCAACGTTTTCTGATTAATCATGGACAATCAACTGCGCTTTTTGATTTATGATGAAAACCTTGATTCTAGAAAATATTTGAATATCTGAGGGAAACTTCATTTGTCTCGTTTTGTTGGATTACAGCAAAGCATTTGATACTCTGGATCCAACAGTTCTCTGTGAAAAATTGAAATATCTTGGTTTTTCTGGAAGTGCGGTTTCTTTAGTGAAGAGTTATCTGACCGGTCGGACACAAACTGTCATTCTGGATGGTGACCATTCTTCAGCTTTGAGTAGACAATATGGTGTTCCACAAGGCTCTGTCTTGGGACCCCTTCTCTTTGCTCTGTATATAAGCGATTTTCATGAGTACGTCAGGTCAATAAAAATACACCACTACGCGGATGACACCCAATTGTATATGTCGTTCAGTTTTAGTGAAGTCAATGTAGCCGAGGAAAATATAAACAGAAATCTTGAAACTGTATTTGACGCGTCTTGTGCACACAATTTAAAACTGAATTCAAAAAAATCTCAAGTTATGCTATTTGGTGCCAAGAGAAAGAGAAATTCTGTTCGCAACTTACTTTCTATACGAATTGATAGAACTCCTATTCCGTTTGTGAGCGAATGTAAGAACCTGGGCTTATGGATCGATACTGATATGAGATTTACAAAACATATCAATCAGTTGTGTAAAGCCTCATTTAATGTTTTAAGGCAGTTATATCCCAGTAGACATTTGATGTCAAAAAAACTTAAATTAAATCTCTGCGAGTCATTGATATTATCACGAATCGCTTACTGTGATTGTATTTACGGACCTGCCTTAGATCAACATAATGCTCTACGGCTGCAAAAGATTCAAAATAGCTGTATTAGATTCGCATATGGTATACGCAAATATGACCATATTAGTGATTCCTTTGAGGACTCTGGGTGGTTGAAATTGAAGTAAATAAGAGAAATACACCTCCTCACCTACGTCCATAAAATTCTTTTATCAGGAACTCCAGTATATCTGCGCGAAAAATTGGTCTCTCTCTCACGAAATAATATTTCCCGCAAAAAACATCAGTTATTGATTCCAAGGCACACAACCGCAATGTACACTCGTGGTTTCTCATATAATTCAGCTAAATTGTACAATGACATGCCCGATGAGTTTAAAGATTATAGTCTGAGTAACTTCAAAAAACGGTTGAAAGTCTTTTTTCGAACAAGGCAGTGATGTATATTCTAGTCTTATGACTCTTGCAATGAATCTTGGTTTATGTAGAAAGGGATGCCACTTATAACAATATTTGTATGTACATAATTGGCGTATTGTTAGTACTTGTACTGATAAATTAATATCTTTCTTTATCGCTAATTTTGTTTACTTTTCAGTTACTACGTGTGTTATAACTGTATTTATATTTTGTAGATTTATTTGTGTACGTTAAGGTTGGGTTTAAAACCAGCTTTAATAGCTGAACCCCGCCTATTCATCATCTGTTTGAAATATTATGTTCAATACTTGTATTATTTGTGAAGATGAATAAAGGAATATTATTATTATTATTATTATTATCTTGAGGACAACGGTTGGGGATTTCATTGAAGAGCTGACACTAGAACAATATTTATCATGTTGGTATCAACTTGATGGAGCTCCTGCCCATTGCACTGCAAAAGTCGGGTTGGAATTGGACCGTATATTTGACGATCGATGGATTAGACGTTTGGGTCCATGGAACTGGGCCCCTAGATCCCCTGATCTTACACCCCAAGACAAGTGGGGCACTATCAAGCAAAGAGTCTACAGAACACCGGTCAACACAATTAAGAATTAGAAGATCGAGTAACCCTAGAGTTTCAGGAATTAGATCCAAATGAAATTCAAAGAGCCACAATAGATGCCGTTGATGTTCGCACAAGAAAGTGTTTGGAAACGAATGGTAAACATTTTGAATAATTATTAAAATGATCCAGAACCGCTAAATCTTTCTAGATTTATTAATACACAAGTTAGACTTTGATTCTTTTAGCTATTCATGATGATACAAACATTTTAAAATTTCTACTGAATCTAATAAATTTTCTCGAATTCATTCGAGGTAAATCAGCATACTTTTCAATAAACTCTCTGTATGCTCTGCTGACATACTTGTTACATTGACCATAAATGATGAATAAATCCATCAAAACCACATTTTAGTAATTATTTTCTGCCATAGTATTTTCACACCCATGCAACTTGAATACAGGATGACAATAAAGGAATAACATGTTAGTTCTCTGTCAGAATGAAGTTCATAGCCTACTTAAATAGTAGGCTATCAATGGATCACTATCCAATATTTATTTTATTGAAGACGAATTCATAACATAAGTGATCATAACTAACAAACTGTACGAGATAGGTATAGGAAAAGTATACTCAATTAAATTGAAAAATGTTACAGCTTTTCAAATAAGTAATAATATACAAGGTGTTTTATTTAAAGAAACGGAGTGTCAGTCATTTTCTTGAGTTCCCGGAAGGATCTCACTTCTGAGCCTCCCTGTGTGGTGAAACTGAGATCCAGTTCATCGATAGAATACTTAATGGTCTTATGCAGCTATAACCCTAATTGCAATATTTTGTGAATTTGCATTGGGAAAAAATTGATATTTTTCAATGGTCAGGTTTTGCACAAAAATTGGACAAAATAATTTTTATCTCGGAAATCGTCATAGATAGGTATAGAAAATTAAGTGGGAAAGTTGTGAGGAATCTTATAAGGACTCCAAAAATGATATAATATACGAAGTGTTCCATTTGAAATAACAAAGTAGCTACTACTTTCTGATATAAGCGGCAACACTGTATTTATGAAAATATTTTAGACGGATAGAGCAAGTTTGATTATCCAAGCCACAAATTTTCGAAAAGATCTGTCTTTCTGTTCTCCAGATACTTCTAATGTTCCATCCACTGTGAAACACCCGGTATTTGCACTTGACTCAATTCTTTGCAGTATATAAATAAATTGTACTTTTCAAAGCATTTGATTTTTCTCAAATTGTTTAACGCAAATGCTTACAAGAAATGTTTTACATAAGAATATCTTTGTTTGCTGGTTTACTATACAGTAACTCAATGTAATTTACCAATATAAACCTCATCTGTCAAAAGCATGGCCGCCTATATCACTGCAACAAACCATGCTAATATTATATTTTTTACACTAGAAGTTTTATGAATTACTTTAACAAAAAATGCATTTCTACCACCTGTAGTAAACTAAAATTATGAAAGGGCGATAGACTGATCTACCACCCAGGTAAAGGTAAGCTTATCGGGCTCATTCTCGAAACAAAGAGAAAAGTGGTATTACTTGCGTAGTTTTATCTCCTGAACACGAATCCGAAAGAATTTCGTGGGGGTCTGTTATACTTTTCGAGTTATGACCTTTTGAATCTTGAAAATCGACCATTTTCAAACACGATTTTTTCGATCAAAAATCAAATAAAATGCCTCCTTCTTTTTGTTGACTCTTTTTTAGACCCTAATCAACTCATATTTCACAATTACAAGCACTAAAACCAAACGTTTTATACAAAAAATCAACCTTCTTATAAAGTATACATAACCCTTCCCACATCTCTAGAACGAACGCCAATGGAGAATGAAGTTAAAAACTCCGAGCAATAAAAGATATAGAGAGGGCTTTTCTGTCTCTTTCTTGAAAGCAACATACCCGATGTTGTTTACAAACATCTCAGTCCGAATCATGTTAAAAAAGGGCATTGTCGGATATATCCGTTTGTACTCGGTGATCAGGTTGGAATTCCGTATTATATTCACTCTTAACTTGGCGATCATGTTTGTTTACGCCCGTTTACGACTTATTTGTCGTCTTGTCAAATCAAACCATGGGCGTCGCTGGATGGTAATTATGGCATAAACAATATTTGACCTTTTTCATTGGTATAAGCCACTAGCTATATCTAATGGGTTTTGGAATGTTTTGTTGACATACAGGGATTATCACTTAGGTAATCCGTTCATCAGAAGTTGTCGATATTCCCATTTGAATAACATTTTATAAACACGGAATATCACATATATCAATATAAATTATCGATCTGGAATGTTGTCAGTGACATATCGCTTCTGGTTGTGGACATAAACTTCTATGCTGTGAATGGAACACTGTGAATCATCGCAGGTTTGAAATCTAATCAATGGGTTGAGTAGTATTTTTAATCTCTTGAGGGAGCCCATACTTCTTAATTTCGGGAGATACCTCATTGAATTTATTCAATCCTTTTGGGAGGTGCAAGAAGTTAAATAATAACTACATGAGAAATTATCGATTTTCTACCGACAGACTTGTAATATCGATTGCCCCCTAAGCTTAATTAACTCCACACAAATTAAGAAACAAGTTTTTGATAACTCTAAAAAAATTTCAATCATCTGCCTCAGGATATCAATAACCTGAATTCAGAAAATAACACCAGAAAAAAAGTTAGAAAGCTACTAGCTTACTCTAGCGTATTTCAATGATACATTTTCATCATAAATTTGAATCTTATCTCTTATGTGTATTATAGTTTATGAGTAAATTCTTATGTGTATTATAAAAAAAATCATGTATATCGTATATAAAGTGTATAGTATAGTTCACTGATGTGATTCAAAGATTTGAATATCTTGACTTTTTTACTCAGCACTTTCATTTATTTTTTCAGTATTTACGGCCTTATTCTATGCTATATCAGCAATAATTTAATTCGTTGCACAATACAGTATTTTTTATTGATTGAACCATCATAAGTAAGTGTTCATTGCTATGAAGCAATATAGTTTCTATTGCCACACAGCAATAATCACTATCTTTCTGCGTTCACAATTGACGAATAAAAGTCAATTTTTAAAAAATCGTATTAAAAATAGTGTATGCCTTGGTAGTACACGTGGCGTTTTAACAATTCTCATGTCATTTACAATTTACACTTATTTTTATACCTATTCATTGTAATAAAATATGTAACTCTCTACTGACAACACTCGTAGAGTGTACTCAAAGGCATAGCCTGTGAGGGTACATGGCGGCTATTATTTGCCGTGGCGCTCCGGGGTGACTTAGATATTATTGGTAGCGCATTCACTTTTTCACTTAGGGAAACCTACAGCACTTCCACCAAGCATTAGACGTCAGGATTGACATCTTGATAACACACGTTCTTTCTAACCAGGCATGTGGTCACTTATCGATACCAATACATGTAAGAACAAATTTCTCTGCATCGACCGTGTCTAATTATACATATTTTTAATTAAAAATCAAACATGAAAAAATGTATTAGCATGCCACTGGTTCTACGCTTACTTCCGAATATCATAACAATAACAAATCTCCCCCTCCGAACTTGGAGTTTTACCCCTCACCCACAATCTGTAACAAAGGATAGTGTAATGGAGCTTTCATAACAAATGTATGTTGTGATTATAGAAATGACATCTCTATGTCTTTTATTGCTCGGAGGTTAAAAATAGTGTAATATAAGAAGGTTAATTTTTTCCGTAAAACGTTTGGTTTTGGTGCTTGTAATTGTGATATAAGAGTTGATTAGGGAATGAAAAAAGTGTCGACAAAAAGAAGGAGGCATTTTCTGCCATTTTGACCGAAAAAATCGTGTTTGAAAATGGTCGATTTTCAAGATTCAAAAGGTCATAAGTCGAAAAATATAAGAGACCCCTACGAAATTCTTTCGGATTCGTGTTCAGGAGATAAAACTACGTAAGTAACACCACTTTTCTTTTTGTTTCGAGAATGAGCCCGATAAGCTTACCTTTACCAATACCCATCTGAGTTTTAGCATTTGGTGTAACTAAAGTAATATTTTTTATTTAACGAAACATGGTGGACTTGACAAGCAGTGAAATTGATTTAAAATGTGAGATTGGATTAATAATTTTTTTCAAAATACTGGTGTGAAATTTTCTTACCCAATACCACGCAAGCTTAAATTATTCCTGGAAATTTTCTTTCGGGCACGACTATTTTAAGAAAATTATCCCTCGTCGCTTCGCGACTCGGGATAATTTTCAACGATAAATAAAAATAGATGCTCGCTGCGCTCGCCGTCATTATGCTCGCTTCGCTCGCTCCTATTCTGCCTCGATCCCTTGGAAATATTCGCAATTTTTTTGTGATTCGACCCATACGGCGAAAAAATAACTGTTATGTAGTAATATCTAACTCCAGACTGAAAAATTACATGTTATCATTCATCATTCAGCGCAATTTTTTCGCCGTGTAAGTCGAATCGGAAGAAAATTGCGAAAATTCGCAAGGATGTGAAAATTCTAATAAACAATTTTTTCGTCGACCTCTGCAAAAAATGACATTTTACGTACTAATTTCCGGACGAAAAATCGACTATTTTTGAAGGCAAGTACTTTCCGTCCGCAAACACTTTTCGTCCGCAAACTCTTTTCGTCCGCTGTGGTCACTATGATACGGCACGGTACGAGAGCGGCGATTGAGTCATTTTCGTAAATCCACGTTTTAATTAATACATAGGCGCCTGTGACAATAACTGTCATTTGCTGTTGTCAAATTAATTATTTACGAAATCCGCTAGATTTTACGTGTGAATTTAGACCGTAGTGTTCATAATAATCAAGAATTGATCGAGTCTGCAGTTCGAAGAGTTGGACGTAGCTGAAGCCAGCAAATATGCGAGTACTTACTTTCATAAAGGTATGTAGAGGTCGACGAAAAAATGTAATATGCACCTCGGCCAAAAACTGTCTACTGTCTCGCCTGCTTGCTATCCTCGGCTGCGCCTCGGCTATCAATTTGCAGGCTCGACTATAATAGACAGTTTTTCGTCCTTGGTACATAAATAACTATTGCACTATATGCACCTAAAGATGAAGCGCGTCGTAAAATGTGTTTCGACGCAATGTATAAACCCTGTGTAAAAAGCGGAAATATGTTATTGTGAAGAATATTTCCAGGTGAGTACTTTATGTTGTTATTATTGTATTCAATGAAGAGTTCAAAGAAAGATTTAAATTTTAGTAATTATTGCAAAAAAGACGTTGAACTATAAAAATTTTAGGTACTAGTAAAGATTCAGAAAAGTATACTTGAAATACCAAATTCAAAGAGTTGAAAGAAAGCTTCTGGAAATTTCAACAAAGTTTACACGAAAAGATAAGTTGAATAAAGTTATTGAATCAATGTAAACAAGTATAGGTAGACATTTGATTGATATTATTTTTTTTCGATGGACCTATTTATTGTTGAAATGCAAGGAGGCCTCAAAATATTTTCAGGCATATTCGAAATATCTAGTACTTAAATACAAATAATTATGAAATATTATCTCCTTTCGTATGAAAAATTAAATTCCATTCTTACATAAAAGCAAAATGTCAACTATCACATATCATATATTTGACAGAAAAATTTCCACTTATTAATAATTTCGCCCAGGGTACCCTGGAGGATAAAAATTTCCGGAAATTTTTTGGGTTGCCATGGCAAATAAACAAAAACCAATTTTTTGTTTAGCTGAAATAGCGAGGAGTGAAATTTTCACTTATAATATCACAAGAACTTAAATTTTTTTGAGGGCACGAATATTTTGAAAATTATACCTAGTCGCGAAGCGACGAGGGGTAATTTTCTTAAAATAGTCGTGCCCGAAAGAAAATTTCCAGGAATAATTTATGCTTGCGTGGTATTGGGTAAGAAAATTTCACACCATTATTTTGAAAAAAATTATTAATCCAATCTCACATTTTAAATCAATTTCACTGCTTGTCAAGTCCACCATGTTTCGTTAAATAAAAAATATTACTTTAGTTACACCAAATGCTAAAACTCAGATGGGTATTGGTAAAGGTAAGCTTATCGGGCTCATTCTCGAAACAAAAAGAAAAGTGGTACTTACGTAGTTTTATCTCCTGAACACGAACCCGAAAGAATTTCGTGGGGGTCTCTTATACTTTTCGACTTATGACCTTTTGAATCTTGAAAATCGACCATTTTCAAACACGATTTTTTGGTCAAAATGGCAGAAAATGCCTCCTTCTTTTTGTCGACACTTTTTTCATTCCCTAATCAACTCTTATATCACAATTACAAGCACCAAAACCAAACGTAACCTTCTTATATTACACTATTTTTAACTTCATTCTCCATTGGCGTCCGTTCTAGAGATGTGGAAAGGGTCATGTATACTTTATAAGAAGGTTGATTTTTTGTATAAAACGTTTGGTCAACAAAAAGAAGGAGGCATTTTCTTTGATTTTTGATCGAAAAAATCGTGTTGAAAATGGTCGATTTTCAAGATTCAAAAGGTCATAACTCGAAAAGTATAAGAGACCCCCACGAAATTCTTTCGGATTCGTGTTCAGGAGATAAAACTACGCAAGTAAAACCACTTTTCTCTTTGTTTCGAGAACGAGCCCGATAAGCTTACCTTTACCTGGGTGGTAGATCAGTCTATCACCCTTTCATAATTTTAGGTTACTAAAGGTGGTAAAAATGTATTTTTTGTTAAAGTAATCCATAAAACTTCTAATTTAAAAAATATAATATTAACATGATTTGTTGACAGATGAGGTTTATATTGGTAAATTACATTGAGTTTCTGTATAGTAAACCAGCATACAAAGATATTCTTATGTAAAACATTTCTTGTAAGCATTTGCGTTAAACAATTTGAGAAAAAGTAAATGCTTTGAAAAGTACAATTTATTTAAATACTGCAAAGAATTGAGTCAAGTGCAAATACCGGGTGTTTCACAGTGGATGGAACATTAGAAGTATCTGGAGAACAGAAAGACAGATCTTTTCGAAAATTTGTGGCTTGGATAATCAAACTTGCTCTATCCGTCTAAAACATTTTCATCAATACAGTGTTTCCGCTTGTATCAGAAAGTAGTAGCTACTTTATTATTTCAAATGGAACACTTCGTATATTGTGTCATTTTTGGAATCCTTATAAGATTCCTTACAACTTTCCCACCTAATTTTCTATACCTATCTGTGACGATTTCCGAGATAAACATTCTTTTGTCCAATTTTTGTGCAAAACCTGACCATTGAAAAATATAAATTTTTTCCCAATGCAAATTTACAAAAGATTGCAATTAGGGTTATAGCTGCATAAGACCATTAAGTATTCTATCAATGAACTGGATCTCAGTTTCACCACACAGGGAAGCTCAGAAGTGAGATCCTTCCGGGAACTCAAGAAAATGACTAAAACTCCGTTTTTTTAAATAAAACACCTTGTATATTATTACTTATTTGAAAAGCTGTAACATTTTTCAATTTAATTGAGTATACTTTCCCTATACGTATCTCGTACAGTTTGTTAGTTATGATCACTTATGTTATGAATTCGTCTTCAATAAAGAAATATTGGATAAGTTCTGTAACAAAAGTGCCAAAGTTAGGTTAGGTGGTTTTTCCTTCTTTTACGTTAGGAAATGGAATCTGTGTGCAGTTGTCGGGGCGGAACAGGGGCGAGCGAAGTGAGCATAATGACGGCGAGCGCAGCAAGCAACTATTTTTATTTACGTTTTCAACGTTGAAAAGTGATCGAATAGTCAACAACTTCCGTAACAAAAGTGCCAAAGTTAGGTTAGGTGGTTTTCCCTTCTTTTTACGTCAGAAAATTGATCATGTGTTGTGCAGTTGTCGTGGCGGAAAAGGGGCGAGCGAAGCGAGCATAATATGGCGGCGAGCGCAGCGAGCAACTATTTTTGCTAACGTTTTCAACGCTAAAAAGTGATCGGATCGTAAGCAACTTCTGTAACAAAAATGCAAAAGTTAGGTCAGATGGTTTTTCCCTTCTTTTACGTAAAAAGATTGAATCTGCAGTTGTCGGGGCGGAATAGGGGCAAGTGAAGAGAGCATAATGACGGCAAGCGAAGCAAGCAATTGTTACAACGGTTTCAAAGCTAAAGAGTGAACAGATCGAAAGCAACGACTGTAACAAAAGTGCCACAGTTAGGTTAGGTTGTTTTCTCTTCTTTAACTTCAGAAGTTTACATCTGTCTACATAAGGTCGGGACGTAATAGGGGCTAGCGAATCGAGCATAATGACGATGAGTGCAGTGACGTTTGAAACGCTTAAAAGTGATAGATTCAGGAGTAACTTTCTCCAACACCACCTTCATTCAATTCAAAAGATTAGATCTGAGTGCAGAGAAAATAAAAACTGATGTTTCCGCATACGTTCTCACTCCAACCGCTCAAGATTCCTCCTTCATTTCATCAACACAAAATACAGCCTCAAATTCAACAATTTTTCAGATATTTTTAACTTGTTTGATTGATGATCTATTTATTTTGTGGAAGTTCATGATGATATAAGAAAAGGAAGAAAAAATATAACTTTTGTCCAGTTTCCACTAACACTTTACTACTTTATTACGACCGGTTTCGGCTTTTACACCATTTTCAAGTAACTACAGATTTCATCAAGTTCGTGAATATTTATACATAAGAAAGTAATTAAAGAAAGGTTGGGTTTAAATTACCTAACTGATGTTTCAAAACAAGTTCGTAAATACCTAGAATCTACCTGATGAGTCAATTTAATTTATCTAATAGGGGTTCATACAATCGGTGGGTCCAACTTTGTTATCAAAAGTCACAAATTCAGAAGTGGAGAGCTACATAATTCTAACTGGTCATTGAGGGTATCAAAATTGGGGTTTTTATTTTTAACATATTTCCGAAAAAGAATCACATGCAAACTGATCCCGGTATGCAGGAATTGAAAGAAAACTACCATCGGCGCTTTGTTCTCCTTTTAGTCTCTTCGCTTGTTTGACATTTGACACTTGCATCAATATTACTGTTATGAATTTCAATTTCAAATGAATTGAAAGTAATGATAATTTAAGTTACTGGCATTTGTTGGAAGTGAATAAACAGCACAGAAGCAGTCAGTTGGTTCAATTTAAACTGGTTATAATTTATATATTTGTAGGGTATGTATTGCCACACATTTTATCGCAAATTTCGTAAAAATCGGCCAAATGTCCATATTCGCAAGTTTTTCTTCGACATGTTCACAGTTATTGCAGGTATATAGATACAGAAATTAAAAAAGCTTGTAGAATACAAACAACAAAAACATTCAAAACTTTGGAACCGCATTAACCTCAAATGAGAAATCACGAAGGGCCTGTTCGTGTGTAGCATAGATTTTCCATGGAACTGCTTTACTGCCTTTACTTGTATCCAATTTCAATGTACGCAAACGAGTTAAACAGAGACAAACGATTCTTAGTAGTTTGCTCCGTGAAACAGACGAACGAACCCATCTGGTATCAAATGACAACTGTCATACGTCCATATTTGAATGAAAATTTGAGATTCCATGGTGCACAACTTCTACAGCGCTGCCAAGTCTAGTTTTGATGAACGTCACGTCATGAAACCACTTTTTTTCTGATTATAGAGAAACTAACGGTCAGAAAAAAAATCTGAGTGATGTTAGCGGAAAGGTACAGTGTGTCTCATTTCTCATGGAAACACCCCTGTATCTTCCGTAATCATGGAAGTAGAATGATGAAACTCTCAGCACTGATAGAAATGCTCAAAATACATCTGCCACCTGGATGAGGTTGGTCTAAGTGATATACACTGTCCGCCACTCGCGATGGAACAACCCATTTTTACGGTAAAACATACTATAGGGGGCAAAAAAGGCTCAAAATTCCATCAGATTCGTGATCAGGACTATCAATTCATTACAGTTACACTTTTTCCCTGAAAAAATGTCAGTCCTGAAAAATCAGAATTTGTCTCACTTCTCATCGAAACACCCCTGTATCTTCCGTAATAATTGAGGTAGAATGATAAAACTCTCAAGACTGATGGAAATTCTCAAAATGCACTTACCACCTGAATAAGGTTGGCATAAGTGATATATACTGTCCGCCACTCGCAATAAAACAACTCATTTTACGGTAAAACATACTAGGGGGCAAAATAGGCTCAAAATTCCGTCAGATTCGTGAAACTACCAACTCACTACAGATATATAGAGTGGAGGCTGTTGTATACCCTCCTCCACCCCACCGTGGGAATTTTCGACACATACATTTTTTTGTTTGTATTGACATGTACTTTAAGATTTTAGGTGTTTGCCACTTGCGAATTACAGCATATACCGGAAAAATGAATATTAATAATTTTAAATAAAAAAGTATTCTCCCACAACTGCATTTTCTCTGCCCCACAATCAAGGTATGGATTTAAGTCTACTTCCTCCATGCAAAACGTCACTAGAAAACCACATAAAACGTGTCAACTACCAATGTTACTTATGAAATAACGCACATGTAGCTAAACGCTCCACACCAACTCCAGTGGGACATGGGTGGAAATTGGAAAATGGTGAACTCAAATTGGATTAAAGGAGATCCGTTGCCGCTCGAACTGCTTGACGTTCCAGAAACCTTCGAGCCAGACGAATTTGAAGATGAAGATGAACCAGAAGTACAAAACTTAGACGACATAATATACGAGGATGAAGAAAATGACAGTTGATTATAAAAGATATTATAAAATCATATGCTGTTGAGATTTTTTAATTTTTTTTTTATTATTGGACCTTAAATGAATACCAAATAAGTTCATAAAATAACATGGTAACTAATGTACCTACCCTTTTGTAAAATTGAACTTAAACAAAACAATTTTTTTTAATTCTTCAGTTTTTCTTTATTTTCCGGAATATGCTGTAAATTAAGAGAGGCAAACAATTCAATTCTTCATCCGGTTCAAAAAAAAGTATAAGTCATAAATTCCCACGGGAGGGGGGAGGGTTTCATATTGGTTGCTTTTGGTCTAATACTTTTATCCTGGAAAAATTTCAGTCCTGAAAAATCTGAATTTGTCTCACTTCTCATGGAAACCCCCATGTATCTTCAGTAATCTTCGGTGAACTAGAATGACGAAACTCTCAGGACTAATGGAAATACTCTAAATATATATCCTGGAAATTTCATGGTTCTACGTAAACAGTACGTAAAAGAGACGGGGGTGTTTCTATGAGAAGTGAAACAAATTCGATTTTTTTAGGACTTAAAATTGTTTAGGAAACAGGTGTATTACAAGTAATTTGGGCATCCTGAACACGAATCCGAAGAAATTTTGTGCCAATTTTGCCCCCTAATATAACTTTCTGGGATAATGGGTTGTTTCATCGCTAGTGGCGGGCAGCGTATATCACTTAGGCCAACCCCATTTTGGTGGTGGGTGCATTTTGAGCATTACCATCAGTCCTGAGAGTTTCATCATTCTACCTCATTTTATTATTACAGAAGATACGGGGGGTTTCCATGAGAAGTGAGACACACTGTATATTTCTAATAAAACTCAATAATAATAAAACTCACAATAATTTTATTTCCAAAGAAAATAATCATTTCTAAATATTTTATATTTACTTGTTTTTCCTTCTTAAATTCAAAGGAATTTTGTCAGATTAAAAATGTTTATATGGGGAAATATTTAATCCGTTAAAATAGTTTCAGAACTTGGAATTCCATAGTTAGGTTTCTGGTAATCGGATCATCTACGATGCGAAATCTTGCCACCAGCTATTAGATTTATGTGACGGACAATTTGGAATTTTGGAATGATGTAGGCTGGGTTTTCTTCATTTCTGACCTGAAATAATAAGATGGAATTCAAAAGATGAGAAAAGTTAATTACTTGTACTTTGGTTTTCAAGCCGAGATGTTCTCTGGTTTTCGAGCTCCTCGATTAGCATTTATCTGGTCGAGCTTGTTGAGAGTCATTCTTTAGCAACTGTATACAGGGTGTTTCATAATATATGCGCAGGACTTTAGGATGTGATAGCTGGTTCAAAATTATGAAAACAGATTTCCATCAACTTACCCTCTAAAATGCACCATTTTCGAGATACAGTGTGTTGAAATTAAAAAAAAAAAATAATTGTTTTTTTTGCGAATATCTCTGGAACCGTTCATCGCACAGAAAACAAATTTCGTAGGCATTTTCTACTCATGATAAGCTATGTTTTGTGCGGATTCATTATTTTTTCAAATTCATAATTGGTGAAAATTTTGAAGGGGTAGTGAGTGTTTTTTCTCCAACTTCTACGCCACTGGAAAAAGTATAGTTTTGAGCCTCCTATATGAACAGCCAATATTTTCTACACAAAAAAGGTATTCCTGGTCATAAGCACTAAAGTTAACCGTTTTCAAGAAAAATCAACTTTCATGTTGCTTAAATAATGTTTTTTCCTCGAAAAATGCTGCGTGCATTGAAGCTAACGGCGGACATTTCCAACAATTCTATTGAGTATGATTGTTATCCTTTTTTTTATTTTGCAATTAAGAAGTCAACGTTAGGTTTTGTTACTTGTTCTAACGTTTAAATAAATTTTGTATAATTAGGAAAAAAATTATTTAAAAAAATTTACCATGTTTTTCAACATGAAAGTTGATTTTTCTTCAAAACGGTCAACTATAGAGCTTATGACCAAGAGTACCTTTTTCGTGTAAAAACATTGGCGGTTCAAGCAGGCTGCTCAAAATCATACTTTTTCCAGTGGCGTAGAAGTTGGAGAAAAAAACACCCACTACCCCTTCAAAATCTTCACCAATTATGAATTTTAAAAAATAAAAAATCTGCACAATACATAGCTTATTATGAGTAGAAAATGCATTCAGAATCTATTTTTCGTGCGATAAACGGTTCCAGAGATATTCGCAAAAAACTATAATTTTTTTTTTTAAATTTCAACACCCTGTATCTCGAAAATGTTAAATTTTAGAGGGTAAGTTAGTAGAAACTTTTTTTCATATTTTTGAACGAGCTATCACATTCGGAAGTCCTGCGCATTTATTATGAAACACCCTGTATACATTTAATTGTTAAGTGTTTTAAATTATGTGACATGTGTAAATATATGGTTATGGTTGCTTATTTGATGCTGTGTCCGTTATTTGATTACAACTCACACGTCACCCTGTACTCCGACACTCACCACAATGTTATCTCATTTCTCGAGGAAAGGTCCATTGGTACCTACATTGGAAAAAGACCTCAAATATTTTCTCTCTTCATTATCCCTAACTTTTTCATGGATTTCGCACTTTCCGCAGAACACTGTATAAATCCTTTACACAATATTCTCCAATACATTAGGCAATGACAACATATAAACAACGTCATCACTCGCGACTCGGTTCCTCATATCGCCACCCTCTCCGACTCGTTGATATCACGAAGTAATAGGCATTTAAAATAATAAGATGGGCTGGTGTCGGGCGTACTTTGGAAGAATAAAGCACTTGAGATGGGTAATAAAAAAGTGCGACAAAGTAAAGTTTCAGGGCAGCTCGGTGACGGTTGCGCCATCTGTCACGTCAAGCCTCATTTAACGTCAGCTTCTTCACTTTGAAAGATCCGTGAAGGAGGACAGCCACCGCGGGGCGGACTCCAGGGCCGTACTAGCTCCTTTCGATAGCCAGTTGTCCACTAAATATTTATTGGATTGTGATCTTCAACCGCTGCCATTTTGTTTTCAGATGAACCTATTTTTCGTGAGAACGGTTTGGTACAACATTCATTTTCTTACTAAGCCATTCTTAGTTCCATTATTATATTAAATCCCCATTTTTTCCATACCCTCGTTCAGAATAGACGATATACTAATATGTGAGAGTGAATATATTTGGGTCCACGAGTTGAAGGACCAGACTCCTTTAACGCCAACGGGCAATTGAATGGAGACTATATTGTCACATATCAGACAGATGACTTTTCGAACAGTAACCATACAAATGTTACTACATGTTGAGTCTTGAGTCTTTCAAGTAAGAGTGTCTCTATGTTTTCAACAGGATGGTCCTCAATTAAAGCACAACAAAGTTATCATTGATCAAAACTATAAAAACTCATGATGATTTTTGAACGTTTCTGCCATAATTCCCATAATTCTGTTAGTGTTCTTAATGAACACATACCTTTTGGAACTATGGAACTATGGTCATTCTCTGAATTTGGAACACTTACCTTAGGCCTATAGCTTTTGACATTGGTCTTCACTCACGATTCAAAAGACAAACTGACCTGTTTTAGATTGAAGTTTTCATATATAATAATGATAATAATAATAATAATGTTTATTCACAATACTGGTTACATATAAATGATACATAGCCAGTGTAAATAAACATAGGCATTACAGAAGCAACATTTCCTAAAAAATGTTCCTTGTGCGTGATATCGCCAAATCTTAACTATAAATAAACAAAATGGCAAATAAAATATCAAACTGAGTATGATCATGATATTCAGTTTGTAACAACACAGTGTAAATATGTATAGTATAAAACATATATGGGTATAGATAAAACGTTCATAAAAATTAGTATTAGCAGTATGGGTTGATTACGATGTTGATTCAACAAGCGTAAAATATCTTGATATTGATATTGTGTCACAATAAGTGTATATGTCTGGATCATATTGCTCGCAGATAGTAAGTTACTGGTAATCATTTCGATAAGGTAGGTGGTGATTCTGAAGTTTTTAATCATTTTGATTTATGATGTGATGGAACGTCTTTCTATCGGAAGTTTTAGGCCAATTTTTCATTTCTTTTTTAAATTTCAATTTATGGCACCTTTAATGGACTGTATTTTTTCTGGTAGTATGCTCCAAATCTTTGGGCCAAGGTAGTTGCAGTGTCTTTGCCCTACTAATTTATGGCATTTTGGGGTTACGAATGCCTTTTCTTTGCCTCTGGTATTATATTGATGCTCGATTGGTTTCGTTTCTATTTTGTTTTCAAAACTCTCATTATTATATTCTGGCTAAATAGTTGTCGGGTATCCAGGACATTACTGTCCTTGAATAGCTCATCGCTTGAGAACGTCTTTCCTTTACCTAATATAATTTTCGGAATTTTTTTCTGTATCGTGTCCAGGCATCTCGAGTACGAATCCTTAACTCCTCCCCAACCTATAATGCCATAAGATAATTGTGACTGAACCTGACCATAGTATACAGTTGTCAGGTATGGAATTTCTTGCCATTGTTTGAAGGTTTTGAAACGAGACAAAAACCCTCGCAATTTTCGAGTTAGGCAGTTTATGTGTAAATCCCATTTCATGTGTTGATCGATTATTAAACCTAGGTATTTAATAGATGTACTTTCGGGAATCGTCAAGTTTTTTGATTGATTATTGATGGTCCCATGTCTGGCAGCTTGTTAGTGTAAGACGTGAATGGTAAGTATTTTGTTTTTTCTGCGTTCAACGTTAATTTGTTAAATTGAAACCATTTTAAAATATTTTTGAAATCTCTCTCTGATTTTGTTTTGAGGTCATGCCACGTGTCCCGATTATAGAAAATTGCCAAACTGAAAATGGTTCCTTCGGAATTCATTTTCAGTGAGCTATTTATGTAGATAATGAACAAGATAGGTCCCAAGACCATACCTTGAGGGACACCGTAAGTTACCGTGCTTGGGCTACTTCTATTTCCATCAATGTCAACTATCTGTTTTTGATTGCTCAAATAGGATTTGAGGAGTTCATGTGATTTGCCCCGTATGCCGATGTTTTCTAATTTCTCGATGAGGTTTTTATGACATACAGTATCAAAGGCTTTTGAATGGTTGACAAAGATACATAAGGCAGGTTTCGATATATCCAATGATTTGTAAATTTCCGATGTTTAAGTGAATATAGCGTCCTCTGTCGACCTTCCATCTCTGAATCCATATTGATGTTCAGATAGAATATTGAATTTTTTCAGAAATCCCGTTAATCTGATTTTAATGATTTTCTCTAAAATTTTTGCGAAATTTGAGATTAATGATGTAGGTCTGCAATTGGTAATCTCAAGCCTAGTCCCATTTTTGTATAATGGTTTGACGACACCTATTTTCAAAATATCGGGAAAAATTTCTGTATCTAAAGAAGAGATGACAATATGCGTGAGAGGAGTTACGATTTTTTATCATTTGTCCACTTATATTTCCCGGACTTTTATTTGGTTTTAATTCCTTTATAATGTTCAAGACTTTCTCCGAGTTCGTGGGATACATGAATATCCTCTTTTGGTGTCTCTCTATAATCTCTGAAAAATCTTTCGGAGCTTCAATTTTGTTTGCAAGTTTATAACCTATATTTATATATGATACTATCGTTTTCTAGTTTAATTTTAGCATTGTTTATATAGAACATAGTTGGTCAACCTTATGGGATTATAATTGGATCAAAATGCATGCGACATGTAGATGGCGATAGTGAGCTCGCATCCAAGTCATGTCGTAACTTCAGTGATCTGGCCTCCAAGTCATGTCGTAACTTGATTGAAACAATGGGACAGCATTAAAATCAGGGTTTTTTGAAGAAACCTGCTTTAAAATGACGTCAAATATTCATGTTTGTAACTAATCACGCTAGACATTGACTAACTATCTTACTTCTATATAAACAATGATTTTAGTGATATATCTTTGTGGTCTTGTTTTGTTACATGCTTCTTCCACAGTTTTCCAAAGAGCTTTCGATTCATTCGTGTTTTTATTTATTTCATTTCGAAAAAACTGTTCTTTTGCCTCCCTAGTTAGTGTGCTGAGTTTATTCTTGTAGTTATTGTATAGCCTTTTGATTTGTAAATTATTAGGATTTTCACGTAGGCGTGCAAATAAATAATTTTTTTGTTTTATAGATACTAGTAATCCTTGTTTTATCCATTTTTTCCGAAAATTTCTTTTATTTTTCAGTTTTTTCTGTTGTATTTTTAATTATGTGAAATATCAAGATATTAATAAATGTTTCACATTTTGTATTGATATCATCCGCTTCGAAGATGTTATTTCATGTTTCATTTTGTAAATCTTGTCTCAAACCAGGATAGTTTGTTTTTTTTTTACTTTTTTCATTGATTCCTTATTGATGCTAATGCTGATTTCTGCCATAAGAGCTATTGGTCGATGATCACTTATTTGATCATAAAAAATAAAGGATTCGATTCTATCATGAAAGTGTGTATTAGTTTTAACGTAAAAAATGGTCAAGGCAGGTTGAACTCACTGGTCGTGTTACCTCGTTTATATAGGAGACGTAGCCAAAGTACTCCAAGTTACTTTTATATTCCTCACTATAATCAACTTCAGTTAATAGATCTATGAAAATCATTGTTGCCAATATTTTGTAAATAGTTGTAAAATTGTTTATTGAATTCATTAAGACATGAATTTGGAGACCTGTATATAGCTGATAGTGTAACTTTTTTATTGTTATCATTTATTCTCACTTGAAGAATTTTCGTATTCCCTAGAAGTATATTTGAATGTACAAAATTAAGATTTTCCCCAATGAACATTACTACTCCATCATTCTTATTTAATGTTGATTCATTATAAAGTGTGTTATACCCTTTAAAACCGAATATGCTAGTGCCATGTATGATAAAAGTTTCTGTCAGTACAACAATATCAAAATGAATTTCAAGTCGACTCAAATATATATATATACAGCACTTCGATATTTTTGGCTATACTCCTAATATTAGTGTGGAAAATCTTCAAACTTCTATTTAGTTGTGATAAAGCTTTTGATCACATTGCTGAATAAGATAATTAACGAATCTTTAAGTTTTCAGGCAATCGAAAGTAACAAAATTTCCTACCATGATAATAATAATTTAATAATAAAATGTATTTACATAACAATATTCATATATACAAAATTTTACCTCAATAATAAAAGTATATACACCTCAGGTAACACATACCTCTCTGCGAAATCTCTGAGAGGTTATAATTAGGATCTTGTGCGATCTCCTATTGCGAGGTCTCGGTGATCGCAATGTGCTGTAACTATGCGAAATTCTCACCAATGTCCCCAGTAGAAATCTTGGAGACCTCAGATTGCATTTGCCAGGTTTCATCTCATTGCGAGTTTCTATAGATATCTTGAACGTAACTTGAATAAGAAATTTTCATTGCGAGTTCCTAAAGTTATTTCGAATGAAACCAAAACAAGAAATTTTCAATGGTAGTTCCTAAAGTTATACTAGTCCCGAACGTAACATGAATAGGAAACTCTTCTTGCGAGTTCCTAAAGTTATCCCGAATTTAACCAAAACAAGAAATTCTCAATACGGGTTCCTAAAGTTATCCTAAGGTTATTCGGAACGTAACCTGAATTGGTGAATTCTACGATACAGAGAGAAATAAATGGTGATCGTGAGTCGTAGAGATCCAACATAAGGGACGATCCTTGTCGGTTCGGTTCGTCTGTTTAGGATCGTGTTTTTTAGAGCATAGCTTTACTCTCTCTGTTGATGTCGTTCAGGTGATTGTTTATCGCTTATATAGGTATTTGACTATTTGTATTGAGTGTTTAATGAAGAGTGACGATAGGTAAGTACTGTTTTTCACCATGTTTTCTTTTTACGAAATGTGTGTTTGTTGTATAGGCCTACTGATAGTGTATACATTGAGGTACCCACCGTTTACTTGTTGCCACCATTTTAGATTCACCCGCCTGATACCCTGAACCGCCGAAAACAAATGTATTCATTTAAATACGGCATGTCATGCATTATATCAACTAGTTCCTACGTAGTTCAATTGTATTAGATTATATTTTATTCCATCTCATATACCAGGTGTCAGCCCCTATAACAGCCCTATATGACATAAAACTGAATTTTTTAACAAATGAGTCAGTTCTATGCAACTTCCGGTTTCTCCAGAAATGACATAAACTTTCCATTTTCCACTTCTTTGTCTTCATATGACATTCTGAATACAACCATGTATCACTTGCCACTTTTTGTAATATTTTTTTTAATTTGATTTTTTTTTATCTAGATGGCTATGGAAACGTTAATGTATACTATAGGACTGCATATTTTTTGTTATGATCAAAACAAGAAAATTATATCAATCATTTATATTTTATCAAAACACGTCGTGGAACAAAGAATATCGAAGTACTCTTAGTTCTTAAACTGATCGTTTTAGACCACAGGTGTTTTTTGAAATCCTTTTATCGGGAGGAACATAGAAGTGCCAAAATATACGGGTTGTCCCACTAATACTTTTGGATATGATGTCACGTGACCGAAAACAAAAAGCTCAATGGGTAACATCATATCAAAAAAAGCTACACGAACTGCTTTAATTTACAACCCCATAACTACAATTCTCTACTACTGTCGAGTTCCGAAATATACCCAGTCCTAATCTTCGTAGGACACCCTGAATATTGTCTATTTCCCGTTCAGATGAATCAAGTTCTCACAATATTTTTTGAACCGAATATAAAAAATATCAGAACGAACAAATTTCAATCAATTTAAATCTGGGAACTTCCATCGGTAATCACAACGCTATACCTGATATATCACGTACGGTAAAATCTTCCAATGCAGATTTTCGTTCCAGATAAGGTCAAAATATGCGTTCCAGCAGTTTGTGGACGCTGGTAATCCACGATTAGAATCGTGTTGAGTTCTCTATCGTTGAACCGGCATGCGGTATTTTAGTGTGTTTCAGCAAATGCAGTTTATCATTCAACCTCGTAGGTTATTCATGTGCTTGTATTCAAACATTCATCAATTTATGGAAATCACGGTCTCATTTATTAGGATAATCAAGCCGACAAATTGGGTGAGAATCTGAATAGAATTGAAATATTCTGAACTCATCGATACTCTGTCCCAAATAGAAACGTTTCAATAATTTTGACAAAGACAATCATTTATAATAATACGTAATATAATAATAAAAATGGATTGAGCAATCCATAATTCTGCATTTAACCTTTACAATAGGTATAATCGTCGGCAAGTCTCCAACAGAAAACAACTACTGACCCCTACGACAATTGAATTATATCGGTTACATGTTTGGCAAAGTATTCTACAAGAATAGACTACAAGCCCAGGCCATTTTTGGAGGGGTCATCTGACCCAGCATGAAATATATTAAGAATGATAGTGCCATACGAAACAACTCCTTTCCGCACTGTGCCGTCAGTTGTGAGCGGTCCAGATGAGTACGCAGGTCAAAAAAACTTTCCACCGAGGGGTGAGATTTTTCGACAAAAGATTCTTGTACGGCATTTCTCAAGATGATAGGTCACTGAAAAATAATCAAATATGACCTAATGCCGTACAAAAAGAACGGTACTGAAAGCCAGGAATTTTTTTTATTTTCCGCTAATTTTTCTTATGAATTCAGGTGATTTATTACTGTACGGAATTTGTATAATTGAATTTGTTTCATTTCATAGATTCATTTTTCAACAACGCCGTACATATTTGCCGGTACAGGGGTGACAAGCCCCGCACTTAACCCCCTACCCCTAACTAGTATAGTTTGGGTCATTTGATCTGATTACTATATTATTATTATTTTTTGTTATGCCGTACATTTTTCATGGAACATTTATATATATATATATATATATATATATATATATATATATATATATAATGAATATAATGAAATGTAATATTTTGAATGAAGATTTTTTTTTTAAATGATTTATAGAAATTTTCCTTGCCCCAATTGATATAAAAATTTGAAAATATATGATAAAGTTATGTTTTTATTTGAAATGATCAACTTTGGATGTCGTAGAAAAATATAGTATTTAAATTTGGAAAATCTATTGAAAACTATATGAACAAATCTCAGGGTTTATACAAATTCAAGTAAAATAAAGTGAAATTTTGATACTAATAACTGCTCCAATATTTTCTGTAAAATTACAAACCTTTCATTTCCAGCTCGTCGGATGAAATCTGCATGAACTCTGATCTCAGGGGTGCCGGTTCAGGAAACATAAGAAACTCACCTTTTTATTTTACTGCTTTGAATAAAATATGTGCTCAAAAAAAAATTTTGTAAATTTATTTTAATCAATAAATCCTTTTGGAAAGAACAAGAAAATTATATTTATGAAAACCTGGGAAATACCCTACTCTGTTTGCTAAAGTTTTATGACTAAATAAAGGTATAAATTCGTAGAAATGCAGACAATATGTTCAAAATTGAAATGTGTTCTGCCCTCTATTGTTCAGAAGCACAACCATTACCCAAAACAGTTCGTAAAAACACGCACAAAATCGTTCTGATCGACCCAGAAAACTGTATTTCCGAATAAGTTTATATTTTTACTAAAAGTACTCAGAAAGTTCACTCTTTTGTTGAAATAAAGTTCTCTTGAGAAACTTCAGTAGAAACTAGTGATAATTCTTCAAAATAAAGCTGCCGTGGAGTTATAAATGAACTGCCATGAAGTGAAAAACGTCAGAAACAAATTTCAAACAGAAATACCTGGTAAAACGGAAATGTTCCAAGTGGTCTAACCTCGTTCTGGTAATCAGGCTCCTTCAAAATTCTATTCAAGGTAGGAAATTCTTATTTTTCTCGGCTTGTACTCAAACTTTTCTTGCAACAAACTTTTGATTTCCTTTCTTCCAACCGTTTCTTGAGTTGTTATCTTTCTTCCTCCCATATCCATAGTAACCGATCACGAGATTTTAAATTTGTTCATCACTGTTATATATTACCTTTTCACCACACATTATTATTAAAAATTATTTAAACAATGTCCTTAAATTACTAACAAAGGTTTTAACAATCATCTTATACCTAATTACATTTGTTGTCCTTTCCAAATAATTCACAGATTTTCTTCTGCTCCTTTTCAAAAATGTAAGATTTTTCAAAATATATCAATTTTTTTATACAGGGTTGTTCATCAATATAATGAACATATCCAAACTTATTGTTCATTTCAGGCATATCGCTGATTTTTGTTTCATGCATATATCAAAGACAAATCAGATAGTCATGTCAGAAGGCTGACCGATACATTTTTCCCCCCGAAATAGGATACCACTACATCGGAAAACACTTTTGCTCCTTACAAAAGGATTGAAATTTTTACAAGCAAGTTTTTTTTTTATTATTAACTGTATTTTGTTCATATTTTATTTTCAAAACACTATACCTTTGTATAGATTGTATAGCATATGTCCGACAGAAAACAACTACTTCTCTGGCTAATACCTCGACAGATATTGAATTATATCTGTCAGACATATGTGCAAAGATCCTTACTTTGAAGGAACAACTTTGCAAGAGCTCTCAGAGACAGACAGCAGGACACCGCCTGATCCAAACAAGGAACCATCTGCAGACCGGTTTCGGGATGAAGTCCCTCATCAGTGCAGTCCTGGTTATCACGGTTGTATACACGCGGGGGCCCGGTGCCCGTCATCGTTCGCCGGGATGAACACTGCAATCGCTTACAGTATCCACCACGGCAACAGATTAGAGAGCGCTCCAGAAGGACATTTCGGATGCGAAATGGTATATGCTGAATACTTGTTTCAAGGAGCAATAAATGTTCCAGTGACTGTAAAACAGTCGAAAACAATCCTTTAGGAACTCACTATACCTTTGTATAGATTGTATGGCATATGTCCGACAGAAAACAACTACTTCTCTGGCTAATACCTCGACATATATTGAATTATATCTGCCAGACATATGTGCAAAGATCCTTACTTTGAAGGAACAACTTTGCAAGAGCTCTCAGAGACAGACAGCAGGACACCGCCTGATCCAAACAAGGAACCAACTGCAGACCGGTTTCGGGATGAAGTCCCTCATCAGTGCAGTCCTGGTTATCACGGTTGTATACACGCGGGGGCCCGGTGCCCGTCATCGTTCGCCGGGATGAACACTGCAATCGCTTACAGTATCCACCACGGCAACGTTGCCATTATGCCATTATTCAAAAAGAGTCACTCACAGAGATTTGTACATTACTTTGGCCCAAAGTGAAATTCTTGAGGATGCAGTCAAATCACTGGGCTTAGTCAAAGAAAACTCTTTGTTATATTGTCAAGCTTTAGGAAAAAAAAATTTCTTCATCGGGACAGATCTATAAAACGAAATTTTGGATGTTGTACAAAATGGTGGGTAAAAACAAATAAATTCATTACTTACAACTTGAGGTTAGAAGTAAAAGTCAACGTGCACAACAAAAAACATCAATATCTTCATAATCACTTAGACTTGGACACACCGATAAAAATTCATATTAGTTATTTGCAACATTACAATATTTAAAAAAAAAAATTTTTTTTATATTTTCTCCGGCACACATGGTGCGTCTGCAGACAGAGATTTCAACCTGAGAGAGAGGGCAAGTTCAATTTTGAAGGATGACAATATTTCAAACGAGCAAACAGTATTACCAACCAAGTACTACCAGCAGTGTGAGCAACCCAAAAAACCCCAAATCCGCAATACGGACCAAGTACCGAACCCTACTTCAAAGGTGAAAATTACAGATTACATTCTCATTCAGGAAAACTGGAGGGATTAGTTCCAGCTTTGAAGACCTGACATTACAAAAGCGAAATTTTTGTCTCTCTTTCAGATTTCGCTTTTGTAATGTCAGGTCTTCAAAGCTGGAACTAAGACAATTGGAAGAAGACAAATATGAATAATTTGGGACAAGGTGATCTTGAAAATATCACTATGTGACTGAGTGAAAGAGCACTGAAAATTGAGAAAATCGCATTTTGTCGAATTTTGAGCACGTTTTACTGGAAAACGGTGCATTTTGGAGAAAAACTCAACCCGAATTTTTAGTTTTCATATATATATATATATATATATATATATATATATATATATATATATATATATATATATATATATATATATATATATATAAGTGAAAATAGAGTATATTTCGTTTTAATTCCGAGAGTTCTAACCTTTGACAGCTGTTTCGTGCTAACGCACTCATCAGAAAGGATTCATGGAGCTCTCGAAATCAAAACGAATCCACTCAAGAATTAATACCGTGAGGCAAGACAGAATATAACAGGAAGTTATTCATGACATCTACAGTCACTAGTTGAAACTTAATTTGACACGAACCAAGGAATCCAAAAGTAGAGGTTTGTCCACAAATTGACAGGCAGCCAACAATTCGTTGTTCTGACCAACCCAAGGTTCAATCAAGTTTCTAATACGTTATGAGGAACGCAAGCAGAATCTAAGTGAAAATAGAGTATATTTCGTTTTAATTATATATATATATATATATATATATATATATAAATAAGGATGGATTTAGCGAGGGGCAATATATAAAAATATAAGTAAAAAAGTTATTGGGTATAACCCTCAAAATGTTCTGCAACCGTAGACACGTGTTTCGAGCTTAAGCTCTCATCAGTACGGTAAAATCAAGTACGAAGATGTACAACACTTGGATGTAAAAATAGAAACAAAGGAAGTCAACAACAGGAAGCCAACCACACATTTGTGGCTTCGGTTAGAAGACCTTGTGCTCACAAGGCAACTACTAACGTCGCCACGGAGGTAGCTATAGCTACCAGCGTGACAATCCTACCCAGGAAGATACAAATAAGGATGGATTTAGCGAGGGGCAATATATGAAAATATAAGTAAAAAAGTTATTGGGTATAACCCTCAAAATGTTGTGCAACCGTAGACACGTGTTTCGAGCTTAAGCTCTCTTCAGTATGGTAAAATCAAGTGCGAAGATGTACAACACTTGGATGTAAAAATAGAAACAAAGGAAGTCAACAACAGGAAGCCAACCACACATTTGTGGCATCGGTTAGAAGACCTTGTACTCACAAGGCAACAACTAACGTCGCCACGGAGGCAGCTATAGCTACCAGCGTGACAATCCCACCCAGGAAGATACAAATAAGGATGGATTTAGCGAGGGGCAATATATGAAAATATAAGTAAAAAAGTTATTGGGTATAACCCTCAAAATGTTGTGCAACCGTAGACACGTGTTTCGAGCTTAAGCTCTCTTCAGTACGGTAAAATCAAGTGCGAAGATGTACAACACTTGGATGTAAAAATAGAAACAAAGGAAGTCAACAACAGGAAGCCAACCACACATTTGTGGCATCGGTTAGAAGACCTTGTACTCACAAGGCAACAACTAACGTCGCCACGGAGGTAGCTATAGCTACCAGCGTGACAATCCTACCCAGGAAGATACAAATAAGGATGGATTTAGCGAGGGGCAATATTTGAAAATATAAGTAAAAAAGTTATTGGGTATAACCCTCAAAATGTTGTGCAACCGTAGACACGTGTTTCGAGCTTAAGCTCTCTTCAGTACGGTAAAATCAAGTGCGAAGATGTACAACACTTGGATGTAAAAATAGAAACAAAGGAAGTCAACAACAGGAAGCCAACCACACATTTGTGGCATCGGTTAGAAGACCTTGTACTCACAAGGCAACAACTAACGTCGCCACGGAGGCAGCTATAGCTACCAGCGTGACAATCCCACCCAGGAAGATACAAATAAGGATGGATTTAGCGAGGGGCAATATATGAAAATATAAGTAAAAAAGTTATTGGGTATAACCCTCAAAATTTTGTGCAACCGTAGACACGTGTTTCGAGCTTAAGCTCTCTTCAGTACGGTAAAATCAAGTGCGAAGATGTACAACACTTGGATGTAAAAATAGAAACAAAGGAAGTCAACAACAGGAAGCCAACCACACATTTGTGGCATCGGTTAGAAGACCTTGTACTCACAAGGCAACAACTAACGTCGCCACGGAGGTAGCTATAGCTACCAGCGTGACAATCCTACCCAGGAAGATACAAATAAGGATGGATTTAGCGAGGGGCAATATTTGAAAATATAAGTAAAAAAGTTATTGGGTATAACCCTCAAAATGTTGTGCAACCGTAGACACGTGTTTCGAGCTTAAGCTCTCTTCAGTACGGTAAAATCAAGTGTTGTACATCTTCGCACTTGATTTTACCGTACTGAAGAGAGCTTAAGCTCGAAACACGTGTCTACGGTTGCACAACATTTTGAGGGTTATACCCAATAACTTTTTTACTTATATTTTCATATATTGCCCCTCGCTAAATCCATCCTTATATATATATATATATATATATATATATATATATATATATATATATATATATATATATATATATGAAAAGTTCGGGTTGAACCGCGTTTAGAATTTGTTGGAATTCGACGTTTCGGCTCCGATTTTGGAACCATTTTCAAGAAATTGGGTTTTTTGTGACCTGACGTCGGGGTCTCAATCTGTTTGCTCCCCAAGTCTCGTCACTGGCTCTCTCTAAGGTCTCAATCTGCCTACTCCTTCGAGAGAACTGTGTTGATATTGTGAATTTTCCTTGGATGGGGACACTTGCTAAATCATTTACATACAATAAACAAAATAATGGATAGAGAACAGACCCCTGCGGCACTCCAGATGTCATTTCCATTTTGATGGAAGTATAGTGCCATTAAATATAACCATTTGCATTCGACCTGATGAGTATGATTTGAACCATGATAAAAATTGAGATATTATTGAAGACATTTATTAGAGGGCATTCCCCACTTTTACCCCAACTGGGGGGAAATGATTTTTTGTTGTTTACATGAAAATTATGTAGCTGTAATTGTCCAAAATAATTCACCAAATAACTCACCCCTGAAAAGAAACTGACTGAACAAAGTTCTCACAAATATTCATCTCTGTTACTGCTTGTGACTTTTAATTGCATTCTTTAATTTTCGGTTCAGATCATTACATTGCGGAAGGCCTCACAATGGGCTTGTCTCCAGGCGCCAATAGCGGCATCTAGTTCGCTTGGAAATTCCAGAAAATTAAAAACACAAATTCGTTCGTTGGTATTTACAAAAACCGCTCTGCCGTACTGAACTCGGTTAACTTTTTAATTAGATCCGAATTTATCGTCGATTTCACCATTCAATGCAATCCGATGTTATTGGAGATTGTGTCCCGGTTTTTGTGTAGATAGGATCGCCGGAAGATTGCATCATGATACGATGGGGAAATATGGTTAGAGTTGGTCAATGATTGTAAATGAAATTATTTATTTGTGATATCTGCAATCGTACAAAAGCGTAGAAGGGCCACAAAAAATTAAAAAAATTATTTCGCCTAATGCCAACTTCCCAACTCGAAATCAGTATAATTCCGACTTCACAACTAGGAATTAGTATAATTCCGACTTGACAACTCGGAATAGGCCTAATTCAGCCTTCACAACTCGGAATTAGTATAATTCTGACTTTACAACTCGGAATTATCCTAATTTCGACTTTACAATTGGAAATTGGTCTAATTCCGACTTCGCAACTAGGAATCATTTCGATCCCACGATTTGGCGTTGTAGTTATGTGAAAATATAAACTTGAACCGTCCAGCGAGAACTTTGAAGATTTAATACAGCTGATGGTTGGCCCTAAGATCTATGAAAAAATATACCCATTTTAGATATGCTATATGTGGTTGAATGCTTGGCGGTACCACTAATGATGTATCCATATATACATAAGGAAGAATATTCGTCCTTATGAGCCACCATCAGCACGTCACACCGAAATGTCGAATTTCTTCCTCACCCCTTCCAGCTAAGATTTGTTGGCATACTTGTCCAGAATGGAAGTGGAGATAATGAACTTGAAAAACATTGGTAACACAGCACCTGTCATTTCTTGATTATAGCGCCAATCAGATATAAATTTCCAGATCGTAGGATCCGTTTTGTGCAAAAACCATTGATGTCATGAAAAAGATATTTTTTGTATGGGCTCGATGGTCCCATAAGAATTCCGGAATCTCCCAAATTTTTTCAATTACTCATGTCATTTCAATTTTTTTTCTTAAAAATTATCATAATCAAAAATCACTGAAGTTCCGGAATTTACACAAGAACATTGATTCATTTGCAGAAGAAGAAAAAATGCGTGAACAAACCCTGTAGGCGTAAAACGGATTCCCGTTTTACCAAGGTAGTGTTTGCTCTTATGCACCATAAGGTTTTTGAAATTGTACATTCTAATCATAGCTTGATGTACCAGTTCACCCGACATACTGCATATTTATTTTCTGACATCCATAACACCTATAGGAGTTCGCAAAGACATACTGGAGGGGTTTTTGTTTTTCTTTGTTTTTCAATTAAGTCCACACAGCACTAAAAATGTTGCCAGCAATGACAAAAAACAGAAACCCTTTGATGTTTACCGCTTTCCAACAGGACCGCGAAAAGTTACTGCAACACAACACATTTTGTTGATGAAAAGTTTCAGATTTGTTGATAAATTGTTAAAAAACATGTTTTGTTTCTGTTTTGTTGGTTTCATGTGGACACGGCATAAGAGTTAAAAACGTGCTCTTTCCTTCTTTTCGGGAAAGTTTGTTGCAACCAAAAACATATCAGGCGCGTTTTGTTGAAGAAAATTTTCAGATTTGTTTTGTTAAATTGTTGAAAAACATTGAGTTGATGTTTTGTTTGTGTTGATGTGGACACGGCATAAGAGTTGAAAACGTGTCTTTTTTTCAATCGAAACGGGAACGCGAAAAGTTTGTTGCATCCAAAAACACAATAGTTTTGTTGAAGAAAAGTTTCCGATTTGTTGTTAAATTGTTGAAAAACAGTGAGACGATGTTTTGTTCCAGTTTTTTTTGGTTTGATGTGGACCCAGCATAAGAGTTGAATACGTGTTTTTTTCTTTTTTTTAATGGAAACGCATCAATTAATAAAAGAAACATCTGTCGGATTGGCAAGATGAAATAATTTATTAAGAATAAACGTGTTGCTAAGTAGAAACATTGCTGAGCATAAAATTAGTACTTTCTTACGATTATCTCTAAATAAAGTATGTTCTTTTCCATTAAAAATAGTTAACAAGTGCGGAAAGTTACACTTTTCCGCACGCTCCTTCCGATGTGGCGTGCGGGAAAGATACGTTCTAATAATATTAAGTAATATCTATATGCACATGAATTGACGAGTTTGGACGTTAGGGATCTATGTTTAAACTTTCACCATAATTCCAATGGAATCGCAATGATTACACTAATTCCGAGTTGTGAAGTCGGAATTATGATAATTCCGAATTGTGAAGTCGGAATTATACTAATTCCGAGTTGCGAAGTCGGAATTAGGCTAATTCCGAGTTGTGAAGTCAGAATTATACTAATTCCGAAATGTAAAGTCGGAATTAGTATAATTCCGAGTTGTTAAGTCGGAATTAGGCTAATTTCACTTTCGACAAACTGTACCAGATAGGTTTAGGGAAAGTATACATATTTAGATGCTTCCCAGATGAGTAATAAAATACAGAAGAAGAACTTCTGAGCCTTCCTGTATGCTGAAACTGAAATCCAGTTCATTTGCAGAATACATAATGGACTTATTCAGCTAGGCCCCAATTAAACTTTTTTTTAAATTGGCAATGTGAAAAAGTCATTATCTTTCTACGGTCAGGTTCTGTTCAATTATTGGACAAAATATTATACATCACGGAAATATCTAACTATAGGTCTCGAGAAATATCAGAGAATGTTATGACAAATCCATAAATTATATTATATGTGTTCTATGAAGTGGCTTCTACTTTCTCATACAAGCGGAAATGTACAATGTAGGTACAGATGGAAATATTTCAGAGGGACAGAGCATATTTGATTACCCACATCCACAAATTTCCGAAATTATCTGTTGTTCCGTTCACCAAATTCTTCTTATGTTCCATTCTCCGAGAAACACCCGGTATAGCAAGTATCATTGAACAACAATATGTCGAGTATCTGTGACCCAGTTAAAAAGCACCATGGCGTTCCATTCTTCTATTTCACGTATTGGGATGGAGATAAACTAACACACCCATCCTATCATTATTATAGTCATACCTAGACTATTGATCTGAACTGAACTTTTCTCTTCACACGTATAGGTATTTCTCATAAAAAAAATTCAGGAAGTTTAACGATGGAAACCTTTTTTAACCAACTTTATTGGTCAATTGTGCACATTTCATCAAAACCATGAACTCGAACTCATCAAACTCACAATAGGGAATCTGCATAATTTATTTTTATTTGTTTAATCAATTTTTTACTTCGTTACAACATAGTAAAAAATATAAATACGGTTGAAAGTCTTGGAATTAATTTTTAAAATAATATATAAAATACCTATTGAATTTGACCTATTTGAACGCCTCCATTTTCGCGTGCTGTGGATGACGTCACATAGCGCTATCAGCATTGTTCTTCTTCAGTGTCGTTCGTTTTGACGTACTCTGATTGCTCTACTTGCTTGAAGTTGATATTTTATAAAAAAGTAAGATAAATGCAGTACAAGTGTTAGATAGAGATGAACATATGTGAAAGTGATCTCGATCAACCAGAGCAGTCTTCAATGAACAAGCCTATCTATAGTTAATTAAGGCCATTGACACTATTGATAGTTATTAATTAGGTTAGGAATTTGCAGTTTTAATATTACGATAATGGAAAATGCTAAAAAACCATCTTATAGGTATTGTTTAGTACCGGAATGCCAAAACACAATTATAAGTACACCAAGTTAAGTATTTTTTTCTGTTCCAAGAGATGCGAAAATACGTAAACAATGGTGTAAGGTTATGAGAAGCGGCGAAGTATATCCAATATCACATTTACATTGTTGTGAAGATCATTTTAATGTGAGTACATTGTATTTCGATAGTTAACATGAAGTGAATTAATCAGAAGTAAGTTTTGTATGCATAAATGTTTTGTATGTACCTGCCTCACCTAAATTACAAAAGGAAAACTTTCATTTGATAAACTATTACTACTTATCAGTTCCGGTATTGTCGGATTGTGCTTTGACAAAACCGCTTTCAGTCATTTCTCTTGATAATTTACAATTGTCACAAGACCAAAATCGAACTATGTAATGGAAAACACTACAAATATATAGATAAAAACAAATTTTCTATGAAAGACGACTAGCACAGTATGAATATCAACACAGATAAATTTCATAACGTGCAATGTGACGTCATTCTTCGTTTCGACCAATGGTGATGCGTTTCGCAAATTTGAATTCCGCGCGCTTATTATGCACTTTTTGATTGAAGTTTTATGGAGTTAAACACAAACTAAATGATAAACTAATGGTTAAGGTGTAATTTCGAGACAATAAAGTATATGTGGTAAAAAAATCAAGTAAATTTAAATTACTTGCATATTCCCTATTGAAGACACAAGTGGATGAAGGATCTATGTGACATTTTCTTTAAAATTGAAATTTTTCAGAGGATATAAGTTTCAAACACATAGAATTTTTTGGTAGAGTTCCCATGTATAAAAATTAAGAAAGTTACGAGTAGATGGGGGATCTATGTTCACCTATTTTGTACTAATCCTGCTGGACAAAGGATTCATGTACATTTTATTTATGTTCATGGATTCTTTATCCACTGATGATGCGATTATCTGGCACTTGAATTCTTCATCTATTGTTTTCTGTTGATTGTTGACAACAGTGTACATAGTTCCAAAACAAAGTGATTAAAATCGAACCTCCAAGAGATTCAAGAAAGTTACGAGTAGATGGAGGATCTATGTTCACCTATTTTGTACTAATCGTGCTGGATAATAGATTCATGTACATTTTATTAACGTTCATGGATCCCATATTCACTAGTAATTCGATTATCTGGCACTTGGTGCCTTCATCCGTTAGAACCTATCGCTGTTTTCTGTTGAATGTTGACAACAGAGTATCTGCATAGTTCCAAAAATCAGTGATCAAAATCGAGCCTCCAAGAGGATGAATTGAACGTTTCATCCATTTATAATACTTTAATAAAGCTTCGTATTTTGATGGATAAAGAATTCATTTACCTTCAATAAACTTTTTTTCCAAACATTTACCTTTGCTACATGTTCCATATGAAATTATTTAATAAAGTTATATTGAAATCAGATAATTGATTCTTCATTCACTACAACAAAAATTATTACAAATTAGAATGCTTGGAACGCGTTTATCTCAAAATGAACTTTGTGTGACATAAACCCTTTCTCCACTCGCGTCTTCAATTATCAATCACCTTACTTAAAAAGCTTCCAATCTCGCAACATTTCACCGACTGCCATTCCCCCTGAAATTTATGTGGGTTCTTTATTATTTCAATTGCACATAACTCTACTCATCGGTGTTTATAAAGCCTCAATACAATTACAAACGCAACTCCATTTTAATTGGAATTCAGACTCAAAAGCTTTTTCCTTCCACCTGAGAACTAAAATTAATCACCTTTGGTTAAAGCTTGCTGTAATAGCAGAATGCAATCAGGCCTTATTATAAAAATCCGCTTGGATTGATATTGAATCTCGAAGAAATCCAATCTCGAAATTAAATTCAGTTTAACAGTTTTCAGGTAAAGGATTTTATTTGTGATGAATTTTTTTTGCAAGCCCATTTTTTTTAAATTTTCGTATCAGCAATTGGAGTAATTTTTCTTTGAATTTACATTTTTTGTAGAAATGGATACGGAGACGAGTGGAACCGAAAAACCTTGAATTTTCCATAATAATCCAAAGAGACAACTAGCTCTACAAATCTGAGGCATATATCGTAATTCGTATAGTAGCATATTAAACCAGGTAATTCTTTCTTATTTGAAGAAATGAAATTGGGTAAATACATTACTTTTTTCAAATGCACTAAAAAGTAAAAAAAATATTTTTTTTATTTATGTTTGACATAAGTTATTCTGCGAGTAACAGATTCGGAAGCTTGCAGTGAATACGAAAGCGATAAGCTTTCGAATTTGTTACTGACAGAATAACTTAAGTCATACATACAAAAAAAATTATTTTTTCACTTTTCACTGCACTTTTCACTGCACTTGAAAAAATATTTTTTAATTAATTTAGTTTTTTTCAGTTTTCAAGCAAAATATATAGAAGCCGTTATCTTAGATTTATTAATATTGACGATGTCATCATGAAATCGGACCTCAAAAACCCCCACATACCAATTTTCAATAGGCTCAGAAAATGATATTAGGAATTTTAACAAAAAAATCTCTCCTACCTCAAAAAACCTCACAAAGCAATTCATGAAAAAATCTGACAATAATCACGGAACTCATCCGCCATCTTGGAGCCGACATATTAAATTTATTAATTTCGACAAAATTCACCATCTCCAATCCCGTGAACCCCAACTTGCTAATTTTGAATCGAATCGGACCATGACAACAAAAACTCGTTCGCCGTCTGGAATCTGCCATTTCAAATTCATGAATTTTGACAAAAAATTCATAATTTCGATTCCCAAAAACCCACACATACCAGTTTTGGATCGAATCGGATTAAAATCACAATATCCAGATTTGTTGGTTTTGTGTTTTTTGTTAAAAAAATTATGTTTTCAGTGCAATATGTGAAATATGGGTTGATTACTGTGTAAAGAAAGGACCTATCAAAAGAAGGAAAAACTTTTTGACTGAAATTGATTGTTTTAGAATTTCTTTATCTACAATTTTGTATTGGCAGAGATGGAATGTTTTTGAAGTTTTTTATAATTCATTTAACAGTATTTTGTGAGGGCTTCTGCTTCTGCGGATACCGAATAGCAAATATATCACATGTTCTTGATATAACCCTATTACATTCGCCATAAATAATAAATAGATTTAAGTAATCTTCATTCGAATAATTCAAACGAGCCGGCATGATTGATTACAGTGACATTTCCGTGGCAATTGATTGTTTCCAACGCAAATGCGGGCGCCAAGGCCAACTATGAATAAGTAAACTCAAGAATACGAGATTTTCTGGAATTGAGACATGTTAATTCGCCAATATTTCGAAAACTGTTGGGTATAGGCCTAGATAACCTCATTCAAGGTTAGCTTCATTTTCGATACCGAATCGAATGAGAATATAAAATTGGAGGGTTTCCATTAGAAAAATAATTTTTTCAACCGAATCTATATCATTTTCTGGTGAACGCCCTGTATAACTCTTACCGAATTGATATCGACTGGTGATGGACTGGTCCTACGAATAAATCGATACACAATCGAAAATAAATGATCATGTTCAGAAATAAAAAAGAATATTTTTCGGTCTGCAAACGCAATTTTCAACTTAAAATTTGATATATTTCGAAAACGGTTAGACTTGGGTATAGGATATTATACATGAAACATATTCAGATCATGCGTAAAATCTTAAACCTCGATAATATACAGGGTGTCCCGTTTAAAATAACGAAGTTGGGGACCACTTCTGGTACAACCAGAAGTGCCACAATCTTCTAAATATTTCACTTATCAACTTATTGGATAGCACTTATCAACGATATTGAACTACCAAATTTTCAAATTCGGCCCACATATGGTTTTCTTTATATTGATCGATGGAGTTCCCGGAGTATAGTTTCTGTATAACACTTTTAAGTACTGCGGTTTGAAATAGTTTTGTAACAGTTATATACAAGCTGTATGAAAGCTTTATAATGTGATGAATAAAACAGTTTTTAAGGATAGAGACAATTGCATTCTAAAATAAATATAAAATTGTTGTATAGTCTACCTTTAAAGGCGTCGCTTACTCGGTTATAAACAGTTTAGAGGGCAAAATAGTACTATTCGGAACAAAAATGTTACAGTGTGTGCGCAATAAATACTATCTAAAACATTTTTATAGTAACCGTTTAGTGCCTAAGTTTGCTCAATGAGATAATGGAAATATATCATGTAAGAAAGAATTAAAATTATTTCAGTGCCTTTTACATGATCACCCCTAAACCAGGCTCAAAAAAACAATATGTGGCAACCTCTGAAATAAATAAAATCAAGGTAGATTTGTTCTGGAAGAATTGTTTCATAGTGTCATTCAAAACAGCTCTATGAATTCCTAAGCTTTCTAATACAGGGTGATTCAAAAGTACTTTGACAAACTTCAGGACGTGATTCCTCACAATATTCTAATATGAATTGCCCAAATAAATATATGTCCCGAAACGCTTCGTTTCCAAGATACAGGGTGTTGAAGTTTTATTTTTATTTCGTTTTTTTTTCAAATAACTCTTGAAATACTGAACCTAATTAAACGAAACTTGGTAATAAGAGGTTTTTGAGTTGTCGAATTCGAACCTGATGTTATTATTTATCTTACTCGTAGGGGGTGCCACCTACACGTCTTTTTCTTTTTTGAAGATTCATAACTTTTTTGAGCGTACTTCTAGCACATTTTTCAGTAAAAAAGTTGACTCCTCTGTCATATCTACGTAAAAAAGCTACCTTTGTTGAAAGTCGCTGTAAGCAACCGTTTTCTAAATATTTGGACTTGAAAATTTCAAGTCAATTATTTGATAATCGATGCATGTTGAAGTTATTACCAATATTTTGCATTTTTCACAAGAATGCTTTGGAAAAGAATTTGACGTTCAAGTAAGTAGTTTTGGTAATTACATATTTTGTGATAGTTAAACGTTTTGTTGAAGTTCCCGTAAGCAGAAGTAGAGAACACTAATTTTGAAAAAATGGATTATTTAAACAATAATGCTCATTTAGCCGATATGCATTTCGTTTATGGCCTTGCGGATGGCAATGCGCGCGAAGCAAGACGTATTTACCAGGAGCGATTTCCTAATCGAGTACTGCCTTCAGCTCCAACATTTGCTAGTCTCCACCGTCGTTTGGCAGAAACAGGTAGCTTTAAGAGGGCAGCTGATATTATTGAAAGACCACGAGTAGTCCGAACCCCAGAATTGGAAGAAGCTGTTTTGAACGCTCTCGAGGAGAATCCAGAAACAAGTACAAGAATAATTGCTGAAGCTGTCAATTCTACTCAGTCCACAGTTTGGAGGATTATCCACGATCAACAGTTTTATCCATACCATATTCAAAGGATACGAGCTCTTTTGCCACGAGATTTTCCCCAACGCATTACTAGTGTCAGTGGTTTTTGAGAAAATTGGCTGGAAATCCTCAATTTTTAAGATATGTACTCTTCACGGACGAGTCAAACTTCTTCCGAAATGCTATCACAAACTTTCATAACAACCATGTTTGGGCTCTCAAAAATCCGCATGCAGTTACTGAAAGGCATTATCAGTATCAATTTTCTGAAAATGTATGGGCGGCAAAAATTGATAATTACTTGATAGGTCCTTTCTTTCTTCCACTCCGACTGAATGGCGCAACTTACAGACAGTTTTTAGAAAATGAATTGCCGGGACTACTTGAGAATGTACCATTAGAAATTCGTATCCGCATGTGGTTTATGCATGATGGGGCTCCGGCCCATTTTAGCGTTGTAGCCAGGGAATTCCTTAACACAGTCTATCCAAATCGATGGATCGGTAGGGGTGTAGAAGAACCTAACCAGCCGTGGGCACCAAGGTCCCCAGATCAAAACCCGATAGATTTTAATTTTTGGGGACATTTGAAGTCACTAGTTTATAAAACTCCAGTAGCGAACGAGGAAGATCTTAGAAACCGAATAGTAGACGCATGTGAAACAATAAGGAACACACCAATAATTTTTGAGCGGGTACGAGATTCAATGACTAGACGACTGACTGCCAGTATCTTCGCTGAAGGTGGACACTTTCAACAATTTATTTGAATACAATTTAGTTTCGTTTATTTTAGTTTATTCTATATATTCAAAATTTCCTGAAATAAAATGTTGACATTTCTTGCAAATTTTATTACTATTAATTAAAACTATTGAATTATTATTATTAAATTACTATTTCGCTTAAGGATATCATAAAGGAACGTACCCAACAGTAATGACCTCTTCAAGCGAGTAAAAAGTAATAGAATAGGTGTCGGCCCCTACAAAAAAATGAAAACTGCTTACTCAAACGTCAAATTAATGCAAATGCAAATGCAAAATAAAGGTAATAATTATTACATGCATAGATTTTCAAATAATCCACTTGAAATTTTCAAGTCCTAATATCTAGAAAACGGTTGCTTACAGCGACTTGTAAAAAGAGTAGCTTTTTTACGTAGATATGATAGAGGAATCAATTTTTTTACTGGAAAATGTGCTAGAAGAACACTCAAAAAAGTTATAAATCTTCAAAAAAAAAAGACGTGTTAGTGGCGCCCCCTACGAGTACGAGCAATAATAACATCAGGTTCGAATTCGACACCTCAAAAACCTCTTATTACCAAGTTTCGTTTAATTAAGTTCAGTATTTCAAAAGTTATTTGAAACAAACGAAAATAAAAATAATACTTCAACACCCTATATCTTGGAAACGAAGCGTTTCCGGACACATATTTATATGGACAATTCATATTAGAATTTTGTGAGGAATCACCTCTGGAAGTTTGTCAAAGTACTTTTGAATAGAATACATTTTTTTTCAACTTTTTATTGACGTTAATTATTGTATAACTCAACGCCATATTTATTTGCAGCATCCCCATATACGACTCAGGTTACAACCCTAACATCCCTAATCGCGACCATATTTCATGGTTTTGATGTTGACTGATTGTTCCGTAACCTTCGATATAACAGATAGCAATGTGATAGGTCTGTAGTTGCTAGACAGGGTTTTTTCCATATTTTTAGGACTGCAATCTTTCTATTAAGTCCTAGCAAGATGCGTCTGGTCATTGAATGCAGAGTAGAATTTGCATGTATGTTGGCAAAAATATTGGATTTTTCCTAGGCGTTCGTGTCCAGTGTTTCATCCTCGTTGGTTAGGTGACAAAATGAACTGGATGTGAAGTGGTCATGTTAACTACAAAAATACTCACCTGGTGAGTCGAAATCAATATTTTTTTGTTTTGTTCTTCACGTCAACTGGATGCACCCTTACGGCAAGATAGGAAAGCGAGGCCCGTACCTTCAAACGTGTAATGCCACACACGTGTCCGTAAATTAGTTATTCCAAAAATGACTTTTGTCTATTAACAGAATATGCCTAATTTGCTTCCTGAAAACTTTATTCAGCAGCTTGAATCAGGAAATTCAAACAATAATAATTCTAGAACAACCCGTGGCAAACATATTTGCTCGCAAACATATCGTTATAAAATCATTGTAACAACATAAAATCAACCCTGAACCAAAATGAGATTCAATTTCGGATCCAACAAATATGTATTGTATCAAATATCAATTACTTCGTCCGGCTCGATTTCCAGCAAGGGAAAGGGGCCGGGATATGAGGGATTGACTCTTCAAGAGATTGCTTCTTTCAACAACCATTATTATACAGCGCATCCGAATCGCTGACTGAAGCGTTTCTCCCCTATCCGCCTCACCTTGCCGTCTGCTAAACGGGGCGGTCTTCCCCAGCAACCCACTAATCATCTACGAGAGGGTGTCAAAGTGAGATATAGTACGGGCCGAATTACTTTTTATAATGTGGGATTTTTATCATCTCGAATGGATTAATTCATCGCTTCGAGATTACTCTTTTATTCGGTCCCCTGCCTAGAAGTCAATTTCTTCATTTCTATACAGTTCGCTTCCGAATCAATTTTTTCGCAAGGACTTGAACGATAGCGACAAATGAATGGACGATATATAGGAGGGATGTGTCCATATTTTTGAGATATTGACGTAAAAGCAACCATACGGAGTGTCTCATCTTAATATAAAAAAATAAACTTGAAAAACTCTTTACCAACAATCTTTTATTTATAAGCTAGTGAACTATTGAAACGTAAAAAATAATACGTAATATATGAAAACCTACTGAAAATTTTTGAAAATGTTGATATTGTCAAAAATATATGGAACATCCTGTACATTAAAATATTTCATTATCATTCAATTCGTGGATAACCTTTTTACCTTCTATAATTCAGTACGTGAGCGAAGATATTTTATTTTGAGACACAACTTGTCCTCAACAGAACATAAACAAGAGTTTTCAAAAAGGCCACTGATAGTTCGATCTGGTAGTCGAGTTTAGAGTTCTGCCGTGCCCGCAGCTAGTGACAGCTATGGGGGGAGTTTGGAAGATTCGATTTTAAATAGATGGAAAATGTTCCTCAAATGTAAATGCCAATATGTATTGTGAGTATAGATCTGTTTTAAAATAATTTATTCAATCCATAGCTAGTTCAGGAGAGATTCTTCAATTCTTTGATTCATCAATTCTTTAATTCATTAATTCTTTATTGATTATTTCCTTCATTGATTTCAATCGTCTTAATCTCATATTTGTACATAGTAAAATAAATGTTTTTATATTTTTCTAAAGTGTTTTAAATCTCTGAATGATCAGTATCTACCTAGTTAGTCGTGAATCAACCCCAAGTCACGACAAGTGGTGGAGGCTACCGTGGTTTAGTTTTTGGATTCATTCTTCATAATGAACCAATTTTTATTTTGTTATAAATTTGAATAGTGGTACAATCAACTCAATATAGTTGTTTAGCTTGAAGTTCATAGACTTTGAACTTGACCTAGATCCGGTACAACTAGGTAGAAATTGCTGATCCATATGTTTTGTTTCTGAATGAATCTCTCCAAGTATTGTGCAACAATAGCATTTCTAAACAAAAATATTATTTGACGAAAGTACGCTATTTCGTACGCAATAAACTCCAGAGAATTTTATGAAGATTAAATGAAAATGCTATTGATGTTAAGTTCTAACGATTTATTTTCAGTATAATTATTTGAATTTTGTTGTTTTCCCTATTGATTTTTACAAGAATAATTTTTGTTAAATTGTTATATTTCGAGTTAATGAGAGTAACTACGAGTAGTTACAAAATTAATACTACTTTACACTAAAACTTCAGCTCCCCCCTAGCCCCTAGCAGAGATCAGTACGTTGGCAGAAGCAAGAAAGAAAGGAACGCCCGCTGTCTTTCCAGAATTCGTAGCGCCAGGAAAAATTGCCCTTGGGATTTTTTTTTTGAAGAATCGTAAGAGATGCGCTTCAGAGAATGCATGGACAGATGCATTATTATTTTGGCGTTCACCCAATAGGTGCAGTAAACGATTTTTCAGAATAATGAGAAGGAATTTGTAGAATCCTTGGTGTATTCTGCATACACGGTTGTGTCAGAGAATATGACAATTAAGTCGCTATTGGAAGTCGTATTGAGTAAGCTCATGAGAAAGGAATTCGTTGAATCCTTGTTGTATTGTAAATACTCAGTTTTGTCAGAGAATTTGACAATGAAATCGCGATTGAAAGTCGTATTGATACTATGATGATTTATTTTATGTTGTAGGAATACCGAATACCCATAATGAGAGAAGTTTAGAATCATAAGAGATGAGCTTCAGAGAAAGCATGGACAGATGATTTGAGAAAATATTATTTTGGAGTTTACCCAATAGATGCAGAATACCATTGGTCAGAATCGTGAGAAAGGAATTTGTTGAAACCTTGGTGTATTCTAAATACACGGTTTTGTCAGAAAATTTGACAATGAAATCGCGATTGGAAGTCGTATTGAGTGAGCGTATTATGATGATTTATTTTATGTTGTAGGAATATCTATGATGAGAGAAGTGTGCACACAATATAGTTCTTCAGAGTGATTTGGAACTAGAAGAAAAAGAGGAGTTCGTAGGAAAACGGCATGATGGTGTAGGCAATGACCGACAATTACAGGGTGGAGTATGAAACTGCCTAATGATAAAATTGTGCACAGTGGTTTAGTGGGTAATGAGTGATAAATGAAGTTGAACAGAATGAAATGGAAATTGTTGAATGTGAAAAGCGAGTGTGAAATTGTTTTGTGATATTCTGTATCTAATCCTAGGCAAAGAATTTCAGGGTATCGCATCACAAAATTAGCCTCGTATTGTGAGAAATGGTGGTATTTTTAATTGTTGTGAAAGAGAAAGAGAATGGCAAGGATAAATTGAGAATGTGATAATTGGTATTCTTCGAAAACGAAAGTATGGTTATATTATAATTAATATATATATTAATATCGGATAATTTGAAAAATATTTTGAATTTATATGGTTGGCATATAATTGTATGATAAGTTTATAATGAGAATAAGGTTGAGTAGTAGTTAATATATTTTGGGGCACGGTATTTGTTATAAAAGTAGATGATAACAGTACGTTTAAATTTTTTTTTGTATTATAGGAACTGTACTCCTGTAAGGAACGCAGAAGAGTCTTCAGCCTTGTACCACTCCAAGAGAATCCCTAGGTGAATCGTGATGAAGTCACAGTTACCACAGCCCAGGTCAATAAGGCAGAATAAGCCAAGTCCTACCAAGCCAAGCCAATTCCTATCAAGCCAAGCCATGCTCCTTGATGTCTTGTCAGACTGAGCCAAAATTGAGTATTCAACCAGACCAAGCAGTACCAATGTCCAGTAGAGCCATGCCAAGTCCCGGCAGGCAGATACATGCCAAATACAGGGATGCAGAGCCAAAATGGAGTCCAACCGGACCAAGCTATGCCAAGTCCCGGCAGGCAAATCCATGTCAAGTCCACTGAAGCCATGTCAAGTCCCGGCAGGCAGATTGATGTCAAATACAGTTTGTCCAGTATGTTTGGGTCATGCCATACCTGGTCCAGCCAAGCCAATCCAAGCCTGACTAAATTGATGGCCAATTATTGTACCCAGGCAACGATGAACCATGGTACAATGGAATGGAACCGAAATGAACCAGTCAAAGATGGAAAAAGCAGCAAGGAGGAGAAGAATTCAAATGGAGATGGTGCAAGCAGACTTCTTCTGCGCATATTTATTTGTATATTTATATTTACATGGTATTAATTTCATAGTTTTTGTAAACCTGTATCGAATTGTCAGTTGGTTTTAATATAATCGCTCGAGGCGCGCGATTTTGAACGGGGGGGTATTGTCAAAAATATATGGAACATCCTGTACATTAAAATATTTCATTATCATTCAATTCGTGGATAACCTTTTTACCTTCTATAATTCAGTACGTGAGCGAAGATATTTTATTTTGAGACACAACTTGTCCTCAACAGAACATAAACAAGAGTTTTCAAAAAGGCCACTGATAGTTCGATCTGGTAGTCGAGTTTAGAGTTCTGCCGTGCCCGCAGCTAGTGACAGCTATGGGGGGAGTTTTGAAGATTCGATTTTAAATAGATGGAAAATGTTCCTCAAATGTAAATGCCAATATGTATTGTGAGTATAGATCTGTTTTAAAATAATTTATTCAATCCATAGCTAGTTCAGGAGAGATTCTTCAATTCTTTGATTCATCAATTCTTTAATTCATTAATTCTTTATTGATTATTTCCTTCATTGATTTCAATCGTCTTAATCTCATATTTGTACATAGTAAAATAAATGTTTTTATATTTTTCTAAAGTGTTTTAAATCTATGAATGATCAGTATCTACCTAGTTAGTCGTGAATCAACCCCAATTCACGACAATATTTTCTCAAAAGCTCAATACGTAATTACACTTGACAAGAAAACGAAACATTAACCTCGAAGCCATAAGATGGGAAAGTTACTGAATGGAAGCCATAGGTCAAAGACCTGTGGCTTATACTGGATAATAAACTAACTCATCTGAACTAAGCACGAAAGATGTAATACCAAAAACATTTTTTAAATAGTTACTTGGTCATTTTATACAACAGTGCCTGTGAGCTGCTCAGATTGGTAAGGGAGGTCGTGGGTTTCGTTATCTGCCAGTTTAATAGATAGATCCTTTGACAAAAATTAGATACTCGAAATTAAAGAGAGTAGAGATACAAGGTAACTATTTGAGCACCAAGTTCTTTTTTATGAAAATACCAAAAACACTGATTTTGTCAAAGGATGTACTTTGTGCTTCTCAACAGTAAAACAAAAAAAATCTGAAAACACTATTGGTGCGTTTTATTGTAGGCAGAAATGCTCTACTCGTAGAAGTAGAATTTGACACATCTGTTTTTTTGACACCAAATATATCTACTTTCGCTACGATCAAATTTGAGGGTAGCAAAAGATAATTGGTTGAAAAATGAAAATTCCTAAATCGTAGCAGAAATTGACACTGTTGACATTGAAAATAGTTTAAAACATATTATGTATGGACTTTAATTTCTGTACATTTCAGTTTGGTTGTATTTTGAAGCTCAAAACTATGGACGTGAGTGAAGTTATAGATGGAAATATTCAAATACGTATAGGATTAGGTTGTACAACGACTTTTATTTATATAATAAAGAAGGTGGGTTCATGTTGATTCTGAATTCATTGAAAACGTCTGTTAACCCTTATTTTAAAATCATATCCTAAACAAATATACAAATGGTTACCAAAAAAGAAGATGATGATCCTGAAAGTAGCGAAAGTTCAAAAAACATCAGTGGGGTGATTTAGAAACACATTATGTCAACTCGATTATGTATGATGAATTGAGAAAATTGTCCAGATAAATATCAAAGAAATATATTTCAGTTCCTATTTGTTCCCAACCTACAAATATGCTATCATTTTTTGAAGATAATTCCGGTTTATTTGCAACTTCACTCAAAGCTGCCTCGAACGTGGAAGGTGTGAAGGTTTAGGAATCACTTCTTCATAATAATTTTTACATTCTGAAAAGTTTTCTGAGTGAAAATTATTCAAGGAATTCGCATATATGATAAGTTTATAATTGCACTTGAAACATTCCCGCCTAGATCTAATCCTCGAATAGATATAAAACTACTCGCGCCTTCTTCCATTGTCTATTTCAGCTGTGGTAGTTGTTACTGAAAGCAAATTATTATTTTTTTATGGATCATTTATAATAATGAAAACAATAAGTTTTTACAGATATTTAGGAAATTTTAGAATAATCTGACTTCTATTGGAAACCCTGAAATTCCGTTTTTATGACACTCTACTTCTACTAGTAGACGTAAACTCTAGTGGTCAATGAAACGTGGCTTATATTCACAGTAATTCTTCACAAGTTAAATTGTTTAAGTTCATAAATCTGAAGATACAATAAAAAAATTGTTATATAATTGAAATGGTTTGAATTACTAAGTTTCTAATAAAAAAGATACAATTGAGTTTACAAATTTGGATGAAGTATAATCGCTTACAAGTGACTGGTTTGTTAACTTTTTATGATCAGTGTTTGCGATGGGGTAGGAAGACTTCCTCCAGAGCTCTACTTCAACATTGGATGTAGGAGCCTTGTTAGGGTGTCTCGAGACCGGGGCTGCTCTACTAGCTGGATAAAGTTTGTAGTAGCTTATCTGGTATATTGGAGTCTTTTCTGATGCTAAGGTGTTTGAATACTGAGGTTACACTGTGGAAATTAAACGCAAATGAGTATCTTGTCTCAAATTGACAAGTGCGATAAGAATAATCAAGGATGAATCAACTTACAGATTTACTTTGAAGTTTGTTATAGAAATGGTAAAATTTAATATTTTTACAAAGATAACATTTGTCTAAAAAAATAACATATTTAAGATTTGCTGAGTTAAACAATGTGTTGAAGATTAAAGCTGTGTGAAGTTTTAATTTAGAATCTTTTCATACAAAATTAGAGAAGGATCCAATCTCAAGCAAGCATGAGAAAAATAATTATCATAAAAATATTTTTTTCAATAACTTAAAGAATAAAATATTAAAATTTAAACAGTCGTTCAGACTGACAAGAGGATATCAAATTATTAATCTTTTTTATCAATGAAGATAAATAATTATAGAATGTCTCCTGACTGAGGAGAAAGAGAAAGTGTAACGATAAAGTGTACAGATAAAGTGTAACGAGAAATTTCCTCGGCAAAGATAAATTAAAGATATATCTCCAAACTGAGAAGAGAAAGTGTACTAAGAAAGCTCCTTGCTAATAAATTTGCAACGCAAGCAGATGGTTGTTTTGAGTTTATCTCATGACTGAGGAGAAAGAGTACGGAAAGAGTACCTCGATATCAAATTTCACAAAGCAAATGAAAGGTTGTTAAGGCAATAGATTTTCTCTTTGGCTAGGCCTATCCATCTAAACGTGGCTAGTGAGTGATACAGAATAGATCGAACCTAGAGTTCGGAGAATTATGAGTGAGTCTAGTTTCTACAGATTGTAATTGAATGAAATGAAAGCAATGACTCACCCACGAATTCCGTACACCTAGCTACCAGACCAGTCCTTGGCCCAGATCACCAACCAGGTTCAGGTTATGTTACAGACTAGTTGAATTTTTACATTTTTGGACCGTCTAGTCAAAAGACGATTCGAAACGTTATTCAAATGTTAATAAGATATCAGGATTACATTAAATTATTAAAGATTGAAAATTCTGAAAATATTTATGAGTTACGATCATGTGGCCATCTTTGTTTCACCCATCTGTACGTGAAGCCAAGTCGCCAAAATTAATTTAAAACATTTAAAGAAAAATCTGCTAAAGAGAAAGTCGATATGTAGTCGATCCAAGAATCGAATTCAAATTAATCGTTATAAAATATACTACCTTTCATTTCTTCGTTGTTGAAAATCAATAAATTTCTTGAAGGGAAACTCAAAACAACCAAACGCCTTGAATGCTCGCTTCAGAAAGGGACAATGAGGTGCTCCAAGAAAGGATATCGCCTTTCCTCTCACTCTTTCTATCTGCAGTGTTACCAATACAGTAAGAGTTCTTAGTGCTCGAGATTTCAGAGCACTTTTCAAGAGTGTTTTTGTCAGTGCTCAGCACAGCTCTACAGATGACATGCCAGTTAGGAACGACTCCAAAATGCAGTTTTAATTGGTCATGTACTGCAACAGAATTTGCTCAGAGAGCTTATATACATGTCCAAAAATCAGGCCCTCAAAACCCCTTGGTAACACCCCAACCATCTTTCAAGCAGAAGTAGATGTGGAGAACATGTGAGTAGAGTTACGTACCCAGAAGTGTCTCGAAAGGGACACATAGAGGAAAAAATATACTCTTCCTGAGTCCTAGCTGATATGGAACCGCAAACAATCTCTGAAACAACTGTCAGAAAATAACCAAGTCAATTTGATGTGGGTGCCAGGTCACATATATGCTAGAGATATCTAGGAAGCAGACTACCTTGCCGCGGAAGCGAACATACAAATTTTGTGCCCAGAACCGTTCTATTAACTCTTCAAACCAAACTTGGAAAGAGAATATTTACGCCAGGTAATCGATGAAGTAAAATGTCACTGAAATGAAGTAACAGGACAAAGAAAGGCGGAAAGTGTCCAGCACTTTTCTGCAGGATGCTCAAGTTTCTGGAAGGAGCTTTTTCAACGCCCTTCATTTTCTTCAGAGGTCATATATCATTTACTATCTATTCTACTCTTATCTAGAATTAGGGATTGATTTCACGTAAATGATAATAACTAATAATAAACAATAGAGATCCACAAACACACGGAGAATTTCAACTGAAAAGAACAAGCTGTGAACCTCAACCGAATAAGAAATCCCAGTCTTAAAAATTCCAAAATATCAAAGCAGGCAAAGAGGTGTCAATTAATGTTATCAAAAATATGCCTAACTCAGTTACGGTAATAAGCAATTCTGAAATAACAATCTGAGATTATTTATGATGGATAAGCCTCTGAAGAAGCTAGCCACTCGCGCTAGCAAAACGTTAGGAAGAAATTCCAAAAAATTGCGGCCTTCAAACCCGAGTGAAAATTGTGACAATGATAATAACTGTTATCATCTGTGGATTCCACTCGTGACGTAACTAGCCCTATTTCATTCGACCAGCGAAATCCATCACAAAGTTCCGAGGAGAGCGACTATTAATCGGGCACAGCGGCATGCATCAGAGAGTGCCCTGCTGGTACCTTTAATTCCGGCGCTGATATATCAGGAGACAAAAGACCCATAATCTGGCACACGGACGTCCGTAGGTGCATACAACCGGCCCAATTAATTATCTATAGTAACGCTGTTCATAATCTGAGTAACCAATCCCATTACAGCCGTATTCATGATTGATAATTACGTGTATATACGGCTAGTTATTGCGTTAAGCTTGCCGGCCACCTTTGCTGAAGGGCTTATGTGCATGCATTCTAATTCCGTTCTGCTGAGCAGCTGGAATAGTTGTGGAGTTTTTGTGGCACACGGTTTTCATTGAAGGGGTAGATATCTACTATTCATTCGTGGGAATTGAAGTAGCTTCGTGGCGAATCATGTTTTCGATTTTGTAGTTCCCCTGCCAAAAAAGGCCTCATAGAGACTGATGAAAAAATTAATAAGAGTATTTATGAGATCCAAGTAATATGGTGATACCGCAAATCCGTATAGAGCCATATTCGATATTCATCAGTATAAAAGACATTACAGATAATATTCCTTTGATTTCTGATGTGTTTTTAGACATAATTGTTATCCGTTTCTATCAGCGATAACTGGAATGGATGCTACATGTTTTTATGAGGTTATGCAGTTTGACAATAAATGAGAACATATGATATTTTATCGCAGTCACTTGATTATTTGAAAAAAAATCATTGATATTCTGCAACGTCTGCCAGTTGTTCCTGGTACTCTCCATTTGGAGAATGGATAAATAATTCAATGTATTTTATAATTTTATATGCACATAAAGAAATTAGTCATCTTCAACTTTAAAAAAATCTGTAAAAATACTCATTTCTGAAAGAAACGAAAAGGAAAGTTCGATCGGGAAGATATTGTAATATATTTATAGTCTGTTTCACTCTAAAATAATTTATTTTACGAAATACAATGATTCAATAGCACAATACTCTAATTTACATAACAATCACGGAACTAGGTATTTATATTCGACTTTCACTTCACTGACTGCCCGTCCGTCTGCTGCGTAGTTCTTTTTATATCGAACGCCCACTTCTCCGAAAGCTCATGAAATTTCTTGTGAAGCCTCGAATCTTCCAGATTCTTCTCGGTGCATAGCGCAACAACAGTAAGGCTATGGTTACATTGGATGCGTACTCTGACGACCATCGAGTCGGACGTATTCGTGCGTAGTCGGACAACTGAAACAAGCAACGGCCGACAAATTGAACCGGTTATATCCGATGAGGACTAGTCGTCAGTGTGTACGTGGGTATGCACGACCGATTTCGAAATTCAAACTTGTTTGTTTTTTTCAGCTACTTCCGTCCGTAAAAACGACGTTATCTGAATATTTCTGATCATTATAATAAAAATGGATATAGAAAAATTGTTTTTGGGAGTATTTGAAAAAAAGGCACTTTGGGTCGTCCAAACAAATAAAGATCATCACAATCGAGATATGTCTCGTAAGATGTGGTTGGCCTAATAACTCTTCAAACTATACCTGAAACTCTCCATTTTGTTGTCTATTTATGTATAAAACATTTAATTACCCATATTTTTCTAGTATTTTATAACATCAAAAGCTTGTAGGTTAAGCTGAAAAACACCTTTTCATTAATTCTGAATAAAGTAGTTTATCATTATTATTATTAAAAGATGTAAAAAATTGTTCTCCAATAAATATACTCCTTGGTCATATTGGTTGAACTGACACTAGTCGCAATTGAACGTATGCAATGCGACCACCAAGATCGTACTACCATATTCGTCCGTCTACGTCCGACTCGATGGTCGTCAGAGTACGCATCCAATGTAACCTTAACCTAACCCGCGGCCGAATGCCGGCTACGTAAGAGTTCAGGTCCGGCATCGCCCGCAGCTTCGCCACAATATGTATTCTGTGCAGACAGATTCAACACCATCTGTTCTTCGTCCGACAGTCCGTATTATCACAACTCCCATTCTACCGTGGCTTGCTATTTGTCTACTCTGATCCTGCGCTATAAAACGTGGTCTAGGCCGCACCATCTTCCGAGTAGAGGAAGAAGCACTCCAAGTAGCCGCTTAGAGATACATTCATTTCATACATTCAGACGTTGCATGAGGTAATCCTCATACGATTCAGAAATTCATAGCTCATGACTTGTGAAAAAACCATGCAGTACATTCGAAAAGAAACGAAAACTGTTCATCAGCGAATACATTTGACATTCGAGGGAAAAATAATAAATAAATAAATTCATTATCGATGATACGGAATTCTAAATACAGATTCGACCATCAAGTCCTGAACACAGTTTTTCATACGATACCGAATGAGATCATGAATTGTGAATTAACACACATAGGGTCTCAATATTTTGAATAAGAATAAAACATTACTGTGATAGAAATTGGAATACTTCATCGAATCGTGTATAGTCTCTTTGCACCATCACTGCCTAAAACAAACTCTTATACTCTGTTTCCTTGTTTTCTTATCGACACTTTTGAATTTTCAATGATTTTGAGTTGTATGAAAACTTATAGGAATCGCATACATTTAGATTTGGAATTCCTGATCCAAACCATCACATTATGATCCCACTGTTAACACAAGATACCCAATAAAATTGGATACGGAATTTTTGATACAGACCATCGATTCCTAAATCCACTTTCTTCATACGATACCCAATAAGATTAGTGATTGTGAATTTCCACACATTTCTCATTCGTTGAGAAGCTTATGAATGAGCATATGATATCGTTGTGATTGAAAGTAGAATACCTCATCGAGTCTTATAATCTCCTTAAACAACCACTGCCTGATACAAACTCGTGTGACATGTATTCGGGTATGCTTATAAATCACATCTACTCATAAATCCTCATACATCCTTCCAAAAAGTGTATGTGCCAGGGATAACGTACCTGTAGGTGAGAGACTCTCCACGTGGATCGTTATAAATTCTCATAATTCGTCTATATTTTTTCAAGAGATTTCAAGTGATATTTTTGCCAGGGTCGGTTTTTCATTGGCTATTGAAATCCTATATCATGTGAATTCGATTTCATAGTTCGCTTTCCCATTGACAATTTAATAAGACAATGAATGACCCTACTCAACAACCTGCTATATTGCCACAACACCGAACTTGGAACAAAAAGGTTATAAGCTCGTTGTAACGGTAGAAAAATTCTTAACTTGAAATCCATCTATACAAAATATCTAATTACTTTTTGGGGCCGGTTGTATACGTTCAGTCTTGACTCAGGATCGACTTACTGAAGGTTAGAGTGTGAAACCTTACATTACCATTTGATGAATATCGTTCACATTCTGAACCATTGGTAAGTCAATCTGTAGTTCAACTGGACCTATACAACGGACCACTATAGTGTCTATGCCCACTTCATCGCATAGCTTCTGTCTAACATTCTAACATGAGTTGTTGGTGATTATTATTATTATATATATTTTTGTTATTGGTGTATCTCTCACTGAGTATTTCTAACTTACTGAGTATATTTTTTTATCAACTTCAATCTACAAATATTCCATGATGAACATTAATGGTTCATAGCGAAGTGATTGGTTGGGCGGTATCAGCGAAGTGATACCATCTAGACATTGTATGCGTAGAACATACCTTAACGGCAATGATGTTGGCTAAACTTCGCTACTTTTGAATACCATCAGAGGGGAATTGGATAATTCGCCGACAACAATTCACCGACGGGCAATTCCCCGACAACAGTTCACCGACTGGATGATTCCCCGAGAGGATAATTCCCCGACGGGGAATATTCCCCGACAGCAATTCAACGACTGGCAATTCACCGACAACAGTTCACCTATTGGATGATTCCCCAATGGTGAAAATCTCTCTTTGCGTACCCAAAGGAAGGGTAGCACGACTAATTATCCCGTCCAAAAATATTCTGTTAAAAATATCCTGGCAAAAATCCTCCGTCTAATAACATCCTAAGACAATAATATCCTGACAATAATAACCTTCACTTGCGAGCTAGATTAGTTCGTTCAGGTTATATCAGACTAATAAAATACTACCCTCAAAATTGATTTTTCTTCATCTTCCAAGCTTTCAACTTGCGAGCTAGGTTAGTTCGTTCAGGTTAGATCAGACTAATATACTGTTGTCGGTAAATTGCCCGTCGGTGAATTGCTGTCGGGAATATACCCCGTCGGGGAATTATCCTCTCGGGGAATCATCCAGTCGGTGAACTGTTGTCGGGCAATTGCCCGTCGGTGAATTGTTGTCGGGGAATTGCCCTAGAACCCCATTAGAGCATCCTTACTGACTCTTGATAAAGTTATTGTTATTTTCTATGTTTTTATAATAAAATTTTGATCAATGTTTCTTCGCCATTCTTTCCCGTGAACATTGATATAGTAATGTAATAGTCCCTCTCTCCTGATTAGTCTCCCAAATTTGTATCTACAGTTTTTTTCATGATTACAGACACGAACAACTTCACCAGGAACGAAATATTTTATCCCAGAAGATGGTGAACTTTGTTGTTGTTTTTTTACAATCGTGTTTCAGCAAATAAAATTTAGAACGAATGTTTTTCTTCAACAAGAGCATGAATGGCGATATCCCAGTAGTAGTAGTATTTGATGTTTTCTATATTGCATAAGAAAATTTTCCAAGTTAGTATCTAAATCGTCTCCATAGAAGAAATCTCTGGCCACTTGAAAAAAGCATCATCTACAATCAAGAAGTGTTTACCCATAAAAAGTCCATCAAAGTCGATATGTACCTATACGTTGCCATAGAGAACTCAGATATTCCCAACAATGACTTGTGGTTTTCTCAGGTTTGATAAGTGTTCAATATCGGTGTTGACTGTTGATTTTGGGCCACCAAGGATCTCGCTAGAGCTTTCATTCTCACTATACCGTTGTGAGCTTCACGTAGTTCCTGCAAACATCGTTTAAATTACATCATTTGAACATCGTTTAAATTATCATAACATCGTTTAAATTACAATTCGTAGACTTCTCAGAATTACTCTATGTGGAATGGAATATTCGAAGTAATTTCTTGCATACGTGTTATTTTTGTTGCGTTGAGGAGGTATCTTCAAAATAAGATCAGTTTTAGTCTCCTTGGCATTTTCCGTGTGTATCTGGTAGGACTAATATCTGATATAACTGGAATGGTATAAATGCATCAATTGTATATTCTGGTATTGTAATTTCATTTTCTGGCAATCTGGATAGTGCCTCTGTATTTGCATCTCTATTTGTAGATCGATGATTGAAACCATATCGGATCATCGTAAAAATTGTGCATAATGTAGCATGCTAGTAGCAACCATACTAGGATTGGTAAGATGTTTTTGGTGATAAAGAATTGAGACCAAAGGCTTATGATTAGTTATCAAACGAAATTTCCTTCCGTAACGATATTGAAGAAACCCATAACCTCAAACAATGTGAGTTGCTTTCTCACCCATCTGGCTGTAATTTTTATCAGATTCACTTAAAGATCTGGAGGCATGAGCAATGGGGACTTTTAGTGTCGACTGGTACAGTTGCGGCCAATAAAAAATGGGACAACTTTTTAAGCAAATTCTTGTTTAATTCTAGCTGCTTGAATTTGTTTTATGAATATGTCATATGGCAACATTGAATATTTGACATCTGTCAAACATTTCCAAATTAGAAAGTGATCATGCCACATATAGATGAAGTGACGAAAGGTGGAATAATCGCAAAAATAACTGACTGTCCCATTTTTTTTTTGACCGCAACTGTACGATATGTGAAAAAGCATCACCCAGTGCTCATGGACTGGCATCAGTTGCTAGTAGTACGGACAAAAATTTCATTCATATAATCTATTGCTTCATCAGATCAAATACATTTTGACATTCATCTGTCTAATAGAACTGAACGTCTTTCTGTGTAATAAAGTCACTATGTATCCAAATTTTCAAGAAATTTGCCATAATAGTTAACTGGACTTAACCAACTCTTCAATTCAGTCACATCCGTAGGTCTTCCCGAATTGACAACTGCTTTAATTTTCTATGGTGTCTTCTCCAAGCCTGTATGGGATATAGTATGTCCCAAATAGGTGATTTCTTATTGAAAAAAATGACACTTTTCTTGTTTCACGCGTAGTCCAAGACTCTACGTAACTATCTTAGCCTCTTTCAAAAATATAAACATATGAAATATATAGAAATATTCAGAACGGATTGTTTATTGCTCTTTTATACTGACTTGAAAGATTCGTTCATCCTAATACATTTGAGAGTGATATTATACAATGGTTCATTTCTGAAAGGACCTTCCGTAACAAATATATTTCTGAGAATATTTTGAAACCATCAGAATTAACATTAAAATGGTAGGTCACTCGATAGTTTCACACAAGTGGTCTTTCTGATTACAACACAAAAAAAAATTAACTGAATCGTGTTCTGTTTTTTTTTTATCAAAAATTATTTTTTGGCCTTCATGACATAACCTTTAAATCAGGAAAACAAAATATGAAAGTGTGGATTTCAAGATCCAGATCTTCTTATTGAAGAACACTACAGAAAGTTGACTGGTACAAGGAAATCTGATTCATGAGAAGTTGAGCTCTACCAAATATACTGATGCTCTCATATAATCCTAGTATTTGGATTTCACAGTGAATGCAGATCACAATAAACTATAACGCTCTAAGTCAAATTTGAAGCTATTCCTCTCAAATTTGAGATGTTACGCTATATTGCTCCGGCAGCTCATTTTTTTATTTGAAGCAATAATGGTCAGATGGGTAAGAATCCTCAGAGGTGGTATATCTTTTAAACCAAGACTCACTTTTATCACTTAGTTTGGTAAAAAATTAGGATAATTAAAAGATGTCAGGAGGACGCCACTGAAAGTTAAAAAAATAAAGATCTGCCTAACATTTATCAAACTTAACTCCCTCTTTCAGTAGAAAAATTGACAAAAATAATCTTGTGTGGGTTTGTCACCTGAGAAGAGAGATTGAATAAATACGTATCAGTTTATGTACTCAAAAATTTTAATTATGGTTCTGTAAATATGGGTAAGACTAACACAAGGATGACTGAACGCTGCTAAACATACAAATGTGAAAAGTTTGTTGCCTAACGTGGCAGATGTATCAGTACCTGAAAATTTGTCCTAAGCTAAAGTTGTCAACAAATCAAAAACGAATTTTATGGTTGAAGATAGAATTTTTGAAATTACTAGTGAGCTAGTTTCACATACATACATATTTTTGTTCCTGCTACAAGGCCTTGTAAGGGATTCACAGGTATATTGTAAATATAAATTTCAACCTATTTTACGTATGGTACACTAAGTCATGAGGATATGTTGACACCAAAGTACATGCAAGAATATGAACAAAGTAACATTTGGGGTTGTTATGACTTGTATATTATAAGGCACTATTTAACTTGTCACCTGAGTCTCGTCTTAGCAACAAAACGTTCTCACCAAGTCCACACGACGATTGATGAAAGATAAATATTGTAAGCTACCAAGCTACCAAGTTGCAGCAAATGTGATCATATTCAGTGTCCTCATCCCATGTGATACTCTTTCCACAAAAATCATATGTACTAAAAGAGGCCCCCAAACGTGTGGAAGGGTGTAACTTGCTGGTTGTATAGAAATAGTAGCTCAAAAACTGGTAAGTGAATAGTTTGTTTATTTAATAACCATAGACTTCGCGCCTGTCCAGCGTATTCTCAATAAAATGGACTCTTGTACAGAACTTAACCTCTTCTAGGGTATCGAAAGTCCTCAACTGCTTCATGTGCGAACAAATCCTTCGAGATCGGTTCGCAGTGATCCTCTGGTGACTCAACCAGACGGTTTCATCAATACGTTCAACCGTATTGAACTCAAAAATGAAAAGGCTCGTCAAAGAGTTTGCCTGAATAGACTTCAATGCATGAAGCTTCGATTATGTTCCATTTGACTTGAACATTTGAGGTTGTATATAAGTATAGGCCTAGACAAATCTTCTAGAAACTGTCTAACTTTTGTTGAAGTAACATTACTTCTACTCTTCAACAAATTAGCCTAGCATTTAGAAAATAACTTTATCATATCAGATAATAGCTTTATGTTATAACAATAGTTTTATGTTAGAACAATAATTTATTTTGTTAGAACCAGCATGCTACACACTGCAAAAAAAAGAATATTTCAGCATGTTCTTAAAATTCTTAATCCTTTTTTTTTGTTTTTGAGAAAACAATAAGTTTAAAAATATTACCAACCTGATTGTGATCAATTTTTCACCAAAGGAAAGTCCAAAGAATTTTCAAAAAATAATTTTTCCCACGAGGTCAGCCAAGTGATTTCGCTGGTTACAGAGATTGATGCAAAATGGCCGAAAATCCCTTCTTTTCGCAGGAATATCTACGCAGTCTAATATACTGACTTTTTTTTTAATAGGCAATCATGAGTTTCAATATTTACAATCTCATTGGTTTATACAAATGACGTAGTTTGCATTGTATCTAAATATTGCTGATAGATGGAGATAAATGACAGAAATATAAGAGCAATCATATTTTTGTATCTACTTTCCCTCTCTATATACATGCTGAAACATTGTATTCAAATTGACAGGCGGATTCGATCTTTCCTTCCACAGAATTTGTGTGCTATGATATTGGCTATTCCCCTGAGAGCCTACCAGCCTTAATCAGTTACCTAGATTAACTACTTGAAGAGTTCGGACTCGCAGCGGATCAGCAGTAGACTTGTACACTTACTTAAAAACATTATCGCCAGATGACACGGAGTTAACAGAATGAGACGAAAGTTGGAACGGAACTTTTGTGACGTTACAAAACCATCGAAATTTGCGAAAAGGTAAGAAGGTCTATTCGTAAAAAGTAACTATAGCTATGTGTTTACGTGTTGATTCTGAAGAATATCTCTGCAATAAGGGCATTCCGGAAGCAAGATAATATCCGATTAATTTAAATCATTTATAATTTCAAACATCAGTTTCAAAGCAATCAGGAAATCATTCATAACTTTACACAGCTTTTGAGCAATATTGCATAATTGCAGTGAACGCAAATCGATGCAATCAATTAATAATGTGTTTCGTCCGATTTGCTGACAGTGGCGGTGCAAAGAGACGAAGTAACCTTGATTTTTCTAGAATATAAACTGAAACACTGTGAGTTTCCTTCATAATTACGTCAAGACGAATGAGTTATTCAGAAATCGGGCTGAATTTTTTTTATGGATAGTCAACATGCCGTTACTGTACATTGATGTGAGAGAAATTAAAAAACTTCATTCATCTTTTTTCTAGACACATAAAACACGGACAAAGAAATACAAATTGAAGAAAACATCAGATATTCGACGTCCATTGGTTTCAAAACATAAGTGTCCCCTGTTATAACATCATCAGTGCTCATTCTCTTCGGAGGCTAACTCTCTTCGACATCTGTCACTCAATGCGTATATTACATTCTTGAGGTCTTCGATATCTGCGAGGGCTCTAACATGCACACATTAATTGAGACCATGCAAGAGAAAAAAGTCAAGTGGGATGAAGTCCAGCGATCTAGGAAGCCATTAACGTACCAATCGTGTGCATGTGTGCTGAAGAAAATCCATTAGCAGTACTTCGGGCAGTTGTTGAAAACCCTAGAAGATCTCCCCAAGAAATTTCTGATTACTCGGTGTAATAAAAGCTCGATTAAGGAGATCTCTGAGAAAAATAAATATCATGCCTATAATAGCCTATGTTTATTTACACGTTCCAAGAACGAGATTATGATTTGCGATATAACTTCTGCAGATGGATTCGGGGACAAGTGGAAGATTAGTTTCCAAAAACACTCTTTTTGAGGAGGAATTCACGTTCAGAACAAATGGCGTTGTTTGTTCCTAAAATTTTAGGTGATGGTCGGACAAAAGTCCAAATTTTGTCGTTGACAATAATAGCCAGTATTGAAGCAAACGTATGGTGCGGTATTATTAACGACAAATTGATAGGGCCGTTTATTTTTCGCCAAAACCTAATTGGTGATACTATTTACAGTTTTTTGAAAACGAATTGAATAATTTTTTGGATGAATGAGTTTACAAGAACGACATATATTATGGTTTGTTCATGATGGATGTCCTGCTTATTCAGCTACAATTGTTTCCGAATAGTTGAATGGAGAATTTGGTGATGAATGGTTAGAAATAAATTCCGATCCAAGGTGGCCTCCTCGTTCGCCAGATCTCACCCCATTAGATGTCATGATAATAGATATATCTGATTGAATGAAGTTTCTGAAGATTGAATCATTTTCTGTGTAGTTTTGTAAAATATCTATAGATATTCGTCAAGTAACGGCCGAGTTATTCAGATTATTTCACTTATGCTAAAATAGCGTATTATGATTGGTTGAAATTTTTGTGTTGACAAATGAAAACATGTTTTCGATATTTTAGTTCGGCTCTTGATTGGCTACTGGATATGTATATGATGTGTTTTCGATTTTGTAGTTCGATTTCTGATTGGTTATTATTAAAACACAAACTTACCACTAGCAAGCTGCTATAATGACACAACACCAAACTTTGACCAAAACTAAATAAGCACTCACTATTAATTCATATCAACTTCACAATTTTCGACAAATTTTGCATACTCGTTGATTAATCAAATCACTAAATCAAAATGTTATCAATACATAACCTCGAGCGAGAAGCAGTAGACTAGACATGCAATGACGAAACTACGAATGACGCGCTCTGTCATTGGTAACTGATATAGAGGGATGATTGAAATATCAAGAAAATGTTTTGTTAGTTGCATAATTTCAGAACTTAATGCGGGATTAATGTTCCTAATTAAATTGAATAGTAAATAAATAAAAATGGTTTCGATTTTATTCATGAAATAATCTTAACAAATACAATTCGTGTTATCGGCGATTATCGTTAATTCCTTCTCGGTTTCGAATCAAATTATGTTGCAAGCAACATAATTTGATTCTCAAATTCAAAGGAACTGCTATTTCGATAATCACCGATACACTTGTGGTATTACCTACGAAAAGTAAGTAAACCCAATGTTTTATTTATGGTTGACCTCAGAAGAACAGCTTATGCATTAAATTCTATGGAAAATATGACAACTCATTTGAAAAAAATTGTAAATGTTTCGGTTCCTCAATTTTATTATAATTTATTGTTTTATCCGAAAAGTAATTTAAAAAAAGTAACGAGTAATTCCTACTTTTATAACACGTACTTTGTTACTGTCATTAGTTCCTTTTTTGGAAATAGTTATTTGGTTTACTATAGTTTCATAGCCAACGCATTGAATCTGCTTTTCTGCCGTGTATAACATATGATTTTTTCTACAAATTTTTTCCAATTTCAGGCAGAATCGACTTTTACGGAAAAGAAATCTGTAGGTTACAATGAGCTTATGACAAGAGGCATAAGATGTCCGGAGGACTGCTCATTGCTAATATCCTATACAATAGGAAAAATTGGGTCGAAAATTCATTAATTACGTTTCATTATCAACATTCCAATAATTTTGTGTTCACCTAATGGCACTGTCAATTTTAATAACCAGTTTGAATAAAATTAATACTTGGAAGGGTGCATAGCAACTACATTATTATGCCTAGTCAGAAAAAGTGGACTTCTCATGCCTGGGCAATAAAAGTACAAGTTTTAAGCCAGTCAAGTGTCAGTAAAGAGTCGCTTTTAATGTAATTTTGTGAAAAAATAAAGGAAACTACCTGTTATTACCCAGCTCTGCTTCAAAACTTATATGATGAAAATTCCCTATTGTTTACGACATCAAAATGAGGAACACCTATTACGCACTCAGACAGATACTAACTTTGATATGATACTTAGTCGGCAAGAGAAATGAAATTATTTCGGCCGGCGCTCTTAGTACCTCAATATTCCGCAAAAAGAAAATTGCCCACTTGACACTAACATAGTGTTAATTGAATTTTTGTTCGAGTAACTTCTTCGCTGTTGGCATTTAATTAATGCCAAGATAAATATCTTATGGCCTGCTAAGAAATTCCGAGGCGGTAAAACAAAACAAGTGAGTAAACTGCGAAACGAGCCGTTTTATGGTTTAATCTCGCCACTAATATAACCAACTTTTACCATAAATCGCGAACACACGTGTACTCCTAAGATTGCACGTGAGTTAGCATAATTTTACCGATACCTTTCGGCGAGGAAGAGGATTTCTATATACAGCGCCATCAACAAAATTTCTTTTCAAAATCTGCCTCTTGACTCTTGAGTTTGAATCGTCGTCACTATTCTGAAATCTGTTCGTAAATTTCATGTCGGATTGAGCATTTGCACAAATTTCTCTTATAAATGACAGTTGCTCAAAACTCAATGGGTGTTTTTTTTGTTCTTTTTTTTCACAAATAGTATAAATTGAAGTCATGCCTGGACTTTTTTTACAGATTGTATGATTTCAGTGTTGTCAGTGAGATTAACGTAACTCAGACTTGGTTTCTGTTTAGTTCAGTAGCGACTTTTATAAAATATAATTATGTTTAGTCAACCATTATCGAATCATTAAAAATCACATTTGAATGATAATAATTAAGAAGAACAACCCAAATTCAACAAAGGAAGTCATCAAAAAGACAGTCGTCAAGAGAGCGGTGACGATATGCAGTGATCAGGAAGAACTCCAAACCGAACTGACTAGGAGTGTTTTTCGCCAAAAAGGATATCTGAACAGAATCTTGGAATAGGGGGAAGACAAGCTATTCACTCCAAAACAGCTGAAGCAGAACAACTAGGACTGGTAGTCCACCTATCGTACGTCAAGGAATCTCCAAAAAGGTTGGAAAGATTAGGAACAAAATCAACATCAATAGCTACATCAAATCCAGAGGTACGTTGAGAGGTTTTCTCACAAAAACAAAACCAGAAAATCTCACCATCTCCACCAACAATTGCATTTATGAGGTTCCCTCTGTTGGTCAATTTCCGCCTTGTACCAACTATTTTCGTTTGCTTACATTCCAAATCGACCTCAATGCATAACCCACGAAGACGGCCAGTCAAATGCTGGATGTTTTAAAATTCCCACTTATGCAGACTTTGGTGATGTTGACGGAAATAACTTGTTACTGATAGGAAAGATTTCCTCAGAAGGCATTCGTTTGACTGTAAGGTGCATCTCTCTGTCAGTCTCTCTTAGTTCTTATCCAATTCTTCGTTGATTTTCTTGCCTACCTTCCGTGCCACCTGTCCCTCCATTTTGGATAGTTCAATTAGGACGGCACGGACCCTTTTGCTGACTTCATGGACTCCTCTTGGACTTCTTCTCTGCCCTCTTGAACTTCACCTCTAACCTTCTGGACTTTTCCTTCGATTTTCATTTTTGACGCACTGTTGACTCTGACTGATACATTACACGACATCACCGTGTTAATGTTATTGCTGGACTAACCGTTTCTCTTACTCTTATTGTTCTTGTTTCATCTTGATCTCTTCATCGTCTTGTTCCAGTTTCTTCCAGATCCAGATCCAGAAAATCTCATTTTGTCCCTGTTTTCTTTTGGCTTCTTGTTCTTTTAAAAACTGGAGTATATCCACGCCATCTCGTTATTATAGTATTAACAATGGAATGTCAAAAATCTGCTTCACTTTTCCTTTTTTCAGTACTATTTTTTCGCCACTGATGCCAAATGTTAAGTTTCAGGCTTTTTCAATGAGCGATACACTTGTTGGATAACGATCTTCATTAGTTGAAAATCAGCTTCACTTGACGATTCAAAAACTGACAACTGTTCACAATTATTATTAACTGAATGTCAACTAACTTCAACTGTTATTATCAAGCAATTCTTCAACGAAACGAATGATTTCGACAAAGTTACTGAATCTCAAGATCAGTGAATTCATACAGTGATATCCAAGGTTTGGAACAAGAAATTCTAGACTACGAGTGACGAGTAACTCTAGATGTTACGGTTCCCAAAATATTTTCAGAATGACTGAGAATGCTTCCAGTGATCACCAGGAATGTAACAGAGGTTATCAATTCCCACATCCCAATCAAGACTTTCGCTAAACCCCCTGCTACCCATAACACTCATTTCAAAACTAAGCCGATTTGTTGAAAAAATTATGATTTTCATGTGTCATTACAAATCATAATAATTTTAAATTTTTTGTTATGGAATCTTCAATTTAGGTATGTATTATTTTTTGTAATTTTCATTTTATACGTGACAGTAACATCGTTGAATAAAAACTTTATTACTTCATAATTCGAAATTGTATTTAAAGAAAGTGTGTTCGTTCAAATCGCTAAACTTGTAGTTGTTTATCGAGTCATATCGACCACGTTTGTTTGCATCATTAGAATCATTAGTTCAAGATCACATTTTAGTTTCTTCTGATTAACGTAATCAAATCAAATCAAATCAATTTATTCTATTCCATGACAATATGCGTAGTGTATAACAATTTTTTTGTTTGAGATTATTATAATATATACATATGTAAGTATATTTTATATTATATATATGTTTTGATTTTGAGGCTTCGTAAGAAGAGGAGTGACCTACGCACTAGTGCCTGTATTGTCGACTATCCTCCTCCGAAGAAGCCAGAAAAAACTTAATTCTACAATAAAAAGTAAACAAGAAAATTAACTTAAAGCTATATGTAGCTAAAAATGATACTAGGGGTGGAGTGAGATGGTCAAGATGAGGATATAGAGCTATTTCGATAAAATAATTTTTCGGGGTTAGGGGAAGGTTTAAATGATTTTTGAGAGTGAATGAGTTTGAGGATTTTCATGACTTGAAAATTTCGTACTTTTCGAAGTTTTCCAGAATATTTTTTTTATTTCGGTTTTGAATTTATACGTTTTAGTGATTTGTTTGATATGTAATGGTAGTAAGTTATACAGTTTTGGTCCATAATAGTAAAATGATTTCTGTGTTAAGGTTTTATCGAAGAAATCAATATGCACATTCCAATTAGTTGCGGCTCTGGTGTTTGAGTTATTTCTTTGGAATGAGTCCCTTTTATGATAAACTCGGAGAAGGCATTGGTAAGTGTAGATTTGTCTGACTGTGAATAATTGGGTTTCTTTGTAGAGAAGTTGAGTTGAAAATCGTCTATTTTTGTGGAGTATGATTTTTAAAAGAGTGTTTTGGGTGGTTTGTAGATTTTGTAAGGTCGTTGTGAAGGTGCCTCCCCAGATGGTAATGCAATACCTTAATGTTGATTCAATTAGTGAATTATACAGCATCATCAGATTTTTTCGCGATAAGATATCTCTCAAGTTGTAGAATTTATTCATCAGTTTCCTTATACGTTTGACAAGATAGATAAAATGATCATTCCATCTGGTATGCTGATCAATCATAACCCCTAAATATTTTATATCTGCAGTATTCTGTAGTATGGTGCACCCACAATCATTGTCGTTATCGTTATCACACTGATGGGAATATAATTTAATATACATTTTTGGTTGGTCTACTGTAGTCGGTGAAAATGTAATATATTTTGTTTTCTCAATGTTTAAACTGAGTAGATTGTAGTTCAACCATTTTTTAATATATTTCAAGCTTGTCTCAGTTTTTGTGTGAACTTCTTCCCAACTTTTACCGGTAATCACGAGAGCAGTATCATCAGCATAGCAAACCAATTGACCTTCCAAGTTATGTATTCTAGAAATACTATTGATGTATATGAGAAACAATATCGGTCCCAGCACTGTTCCTTGGGGCACACCTACTTTAACTATAGATTTAGAACTCAATTCATTTCCTATTTTGGTAGTCTGTATTCTATTTGACAGATAATCTTTGAAAAGGTCAAGAGCCAAACCACGGATACCATAGTCATTCATTTTGTCAATTAATTTGCTATGGGAAACCGTGTCGAAATCCTTCGCGAGGTCAAGAAAGACAGCTAGGCATTTATTTGATTTGTCCAATGCCCCTACCACTGATTTGAGTAGGCTCAGGACGGCATCTTCAGTACTACAGTTTTTGATAAAACCAAATTGATTCTCGTTAAGAACTTGGTGATGCTCCAAAAATGCTACGAGTCTCTTCTTGGCCGCTTGTTCAAATAATTTCGCAAAATTATCGATAACTGATATGGGCCTGTAGTTATTTAGTTTGCTTCGATCACCAGCTTTGAAAATCGGGGTGACAATTGACTCTTTCCACTGTATTGGTATTTTGGCAGTTGAGAAACTGGTATTTAATATGTGAGTTAATGGTTTAAGTAAATGTATGTGGATATGTTTTATGAGTTTGGTACCAATTCCATCGGGTCCTGCAGAGCAATTATTTTTCAATTTTGATAACAAGAGGATTATTTCTGTTTCACTAACGGGTTCCAGAAAGATTGATGAATTTATTCTTGATTCGTTTAAAAAATCATTGGGAATACTAGTTTTTCCTATATGACTTGCCATTTTGATTCCCAGTTCCGTAAAGAAATTATTAAATAAATTCGCTTTTTCTGCATTATTTTGAATCAGAATGCCATTTTCATTTGAAATATCTGTGCTGGATATTTGTGAAATGGTTTTATTTCCTGTGATATCCTTGATAATATTCCATATTTTTTTACAGTTTCCACTGGCATCATTTAACTTATTTTTATAGAAGTCATTCTTAGTTTTTTTAATCAATGCATGAAGTTTATTTCTATATTTTTTATAGCATTCTTCAAGTTCCGGATTATTATTTTTTATAATTTTTTTTTCATTGTGTCTCTTTTGTGGATTGATGATATCAAAGCAGAAGTTATCCAGGGTTTTAACTTTCTAGTTTTATTGTTTATTTTTTTTGTTTCAGTACATTCGCTAATATATTTATTTAGTGTTCCAATAAATCTATCATATGAATTTTGCACGTTATTTGTTTCTATTACGTTGTTCCATTCCTCATCACCAAGTAAATTATTGAGTTTTTGGTAATTAATTTTTTTATATGTATCTTCATTTCTTTCTTCAATTACATTTGAATGCTTTCTGAAAGATATATACACGAATGGTGCAAAATGATCAGTGATATCAGTCTGGAAAATTATTGGGTCTATTTCAATATGATTTCTTATTATTTTCGATTTCCTTATGAAAATGTGATCTATAGCTGTTTTAGATGTAGTAGTTACCCCTGTAGGTTTATTTATATGTGAAATGAAACCATATGAATTCAGTATATTCAAATATTTAGTTGTTTCGTTCAATTCCGTTTGTAGAATGTTTATGTTGATATCTCCTGAATATATTTCTAAGTCTTGATTATCAAGTTGCTGTAAGTATATTTCCAGATTATCCAAGTAGTCTTGAGTGATTGTTGAAGGAGGTCTGTAATATGCTGTTAATCCTATCTTGTTATTTTGAACTGAATGTTTGGTACTAAAACTCAGTCGCAAAAATTTAATGTCATTTATGTCAATTGTATCAACCTTGGGCGTTATACTATTATTTATATAAATTACTGTTCCATCGCATTTATTTATACTGGAGTTATTGTAGTAAGCTGTATAGTTAGGTATTTGAAAATTACTAATGTCTATTTTTCTTGTTTCTGATAAAATTATAATATCCAAGATGTGTTTACCTGTTTCTAAATATATTAAAATTCGTCAAAATGTTTTTGTAGACTGCGAATATTGAAATGAATTAACCCAATCCCATTCTCAAACTTGCTTCTCACTCCACTATCTATATATTCTTGGAAGTTGTTTAATTCTATTGTTTCAATTTCCTGTTGATCATCCAACGTTTCTAGAAAATCTAGCATCAATAGTTGAATATAATACCTGATTCTGCCTGGGGTTCTTACATTAGCAGTTAACATTTATTTTAGATTCAGCTTCATCAGTGTGTACTACGAAATAAATTAAAGTAAATTATCTACATTAGTGACAAAAGAAAATATTTTATTTATAACAATTTCACTGATAAAACTAAGTAAAATTAGGAAGGAAATTTCAGTTTTTTTTTTTTTTTTTCATTGATTATTTATAAATTTTTGGAAATCTGTCCTATTCTTAATGATGTGTAGTCTTCCATTATATGAACTAAAAATTTTACCGTCATTGGTCCAGACATTGGTCCTGTTCTTCACAATAGCTTTCAATAGATATAATTTCTGTTACAGTTTCAGGACGACTATCGATGGTAGCAATAGTTGAGAGATCACAAGAAACATTTTGCATAAGAAATGTATAATTCATGAGTAAAACTTAAGTTTATCAATATTTTTCCTTGAGTTATTCTGTATAATTAAAATTAATAGATGGTAGTTTCCTTTTCATCCACCATGTTCTTTTGAACTTTTTGTCCAGTAAATCGTTGGCTGAATTTTATATTTATCAATAATTTCGATTTAACCGCCATAAAAACTAACAAATCTCATCAAAGGTATTTTCGAAATCATATTTCTGTCAGTTGATAATTTTCCACACGAACCATACATTTTACCATCCCTACCGTTACAGCTACTCTGTTGCTCAAACGATTTTTGATTTTTTTTTTATTTCGTGGTTTAGTTCAATCCACACATATCCAAACTTTCACAATTTTACCAGGTTATTTCGATTTCCTCACCTTGGAAAACTACCCTAAGTTATCAAATGTATTTTTAAATTATTTTTGCTGTTATCACGAGGTTATTTTGGACCATATTCATAAATAAGTTTTATGATTAATGAATCGTAGATTTTGACCACTTGTTCGGGGGCAGAATTTAGAAAGGGAGAGCAGTGAATGTGCAATGATGTTTCACGCCACTAACATACCAAGTAGCTCAGTGGGACGTTGATTCGACAATAAAAATTGATTTTGATAAGATTGAAATATGTGGTTTGATTTTCCTTAGTGTCACGGATTTATCACCAGTGAAAAATCCGAAACCACTCTGATGGAATGGGATAACCCGCTGCACTAATATTACTGGAATATTAAACAATAGATACCTATAAATGGTACGAAAATAATATATAAATATGGTAGAGTTTTTGTCTTCCCCTACGCTTGGATAACTTGGACCAGAATAAAAGAAATAGTCATTTCCCTTACTAATATAATATATTGAATGACACAATACAGAGATGTTATTATATTAAAACAAAAAGGGTTTTCTAGTGCAAAATAAACCTTTAACACAGTAATTTATTATAATAAAAACGGTTTTTATTTCTTGAAAATGCCGATGATCACATGGCAGTACTACTAAGTGAAGACCAGTTAATAAAACTACCTCTTCTTTACATCTTATTGTTATTATTTAGATGTGCAAATCCATCAACGAATTTTCAATTTCTTCATTTTAGACTCCTCTTTGGATGCTTAGTTGTCGTTTATGGAAAGGAATCAAACAAAATTTCAATAACGCATTCCGAGTATGGAGCCAGTCGAGATATTCAGTTGTCAGTCGGATATATTATCCACAATTACATACAATATTTCAAACACAAAGTTTTTCCAAACGACCCTGGCCTTTTCGCGAATAGAACAGTGAACGTAAAATACAAACGCTTCAACACCCGAGTTGAAATCGACAATAATGTATGAGCTATATGTATGTATGACATTGCTGTGTTGACGGAATTCACAATAGGAAAATTCAATCAACAACTATGATGTTCGGTAGTGGATGGCCCAGTTGGGAGTACATGGATTTTCTCGATGGGCCGGTCATCATCGGGATATCAGGGCCGGAGAGGCAATGGGAAATGACCTAGCAGACTCCCTTCTCGTTCTGTTTGAAAAGTTATAAATGAAAAAAAAACTAAAATGAATGAATGAAAAGGATATCAGTAGTTATTTTGTGAAAAAATGACAAAGAATTTTGGTATATATGAACAGTATCAGTACAACAAAAAACCTTCAGGGACACATTATATCTTATGCCGACAACACTGTTATTATTTTCTCAAGGGACCCATAGCATGGAGTCTAGATAAAATCAGAAAATGAAATAAAAAAGATAAAAGTATTGCCCGATTAAAACCTTCTGCTGCTAAAAGCTAATGGAACAAATGAAATCACTATCACGATCAACCAAATGAAACATTTCTGAAGATACCTACACACATTAAATTGCTCTCAAACTATCTGACAATGCCCAACGATTAAAAGGAAAAAACAAACCAAAATATTTAGGACTTATAGTTGATCAAACATTTACGATGGGATGAGCACGCTTCGTATATGAGCAGGAGGATAAGGCAACTCATCCACAAATTGAGTTCTCTGAGAGATATCCTATCTCGTAAGAATATGCTCACCCCATATTACTCACTAACAGAGTCTTTTCTCAAGTATTACATAACAGCATGGGGAGGAAATGTTTTAGGAAGATTACAAACAATGCAAAACACTTTACTAATAGCTATTTGTATTACTAGGGAGGAAAGTGCCACTTCCGCAGGATGTAGTTTACTGCCCGACGCGAAGCGGAGGGCAGTAAACATCCAAAGGAGGAAAAGGCACTTTACTCCCATGTAATACATGTGATTTTTCCTCCTACCCACTAAATAAAACCTTTTTTTTATACAACCGCTTATATTACCAAAATATCCTTTTTCTCTTACCGAAGTAGCTTTTGACGCTTTCAGATCTCAACGCAAAGTTAACGTTTCCCGTGAAATGTCATTTTGTGACTTTGTTTGCAAATAGACCTATGCGAAGTATAGACAATACAGTCATGTGTATCTGAGAATCTGCGGTGGTGCATTGGCTAGCGTCTTGGGCTTGTAATCCGAAGGTCCCGGGTTCATCTCCTGGCAATTACAACTTTTTTTTTCAAGAACGTTATTTTACATTTTTCTTGTTAGTGATTTGAATTATTGGACATTTAGATAGCTTATACATTTCGGATTACTATTGAGTGATTTTCTCATAAGTAATGGTATGTGCCTATTTGAATGAAGTGTCGATAATTTTTTTTTCTAAGAGCTGCGCTTGTAGAAAAAATAATGTGTGTATTTCGAGCATAAAGTGTCATTGTCGTTCTCCAAAGATTAATCTCTTTATCGAGCAACAAACAATTACTTTGCGCTCTAAATACACAAATAGCTATTAAAGAACTAGAGTAGAAGTAACATTCATGTTTGATTTTTACCAGAATACAGGATATATAAGATGTTCTAGAAATTACGGAAACAACTAGATTATAATAGATTCACATGTTTCATCGTTTACAACTTACTTGAAATGAGGGGGAGGAAAAGTATGAGTTTCCTCCCTGGTTTGAGGGAGGAAAGTATGTGTACTTTCTATAGGAGTAGGAGGAAAAAATAATTTCCAAGAAGGTCCGATTATTCTCTACAAAAAAGCTTCATTAAGAAAACAACTAATTCAATATAGGAAGTCTTTAATCCTAATCATTTTTAATTTGTATATTTCACAACAAAGATTTGTACATTACTTTTATCCAAAACTTTTCGACTTATTACCACTAGAGTCCAGAAATATTGTAGATATTAAAAAATACAAAATTGCTATAAAATCATTTATACGCTGAAATCTCCATTCTCCAGAAACACGGAAAACCTAAACTGTTGACATCTCATTTCAAATATAGGATACCTAGCAAAACACAAACAATCACAAAATCAATATAATATAATCCAATACCGCAACCTGAGACATGAAAATCATTTGACAGCACCCAAACACAAACCTCCTTTTTTTCGTGGATCATTGTCATATACTATTTTCTGCTTGTATAACCATTTACCAAATTAAATAAAACTTCTCTCCTTGAAAACTTTTTAAAAAAATCAAAAAACTATCTGTTTGAATCCAATCACAAATTTATATTTTGATACCTCTGCTGAATCTTGTTTTTTCTCTCTTTTTCTACTATGTAATTTTTTTGTAGTTTTCAAAAAGTTCTAGTATCACTTCAGTATATTGTTATGTATACACATGTCTCTACGTATGCATGTGTGTTTACATGTGTATATATAAAATTGTTGGGATATTCACATTTACATTTTTTTTTATTTAATTCATTCTTGCCATGAGATTTCTATTGTTTTTCTAGACTGTAGGTATAATGTATTTCTTATTGTATTTCTATTAGTTTTATGAATTTTTTTTATGTGCTTCAATTATTATTTTGTTTGAATTTTGAAAGATAATTATATTTCATTACTTTTTTATTTTCAAGTTGTATAGAAGAGCAATATCTGCCATGTGCAATATCATGTGCAGATGTTGAATCCTGCTTTTTGACAGGATTTCGTTGCATCTCTGTATTTTGAAAGAAACTGTCAATAAAAACAATTATTATTATCATTGATAAAAAATTTTGATTGATTGATTGATTTGATTGATCAGCATTGTCACTGACTCGTTTAACCACGAAACACAAGTTCATTTGTTTCAAATGATACACGAACTCAAATTATATTCGAGAACTTCAACAGCACAAAACAACTTGGATTATGCAATGATTCACAAGAAAAAACTCAAATCTCAAAGTACTGACTTAAATCGATGTCTGTATCAATTCTTCCACATACTGGGTTTTTTTAAAGTAATAAAAAATGAAAGACCATCTTTTATTGAAATGCACTAAAAAGATAAATACCTACTTTTTGTTTACAAATTTTGCCCGGCAAGCTTTTCCATCTATTACTAATAGGAAGGCTCTGTAAAAAAAAGTATACACCCCAATGTCATTCAGACATCGGCACGTGCATCTTTTTGACTTGGGTGTAAAATGTAACGTGTATTCAAAATAACAAGTCACTACTTTTTAACCGTTGGGTATAGTTCCGTCGTAAAGAAACCATCCTGATCCAGGTCGTCATCATCAGATTATGGCATTATTAGATTAGATTAGATCTGTTTGAGAATTTCGTAAGCCTCAACACCCCGACCTTTTCAGATCCATTGTGTGTGCACTCGAAATCTCTATCTAACCCTGTTTTCGAAAATCTCTTGTGTCTGGGAGTTCTTGGGTTTTACTTCTTCCAGCTTAAGAAACGCTAGGAAATCATTATGATGAAGTTGCTACATGTTTCTGTATGTGAGTATATAAGTTTCTGGTCGAAATGATCATGAAATTTTTGTGAAAAGTCAAGATATCTGACCCCGAAAATTCCCACATATCAGGTTTGAATGATCGAGCAATGATTACAAAACACGTTCACCATCTTGAAGCCGCCATTTTTATTTCATAAATACTGAAGTGAAAATCATAATCTTCTACCCCGAAACCCTCCACAAACCTGCCAATTTTGAACAGAATCGACCCATAATCACATAACTATTGTGATATCTTGAAGCCGAGAACTCGAATAAACAAATATCAAAAGAAAAACTCATCATTTTCGACTACGACAACATTCACATACTGATTTTCAATCGAGGGGGAATCCGCTGTCTGAATCTTCGGTTTTTGGCAAGTACCATTTGGAAAACTTTTTTTTTTTTCATTGCAAAATTGTGATTTCCAACCGGTCTTCTCTGATCTTTCGAAATTCACGTTTCCATGGGTTGCAGATCTTTTTTTTAAACCCATGTCGTAAAACCCATGTATTATTCGAGTTAATACCTCGAATTCCCGACTAATGCCCAATAATTTTTGGCTAGTACCCCTACTTCCTGAATAATACCCAATAATTTTCAAGTAATACAACTAATACCCCTGCATCCCGAGTAATACCCAATAATTTCCAACTAAATCCTCTAATTCCCCACTAATACCCAACTAATACAGCTAATACCCAAAGCATGTACACCAAAATTCCCCTGAGGGCGGACCAGGATCGCAAAACTAGTCACCCTTCTTGGAGTCGCCAACTGGACTTGTTGAATTTTGATTAGAACCGAACGATACTTAAGAAACCTGTCTGCCATCTTGGAACCTCCATCTTGAAACTATAATATTTAATTCCTTAATTTCGACAAAAAGTTATGTTCACCAACCCCTTTTGTCATCAGTAAATACTAGCAGTTGTCTACGCTGGTATTACAAAAATTTTGGAACAATAAAGACGGATATACTGGTTTCGGCATCTAGCGGTGGGAAGGCAAACTCCAACTGACTAACTAACGACCCAACTTTCCTCTGGAATGTTACCTGGAATATATCCCGGAGTTAGGATTCACTTCTTATGTGAGATTTGGTTAAATTAAAGCATTCGCCACAAGATGGATAGATATTATATTTTTATGAAAAATTAGTTAATCAGTGATAGATATTTCAGGATATTTTGGAAATGATGCCATCCGGAGTTTTTTAACAAGAAAAGGAAAAAACTGTTATGTGCAGACAATGAGCGAGAAATTAGAAAAATAAGTTTTCAGTAGTGGGTAAAGGGGGGGAAAGGAAAAATGCAGAAAGGGAAAGGAAAAGTACATCAAATAATGATCAGATGCTGAAACATGAAATAATCTTTTAAACCACACACAGTTCAAATAAAAAATTTCGGCAGTGCGATAGTAACAAAATTTTTCCGCTTCATGGAATGGAAATAAACTCAACACCCAGTACAAAATCCTCCACAGCGATCATTGGTATAAACGTCAATTTGAAACCTATTCACAAGTACAGTTGAATATTTTTTGAAACTTGAAAATATGTATCGGTGCTTAGTTTTTGGTGTATTGTTGAAAAAACCTTTTTAAATGATTCAGGAAGAAGAATAAAAATTTCATTGGTAAACATTTCTTAACATTTTTAAACATTTTTTTTTAGTTCTGATGTGATATGGACCGTTTTGATATCAACCTAAGTGATTGCATAACTTTAATCATTGTTTATATAGAAGATAGTTAGTCAACCTTATGGAATTATAATTGGATAAAAATGGATAACTTCAGTGATCTGGCCTCCAAGTCATGTCGTAACTTGATTGAAACAATCAGGGTTTTTTGAAGGAACCTGCATTAAAATGACGTCAAATATTCATGTTTGTAACTAATCACACTAGATGACACTCGCGTTTGCGTCCAACACCAATTACACAGGCATTGACTAACTATCTTACTTCTATATAAACAATGCTTTAATATAGGAAAAAATTGTGTGTACATCTAGCGATATAAAGATAAACTACTACATAAAACAGGATTCGGCTGGACTCTTCGCCGAAATGTTTCCTGTAATTTCAAAGGACCGAGTGTATTCAGAACGTAAACTTCCTTGTGATTTCATGCAGTTCATACATTCGTTGAAATACAGCATCCCTGGAATACATTCTTGAGAGAATCAATCAATTCTCTTGATGCTTTTCAAAATGTTTTAACAAATGTCAAACGTATAAACTCGTCATTAGATAGTTGAAACATTGTTTATATAGAATATAGTTAGTCAACCTTATGGGATTATAATTGGATCAAAATGGATGCGACATGTAGATGGCGATAGTGAGCTCGCATCCAAGTCATGTCGTAACTTCAGTGATCTGGCCTCCAAGTCATGTCGTAACTTGATTGAAACAATGGAAAAGCATTAAAATCAGTGTTTTTTGAAGAAACCTGCATTAAAATGACGTCAAATATTCATGTTTGGAACTAATCACGCTAGATGACACTCGCGTTTCTGTCCAATACCTTTCCCACAGGCATTGACTATGTTCTATTTAAACAATGGTTGAAATCAAAGATCAAAGACACTCGTAAATACTATTAGATATAAAACAATGTTGCAACGTTATTTTTCAAACCCAAAATATACAGCTCAGTTCCCGATGAACTGAAACTGATCAACTCGCTAAGCAGTTTCAAAGAAAAACTGGATTTTGAACTTTCCTAGGTCATTTACTCATCTGTTGATAGATATAAAAAATCACTCATGAAATTTTGCAATAGAGTCACAAGACAGTTCTTCAGAGTTCTTTTCTCAGTTCCTTACCATAGTCTAGTTTAATTGTGTTATCTATAATGAAACAGTATTCATATAATAATTTTAGAATTGTAAAATATACATTTGAGTATGTGCTGTTTGTATACGTGTAACATTTTTCAATCTTTAGAATAAAAGATACATTATTATTATTATGACTATTTTATATTTATTATTTGAAATTGACTCAACATTAGACAAACGTTTTCAAGCCATAACAGATTATAAATAATGGCTGATACAAACCTAATACAGTACACAAAATTCAGAATTGCTCAACAAGTGGCAATTTCAATTGAAATATACCGAAAATTCAGTATATTAAAATAATTTATTAATGATAATAAACTTCTTTATTTTGAGAAATTATTACAATACATTGCATGTAGAGCAACCATTGAATAAAATAGGGTCAATCTCTCTAACACTTACATTTCTAAATATTCTTTTAATGTGTAAGGTTCCAGGTTTAATAACATAGTATATATTTCTTTTTTATATACAATAAGATTATTGATTATTTTGAGTTGTTCTGGCAATTTGTTGAAGCACTTGATGAAAGAGTACAAGCACCTTTTTCAATTACACTTAGTCTATGTATTGGATACTGTAGATTTACGTGTCTGGTTGTGTATGGTCCTCTCGCTTCAAATTGTGTGAATAAATGCTCATTTCTGAACAAAAATAACAGACATTCTTGAATGTATTTTGTTTTTCCTGAAGTAACCTCTACATGTCTCGTTGTACTTTAAATTTAGCATAATTCTCAATGCCCTTTTCTGAACTAAGAATACCTTTTCAATATCTCTACTATTGCCAAAACATATCAACCTATATCGTATTCTTGATTCAAAGTTAGCGTGATACACAATTTTCAGTGACTGGAAGTAAACATAATTTTTAATTACCCTAAGTGTGTAATAGATTTGACTCAGTTTCTTACAGAGTTGCTCAACCTGGGTATCCCAGCACAAAAAACTGTCAATATACCGGGTGACACAGCAGACATGTAGCAGCCTGTAGTTTTTTTTTATTTGAATAGATAAAAATTTGAAATTTGCGGAAGTTACGTAATCAATGATAGCGCTTCATTTGAATCTAACGACAACTTTTTTCAACCACCTGTTTGATCGGCATTAACTCCAACTTCTTTTTTTTTTAATGACACCCTGTATATTCATCTAGCCTATCTTATTTGTCTTGAAATTCTCTATTCAACCGTGTATCACAAAGTGGCATTCGTTTCTCAATTCGCAGATGAATTGCATTTTATTGAAAAACATCAAGTTGGCTGTTACCCGAATTCGATAATCTTTCGATGCTTGGTAGGCTTGGAAATCCAAAGATTATCAGTTAAACGATATAATTTCAGTTTTTTCCATACCTGATCACTACCTACCGATTGTCAATAATTTCTTTAATAAAAAGAAAAAACATCTGAAAATAACTCACAATAATGCGAAAACTGAGATAGGAACATATTTTTTCAATTTGGCTACTTGTGAAGAAACTATCTTTCTTTCTCTTTGGCCATGTAGCCATATCATGATCTTTCCATTTGGAAAATTGTTCTCCTGATCCACCAATTCACAAGTCTATCAGTCTAGATATTTGCAATTATATTTTGCCTAGTAGGCGCGGTGTACACAAAATGTTTTGTGTTTGACAGGTCAACATCATTTGATTGCAATGATTATCTCCGTCAGTTTTATGCTGATTGAAATTGCATCGTTTAATTGGATACTAAATATGTATTCAAAGAACGGAAAGGTCGATATGTTGTTGATATTCGGAGAGTGAAAGAGAAATTGTAGACAGGCTAAACAATTGTATATCGAAAGATTTCCGGAAAGACGCCACCCTCCTGATAGTTATTTCGCTAGAGTAAAAGAGCAGTTGAGAGCAGTTCTTTTTGAAAGTCTTCTAGCGATCTCTCGATTCACGCCGATTTCGTCCTCAATTTGTCTCAGTGATATCGTCGGATCTGCATGTACTATGGCCAAAACGTTTACTTTCATTTCCTCGTCGAAAATGTATTGGAGATTGTTTTGATTTTTCGTTTCTCTTCTGAACTGCTCTTCTACTCTAGCGAAATAATTATTAGGCGGATGGCGTCTTTCTGCAAATCTTTCGACATACAATTGTTCAGCCTGTCAACAATTTCTCTTGCACTCTCCGAATATCAACAATATATCGACCTTTTCATTCTTTGAATACATATTTAGTATCTAATTAAACGATGCAATTTTAATCAGCATAAAACTGACGGAGAAAATCAGTACAATCAAATGATGTTTACCTGTCAAACACAAAACATTATGTGTACACCGCCTACTAGGCAAAATATTATTGCAAATATCTAGACTAATAGATTTGTGAATTGGTGGCTCAGGGCAACAATTTTAATTTTATGTTTCCAAATGGAAAGATCATGATATGGCTACATGGCCAAAAAGAAAGACAGATAGTTCCTTCACAAGTAGCCAAATTGAAAAAAACATGTTCCTATCTCAGTTTTCGCAATATCGTGAATAATTTTCAGATGTTTTTTCTTTTTATTAAAGAAATTATTGACAATTTGTAGGAAGTGATGAGGAATGGAAAAAACTGAAATTATATCGTTTAACTGATACTCTTTGGATTTCCAAACCTACCAAGTATTGAAAGATTATCGAATTCGGGTAACAGCCAACTTGATGTTTCTCAATAAAATGCAATTCATCTGCGAATTGAGAAACGAATGCCACTTTATGATACATGGTTGAATAGAGAATTTCAATACAAATAAGATAGGCTGGATACAGGGTGTCATTCAAAAAAAAGAAGTTGGAAGTGTAGACTGCCGATCAAACAGGTAGTTGAAAAAAGTTATCGTTAGATTTAAATGAAGCGCTATCATTGATTACGTAACTTCTGCAAATTTCAAATCTTTATCTCTTCAAATAAAAAAACTACAGGCTGCTACATGTCTGCTGTGTCACCCGGTAGACCCCTAAGAACTTAGCGTGGTTACTAAGTGTTAAGTTCTTGTCACCTTACCAAATATCAGAAGGCATGTCAGTGCGAGTATAATTTGTTTTAAACAATACGACATTTGTTTTGTTTTCATTGAGAACCAGTCTGTTTTGTGTGAACCACGATTTGCCTCTTTCAAAGTCTACGGTTGCTTCCTTAGTTAGACTGATCATATCAGGAGCTGTGACTTACATATTTGTGTCATCAGCTTAATTTATCAACTTGCAAGTTTCATTAATTTTCATGATGTTTAAATCATTTACATAAATCAAAGATCCTGTTATACTGCCTTGCGGAATACCTATATTGGTTATATTTTCTGACGATTTTCCCTCACTCCTATCTTTTGTGATCTTAACAATTTGTTTCCTATCCTTCAAGCAGGATTCAAACCTCATTAGAGCAGGACCCCTTACTCCATAATCTTCCAACTTATTCAACAATATCTCATGATTTAAGCAATCATATGCCAATGAGTCTATTATATGCTGTATAAACTGAAAAATTGCTGTCTGGGTAGATTTTCCTTTCAAATAACCATGTTGAGAATTACTTATCATTTTACATGCAGTGAGAAAGTGGATCAGCCCAGACAACACAAGTAAATACATTGTACAACCAATGGACATCCAGCTTTGGATACCCTGGTCATCCATTGGATGTACAGCATTCTCCAATATATGTCCAATGGACATCCATTGGACGATACATGTCCGAAACATTGGACATACATTGGAAGTCCATTGGATACCCATCAGGACATCCGATGGATTTCCATTGGTGATCCAGTTTATGTCCATTCCAGTTGGAAGTCTATTGGATACCCATCAGACATACAATGGATATCCAGTGAAGATCCATTTCATATCCATTCCGAATGTAAGTTCATTGTATACCCATTAGACATTAATGGGTTTCCATTATAGATCCAATTCATGTCCATTCCAGTTGAAAGTCTATTGACATACAATGGATATCTACTGGACATCCACTGGACATCCAATTTATATCTAACTACCTAGCTAAGATTGAATAAAAAATAATATTTATAAAGTGTTCATTATTAAATGATTAATGATAGTTATAATTATACCTTACATAGTGTAACATAAAAGAAACCTAAACTAAATTTCAACGATTTACAGTATATCAAACAAAATAAAAATCACTTAGCATGGTTCTACTCGTAATTCATATGCATTTTAACTTTTGCTCTCCTCACATATTCCTTGATGGCATCCTCCACTGATTTCCTATCTGTATAAGTTGATATTTTTTCCGCTGCTTCTAGAAAACATTAAAAAATATTATATTCAGACTTGAAATGTACTTTCAAGAGAGGTTAGAAATTACAGAAATAATGCATGAGTACCAGTACACATTTCACAACAATATATCAGAATGGAAACAAAATGAAAACAAATGAAAACACTTACCCAAATCAGACGAAATAATGAGCTCTTCAGAATGTGTTCTGACCTCAGATAATCACACACTGTATTATTGTAGGTTTGTTTACGAACACCACCGATGGATGCTATGTGGATGATTTGACTGTAATACTGATATCCACCTTGATAACAGGATGAAAATACAGATTTTTATGCTGTGCTTTTTGATGCTGACACAGTAAATATTTCTCGTGAAAGGGTACGTTTTACACATTAAATGCTATAACTAAAATGGCGTCGCAATTAGCGACTTTGGCGAATTGCCGAATGGCATTCCCTCTTCTTTTCCCTTCAATTTTTTAATATATTCACTGACGTCACACGTCACTTGTCACTTTACGTCATGTCATGTGTGGACCGTGTGATCGTGCTGCAAGTACGCGGCGCCCTCGTCTTGGCACAGCTAGTAATTATGTAAATAAAAAATGTCTAATTTCACAACTTTCATAACTCGACAATGGATCTGATGCGTAGGTTGGAATAGGTTGATTTATAGTAATCGCCCTTCTTTTATCTATGAAATATTCATAAAAATGTCATGGGTTATTTTAAAAAGACCGCCATAATGAAACCGAGTGCAAGGTCAATTCTGACGCGGTGTTTGTTTTGTTATGTGGCTGAGGTTGAGCCATAGAGAAACGTAAACTTTATTGTTTTTTTTTTATTTGTGTACGCGTTGAGCTCATTCATTTAGTTTGTTCAAAGGCCGCGCGGCGTCACTTTAGAAAAATTAGAAAATAACTTTCCGTAAAATGAAGTACAAAAGGTTTATAACTGAGTTGCCCCTGATAAAACTTCATCTTATTCGTCAAAAAAATTTCCAATGGATAAGTAAAGGATATCCATTGGATGTACAAATTTAGATGCCCATTGTATCACTACGAAATGGATGTCCAATGTTTGTACAAATTTTGATGTCCATTGTACATCTACAAGATGGATATCCAATGGACGTCCAAGGACATCCGGCTACCTGATGGATACAAAATGGACATCCAATGGATGTATGTGTGTTGTCTGGGAGTCTATTACACATTGCAGTTTCGAAGATTTTCGAGAAAGCACACAATAAGCTAATTGGTCTATAGTTGTCAATCATTTTTGAGTCACCCTTATTTTTAAAAACAGGAATTATACAAGAAGTTTTCAGCAAATCAGGAAATATGCCAAACTTAAAGGAGTTGTTAATGATGTAGACTATTATAATTCCATATATGGGTAACCTTGTTACATTTTAAAATTCAGTACGTGAGCGAAGTTATTATATCCTGAAACAAAACTCGTCTTCTACTGTACTATATACTAAAGAGTATAGCCAATAAGTGTTGTAAGTATAGGTCTTAATTCATTTCAATCCTAGTAATCTCAAATTTGTATAGTTAATCTTTATATTTTTCCAAAGTCTTTCAAATCTATGAAAGATCAATATCTACAATGCTTTCCCAAAAAGAGTTATCACTCCGCATACGTATATAAGGCTTAGATGAAAAACCCTTTGAAGGGGGTTTCTAAAGTCTTATAGTACGTAACAAGAAAAATTGAAATTGTTCTCGAAACCAAGTTAAAACTCCTGATAAATCACTATTTCGTAATCCCACACTGTTATTTTGATTTAACGGAATTCAGATGACAATTGAAATGTTAATGTTAACAGCCTCCGGCAGTTAAGAAATGTCTTGTTCAAATATATTGTACCGGTTCAGTTTAAGAGCATTGCATTTCTTCCCCATTTGTTTGTTCCTCGAACAATCTTCACAACACCTACCCAACCAACCCTGTATATCCTATACGAGACGTACTTCGCCACATTGTTGATTGCCTAAAAGTCAACGCCACGATTAGCGATAAGTAATTACCAGCAAAGAAGGCTTCTGCGCTTGACAATTTTAACATGTTCAGTCGCCACCTTGATCAGTGAAGATAGGTTGATATCTGAGACTCACGCGATGTCAAAATGGTGTCGACCATGTTTATATTTTTATTTAAGGCCGTTTAAGAACTGAAGGTATGTTATAATATTCCTGTGGCTATATCATCCTCTCTCGTTCCTGAAAATAAACTTGAATTTTATTTCAGGCCTTCTTATTTTTCCTTTTACTGTTCGCCTTGTGAACACGATGATTTTATCCTGTTAGAATAACATAATGGCTTCCATGTATTTGATGTGAAATTTCCAAACTATGCCAGACTGTGGAAAATAAACTGAAATCTTGCTGAACGACGTACTACCCTGGGCATTAACCCCATTTAAATTTTGGATTAATATGGATGGTTAACCAATAAATTTAATACAACTCTTATTTTGGTATATGGAAGAATATCGAAAGAGGCCATTTTGTCGAACCGGCTGAAAGTTAGAATGATTTTCTGTGAGTACTACAATTAATTCTGATATTCCCCTTCCAAGAAGATAAGAGGTACCTATTTCACGGCGACACGCAGTATTATTTTATAGTGTTCATTATTCACTTATTGTTCAGGTCGAAGGTATATGCATATTATGTAAGAACTGCAATATCGGCCGATATTCCACTTCCCTCTCAGTTTTAGGCATTATTATTGGTGTTTGACTTCCCTGAAACATTGCCGCCTTGCGTTATACATATTTTTGCTATTGTATTTGGAGACTTGCCTTGTTGCCAAATTTTTGATACTTTATTGTTGATAACAATTTCCCATTCTCAGCACAAAGAAGTTCGTAACTTCAAGTAGATAAATTTAACTTTAATTTTAAGAGCCTTTAGCTCATTGACAAATAACTTTACCATGCAACTAATAAACTAACTTAGAGATAATTATTTGTTCAAGTCATTATATAATAACATTTTTCTATTGTTTAACTAACAAACTTTATTAGAGATAAATCTTCGAATTGCAACTAACTTACTAAGAGATAATAATTGTTCAAATCATTAAAAACAAATTTTCAATGTTCAACTAACAGGATAGAATTATAGTTACAAAATTTAACTGTGTATATTTTTTGTTTTGTCACTCCCATCATTCCTAGTTTGTTACTGGGTGGCGCCCCGCCTACTCATATTACTTCTTATTAATAATTTCATAAAATCTCTATTGAACCCACGCCATCTCTGCGACTGTTAGGCTGTCGCGCTGGTGGAACTTTTCCATCTTGGTAACGCCACAATATTTTTCAAAACTTCACTCTGCTAACAATAACGATCATTACAAAAATACTAACTATTTATGAATTTGAAAAGTAATTTGACAACTGCTATTATTTGAAATTTCTATTTCATCGATGAGAGATTTACCATCTATAGCACCAGTATTTGAACTTGTTGTCGGTGTGGCCTCATTACTATAAAAAAGTTGTCTCGTTATCTTCATTCTCTTTAAAACTGAATTTTCAACATACGACTCCGCCACCGCAGAGGAGTTCCAACCTCCAAGTTCTTTTACCGATAGTAGATCGCCATCATTTTCAACAACCATAGTACCCGAGGATCTGCGAAACGAGGGCCCTGTGTAGAGCTGAGAATTTTCCAATTTTTAGAATGCTCTAATAGTATGAATGCTCACAACCTGTTTTTTTATTTACCATTTCTATAACCACTGAAGATTCGCCGATTTTCCAAAGTTGTTGGCCGCAAATCTACTCATTTTTGGTATAAACCATTAGGCATCAAAAGGAGGTCCTTCTTTGGGAATTACAAGTACCGTTATTTTTGTTTTTAGTATACCTCAATGTAACCAAAACTCTGGTACTAGTGCTTTCAAAATCATCCACAGTCAGCTTAACAAGTTCGTCACGTCTACAGGCGCCAAAAATGCCACAAATTAATAAAACTTTTCCCAGTAACCAAGTGTGATCATCTGCCTCCAACAAAAACTTAGTTACTTCTTCTTCAGACAAAATTTTTGCTTTCTTTGGTGTGTATCCATGAGACTTTCGTCTCAAGAACAAAAATAATTTTTAGAATATGATAATACCATTTCTGTAGGTAATACTCTAAAATGGTGTACGATTTGAAATAACTTACCTTGAAATATCAATATTGTCATAAACTTTCAAAGCAAGTTTCAACATTAAAATCTTGATCTACAGAGAGTTAGGAGAATAATCCTCTGATTTTCCTTTCGTATAGGCTAATAAAACATCTTCACTAACCACCTTTACATTCTTGCTTTCACGCCACTCTTCTAAATTTTCATATTCTTTTTGATATTGCTCTTGAGTTATTTTCGGCAGTAAATCAACACTCGCTGCACATGATTCTCCCAATATTTCTAAAGAAATTTGATTTTTGTTTGAATGTTTTAGACGATGTAGTAACTTGATTACTTATATTTCGGACGTCCATCATCTTAATGGTTGAAAGATTTCTATCTCTTTCAAAATTTTCACAACGTTTCAATTGCTTGAATCCGCAATCGTCTTCTGGTGAATAATGATAAAATCAGATGCTACGCGACCTTTTATAGTTCTATGATCAAAGTGTAATTACGCGCGGTCTTGTGGCGAGCGTGGTTTCGCGCTTTTTCTCCTTCCAAAACGGTCCATGAGCGGTTTCCATACGTTCTTAATTTCCTCGCTTGGTTGACTGAAGGCACTATTGGCTTCTATATAGGTGGTTTCCATAAATTTCCGTTTGAACCAATGTTCCTCTCTATGAAGAACACTAGCTTCGTCCCATAGAATTTGGTGGTGTTTTGTCCAGGCGTGGTCAGCAATTCTCGATTTCGAGTCCTCGTTGAGTCCACTTTTTGTGTTCGGCTATTCTTACTGATAATGGCCTCTTGGTCTCTCCGATATGGGAATCTCCACATTCACATGGGACTTTGTAAATACAGTTTTTGCTGGATTCTGTTGTGTTCTCTGGTTTCGTCTTGTTGAGGAAGCTTCGTAAGGTACTGCCGGATTGAAAGCAACTCTAGATGATGTATTTATTTCCGTTCCTTCTGATCTTCTCGGAGATACCCCTGATATAGGAAAGAATGAGAACGGGGTTTTTTGGTGTTTCTTCGGTTGTCTTGGTCTTTTCGAGTTGTTTCCGAACTTCTCCATCAACTTGGGAGAAGAAACTGCTCTTTTCTTGAAAGTATGAGTTGAAACAGGAAACTACAAACTCTTACAGAAGGATCCAACATCTTCGATAGAAAGGAAAATCTACAGTTCTCTGACGAAGTACAAAACCTTTATTCCAGACAAAGAACGGACACATTTGACACCACATTACAGTAAACCTCCTCATCTCTACGGTCTTCCGAAAATTCACAAACCTGACATGCCATTGAGACCAATCACCAGCTCCCGTAACTCATCGACCTATAACCTGGTGAAATACCTCCTACCGATACAGGGTACTAGCAGTTCGTTCGTCAAGAATTCTAAACGCTTCGTGGACATTATCAAAGATGTTGAACTAGGGCCTGAAGATCGTTTCATCAGCTTTGACTTGGAGAGCATTTAAAACAATGTCCCCATAGAAGAATCCCTTAACATCATCAAGAGGAAACTGGAAGAAGACATCCAGCTTCACGAAAGGACTGACCTCCCCGTAAAAGTGATATTGGAACTACTGCAGTGCTGCCTACACAACTCATACTTTTCTTTTCCCAAGTTGATGGATTGCCGATGGGATCTTCTCTCTCTCCAGTAATCGCCAACATTTACATGGAGTGGTTCGAGGAATTGGCTATCAGAGAGGCAAAATACAAACCGAAACTAAGGCTAAGATACGTAGACGACACCTTCATCATTTGGAACCATAGAGATGAACACCTTGGGGAATTCTTCGCCAGAATGAATAACGTGAGGTATTCAATCCCTATCGTTTCTCGATGTGAAAGCTGAAAGAACAGACACTGGAATCCTCACCTCTGTTTACAGGAAGAAGACACACACAGGACAGTACCTCAACTACGGCTCTAATCACCCAAACTCCACAAAGAAGGGAACCGTAAGAACATTGGTGGAGAGAGCAATGTCTATTTGCAACAACCAGGAGTCATTGAAGGCGGAAATTAACCACATCAAAAAAGACCTACGCCGAAACGGATACTCCGAGAAACTCATAGGAGAAGTTCGGAAACAACTCGAAAAGACCAAGACAACCGAAGAAACACCACAAAACCCCGTTCTCATTCTTCCCTATATCAGGGGTATCTCCGAGAAGATCAGAAGGATCGGAAATAAATACAACATCAAGAGTTGCTTTCAATCCGGCAGTACCTTACGAATCTTCCTCACCAAGACGAAACCAGAGAACACAACAGAATCCAGCAAAAACTGTATTTACAAAGTCCCATGTGAATGTGGAAATTCCTATATCGGAGAGACCAAGAGGCCATTATCAGTAAGAATAGGCGAACACAAAAAGTGGACTCAACGAGGGGAAACATCAAAATCGGGAATTGCTGACCACGCCTGGACAAAACACCACCGAAGTCTTTGGGACGAAGCTAGTGTTCTTCATAGAGAGGAACATAGGTTCAAACGGAAATTTATGGAAACCACCTATATAGAAGCCAATAGTGCCTTCAGTCAACCAAGCGTGGAAATTAAAAACGTATGGAAACCGCTCATAGACCGTTTTGGAGGGAGAAAAAGCGCGAAACCACGCGCGCCACAAGACCGCGCGTAATTACACCGTGATTTCACTTTAATTATAGACCTATAAAAGGTCGCCTGGCATCTGATTTTGTCATTATTCACCAGAAGACGATTGCGGATTTAAGCAATTGAAACGCTGTGAAAAATTTGAAAGAGATAGAAATCTTTCAACCATTAAGATGATGGACGTCCGAAATATAAGTAATCAAATTTGATTTTGTTCCACCATTTTTTCAATTTCATCCATGGTCGTTGTTACAGCAAACTCGCGAACACAAAAAAGTGACGTTGTATATAATATTGTTGTGATATTGTTAAGCTGTTCCATAACAACACGATGTGTGATTTTTCTGTAGAATTACGAGGTACTTGTTTTGTTCTTTCCTCGGAATCAAAATGTAATCATTCAGCAGGATTACGAAAAGTTTTGAACGACACACGGCCGATACGCAAATAACGGATTACAATTTTCAACCTCATCCGTTATTTGCTACATATCGGCCTTATTTTCGGTCATTCACTATTTCTGAAGCAAGCCCAGTACAAATTCTGAACAAAAACGACTCTCCAATCATCCTAGTAATGAAGAGCATAACTATTCCAGTAGTGAGGAGTATGCATATACAATAGGGTATGAATACTCAATGAATGGCCGCTGCAAGGAAATTAGTTTTCGTCTGGATATCTGGCGTCTTGATGAACTTTATAATCGTAGAACGGTTCGAACAAAACATTGTAAGTGAACCAGTGCCTGCTGGATGTTGACGTATTTGATGGAAGTGACAATATTGACAGTTATTTTTTCGATCCTGTATTTTGGAGTACGTGATGGGACAGCAATTCTTGATAAATGGGATAGAATGGAGGAGGTGAAGAGTCTGTGAGTACAGAATTGTAAATATTAATAATGATAATAAAGGCTTTGATTGGTAAAAAGAGAAAATTAAAACAAATGAATGCTCGGAACTTGAGTAGCTTGGAAGTTGAGGAGCTTGGAAGTTGATGGGCCTAGAATTGTAGGGGTTTGAATACAACGACTCAACTGATATCTTCTCTTTCTTAAAATCTGTTGTATTTTTCGAATTTTAGGTGATTTTAGAAAAAAAATTGAAAATTTTTCATTTTTGTGTAAAGTTGCCCAGACTATTGATATTACGGAAAAAAATGTAATCACATCTTTCGAAGACTTTCATGAGCTGATCAAGAAAGATGTTCTGTAAAATTTGAAAATCTGTCGCCACCTTTGAGTTTTTGATAGTTAAAAAATTACCATTTTTCAGAAAATTGGAAAACTTCATCTTCACTTTTATTAGATATGTTCAAGGACATCAGAACTGACTTCACATAAATTTTCGATATCTTGTTTCCTTTTCTTGTTATTGTGGCTACAAATTTTGTTTATATTTCTTCAAATATTCTCAACTTTTCAATAGAGTTGGAGAAAAACGGTTTGAAAGTACCAGTGTGGCTTGTCTATTCAATGCAATTTTAGGATTTTCATTTGTTTCATTAGTAAGGTCAATATCTCGATTTTTCATTTTTTAACACGTTGACTGCCATGTCGGTCCATGAGACCGAGGAAAAATTATTCTGGTGAGCCACCTCGGTCTCATAGACCGAGGTTGAGGTTGATACAACAGGCCAACTCGGCCTATAGGACCGAGCCAATTGAACTGTTCTTGAAGCCATCGGTCTAAATTACTGTCGATAATATCGCGAAAACAGACCGAGACGGCTTCAGTAACAAGTTTGCGTTGCAAACTGTTCTCATTCGACGCACAGACCGAGTCGGCGTGGCAGACAAATCAGTAAAAACAACGAATTTTTGGAAGATGCAAGGGTGTATACTTGAAGAGCGCCGACTCGGTCTATAAGACCGAGCTGAATTTTTTAAATTTTTTGAACTCGGAGTCTCAATTTCCGAAAAATTCAACGATATACTATCTTCTGTAGGCTGTACCTACATAGAGTCCATAATGGTTTCTGAGACAAAATTTTCGATTTTGCTTCGGCAGTCAACGTGTTAAAGATATTTCCCGGAATATTGATTTTACGAAAAAAATTGTTTAACATTTTTTGTAGATTTTCTTAAGACAGTCAAAAAAATGTGGTAAATTGGAAAAATGTAAGCCGTTTCCTAAATATATTGAATTTTCCTAAATTTTTGTTTTTTGTTTGATCTTTTTTAATTTATCTCAGTTTTCCGATAATTTAAGTGAACTTTTTGACAAGGTATGATTTGCTGGTTTACTTTTTGTTCGAAATTCAGTTTAAATCATTTCTTGCTTCTGTTTTAGAATCGGAAAATTGCTCGGAAAACCCAGTTATCATTATCCGATCATTCTCAATAACTATGCGCTTTTGAAGAACATATTAAAGTTCATCTCCATATGAAAGGGGTCAGTTCACTTCCTGAACCTTTATCAAGGCAAGTAAGAAGGTCAAAAAAGCGGAAAAACCCCGTAAAAATTTTCCAGATATACCGATTGCAGAAAAACCTGACGAATCCCCGAGTTATTAGGATGATTCATATATCAAAGCGATTTCACCAAGAGTTTGTGAATGCGAGTGGTTTGAAATGCCACCGACAGACAGCCAGACATTTGTGGTTTTTTTCTTCCTTCATTTTTCTTTACCTTTATCTATTTTCTATTTTCAAATAACTTTTTCTCTACCTCTTTTAATAAGAAAGTTAGTGCCCTCCTGTAGGTGATTTCGTTTTATTAGGGTTGAAATATCTTTACTTTCATAAGAATAATTTTTATTTTTGAATCATCACTCTATCTCTTCAAATAAAAAATCCCGCAGTGTATTTTCGCTATTTGGAAGACAAAAGTTTACTTTTTCCTATAGTTTCCTCGTCAATATTTCGATTTTTTCAAATTTATCCCGGACTATTGATATAAGAGAAAAAAATTCGAAAATTTTGTATATTTTTTGAGGAGACCCAGGAAGGACATCATATCGGCTGAATCTTGGTTCCATATTGGGCCAATATAGATATATTGTAAATAAAAAAATGATATTGGTCCAATATGGGTCAATATTCAAAAAACAATATTAAATTAATAATATTGGTGGAATATTGGTTGAACCTGTTTTGAATGTAGATTGTCACAGGTAATATTGGTTTAATAATTTCTACCAATATCGATAATACAATATTGTCTATATATTGTTTTCCACATCTAGAATAAATATTGCAATCCCAATATTCCAGTCATATCGATTTTAGGTATTAAAAACTATATTGTATTTCCAAGTTTGATAGCACATTGGATGAACATCATTTCAACTTTATTCAACAAATTGTACTAACTCATATTTACCAATATCGATAAAACAATATTGTCTTCATATTGTTTTCCACATCTAGAATGAATATTGCAATCCCAATATTCATCTCATATCGATTCTAGGAATAAAAACTATATTGTATATCCAAATGTGATTACACATTGGTTGAATATTATTTCGCCAATATTCCACAAATCTTATTAATTAATATTGGGTCAATATTGGTTCAATAATATTTACCGATATCGTTAAAACAATATTGTCTCCATATTGTTTCCCACATCTAGATTAAGATTGATTTTGAATATTGACCGAATATTCAATGAAACATATTAAAATTATATCATGAAAATCCGCTAGGTGGCTCTACATATAGAACGTCGTCTAAAACTTACGGAAATATATTAAATACTTCCCATAATATATTTTCAAGACAGCTTACTCAGTGGGTTTGGCGATCAAAAGGCAGACTCTGCTGAGACCTTGATCAACTAAAAGACATTCAATAATTTACCAAGGTATATTCACTTCCACCAATATATCCAAATGATGTTGTACCAATATCGATGAATGTTTTGAGGCTATTATTGCTTCAAGAATATTTCACCAATGCTATTTTTGAAATGTCTAAACAATGTTCGATCAATATCGCAAAATGTTCACATTTTACTTCTCGACAATATAACGTTTGAATATTGTGCCAATATTGTACCAGCAATATTGTACCAATATCTACGACTATTTTGAGGCCAATATGGCATCGAGAATATTGCGCCAATATTACTGAAGTAATATTGGACCAATATCGCCGAATGTTCAGATTTGTTTTCTCGCCAATATTGCATTTCAAATATTTCGCCAATATGTTCACAATATTGTACCAATATTTTACCAATATAGGTGTGCTACTTGGGGATTTCCTGGTAAATTGGGAAAATATTGATTATTTCCGAGATATTTTGTATTTTCCAAAATTCAAAGTTTTCTCAGTATTCCGGTCATTGTAGTAAACATTTTGAAATATTGTGATTTGTTGGTTTGAGCCCTACCTATTGCATTGCTCGAAATTTAGTTTAAATCATTGATGTTTTTTTTTTGACTTAGTATATCGACATTTATCGCCAAATTTCCCGGAAAACCAGGTTGTCATTTTCCGATCCGTATAAAAAATACACACTTCTGTAGAATAAATTGAAGGATATATTCAACAAATATGAAAGAGATCAAATTAATTCGTGAACCTGTATCGAGAGGAGTAGAAACTTAAAAAAAGCGGAAAAATACCTATGAAAATTTACCGAGTTTTCCGATGGCCAAATTAAAAATACTTACAAATAATATCCTTGAGTTATTGAGACGATTCAAATTTCAAAGCGATATCTCCGTGGTTTCTGAAAATATAGCGTTTTGAACTACCACGACAGAGGTCTAGACATTTTTTTTCAATATATTAATTTTTTTAGTCCTCCTATTTTTCTATTGAGATTATTCATCGATTTTCAGCCATCCTAGTTCATTCTGAGGACCAGATATATGAACTCGTCTGTCTATTCCATAAATTAGACGAAGGCAAGAGATCTAGACAAGATGAACGCATTTCATAGATCTTTTTCAAAATGGCAGGTCCATATATAATATTAAGTATCGTCGGTCCCACGAAAAACTCACGAGTGTGCTATTTATTAGGTTGTCTACTGTGAACGATAGTGGAAACTTACCAAGGTTTTCAAAGCAAGAAGGCGGAATATTCTTGAAACTTGTTATTCGAAATGACAAATTTGCACATTTGTGGTTTTGGCATGGTACCGACGATATAATGTCACCATAGTTTAGGTGGAAATGAAAAAGGGATTCAACTATGGAGAATCAACGAGCATATCTGTTGTATATTGTGATTGAATAGATATGATTTTTGAATCAACAAACCCAATAGGACAGCTTGAAAGGTCCCTCAATCCAATGGAAAAATAAATGCTAAGATTAGACGGAATTCTACTATGATTACATTCATATTATAATAGCCATATCACATCCGTGGTTGATGTGTCCACAGTCTGAACTTAATAACCACAAAAGCACAGGTCCTGATGGAATTCCTCCTACTTTTTTAAAAATGTTTAGCTCCATTTTGTTTCGTCCACTTTTCTAAATATTTGATAAGTCTCTTGGCTGAATTTCCCAATCACTGAAAAACCTCATATGTCACTCCAATATCTGGTCGACTATCTGACGTAAGTAATTATGGTCCCTTTTCTATTCTCAGCGTAATCCTTAAAGTTTTTGAGAGCATCATTGCTGATTACCTTACGACTGCTACTCAATTTTAGGGACACAACAATTTGGATTCATATCCATAATGTCAGCGGAGTTGGCTCTGATTACATAATACAGGTAAGTTGATTTTTTGTCAGGTGCTCTGGAAAGGGGTTCACAAGTTGACTCTGCGTACACTGATCTTTCTAAAGCTTTCGACAGAGTTAATTAAGGGATTTACCAACTTTGTTTATACGGAGTTGATGGGCTTATATTGTAGTGGCTAAAGAGCTATCTCACAGACAGAATACAATTTGTTAGGGTTAATCATTACTATTATCATGCCATCGCAGTAACCTCGGGTGTTCCACAAGGGTCTCATATCATTTACCCTTTTTATTAATGATCCAATTTGCTGTTTCCAAGACAGCAAAGCTTTGCTATCCGCTGTGAACTTAAAATGTTTTGAAATAATTAAACTATGAAGAACAAAGTCTTCAGCCAAGCTAGCATAGAAATCCGTAATGTGTGGAAACCCTTAATTAGTGGATCAATTGAAATTGCGATGAGAATTAACAATGCTGCACCGGAGGGGCCTGGCACTGTAATTAACAAGCTTACCTGAATACCGCCAAATTACCCCTAGGCTAATGACACAAAATTATCCACAGCATATATAAGAAGTATCCTTGAGATTGTCGCATTATACACTTGATAACGACTGTTGAAACGTCGTGATTAAAAATTGCAGAGAATTGAATTTTTCTTTGTTCTTTCTTAGACAATGAAAGTCCAGAATAACCTTACTCAATTAAAAGTGAGGCTGATACATTTAGTCTACAAAATTATAAAAATAGCCCATGTAACTGGTGTACGCAAAATAGAATCTGTTTAAATGCATTCAAGTGCCATTTTCTTAGTTTTCATCGAATACATCACCCAATCACTTTTGAATGTAGTATAAATATATAAATTCATCAAAAATTAAATGAATAATTATTTATTCATTAATTCTCATATTTATTTTCTTATCCAATTGGACAATAAATATTGCATGTTGAAAAAGCCATCAATAGCGTACATGCATTTCTGGTTTTAAAATATACAACTTGAATAAGATAGATTATGAGTGCAACAAGATAAACCCCAGAAGCACCCTGTAGCTTTTGAAATGTATCCCACTCCTGAGAAGACATCTGATATTGCTCGGATGCTGACTGACGCCACTGAGTCCAGCATGTATCGATTCTTGATAAACAGACCTTCTGAATAGCTGCTATTTGAAATGAGTTAAATGATCACGATAATTTCTGGGATTGTAGTAATCTGTAGGATTGTAGATGAAGTAGATAAATTGAATTAAAAATCGAAGGAAGCAAGTTTTCAAGAATATTACAAAACATCAGAAGTGAATTGTCATTTTTGTATTTATCAAATTTAGGATTTGTACTGTTACTCACTGATGATATTACAAAATTCAATGTTCCCATTTCAAAATATGGTCAAAAGTAAAAAAGTACGATTTTATTTGTTCCGGTCATACCCAATCAATGAGATAAGAAAATTTTAGGTTAAAGACTGGTCTGATCCTTTATCCGATAGAACCTTTCCTTTCATGAAGCCAAGAACAAATCATGATCTCATGCGTTTTTTTTCCTTCCTCGGATGCTGGTCCTTTCACCAGCTACACCTCAGCCTCTTGGGCTTTTTGTGTTTTCCGTGTTTGTTTTACAGCACCCACTCCGTAACTCTGGTCCCCTGTACCAGTCTGTACAGGTTCTTCACCGGTTGGCTGTTGTATTCTTCGGGAGTTAAATTGGGTTTCCCGAAAATTGCCTGTCGCTTGCGGTCTAATGCCTCGCATTCTTGATTCCTGCTCAGCTTGAGTCTTCAGTTTTGTGTTTTGACGGTTATTTTTTTCGTGGTGCATGAGGGGGGCTTCGTGCCACCTCTCCTTTTGTTTTCGCTTGACCCAGTCCCCAATGCATTTATTGTGTCCTGGAACCCACATCAAAGTTAATTTGTTGCGTTCTGTGAGAACTCTGAGTTCTTCTCGGCATTCCCATACCAGTCTTGATGTTCCTTTCAGTGACGCCTGGCTATCGGTACATATTTTGATCCGTGCAATGCGTTAGTATATTCTGGAGCTTCCACTTCTTGATTTTTTCTCCATTCAAAATAATGTGTTAACCAACTTCCATACCAACAGAGATACTTACAAAATAATAGTCGAGAATTTTCCTATAACTTTTCAGAATTGAATGTGGGGAACTTTCAGAAGAAATATTAATTATCTGGAAGATATGGCAAGGATCAGTGATTTTGGTTCTTTTATGGGGACAGCAAGAAAGAACTCTAATTTTTCTTTTGTAGCACACTCGTTCATGAGTGGTTCTCAAGTAATTGATTTTTTCTCAATAAAATTTCGAATTAAAATAAATTTCCCGATTGAAAAGGAGAAACATAACTGAGTCAGGTTTGATCTTCGCCATCTACTATTCTTTCATGTTCCTTTCCTCTTTTCGACATTTATTCTGTCACTTGGCTGCGGACGTTCAGCTCAAAATTAGTTCCCACCATTTGATGAGAGTTCTGTGTGAGCTAGGGAAAACGGAGCCCTATCCTTTCAACGTGTGATGCCATGCATGAGACCGATGAGGACCATGCTTTGAACTCATGACCCCTTGCTTGAGAAGTGAACGCTTTACCAGCTCGACCACCACCGTCCATATCGGAAGACAGAGGAAACAACAAGGAGTTTATATCTAGGCAAAATTTTCATATAAATACAATTATTGATCTGAATAGTGATGGTGAATATTTGTATTCAATTTATAATTCATTCGATTTTTAGGGTAGGAATGTGGTCCTATCAAATCGGAGCCAAACTGACAGAGCTGAGCAAGGAAATGATTCAAGAAGAAACAGTCAGAGAGGTGAGACCGATAGACTCAATATTTCTTTATGGAAATATCAGTTCCTCCTCTTTTTATATACTACCATTCATGTATTAATTTTCAGAGCTTCAGGTGTCTAGAAACTAATCTAGTAAAGGAAGATGCTACAATCCTTGTTCATGAGATAGCGATGGATATACGAACGATGATGGATTCTAAGGCACATGCCGTGAGGGTAAGTGAACTGCTTGTGAAGGAATACATTGATTCAAATAATATTCAACATTTTATACCAAAAGATTGAATGATGTACAAATTAGACTCATAGATAGATAATACAGTGGTTTTGGAATAGTAACAGAAGTTTGTCAACGCAGTCACTGCATCAGGAATCCAATATTATTATGACCAGAAACATTTACGCTTACTTGTGCTTGATCTGGGTTTTCAAACTGAAAAACTGTTCTTCTGTAAATCACACACGATCCACCAGATTCACTGGAAATCTATCAGTTCAGGTGCCCTTCCTGAGAAAAGATCACCCCCAGAGAAATATATCTTTCTATAGGCGTACATAACTCAACAAAAAAAGAATACATTGAACTACTACAAACGTGCTATCAAGGAGATGATGGGACAAAATATGTATGATAAAATATTCGAATAGTAATTACAAAAAAAGTGCATCTGTTCTATGATCACCAACCTATTCATAAATCATTCCAAAAGTTGAATCGAAAACATTTTTGATAAAAATAATAATTGCTAGATAGAGAAGATGAATTCATCTAATAAAATAAATATGACTGTAAACAAGTAGATAAGAATTGCCATTCATTGAAGAAAATTGACGGATATGAAATGGAAATACAAGCTGTGGAATCTTAGTTGATGTTGATGTCATCTGGTTTTCTGGAAGTCGTTTTATCTGATTTTATTATTTGTTTATAAAATTATATGAATAAATTTGCAATTGTGCCTTATTTTTCAGAATATAGCCGACTACGCAGAATTCCTATCTTACCACAGGAGTGATAAACCTATTTTCAAAAATTCTACATACTATTTCTATAATGCGGACAATTTGACTAATACAGAGAATGATATGGAAAAGGATACCACACTGTTTGAGGAAATTCTGAATGTAATTTGATTGTAATTTCATCTATGGGTTTCATTGGCGGCCTCCCTTTCCTCCAACATTCGTGAAAAAACTGAGAAAAACTGATGGGATCAAAAATCACAAAAATGTGCTTCTTTGAATCCTAGAGTCCTAAAGTGGATGACGATTTGGTAAAAGGTTTCATTTTGACGAACCATTTGTCATGAATTCGTGGATTGATCATTGAGGAATACTAACAATGTCGTGTTGTTTTCATTTTCCATTGTATTCATTTTTTTATCAATCTCGACCGAGTGGGTCAAGTTAATACTGACAATGATTATCCAAACTACTGCCGCTCCATGTGAAATTCAATAGGTTTCTTCAGTTTCAGCGAATATTTCCCCCTCATAGTCTCATATATAGGAAAGACAAAACAATATTCATTTATTCGTGAAATATTCCTATGAATTACACTCGTACATGAAAATTATCAATAATTTTAAATTCGAGACTGTTATCTTCGGACTGTTATCTTGATACTATTATCTTGAGATTTTCTTTCTCTCTATTAGTCTACTTTCAATAGATTGCGTATCACTTCTGCTTTCGCTAGCATCGAGACTCAAAAGTCTGTAATATCCTAAGTCTCAAGTCATCTGCATGTAGACTGGTGAAAAATATACCAAAACATTTACCCTACCCCAAATATAAAAGTCTGAATGGGTGAGATCTGGAGATCTTGCAGGCCACAGAAATGGTCCTCCATTTCCATCTGGTACCATGAACGTGCAGGTCTAGCCATTGGCGAACTTTTAAAATATACTTTTACCGCGTTTTGAAGAATTTCTAAGTATCAATAGCTGTTCAAGTTTCCATTGTACGAGGATGTATTGATATCTAGTTAGCCTAGACCAGTTCCCTGCATAAACAAAACATTGCGTACCATAGCAACGAACACTAACCTATAAGAAGTGTCAGTGTAAAGTTTGACGTCAAAAAAGTAAACCAGAGTTACGCAATAAATTAAAAGAAAAAACATGTCCACCGAAATTGTGAAAATCGAAAAATTCGAGTATCGAGCCATCATCAAGTACCTGTATTTAAAAGGGTTAAGAGGTAAGCAGATTTACGAAGATATGCTTAATACTCTTGGTGATCAATGTCCTTCGTAATGTCCTTCGTAAGCGACCGTGAAAAATTGGACTGCAAGCTTCGAAAGAAAATTTTCTATTGAAGATGATGACCGATCGGGAAGGCCAGTTTCTGTGTCAGTCCCCGAAATTATCGATGCAGTTCATGACATGATTTTAACATACCGTCAAATTGGGCTAAAACGGATATCTGAAGCACTGAATATTTCATAAGAACGCGTTCATCATATAGTTCACGTCAATTTGGACATGGGAAAAATTGCTGCAAAAAGGATCCCTAAATGTTTGAATGTTGACCAAAAGCGTGCAAGGGTAGTAGCATCGCGTTCGATCTGTGCTCGATTTGAAAACGATGTAAACTTCTTACACCGAATTGTTACTATGGATGAGACCTGGGTACATTTCTAGGATCCAGAAACAAAGCAACAATCGATGGAATGGCGACACTCCGGTTCTCCAAGACCTAAGAAGTTTCGTGTCCAAAAATCTGCTGGAAAAGTTCTTGCTTCAGTTTTTTGGGATTGCCATGCAGTAATCATGATTGATTTCTTGGACTAAGGTAGAAGAATAACTGGAGATTACTATTCAACATTACTGAACACTCTACGGGAAAAAATCAAAGAGAAAAGAGGCTGAAAGCTATCCAAAGGTGTTTTGTTTTTGCAGGACAACGCCCCTGCACACAAATCTTATGTTGCCATGCAAAAAATTCGTGATTTAGGGTTTGAATTACTAGAACACCCCCCTTATTCACCAGATTTGGCTCCGTCCGCCTATCATCTCTTTTCTCAACTGAAGAGTTCAAAAGGTAGTAACTTTTCTTCCAACGAGGAGGTACTAAAAGCTGTGGAGGTCTGGTTTGCAGAGCAAGAACAAAAAATTTTTTTGAAAGTTCTAGAGACGTTGCAGGTTCGCTGTAATAGATGTATCCAATTAAGAGGAGAATATGTTGAGTAACAAAATATTTTGACATTGAAATTTTGTTTGGTTCTATAGCAGGCTAAGAATTTTTCAATATATCCTCGTAAATAACCGAACATAACACATGTTTCCGAAATTGTACCTAATTTTCAACTTCGAGAACTAAGGGGGAAGTCAGCTCAATTTTTGCAATCTCATGAATTTAAAAGGGTGTAGCTTATGGCGTTGTGAAATGATTTCCATTGCAGAGTATGAAAATCCCAATTCCAAAGACGCCGTTCGTATTGAGGCTTCAAGGGTGTAATTGAAAATATCCGAAAATAGTAATTTGATTATCTCTATTGCCGGTTAGTGGTTTAGCTCTTGTAATGGGTCCAGCCACTTTCTCAAAACGTATAAAATTATTTTTCAATCGTGATAAGTTTTCTCGAGTCATTCAGTTAGTTTGGATATTTTAAATTGAACTCACAGACAGTTCGCTGCTTGATTTTTTGACAACTTTGTTTGAATAATTTTTCATATCCGAAACAATTTTAGTCAAAAATTAGCACAGGTAATTTATTGTCTTTAGTTTTTTCCAAGAATAATTCGGCAAGATAGGCATTCCTTGATTTTTATCGTATAACTCGATAGAAATTGAACTTAGTTATGGGTAAGCTTGAGAAACTCATCCTAAACTTCCATCTTCTTTTCAATGGTGTCAAAAAATAGTAAAACGTCATTTGAAAAATTGAGTATTTTACAATTTTTGAATGCATCATCCGAAAATCGCCTTCGCCTATATGGTACGAAATGAGACAATCGATGGAACATGAGGTGTTAGCCTGGTTAACCAGCTGACTGCTTTACAAATTTGGTTCCCTAATTTTGAACGGTTTGAGAGCTATATATTTTTTCCTAAACTATTACGGCGTTATTTTTTTTCAGAAAAATGAAAATATATCAAAAACTCTAATAGATAAGTTGACATAAGAATGGTGGTTCCCATTTGAAATAATAAAGAAGGTACCGATTTTTGGCTCACTCTGTATAGCTTTAGTACGGAAATGATCGATTATGACAGCATAACAAATTTCAATTTTATAATCCAACAGCAAGTTCAAAAACCTGTATATCAAGGACTATATTGCTTTTACGTTTGAGACATAATTCAATATCCAACGAAGTATTAGCCAAGAGAGTAGTGGATTTATGTTGTTCGTATGCCTTCAAAGCTAAACAAAGACATAATCAATTTTAACTGTATTAATTACTATTTCAATGTTGTACACCTTCTTACAGTATTTTTCAATTTTCAGATTTGCGCTTTTCCTGGTTGTAATGTAATTCTTATACTTGCGCCTGTTACATTTCTTTCCTGACACCGGTCCTGGAACATCTTGATTCCAGAAAACATCTCCTGTAAACTCCCTGCTCCAGACATACTGGCATCTTCGGAAACTAAGTGAGCATGCGCACGTGCGTATAGGGAAAGTTAGTCCTTCGTTTGAAAAGCGGTGCCGTTTTGTCGTGAATTGAGAAACGAAAATGAATAAAATCAACAACAAATTATTATCATTTCTTGTTTTAACCTTGTTGAGTGTGAATAGTGATGGAAAACGTGGCGACAAAAAATGGGAGAGGATGGAGGAAGTCAAGAAATTGTAAGTAAAATTTTTCCATACTTTTTGTATATGAATTAAATGGTTTTTCGAGAATGTTAAATCTATACCTGCAAAAATGTACATCGCCTGGAATTTTAGTTTCTCTCAAAGTAACAGTCTGTGAAAGTTCATACAAGCCAATTGAAATTCAACTATTAATAGGGATTATTGACAGTTAGACTGAATTGAGTGAATTTGAGCAAAATTGTGCGCTTGAGCAGTTTATTCAAATGGTCTGAAGATGAACAGAATAGGGTGTTTCTAAATTCATGTGGAAAATTTCTGGAGATTCGTCGATAACATCCCCAAAAAGGAGAAATTTTAATTTTCTCAAAAGGAGTATGACAATATAACTTCACAACAGTCTAGTATAATTTGATAGAAAATTAATAGATTGGAGTAAATTTCTAATATGACAGCAGCCTACTTCTCGAATTTCTATTGTATTTCTAAACAATGTGTATGTATTTAATTTTTTTGGCTCGAAAACTATTACCTAGTCCTTTGGAAAAAACAAGAGCAAAAAAGGCAAGGAGAAAGAACAGGAATTTTGAACAATATTTTTTATTGAAAAAATTGTACCGTATAAAAACGTCCAACATAAAATATAATAGTGATTGTTAATTTCACCCCCTAATATTGTGATGGCGATAATGGAAAACTGGCCTCAGTAAGAGTGTGTGTCAAATCCAAAATTCTTAATTTTCTTGGATTTGAGTGCAAAATTAAAATCTCAATTCTATTTCCATCCTTCCAAGGTTTGGACTGCAATTTTTTTTATGGGTCAGACCATTTTTAATACAAAACAATGAATCACCTATAATTTTTTTGATTAATTTAGCAACTCCCTGTTCATAATGTCCAGCATCAAAGCTCATTTCCAAGCTTGAGATTCAATCTAGAAGAGTCATTGTCTAATAAGTCGCATTTGTCCCTAAACAGCTTGGAGAAGTTGATCCTCAGACTCTCTCCTCTCCTATCATACTATGAGACTGGCCAACAAGTGCTTTTTGGGTCAAACTTTTTTTGTCCTCCTCCGAAAAATATTAACGAGGTGTCATTTGAATCGGAAGAACGTGTAGATTTTTGAAAAATTTCAAGAGCCGCTTGCAAAAATTGCAAAAAGTTAACTGAAAAAACAAAATGGGGTTTGTTTTTTGAAAATATCTCAAAAACTAATTGACACTTCGAATTTGAAAAAAATTCAATAAGAGTGGCAAATTCCCCAAAAAAGAAATTATACCTCTCGGATCTGTAGGACCAGTATTTATAATTTTCCCAGTTGGTTGAAAATAACGGCCGAAAACGGGAACTCTGGCTTGCGTGAGTCCCTCCCACTTTGGACCTTTGATGAACAAATATTATTTAAACTTATTAAATACAAAAATTAGGAATTGAAAAAATTCAGGCATTCACTGGATAGATGAATGAACAATAATCCACTGTCAAAAAAATTTTATCGCGATTTTTTCTATTGAATATTCATTAGTAAATGAACATCGCAAGTGCGATAATTGTTTATTAATAATTCTGAGATTTTTTTCCTTTTTCGGAGCTATTTTGTAAAGCTCCCGTTGGAAAAAAAATCAATTTGTTATCAACAATTTACTTAAATTAAGAATTAGAAAGCTTCATTATTCATTGAATTTTTTTATCACTATTGATCCGTTTTTCGATGATGAGATGACACAAAAAAATGATTGTTTAAAATTTTCAATACCTATTGTTTACAAAATTTCTATAAACAAATAAGTTGTTTATGAGATATTTTTTTGGGAACTTAATATTTGATGCAAATTATGATTGAAAAAAATCGTTCCTTAACATTTATTTCATTGTTTGAAAATGGATTTGTTAATTAACAATTAAATAATATAAATATATTATTTTCAAAAAATAGCACACGATTCTTTTTGTTTAGAAAAAGAAAAATCATATATGGAAAACATCAAATTATTTATCAGGTACATAAACAATGACAATATAAATAAATTTTTTTTTTCATTTATCAATGTTCAAGATAAATTAAGATTTAAAAAATAGTCCCTTAATTAAAGATAATATTTCCGAAAAAATAATTTTAATTATCGATAAATTATAAAAAATTTTGAGAAACTTTTTCATGTTGGTTCTGATCATAAAAAACAGATCAATGGTGATATGAAAAAAAAACAAGAAATTCAATGATCAGTCAAGCTTTTTGATTTTTATCCTAAGTAAATTGTTGATAACAAAGTGAAAAGTATTTTTCAAAATCATTTTTCCAATGGGAATCTCTTCCGAGACCTTTAAAAAATAACTCGAAAAATGGAAAAAAAAATCTCAGATACGTTATTTAACATCTGAAAAGGTGTTATGTCACATTTTTTTCTACAGATTTCTCTTTCATTAAACCTCAAATATAATTTTTTGTATATATGAAGATTCATTGGATAAGGTGTCAAGTCACACGAACATGTAACTTGTTGTAGTAGATAAAGGTTACATTTCAAAATTTTGTTATATGACAATTTAGTTCTGAAAATAGTGGAGTAATTTTTCTGGATTGGATGATTTCTCGTCATCGACCGACCAGAAAATAATCAAAAAATACACCTTCAACTATTCAGAGACATATGAAAAACAACTTATTCAGGTGTTTGAAAGTGGTTGACAATGTTTCACTTTCAGTAAGGTTATTCTGGACTTTCATTGTCTAAAAAAGAACAAAGAAAAATTCAATTCTTTGCAATTTTTAATCACGACGTTTCAACTGTTAAAATCTACAGTCGTTATCAAGTGTATAATGCGACAATCTCAAGGATACTTCTTATATATGCTGTGGATAATTTTGAGTCATTAGCCTAGGGGTAATTTGGCGGTATTCAGGTAAGCTTGTTAATTACAATGCCAGGTCCCTCCGGTACAGCATTGTTAATTCTTATCGCAATTTCAAATGATCCATGCCACTAATTAAGGGTTTCCACACATTACGGATTTCTATGCTAGCTTGACTAAAGACTTTGTTGTTCATAATATATGCACTCTCTTTAAACTTCCTTCTGTACCAGCCCTCTTCTTTATGGATGACTTCGGCTTCAGTCCATTTTATGTTGTGTTGGGTCGTCCAGACATGATCCGCTATCCCTGACTTTGATGTTTCTCCTCGTTGAGTGTTTCTCTTGTGTTCAGCGAGTCTAGCGCTAAGTGGTCTCTTAGTTTCTCCAAGATAAGCTTCACCGCATTCACAAGGGATGCGGTAGATGCAGTTTTTGGAGTCAATGTCAGCGTTACGTGGTCTGGTCTATGTGAGATGGCTGCGAATAGTTTTACATGACTTGAAACATGTCCGTATTTTTGTATTTCGACCCAATTCGCTTTATTCTTTCCGATAGACCTCTAACATACAGAACGCACAGGGTGGCTTGTGTCGGCTCATCTGGTTTCTTGTTCTTATCCCCCTTGCGGGCTAGAACAACAAAGTCTTTAGTCAAGCTAGCATAGAAATCCGTAATGTGTGGAAACCCTTAATTAGTGGCATGGATCAATTACCCCTAGGCTAATGACACAAAATTATCCACAGCATATATAAGAAGTATCCTTGAGATTGTCGCATTATACACTTGATAACGACTGTAGATTTTAACAGTTGAAACGTCGTGATTAAAAATTGCAGAGAATTGAATTTTTCTTTGTTCTTTTTTAGACAATGAAAGTCCAGAATAACCTTATTTATTCAGGTGTGTAGGGATTTATTTTGCAGCTTGTATGGAATTGGCAGGAAAAAAGTGAAGATAACACAAAATTTACTGAAAAATCACCAGATAAGCGAGGCCGTCATACAAATCGTCCTAGGAAGATATTCCTGCAGAATAATCCTTTTACTCTAGGAATAAGAACTATAGTAGAAAACACTTTTCTCCTTAACTTGATATTTCTCGACTACACCAGCTTTAATTCTAAAAATGTAATGAAAAATGAGAGGATAACAAATATATGGTCAAGGCTTCTTTCTACTTACACATTTTTTAAACAAATCGCTGTAGAACCAAAAAAACTATGAATCAGCTTTAAGACACAAAAATTAGACCGAACAACTACTGCCACTTAATAATCTGGTCTGATTCATGCGATGGCCAGAACCATTTTTTTATATTGTGCTTCTACCAGTACCTGATACAGTACATGAATTTCCCGAAGTTGGTCACAGCTATCTGGATTCCGATCGTGATTTTGGAAGTATTCAAAAAGTACTGAGAAAACATCAGACTTTACTAATTCATCATTGAATCCGCGAGTACAGAGAACAGTTTATACTTCGACAAGAAAAAAATTTTTTCATAAACAATACTCTTAACGAGAAAGTGAAGTTGTGAGATAGTGTCAAATGGATCAGAGTAGACAATTATCGATTTTGTTATTACAGAGTAAACTTAGATCACTTTACCCCAATTCTATGAGTTGACTTGCACAAAAAAGTGACAAAAGATGTCATCTCTGATGGAATAGAGTTGAGTAAGTTTCCAAAATGTTCGGGTCTAACTATCGAAAAATTAATAACTGATAGCTGAAGTTCATTGACAAAGATTATTTATGGTGTTATGAAGACATTTTAAATTATAATGTTGAAAATCCGAAAAAGAATAGAAAAACCTAGTAGTTTTTTGTCTAACGTTATGTTTTCAATGTTCATTAACTGGATTTAGATTTCATACGTTATTTTGTGAGAGTTTCCGCATTTTAGGATATTGAAAAATTATTCAAAAGCAACATGACTCCTTTATTCGGGATAACCTTATAATATTTTTGATTGAAAGTTGATGGATGGAGGTGGTATGTACACAAATTCAAAATTTCCTGAAACATCTCACAATTTTGTTAATTAGGGTTTCATCAAAGAAATTAACTCATTTTAAACTAATTTGTGCGATATAACTAAACAATATTGAATAGTAATTGAAAAGGGTCTTGTTTAAAACGCGTTTTATTAAATATATTGAAAGTTTAAAAATGTGACATGACACCTTTGTCAACTGATGTCTTCAATTATCGCACTTGCAAAGTTTATTTTCGAGTTGAAAAAATTGTTAATTAACCAATGCATAAGTGATTTTTCCTATTTTTCATATTTAATAAGTATAAATAACATTTATACATCAAAGGTGCAAAGTGGGAGGGGCTTACACAAGCCAGAGTCTCCGTTTTCGGCAGTATTTCAACCCTCTGGAAAAATTCTAAATATTGGTCCTACAATTCCGAGAGGTGACATTTTTTGGAAAATTTCCTCCTCTTATTGAATCTTTTTTCAATAAATGTGAAATAGTTTTTGAAATATTTACAAAACACCAAACCCTATTGAGTTAATTGTTAATGACTATTTCGATTTCCGCAAACGGCTCTTGAATATTTCCGAAAATCACACCTCGTTCATATATTTCGGAGACGGTGAAAAAAGTTTGACCCAAAAAGCACTTCTTGACTAGTCTATATTCTGAAATACCACCGTCAACTTTCAAAAATTCTAATTAACACAATTTTCCAGCTCCAATTCCTCAGTTCTCACAATTTTCTTAGTTTTCCACATGATTCTCTTCCTCCTGTAAATCTAAATTGAAGGAAATATTCAGCAATAATAACACGATAATGATAATAATATAATACTCTCTCACAAACACTGGTAGAGTGTACCCAAAGGCGTAGCCTGTGCGGGTGGAAAACGGCTACTATTATTATTTGCCGTGTCGCTCCGAGCGACGTTCATTTTTCAGGTGTAGGAAAACTCGGGAAACCTACACCCGGGTTGGTTGATGCTCATTCCAAGCCATCATTAGATACCCTGAACAAATGCTTAATAGGAATCGTCCCAATTAGGGATGCAGCAGAACATTTTTTCTCCGCGGTACTTATCGATATTCTCAGGGAACGTCTCTGAACGTCTGTGATAACAATTTGATGGAAATTCCTTAACAAATAAATTACCCACATACAACACCGCGCTGTAGACGGCGAAATGAATTTTGGAACGATTGGGATGCTGCTTGGCGCCAAATTGGCCGGCCATATTATTGATTCGTCCTCTGAAAAAGATCTGTAACAGTTATGTATGACTGTTTTACTTTTAAGAGCGATTCAGCATCTGAACTTGAACACACTTTCGGTAGTGAAGATTTCGTCACATGTTTTTTTTAAGGATAAACCATCTATTGTAGTTTGGGACCTATCCAAAATCCACTATTGTAATGAGAGAGTAATAAATCAGATGGAAATGAAACTCAGCAGCAAAAATCCACAGCATGAATTAACATGGTCATAATTTCAATATAAAGTGTGTTTACGTAAAGATGAGAATGACGTCACGAGATGACAGGTTAGTTTTTTTCTCTTGTGCAACGTCTGAAATTTTACTATTAGTTGAGCATCTTACAAAATGAAATTTTACAAGTTTTACTAGCCATTGAACGCATTTCATTGGGAATTTCAACGTTATTTTGTCGGATATACATTTCCAAACATAACGTCATTCTCTTCTTAACGTAAACAGATTATGGGGTTCACACGAGTTTCTGTCAATAAAGATACAACTGTAATGAGATAAACCAGAGATCATCACCTATTTTCATTCCGATAGCTTCAATGTCATAACAATTTCAAATAATAGGATCAAAGTATAAGTTGCATCTTTATCTCACACTTTTTGTACATTTTTCTGGAAATTGCATATTTTATCAGTAGTAGGAGACTTGAGCCGGTACTGGATCAACCCCCTCCTCTTTGACATAATCAGAAAACTTCCAGCGATATTTAGGAGTTCGTCTTATCCATGTGTGTGGATATGATCTAGATGGACTTTAAAATGATCTTGGAAGGCTTCGAAAATTTTGTCTGACCTAGAAGGAGGTCAGAAAATTGTATTTAGAGCAATTGGCCTTGAGATGTCACTGGTTCTAGTTGGAAAATTGTGCATATACAATAATAAATATCTTGCTTGCCAGCAAGTTAATGAAGAGTGTATACAAAAATCACTGGAGTGTATGGCCTTCATATACGATGTTAGTGAAGGGGACAAAAATCAGCACAAACCTGATATTCAACAACTAATGTGATCTTTCAGACCAATCAGATAGTGTATCCTTCTTCCTGTCAAGTATACTAGATTACAATGAAGCATGTGTGTGATATTTCTTTTCCATACTCATATTCATATATGACTTCCATGTATATTCTGAAGAAGCTCCCTGTCACATTTGTATAGAATACCTTCGAATAATACTAGTTATACGTCTGCACACCATGAATATCAGACGTCACGTTTAGAAATGAGTAGAAGGAATCTCTACTGCAAACAATATGCAAACTTCACATTCTCTTGAACTTGATGCAAGATGTGTGAAGAATGCAATGACTCATGTGATCTCTCGAGTCAGTTGCTCACGCTCGAGTAGTTTCATCAAACTTCCTTGAAGTGACGTCATTTCTGTTGGTTTGTTTCAAATTGTGTGAACAAACCAATGAGAATAACTTTGATCAAACTATTTGACCATGAGCCACGAAGACTTTCCATACAATTTCCGTTGGGAATTTGAAAGTTTCCAACATACGTATTCTTGAAGAGAGTACCAAAATGCGGTTGAAAATGCATTCCTATAAGACAGATTGTAATACTGTAAAAATAGTAATAACCCATTTCGACTCTTTACGAAACCAACAAAAGTAGTTCCAAAAGTAAACAAGTCACGAATGACAATTAAGAACCTTGGGATAACTGATGACGAAAATGTAAAATTGATATATCTGGCAGTATTGTGAAAATGAAAATACGCAATGGGGACGCCTACACAGAACACCGCACCGTGTGAAACTTTCGTGTTCAATTGACCAAAACTAATTACAGTCACCAAATTTCATATACTTTGTAAAAACAGAAGTAATTGTTAAAAAAAGCCTATTTTATTGTCATCCAGCTGTACTTTTGCCTTTGACAATTTTTATGAAATAGTATAGGAGAATAAATGTGTATTTTTAGCGACAAAGTAACAAATACATCATTTGTTGATATCCAAATATCTATATTTCTACTCTTGCGAGGTCACAAATTAACAAAACTGAATGTTAATTCACTATGGTCTATGTATCAAACTATTTTGCTCAGTTTGAATGAACAGATTTATCAATTTGTTTTCAGGGTGAAAATGTGGTCCTATGACATTGGTGTGAATCTGACCGACCTGAGTGCGAAAATGACGAGGAATGATAAGGTCGAAAGGGTAAGTTTGTGTGTCAATAGTAAAATCTGACCAACAGATTTCAGATGGTACATCTGCTCTGTCAGTTCTTGTGTTTCTACCAACCAGTATTGATCTTTGAGTATATTCATATGAAATTAAATTGTTACTGCTAATTCTGTAACTGAGTATCAAAATTACCGCGTCAACAAAGGAGCTCTTGTGTCATTCCCGACTGAATATTTATCTTCTTTTGGGCATCTCGATTTCGCCATCAGTTGTGTTGTTGAATGGAATTTTATGATAATAATAGGTTATTTTCAGAGCTTCAAGAGTCTCGAAAATAAACTGATCAAAGAGGATGCAGCTGATATTGTTGGTGATATTGCATTGGAAATTGAAAAAATGATGCTGTCCAAGCAATATGCTGTGCTCGTGAGTAAAATCTTGTGATATATCGAAACATTCATCTTATGTTGAACTAAAGCGCACAGGCTGCCTTGAAATTATGCTACTTGACAAATTTTGAATGTTTTGTGGAACTACATAATGCGTTAATGTTCGGTGAATAATGACATATTTTTCATCGTAATAGTAGCATCAATTTTTTAATGGGAAATTTCATAACTCTTGTCATACTATGGTTTTCGTCCAATTCGTGCCATTTACGGAAACGCTATGTTACTGAAGTATAATACAGCATTGAAAAATTTGAAAATTCAAAATTATTCAAAGATTTCTACAATTTTCACTTTTTACGTTCTGACCTCTGGCTCCTTAGACCGTAGAACACCAGTTTTCCAAAAATCCACGAACTGGAAATGCCAACGGCACCAAATACCAGCTCTTCGAACTTATCGACCAGCAACCTAGCGAATACTACAAGCAGTTCATTCGTCAAGATCCCATCGAACATGTTGAACTAGTGCCTCTAGATCATCAGTTCCATCAGCTTTCATAGCCCGTACACCAATGTTCACATAGAACAACATTATCGAGAGGAAACACTGGAAGAAGAGAACCAGCTCCATGAAAGAAATCACCTACCCTTACAAGCCTTACTGAAGTGCTGACGATATAACTCATGCTACCAAGAAAAGAGCTGTTTCTTCTCACAGCGAAGATCTTGCATTCATCTATTTATCGCCAAGTTAAAATTATGAAATATTACGAGAAACTGCCTATGAGAGAGACAAAATACAAACCAAAACTATAGCTGAGATTACAGATGGTTTTGGATGAAAAATTTAAGATGAATGCTTCTTAAAGAAGTGATTATGGAAATTGCCACAATCACACTGAAAATATTATTTCAAATAAAGTGGATTTAGGAAAGAGAAAGATGAAGTAAACACTGATGTATCACTTCTTGATTCAGATCCTTCATGTACTAGTACCACCTCAAGTTACGATTTATCCTCTGAACAATTTAGGGAACTGTTTTTCTACTTATTTTGCAGAATATTTGCTGAGGAAATGTTCGAAAGATATTAGATGTGTCTCCTTTGCAAAGAAAGCCTTGAAGAAAGTGAAGATTTACGAAATGATGATGAGTTGCTTATTTTCTATAAAAGTCTGAGATTTTGCAAGAAAACTAAAAATGTCATATTATCGCTATTGCAACACAATAAGTTATGTTACCAATTCATATTCCTGTATTAGTTATAATATATTATTTCTTTCATAATTTAATTTTTCTTTTCAGAAAATATCGGAGTATGCAGAGTTCCTGTCATATCACCGAAGTGACATACCGATCCTCGAGAATTCTTCGTACTACTTTTATAACGCAGACAATCTGACGAATACAGAGAGTCTACCAGAAGGGAATTTAGAATTGATCGACGAAACTCTAACAGTAATTGGACATCAGTTGGATTTCAGGGATATTTGGGATGATTGTTCCACTTCGCACATAAACTCACCTTTCGATTTGACTTATTATTTTTTCAATTTTCTCAGTGTTGTCTAATGAAAATTGCATATATGGAATCACCCGTTTAGGAACTTCGATTGGATGTTTTCATTCGAAGATGAAATCTGATAAATATTATATGAAACAAAAAGTCGAATTTTAAAAAGTAACGTTATTGAATTATTCCAAACGTATTTTTTGAAACGTTCCCTATTATCGAGCACACTTTGCAAGTGCTCTATGTAACCAGGCAGAGTTTTGTTTTGATTTGGACATGCGCACCTTCATCAGAATTGTTTCAACAATATTGCCTCTCCTCAATGTATGGGCAGGACAATCGAGACAGGTTTGATGGCATCCAAATTTGAAACGCCTTATTTTCAAGTTTTTGTACAAAGTGGGACAATCAAGCTTTATTATCAGTTATGAGTAGATACAGGTAATCGGGAAAACTGACTTTTTCTAATTTTCATAGATCACAGATTTTGAAAAATTCTGATGAAATTGTTGAATGTGAACCAATGTAACAGCGATGGTAATGGCGAAAACAAATATGTGTCAGTTGCTCTGTCAGTTGTAATCTTCATCTGTATAATTGAGCCGGAGCCCGTTCAATCAATGTATTGGAAAGAAAAAAACCATTTATTTGTAAACTGTTGAAAAAATATTTAAAAATACTGTACTTTTTCATTCTGACACATCTAGAAGAGTACTTCGACCACGCCACTGAAGATGACTGCCGCAGTTGCAGTTGAAACGTTTGGAGATTCAAACCAAAGAAGACCACGGCAAAACCCGGAAACCAACCAAAACACTGACGCCAGCCGTGAAAGCCTACATTCCTACATCTGGTTTACTTCCTGATTTTAGGAAGAACATGGCTAGTTTTCTTACTTAGGAAGAGGAATTGAATCAACCTTTCATCCCTCTACCAATTAATCTATATTGTTGATTTGTTTCAAATTTGCATTGAAACATTTCCTGCAATTTTTTTATGAAAAACAGTTTACAAAACCAATGACATTGACATTTTATGGCGGACGCTGTATACACAAGGATTATCACATAAAAAATTCATTGGAAGTAGTAAAATATGTCCATATAGAAGTTTTCCTTAGTTATTGGGTTTTTACTATTTCTGTGAAACAATTCAACTGACATTATCACTATTATCGGAAGTTATTTATTATGGTAAAGAATCTGTGGTTTCTTCAAGTGAGCATGTCTATGGAGAAGTCCTGTAACAATCCTCATTTGGTTTCTGCTTTCTGGTCACCTGTTTCCTTTCACTTTCTGGGCCCATTCTACCAGACATATTTCCGTTGTATGATTTGGTCTAGTAGATCTGGGTCCATATGTAGTTGCTGTTTTTCACCAGTGGAGTTCATGAGGAACAATTCTGATATGCTCATTCATATAAATAGAGCTAGAAGAGTTCTTCCTCGTTTCTTACGGGAAATAAACTGGGAAGATACCAAGGTCCATATTGCTCATTTTTGACCCCAAGCCGCTGCTGCTTGGCATTCACTCCTGCCGGCAAGTGCAACCAAGAGCTCTACGACAAATGGCGTCAAGAGCCGCTACGATCCATCAAAGAGTCGCCAAGAGCTGCTGGGGTTCAAAAGATCCAGGCATGCCGGAAGATGCGGCAGAACTCTTATTGCCCTATCAACTCGTATAAGTTTACTATTTAAGCTTTCTCATATCATCTGTGTTTATTCTCGAAGAATATGGGAAGTAAATATTTTTGTATAAAGTGTGTGGACACCAAGCAGTGAATTACCTCTTCTTTGATTACTCTCCCAAATCAAATCACCGATGTAACTTTTCTGACAAGACTAACAGGTGATGTATTTATAGATCACGGTAACAATGAATATCAGATTAATCACAGAGCATTTCTGGCTGTAGTCCCTTCATGTAGATGAACGCTGGAACGAATGATTGAAAGGGATGCAGCCAAAGAAACCCTACCATTCAGCAAAATATAACTGAAATAACGCTCTCTTCCATACCCTCTATCACTTTTTTTTTACTTCAAGCTATATTTCGTTGAATACATATCTTGATTACGGAGGGGATTTCATCCCCATTTTACGATATTGGCACTTATTATTTTCATTTCCAGAATGAATGTCACTGGACATGCGAGCAACCAAAAATTTCAGACTTGACGAATAATATATTCGCCAGTTACGAAAGGAGAGTGAAGTTGCTCGAGCAGAGAAGAAATGAAAGAACAAAAGTATGCAACTGCGATCACCTGCCAGAGAAAGAGCAGCCCCCGATGCATTACCTGGATCTTCCCCTGACCTATGATGCCAAATTCGACGATGAAGTCAATGTACAGCTCAGTATAGCCAAACTGGCATTGAATGTCTATCAACGAGGTGAGTATGGTTAGCACACGGTGCTTTTCAACTTTTCATTGTCCTGGTCCACACTGAAAAGATCAATTGAAATTTTTAACTAAGTGTTTAATTTCTGTGTTCGTATTAATCACTAACACTGGAATATTATATTTATTTATTTATATATATATATATATATATATATATATATATATATATATATATATATATATATATATATATATATATATATATATATATATATATATATATATATATATATAGTGCAACTAGCCGCAACCAGACATATCTGGCTAAGGCGAGATCCAAAGGAATACATTATTTCACAGTTGCATGCTAACAGACCCAGAACTATTGGCGCATCTAGAAGCCATCTAGAAAGAACAATAGGAAACCATCGAGAGCAGTTTACTGTGGACATAAATTTCACGCGAGATAGAGTAGAGTAGGCAATACACAGTTGAATTAGCGGTACTTGGAGTTGCATACACAATATTGATAGTTATCAAACTTTAAGGGTATTTTTCTATCACAATTATTGATGTCGACGAAAAGATTATTCAAATAAATAAGTATTCGCGATGTGAACAAATTTTGTATCACAGAAGAATAAACAATAGACCCATTTCTGATGAAATGATTTTACTGGTAGTAGGTGAAACGAGGTGAATGAATTTCGATTTATGAAACAATAAACTTATAAACTTATTGTGAAAAATTGACTGATATCTCATGAAACAAATAACTGTTGATTTTTCAAAGAAGAAATGTTCACGTGGTTTGTTTGTTGGGTACTTCAATGTTTTCACACTCCATAATTACACAGTAAATTGAGTATTTTGATATTTTTTCAGAACAGCATGTACTAGAAGGTTTGAGATGGTCTGAAGCTCTGGACTTGGTATTCAAAGAAAATCTTGCAAATGATTCTTCTTTAACGTGGCAATATTTTGCAAGTCCAAAAGGATTCATGCGACATTTTCCAGGTAATTGCTCATAGTTACTCTCAACACTAGATATGCAGTCTCAATCATATCTGTCAGACAGAAATAAGTCAGCTTTATTTGTCTCAGATATAATTCAATATTTGTCGAGGTATTATTCTATTCATTGCAATGTCACTGCGAAGCAAATTACTGAAGTATGGTCGGGTCTCAACCTAGATCTCCTATATTTCTATTTTCTCAGCGATCCAATGGTCCGACGAGCAATACGACAAAACTTATGATTTCCGTACGAGAACTTGGTATACCGAAGCCTTTACATCACCAAAAGATATCATCATTCTCCTGGACAGATCTGGATCCACAAAAGGAACGAGAAGAGCTGTAGCGATACAGGTAGTCAACCAGATTCTGGATACTCTGAATGACAACGATTTCGTCAATATCTACACATTCACCAACACCACGGAACCGTTAGTAGAGTGCTTCAATGATACCCTCTTTCAGGTAAGTCAGGGTAAGTCAAAGCAATGATGTCCATGAATAGTGTATTATATTATGAGTATACAGAACTGCAAGAAGTGTATCGGCATGTATGATTCTCGATGCATTTGGTTGAAATTTCATGTAGCCAGTCGACCAGCACAAAATATAACAATTACACGCGATGGAGATTCAAGTATTCAACTGGACCACTCCACATGGGCTTGTCCCCACTTCTAGATACCTAGGGCGGTTAACTAAATCAAATATAAGATAGCATGACTGCGAAGTGCGAATACTGAAGGTTTCCTCAAACCGACGCGGGAACGCGGGAGCGGGAACGAGATGAATCCGATAAAAAAATCCATAGTGGGACATACCGATGTGATTATTCGTATTCCGAAATGCATACAAGCAACGAAATATGTATGGTTTGCTACGTGTACTGTTTTTCTAGCAATTTGCACGGTTCTAAAGTTCCGTTCCCGCTCCTGCGTTCTCGCGTCGATTTGACGGAACCTTGAATTGATCGACTCAGATAGAAAGGGGAACAGTGGTCCAGTTGAATACTTGAATCTTCATCGCGTGTATTTGTTATATTTCGTACTGGTCGACTGGCTACATGAAGTTTTAACGAAATGCATTGAGAATCGCATATGTCGATGAATTCCTTCAAGTTCTGCATAAGTAAGCATGCTCAGTGACTTTAAGGACACAACGCGAAGGTTCAATTCATTCTATATACCTGTGTGTCCTTTTCGATGGAAAATATTGTTCAAGTATTTATTTGAAAAAATTCAATAGTCGTCGTAGTATGAGCAAAGGGATTAGTTGTTTTCTGATACGTATATGCGATAATAGCCAACACTGTGGATGGGTGGGTGTGCAAATGGAAAAACATCTGACGACAACGACTATCGTTGCTTAACAATTTCAGAAAACAAAATTTATATGAAACTCAATACAATAGAAATTTCGTCAGCAAAAATGCGTAAAAAATAAATACTGTCTTTTCTCATGACCGTTGGATTCTAAAATGAATAATTTGCAGTTATCCATTCAATCAACTGCAAAATCAACTGCAAAATCTAAACTAAAACTAGTAACAAATTCCAGTTTCTAGTTCCTATTGAATAGTTGAAATTTTTGACATGTTATAATCTCCGCTGACAAAAGAACGATGAAATTGAATTTTCCAGGCCAACGAAGAAAATCTCCGACTCCTTAGGGAATATTTACCCGTTTACGAAGAGGAATTTGCTGCAAACCTATCTCTTGGGGTTGAGAAAGCGTTCGATATATTGGAAAACTTTCGACACTCTCAAAGAAGTAAGTGGTTTTTGCACTGTATCTGCTTACAAATCGAATTAATCACTGTGAAAGCACAGAATACACTAAGGAAATACAACATCGTGACTTTTCATAATCTTAGAAGATTGTTTAATGGCATCAAACATATTCATCGCATTTTCTAGAAACTTTGAATCTATAAAACATTTGTAATTTATACATACTTTCGTAATTCAAAAACAAAATTTCTGCATTTATGAATGATTTCAGTCGACCTACCGTCTTTGACTCAGTAGAAGAGGATTTCCAAATTGTTTTCGTCAGATGACATTCCTTAATTTTTTTATTTGATTTTCCAACAAACATTATTTTCATTACTTTACTCATTCGTTTGTTTCAGGTGCTAGATGCAATCAAGCAATCATGTTGATAACTGAAGGCCTTGACTACGGTTATTTGAAAGGAATGTTCGTTGAAAGAAACTGGAAGAAAGATTATCCTGTAAGAATCTTCACCTATCAGATTGGACATGATGTTGACGATGCGAAAGAATTGGAGTGGATTGCCTGTAGCAATATGGGTAACATATCTGGTTTCGCATGATGTAGTGATTTAAATGTATATAGTTGAATTCAACCCAAAAATACAGTGAAGATCTCATAGAGAGACCAGGAGGCGCCAGGAATTATTGTGTCAATCTGGAAACGCTGTCACTTGTTTTCTCATTTGAAATACATTTCCTTGAGAAGCATTCTCTGTATTTTCCTTTTGAATTTGACTATGGAGATACATTATCATCATTATCTTCTGTGGTTGGTGGTTACAATTCCAGTTCAGTAATATCTGTGGTGAATTCAGTTACATGTTGAGAAATATGAAATTACTGTTGGTTGATTGAAATCTCTAATACAATTAGTTTGTGATTTTACCGGAGATAAGTTTGAGAGACAGCTGGTACTGTGTGATTTGTTTTGTGGATTAAGAAGATATGGATGTTGAGAGATTCATCCATCAATCATCAATCTTAACAGATTCATTCACCAATCGTCAACCTGAGTCAACAAAATAGTGATGAGACGAAGGATAATTTGGGTGTTATAAAGACATCTTTATTTGTTGAATATGAAATTATTATTGGTGATTTGACATCTCCAACAGAACAACAGGAAAAATTTTATAGTGATAGATTCAGATGTTATACTGAGTGATTTGATTGCTAATTTGGGAAGGTGGATATATTACCGTTAGAATCTGTTATTTCCATTTCTAGCAGCAGTCAACACAGAGCTTTTATTATACAATGTATAGCAGAGTTAATAAAATAGTGCCAAGTTGATGGGAAATTTGTGAACCTTTTAGGCATCTTTCTCAAGTCGTCTTAGTTGGAACTCCAAAATATGTGGATATGTGGGAAGTATATGATATATTTTGAAAACAAATACGTTGCTGGGGTTTTCAGAAAACTAACTGGAGTCCAAATTCTTCATCATTCACTATTCCAAAGCAAATTTTCTATCACTGGGTGGAATTAGAAATTGATTGATGTAGGTATACGATTTCCAATATTGTTAGCATTAGGCTCAGAAGACCTTCACAAAAACTTTCCGTGAGTGGTATAGCCGTAGATAATCTTTCATGTTAGGAGCAGATTTTTCTTGCTTCTAAAGAATATACAGTATGATATTGTATGGTTATTTTGATTTCAATGTCATTTCAGGGTACTGGGCAAATATGACATTCATGGGTGACATCAGAGAGAAAATGCTGAACTACCTCAACGTAATGTCACGTCCCATTAACTTAACAGGAAAAAAATCGAAAAAGTACATTTGGAGTTACTTACACGTAGATTTGGCGGACAGAAGACTATCGAACTGGCTCTGGAAGAAATATGAAGGTATTCGGCAACGTGAGGTTCTCCTTGATCATGTCAAGAGAGATTTCTACAGACAGCAGAAAGTTTTAACATCCGGAGACCATATGTTACTCAAAAACAGTCACGTGAGTATGGCACATTAATCATACTTTGTATAAACAATTTGCAATTGATAAATTCCTTCCAATTTGACAGAAACATACCTACGCCCTTCTTAATTTTGAAACAATTATGTGCAATGGCATCTTTCTTGTTTCTTAATTGTGTTCATGGCATTCAACATGTGCATGTTAGTTCTTATATAAGTTCATCATGACTGAGTATAATGTACAGTTATTAACGGCATATATGTATTTTGTCTGTTTCTAATTCTCATGTATATGTACTAACTATTTATTATTGTTTTCAAAAATAGGAGAATAAATTCAAACTTGGTATAACTCAATGAATAACAGAACATTGTTTTACTTCAGGATTACAAGAAGTATCAAAATAAGAAAGAGTATAAATATATGACAACTGTATCGTTACCGGTTTATGGACGCCGCAAAAATGAGGTTAGAACTATCTCACATGGAAAGCTTTGATAATTAAAATAACATTCGAACTGTTTGTTACAGTATGAGCTGGTGGGAGTGGCAGGGATAGATGTTCCAATTCATCTATTCAAGGCTCTTATTCCTTTCGATAGGGTGAGTTCTTTATCGATTTATTGTTATTTTGTCGGTGTTGATCATAGTGATGAATAGAAAATGAAAGTGAGAAAACTACATAGTTAAGCACTACGTCAATATTATCATTAATCTAATATTATTATGTAACACTTGTGTCATCTAAAAATGGTAAATTCAGCCTTTTTCTGAGTTTGAGTAATATCGTTCGGTAAATTAGTTGGAATCAAGAGATTTTCCACGATGGTCTCATAACTGCTGAGTGGTTTAAATTTATTTATGTCATTGGGTGGTATCCGCGAGTTCCAGAATTACATTGAATCATATAATATGGAAATATGAGTGAAAAAAAATATTTCCTTTTCAGTTGGGAGTCAACGGATATGCTTTTATAGTTACCAATAATGGTTACATTTTATTTCATCCAGATCACCGTGCAGAGGTAAATAAATCAATTTTTTGTGCCTAAAAATGTGTGAGGTATGATAGAAAAGTACCAATTATAGACAGTAACAAAGCTTGACTTCTTCGACCTACTACATACTTTTTTCTCATTGTACTCATCTCCTTTTCAGTTTCAGAATATACTGAAGCCAACTTTCAATAGGGTAGACATATTAGAGGTGGAAATTTTGGATGATAAAAGTAAACCACGTATATTTGGAGACACTGTCGTGGAGGTAAGTAAATCGTATGGTTTCGTGATCAAGTTTTTCATTCAGAGATATAGCTCGAATGTTCAACCTGATCCCTCACAATCATGTTTTTGTACTAAAAGACTATTTACTGTTTTCGGCAAAATAAGTTTTGAGTGTTTTTCGAAAAAAACCATTGAATACATTCCGATGTCAATACTAATACTAATAGTAATAATAAATCCGAACACAATGGAGTATTAATAATAGACACTCTTCATATCCAATTTGTTCAGTTTCAATTGGAATAAACATGACTGAGAACTACTAGTAATTTCGCTGTCAACTGCAAATAGAGGCGTTCTATTTTCATTGATCTATATTATTAACTTCCTTTCTGATTTTTCTCACTTTTTTACAGTTCCGTAAGAAGCTTGTTAATCAGAACCAAAGTGTTCCTGTTACACTGCATGTAAAATATCCTCTGGATGACAATGTGAGTACAAAAAATGTCAATTTTCTAACATATGGTGGTTGGTTTTGGTTTTGGTCTTCAACCAAAGCTGTGGTAAGAAATTTCACTTCCTATCTGTGTCAAAAATAACTTCTGATTCTGCATGTGAGTTTTCCTGCTGAATTCCTCTTCTTCCATTTCTTCCATCTCTTGTTTCATTCTTTTTTATTAGGGACATGGAAATTATTTCAGAATTCCACCCAGATTCCTGTTGATTTCGAAATGTTCAACTATTTTTTTCATATTTGACAACGGGTACTACTTGATGACAGTTCAAAAACTATCAATACCAAACTGAATCATATTGTCATCGTTTTAAAATTTTTCAATTGAAAGTTTAATTTTAGAGGCGCGTCATGTTAGCCAAAAGACATTATTACTCCTCTCCTATTGGTCCTTTCACTTTGGGAGTCGTTCTTCCAGACAAATATGGATTCGACATTGTCAACAAGTCGAAACTAGAATACCCTCCAGTGGAATCTACTTCTTATTCACTTACATCATCGCTATGGAAAGTACACCCCGAGTGGTGAGTATAGAATAGTATTTAGTAGTATTAATACTATCATTGATCATCAAATTACATAAATTTATAGAAAAATACGATGAAAAATAAAGCTAATAATATAGAAACTGAAAGTGTTTGTACACCATAGATTATAATTTAATTGATTTTCATCAGCGGTAACATAAACATGGCTATTATTGATTGTTCACTATTTAGAAATCTTGTCTATGAAATATCATTATCAAAAATATTTCTACTTAAGAGGGCCATGATATTGATACAGCATCAGTTCAAAATTGATGCAAATTCAACAAATATATTGAAGAATGCAAGAAATATACTGATATCCATAAATTGAGGTCTGACTTAGCCATGGAGTCCTTGGAATATGTATATAGACAAAATAAGGTAAACAAAATGCAGAAAACTTCATTTATAAACTGAAAAAATACATTGAAAAAAACACAAAAACTATACACACTCCAAAAAATCAGAAATCTTTAAAAAAAATAAGTGACTAAATCTCTGTTGAATCGTATCGATGGAAAAAATAATTTTTATTCATTAACAAAGTATCCTAATGATATTTAGTTGAAAGGACAATAATATTTGTAGGAACCAAGTGAACCGAGAAATGAAAAATTCTAAAAATATTTACTACGGAAAATTAATAGAAAAAAATAAAGACTGTTCAAAATCTCTCTGGGAGTGCAGGAATGAAGTAAGTGGAAAAGCAGTATTTTTCTTTTCGGAAGCCTTCGACACTGTCTGTTACCAGAAAATACTGAAAAATTTTAAATTCCTAACTCCACGTATATAATATATTGAAAGACTACGTATCAGAACGAATTCAACATGTGCAACTTGATGGAGAATATAGTACTTCTAGAGAAATGAGTTACAGGGTTCCGCAAGGGTCTGTTCTAGGGCCGGTTCTCTTCATTTTATATAAAAATAGTTTATTCAAAATAGGTAGTTCAGGGGAAATCATTAGTTTCAGACATGATACTGTTGTTACACATAAAGCAAATACTAGGAATGAACTCAGGGAACATAATGAGAGTGATTTTCCTAGGATGTGAAATGGCTTCAATTCAATATTATCACTCTTAACTAGGAAAAGAGATGTTATCTAACATTCTGTTCACATGCACATTAACACAAATGGGAGATATTGATGTTAGTCTAGGCATTAAGATTCCCGCAGCCCAATCGATAAAATATCTTGGAATAATGATAGATCTGCACTTCAAATGGGACCTACAAATGAAATATCTGTCAAAAAAAATAATTTTTGTTTACTTTTGTTTATTTTGCAATGGCACAATCACAATTGAATTGTCGTATTTTGGGGTGGGGTGGCTATATAACTGTTTTTAGATGAAGTCAACGTATTACAGAAATGGATCTTATAAATAATTTTTGAAAAAACTATCTGCTGATCCTCTGAAATTATATGTAAAGAAACTCAAATATTGGACTTTCAATAACTATTCTGTTTGAGAATTATACTATTACTGAAAAAAGCGAAAATTATACTGAAGTATCATAAACATACCCACAATACGAAAAGATATAATTAGCAATTTTTTCCTCGAAGTGAGAAATCAATTGGCCAAAGAAGCACAGATGACATGGCGCCCCGACTACTTTCATTGATACCACCATACCTAAAAAGTATTTTAAACTTCCATCATAATGGAAGTAAAATAAATTAGGAATTTATCGGAGGTTTTTTTATATTAATTTGAAACGATAAAAAATTCACAAAACATCTTTGATTTTTAATCACTTACATGATTTATGAACCTTATAGAAAACCTTTATACATTGATTAACTGTTAGTGTAATTTTACTTTTTATTTTGTTTACTTAGTTGTGAATGTCACGCACAATCAGCTAATTGACTGCTCCTATGAATCTGCAACTGTTCATTCACAAAACACTCATTATTTTGCTAATATTGTCCTTTTCTTACTGTGTTAAATGTATTTGTAGAAATTCATAAATAAATCTTTTTTATTATTAATATCATAGTAAAATTTAGATATTTTTCTAGCAGTTACTAGCATTAAAACAGTATTTGTTGAAAGTACTGATGATATTCAATCTTCCATTTTTAGAACCCACTATAAGTTTATATACACCTAGAAATCTAGAAAAATCTAGACATATTATATCAATCGAGGATTTGTTGTTTCATTCACTCTGTAAAAATAATTATGTTCGACAAGAATAAAAACAGATTATGGAAAACGATCTAATTCTTATGATAGAATCAAAATAAACAACTCCTTGCCTACAGAACTGAAAAGTAATAGGACAATTCTGAAATTTGAGAAAAAACTTAGAAAATACATGCTACAGTAGATACAGATTTGACTATATATTCCATTTATTTATAAGGTAATACATACTTTGGCTTATATATACTATATAAATGAAAAAAAAAACTTCTTGTTCCCAGTTATAAACACAGGTTGTTTCATGGAAATGAATAAATATTATTATTATTATGCCCTATATAAGTTCTAATGTGACGGAATTAAATTAAATGAATAAAACATACATACAAAAGACACATGAAATGTAAAATGTAAAAGTATGAAAACTACTTGTAAAAATATAAGTGATGTAAAAATGTGAAAATATAGAAGTGGAAACGCGAAAAGATATGAAATGTCACAATAGGAAATTCGTGTATGAATTGGTATGCTAATTCTTTTAATTTTGTGCTTGTTCGTGAACCAAGAATGCCCATAACTATGCTTCATTGTAGGATATACTGCAAAAGGTGTATAGGGTCTACACCAGAAGATAAAATAAGAGACGCCTTCAGCAGCAATGAAAAATGTAAGTTTCATCAAATTACTCATAACATTATGATACTAATGCAGATTTTGTGAAAGGATAAGAATTAACACTGGCGAATTTTGGTCAAGGAAGAACCTCATCCAACATATTAGTTCACTATTCTGATTTTTTTCTTTATCCTTGTGAGTACGAAATCTCTGATGCTCGCTCAATTGAAGAGTATCATTTCTATTCTGGTGACATTGATGAGGATCTGTTGATGAGAAAAAAGTCAGGTGTGGGGATATTTCAGAATTCCATCAGTATGAATTTTGCCACAGCATGTTCATCTCTGTTTACTCATTCTTCACAAAAGCTTGCTAGACAGTTTTCCCCGATTTCCAAATAAATGTTAGGTCTACGATTCATGTAGCAATTTGTAGCAATGAGAATTTTTTCATCTAGAATAATTTTTCAGCAAAACTTTTGAAATCACTTCTCTACGATATGGAAGTAACCAAATGGTTCGACGACTATGGTGGAATTGACAAAAGAGAAGAAGAAAAGTTCATCCTGGACTTCCAAGTGCACAAAGTGTTCCTCTCCACCCATTCTGGCCTAACGAGATGGAGAAATTTCAGAGATAAAGACGATATACATGAAACTGACAAGGACAGTTTTGCTAAGATGAATAATAGAGCTATCGACGAAGATTGGTATAAGAGAACGGTGGAGTTGAATTTTGAAGACGAGGACATATTTATTTACTCTGTGCCGTTTGAAACCTCGGGTGAGTTTATTCTTTGTTTATAGTGTACCTGAACGTGAAGAGGATATAAAAAAATCACAAAAAGGTACATCATCAATTCTTTATTTTATCCAACATACATCACATACGTTTCCTGCAATTCTTTGAATTACACGCTTTTGTTAATGCAGTGAAATTTTCCCAAACCAAACACCATATTGAAGACGAGATTGAACATGTGAATAATACAGACCCTATAGTTGAGTTACAGTCAAGATTTGAGGTTATGACAACTTTGATTGGGTATTTTCGTACACATTCGGGGTTATATGAGCAAGGGCAATTGTTGATCCTTCTAGAAGCTTGCCTAAATTCGCATGTTTAGTGGTAAGCGGTGCAAGGTTGAAGCATCAGATGAAAATTAATAATGAATAATTCAACATTTCAACAGTATGTACTGGTCGACAAGCCTAAGGATGCCTCCGAGAATTGGTTGCGCAGTAGACACAACCCTGGAGTGGGGCAGGAGCTCACTCGCTCTGCATTATTCAAGCAGTTAACGTCGTGAGTGTACAGTCAGTGGAATAAAATTATTGTGGCGTTATTCTGATTGTGTGTTAAATTGGAAATCCTTGTTGTGTATAGTTTTGAAATATTATTAGATAGCTTATGGTGTAGTTTGTTGTGTTTGAAAATGCCTTCAAAGAGTAAAGTGAGAAATAAGATTCTGAGTGGACAAAGTAGGGAAATTGTCAGTAATGTCATCAAATTTATGCAGGCAGTAGCAATGATATGCGAAACCAGTATTTCTCTTGTGAAGGTTCAAGAACGAGTTGCTGCCGCAACGGGAGTTGGCGTTAGAAGCATTAGGAAAATTAATTCAGAAATGAATAGAATTGAAAAAGGTGAAATGGAACAGTTCTCAACTCCAAATAAAAAGAGAAACAAAAAATCAAAAGTTACCATGGACAATGCTGATTTGGCAGTGGTCAGAGGTCATGTGATATTATTAGTCAACTTCTATGAGTATGTTCCTCGTGTTCTTTATTATATTTATTTACCTATTTCTGATATTGTGTGGCGATGCATTCTTTTTCTAGTCCTACTTTATTTACACTTATGGCTTCGGGAAAATTATGCAATTTTCATAAACGGTCCAGTGATCACAGACAATTATATTATTCGAACAGTTCATTAGGAATTAATGCAGAAAAAATTCTCTCCCGATTGTACATTCCGATGATAACCAGCCGTAAACACTAGTCGATCTTTGTCGCACATCTACTCACTCTTTCTATCGTTTGCGCATCTCAGAGGCATCCTTATGCTTGTCGACCTGTAAGTAGACTGATTATATCATCATTGCTTTCTTTCAGGATATGAAAACAACACGATGATTTCCAGCACCAAGGCAATTTTTGTTGAGAATGGAGAATTGAAAACCCCTGTTGCGGTCGTTGGTCTACAGTTCAATCATCGAGAAATGTATGAAATCTACAATGAAATCACGACGAAGGTATGAAATGGATTATAATCGCACAGTTGAATTTCAAAAAAAAATTGATCTGGTTGACAAATGAAGTTATGAGTTATTTTTGATTTATTTCAGTTTATGAAATGAAAACTATAAGTGAATCATTATCAACATCACATAGGACATATGCTCATAGAAATAGATAAGAAATAAATCAAACTAATGATTTTCAGAACAACTATTATCAAAATATCACTAATTATAATAGAAGTTAGAACAGAAAAGAACAAAACTATCACCGATGAACATACCAAGTTGTGACAAACCAATTGATGGGAAGACATTAGAAAACCTCGGAAAAGTAAAGGGGTGATAATTTTTTTATATGACTTTGGAAAAATTTAAACAATTTAGTAAATTCAAATTAGTGAAAAAGTGTGTAAAAGCATTCAGAAGATTATACAGTGCGTTCATAAAGTGTGGATACGCTCTATTATCTTACGAGTTGATTATTTTCGGAGCAAAAGCTCTGACAGGTCGATTTTGTTTTCAGTTTTCCACATTTATTTAGAAAAATAAAAAATTTCCCCCACCACCTTTCAAGATATGACGTCATCGATATTTTTTTTTAAATGAAAGGGTATATTTTTATGTCAAAAATTGAAAGCCTGTATTTTTCTGAGTTCAACCATACCACATACGTCATATCTCACAGTTCGATTTACAGTATACCGAGTATAAAGGAAACCAGTGTTCATATTTTCAACATTCATTTCATAATTTATTTGCTATTAAAATATCATAGGTTAGTAGTGAAAATAAACAAATAAGAAATCTACAGCAAATGCTCGAATTGAGCTCCTTGGGTCAGTTGACAATATCCAAGACGTCTAATGAATTCTTGGGTTACGTTAGACAGCACCTCTGGTGTAATTAGTTGAATTTCAGTTCGAATTCTCTCCTTAAGGTCTTCCAAATTGGTGGATCGTTTTATGTACACTTTACTTTTCAAGTAACCCCAGAGAAAGAAGTTCATGGGAGTTAAATCTGGGGACCTAGCAGGCCATTCAATTTGTCCGCGTCGTCCAATCCGGCGAATGGGGAACGTTTCATTAAGAAAATCTCTAACAACTCGAGCATAATGTGGACCTGCTCTATCCTGATGGAACCAAATAGAAGAAACTATTCGATCAGGTTGGTTGATGACTGGGAATGTCTCAGTTAAATAAGGAACCACATAAGTTTGTAACATTTCCAAATAATTTCCACTTGTCACATTACCGTCAAAAAAATATGGTCCTACAATGGTATTCCTGAGAATCCCAGTCCACACAGTTACTTTTTGGGTATATTGGGTATGAGCTTCCATTGTCCAATTGGGATTTTCTGTTGCCCAATAACGACAATTTTGTGTATTCACAGTACCGTTTGTAAAAAAACTTGATTCGTCGGAAAATAAGACATTAAATTCAAACCCATTATTTTGATTGCACACTTTTTGCATAATTTCACAAAACTCCATGCGTCTATCGAAGTCGTCTTCATTAAGTTCATGTATGAGTTTAATTTTATATGGATGTAATTTAGCTTTTCTAAGAATTTTCTGTACAGCACCACGACATATCTCATTGTTGTCAGATAAAGTTGTTCAATTCCAAGTAATACATTCAATTGAGTTTCTTCGGCAACGGTAGGTCTGCCCTCTTAGGCTCATCCCTAACATTGCCAATTTCATTGAATTTATGTAATATTTTGCTCACCGTCGATTTGTTTATTGGTTCTCGATTGGGATATTTTTCATTGAAGATTTCGCATACTTCTTCCATACTTCTTTTACGATCGCCGTAACCTAAGATCATCAGAACTTCTATTCTCTGTTTTTCTGACAGCACCATCGTTATTTCAAATAATTGCTTTTAGGATAATATTTTTCAGAAAGTTATTGCAGACTTATAAATCGATATGCTACACAACAAATCAATAGAATAATGACATATGTAATGGTAACTAAGAAATTATTGTCTGGTTGCTAAGGGCTTTCGGATGTTTGCTCAGCCTACTATTCAAGTATAGCAATATACTCGTACTAGCTACTGAGTAATTCTCAGGTTTACGTTGCAAAATGAATAATGAAATGAATGTTGAAAATATGAACACTCGGTATACTGTAAATCGAACTGTGAAATATGACGTATGTGGTATGGTTGAACTCAGAAAAATACAGGCTTTCAATTTTTGACATAAAAATATACCATTTCAATTCAAAAAAAATAACGATGACGTCATATCTTGAAAGGTGTTGGGGGAAAAAAAATATTTTTTTCTAAAAAAAAAGTGGAAAACTGAAAAACAAAATCGACCTATCCGAGCTTTTTCTCCGAAAATAATCAACTCGTAAGATAATAGAGCGTTTCCACACTTTATGAACGCACTGTATAGAAAATTTACATACCTGTTAGACAACAGGGTCCGAAGAAGAGCTGAAAGTAATCCTAGAACAGAATACCTGGGGTGGTATCATAAAATTCGAAAATGAAAGAATATTTGACAAACAATTTTCATTAATTCGAAGAAAGTACACTTTCTATCCTATAATCTTGTTCATTCGTGAAATTCAGCGTTGACTTTACAGTTTATCCAACCAAAGGTACTACAACTTGTTTTACTGTAATTCGAATAGTTTTCACTTGGAAAAAAAAACTATTCAAAACCTCATTTCCAAAAACACTCAAAACCTACAGAACTTTCTCAGTATGGGTTGTGCTTGAACATTATTTGAGGTTATTAGGAATATAAAAATGAATTTCAATCTACTTGACACCCACTGTACAAAAGCTGAAATAAACATTAGTGATTGAATGACACAAACAGTAGTGTTTTTTGTTTCTCATAGAAAGATGTCTGCGAATTTATTAAAAGTTTTGTTTTGTTTTGTTCATTGATAAAAAAGAGTCCCCAGTATTTTTTTCATGTTATGAGTATTTATTCAATAGAATAAGATTAATTGGTGAAATTGAAACAACAAAAGGAACTATAATCTCTATTAAACAAGAAATATCTGAATACTTTGTTGACTACTTCACCAAAATAGGACGAAAACTTGCGAACTCAATTAATAATGTATATATTCGAACAAACTTTTTGGTCGATATAATTTTTTTTCGAGGAAACCACTGAGAAAGAAGTATGGGACATACTCTACATTTTCTCTACTGGCAAATCTCTAGAAATGGATGGAATAAATTCGGAATTAATAATCGAGTTTGTTGATTGCACAAAATACCATCATAATAGAGAATTTAAGGAACTTGGGTATTTTTTTTACTACAAAACAGCTGATGAAATTCAAATCACTGATTCTTGAATATTATTGCTAATAAATCATTTCAGCTGATAATATTATACCTTAGTTTAGTTTTAGTGCAAACACACATAAACTACTTCTCACAGAAAATTATCTAAACATTTTAGATGACGTAGATGTGACGCAAATGTGGATATTAAAACTTATTATATTATAAAATACACTTTTCTGCCGCATAAACTCTTTGAAGAAAAGGAACGTTTTCTTGCCGACAAATATGCTTCTTCAATCTATCCATCATCATCATGAATACAAAGCAAATATAAGCCAAATCGACCATAAACTCCGAAAGTAGCGACCACCCAAAACCAAAGATCTTACATCAGTCCCATAGTATATTCTGAAATTTCCGATAAAATAAAATAAAACAACCATTTAAATTCATTCAAGCAAATAATCAAGTCATAAATATATCCGAATGTCTGCACACTCAACTAGTAACGGATAAAATAGATTTTGTATTATTTTGGTTTCTAAGAATGTATCTATCTTAAAATGTATTTTACACATACATCTATGTTTTTCTTTTCGTTCTCCCTTCTGCCTTCCTTCTTTTTCTATTGTTGTCTATAGCCGAGTCTATAGCTATTGGATAACATGACAGATAAATCTAAATACATGTTGTACCGACATAATTGTGTGAATACTAATATTTATTGCTCTTTTTATTTTTATTGATGGTTTTATTTCTTCTGTAAATTTTATTTATATTTCATTCTATCGTATTGGTTCTTGTTTAGAACATTTTACGATTCTCTCCATTGCATCTGGAGTATATATAAAGTTCAAGTGTTCTATTTCATTATTAGCTATGCTAGAATTTGATCCATTTCAGTGCAACCCAACTGAGAACAAAGTTTTCTAATGCTGTCGAACTGAGGAAGAAAAATTACGAAAGTAGAACTCAAAATTTTCTTTACCCTCATGAGTTATAAAATTATCAATCAAAGCTTCATTAAGTTGATGATAATAAAATGAAATTGGTTGAATCTATAATATATGATTGAAGTCCTAAAAAAGTTAGGAAAACCTATAATTGATTTATCATCAATCTCAAAAAGTATAATAGTATAAAATAAAGATACGAATGCTTTGAAAAACTTTTTGAGAATTCATCAGATCAAACTCTTTATATCTTCTTTCTAGTGTGGAGAAAACAAAAAGTGTAGAATTACGTGCAAGCACCAAGAGCTGGATTGCTACATCCTGGATAACAACGCCTACATAGTCCTCAGCGACGAGCCTGAGTACATTGGTCGATACCTAGGAGACATTAGACCAGACATAATGAACGATCTTGTAGAAGACGGCGTCTATATTGCCACGAGAATGTTCGATTACCAGGCGATATGCCAGAAAGAACCGCCAGAGCCTCTCCCCGAAGAAGAACGCGTTTTGAACAGGAAGAAGAAAGCAGCTGCGAGTGTTGCCGCTGCCAAGAAAGCTGCGAAGATTGCCGCTGCTGAGAAAGCTTCGGCAGAGGCGGCCAAGAGCACGGCGACGAAAAAAACCACCACAGCTTCGACGTTGCTTCTTGTGAGTATTTTTGGAAAATTGTCATGTTCGAAATTTTCTCCTCTTCTTTTCTTCCCTGAAGTAATTTCTAAGATTTTGTGTCACAGGGTAGCTGCTGTGATTAAAGTAGCTGTCAGACGTGGGAAACGTGCATCTACTACAGTACTAAACACTTGTTACTTCGTTGATACAATCAATAATTTGTTTGATCCTCTGAAACCTGCTCTAATCCTTTCTAGCGAGTACGTGACAAGAATCCGTAGATTTTAGGTAATACATACTGGCTATGAATTGATCGTTGAATAGTATAAAATAAATAGAAATGGCCAACTATTTAGACCAGTAAGTTTTGATGGATTTTTACCAACTATTTATTATAGTAAAAATATTTCAAGTTGAATAAAAATCTAATGGTTTTCCTGATTTATTATTTATTCACCAAAATACTCAACACTAATTTCGTCGCATCCTAAAATTTCGCCCCTGTTGAAATCTGAATAACTTTTTTCTGCTTTGAACAATTTGAATTCTGTTCAGACTTCAGTCCTTCAGCTATAATATGGTACTTTTTCAAAACATGAGGTTCTTCACATGAAATCGCTACAGGGTGTTACCTGAAACTGTGCAAAATTTCGGAATTTTCAAAGGTATCCCAAATGAAGAAAAACTTTTTCAAATTTGACAGCAGAAGCACGAAGAGGATCTCATCACCTTAAGATAATTTCCGAATCGTATTCTTATTTCTTTCATTTATAGGGTGATCTAAAAAATTTAACTTTTTGGTTTTGCAGTCATAACTTTTTTCAAACCGATTTTCAAAATCTCAGGTTAATTTTGAAGCTGAAACTTTCAGTAGTCGAAGATTGTTCGTAATAAAACCCAATTGAAACGGCATGTTTTTGACATAAAAAATCAGCCCGTTGTAACAAGAATCAAAATAAGAATTTTAGTTCGTGTAAAAAAATTGCTAATGCCTATGCCGCATCTAACGCCCGACCAGCTGGAACTGATTCCACGAATGACGGAACAAGGATTATCCACCCTCCAATTTGCCAATCTGCTTGGAACAACAGTTAGATCCGTTCAAAGTGCCCACCTCCGAGCTAACACTGGGGATATTCAGTACCGACCTAAGGGGCAAAAAAGAGGAACAAGACGAAGAACATCCCGCTGAAGACCGCACAAGAACATTTCAAACAGTTCTCAAATTGCGTATGGTAACAAATTTACTTAGGCCAGCGGTAAGTGCATTGTCGGAAATGACAGAAACTTATTTAGATATTGGTGAGAATATTTCAAATATGGAGGACAGTGGCATGGACGTATTGAGGAGAGAGAACGATTAGGTAAACAGCAAAGAATACTCTAAGAACGAAAACCCCAACAGAACTGATGACGTATTTCACCAAAATTTGTATGAATTGCATTGTTCATTACAATTTTGCGAAATTTCTAACTATGAAGATTTTAAAAAGATTGAACAAAAATTAATGTGAAAGGTTGGAAAAAACAATTCCAGGCTAAAAAAATGTTGTTGACTAATGCAGATTACATTGGTAAAATTGATATTAAATTTTAAAATTATTGATAAGAACATTGATACTCAAATTTTTTTAAACAATTCCAAATTCTATGAAGTCTTGCAACTGAACAAAGAATGTGAAATTATCGCTATGGCAATACATTTAGTAATATTACCAATTAACATCTGTTGAAAAAAAAAAACGTCATATCATTACGTATTATTAGGTATATGTTGGAATTTGTGTCTGGTATGATAACAATTTTGATTGAATTAAAAGTATGGTTTTGTCACCTTCTGTTCCTATAATCATACATACTAAACAAATTCACCGAACACAGGAACATGATGTCATTACTACCGAAGTTATGTAAGAATAATTATTTTTACTGGTTTACTTTAACATAAATAGGTTCAGAGACACAAAGTTCTCTAAATTTTTATTTGAGAACAATTATGCTTTTACTCATTTTGAATATAATAGTACAAAGAACAAAGAATCGAACTCCAGTGCTGTTTTTACCCAAGTGAGATCTAGCGAAAAATAGCAGAACTGCAAGAACGACTAACGACAGGTCTTTGACTAAGGTATGCTAGGTAGAGATCTACCCTTCTCAGGTATCTAGAGTGTTGGACCGCCGCATGCCAGATGGCTGTACCCGAAAAGTTACAGAGACCTATAGCCCAGTTCCAAAATGGTCGATAGTGACTCATCGTCAGTTTACGTGCATTCCACACTCTAAAACCACGTAAACTGACGAAGAGTCACTATCTACAATTTTGGAACTCGACCATTGTCTAAAGAGACAATGACTCGACTATAGGCTCGTATAATAATTGTCCTCTCTGATAGTTGGGCTACTGACTGGCAGATGGCGAAGCTAGTACATTCTCAAGCATGAAAGTGTGAATTGGTTAGCACGGACGTTTGAGTGATACCTTTTATTTGGCTGGGTATGACCATCATTACTAAGGTCACAAAATCGAAGTTGCTTGAATTTATTCGTTTCATCAGAGTTTCATAATATAAATTTCACAAAGCCATTTTGAGCCAATCAAAGTAAATTTTTTGTTTGGTTACCATGGAAACACAATATACTTCCAGAAACTTTTATCCTCCAGATGTACCCTGAACGAAATTATTGAGTTATTGAGTGGAAATTCCTGAAAATAATGGGACATGTAATGGACTTGACATTTTGCTTGAATGAAAAAAACATTTTTTGTTTAATTTTTGTTTAAATTAAAATTAAACAATTACTACATCTTTCATTCTGTTTTTTATTCATTTATTTATCATTAATTGAATCTGTTAAATGTTTTTCAAAATCTATTAAATATCTCTTTTCTTCAGTGGTGAATAATTATTCGTATTTACTAAAAATGGATCACAATGTTTGCATAACTTATATTTTTGATCTTCCATATTAATTCGATTCACCAAGATTGTTTCAATAATGACACAAAAACTAAAATACATTTATGGGTTTTTATCCTGCACTGTCAGTGAGTTGAACAAAATAATTGTCTACATTTTTTCCAAAGCTGTTATTTATATCATTTAGTTATTTGGAAATGGCGATTGAAGCATTTACAAATTAATTGAAAAAAAACGTTCCACCTACTTTAGTAAACATAACTTTGTAACTGCAAAATAAATCAGTTTTCAATAATTTTTATTTATTTTAATAAACTAAAATAGATGGAGCATTATTATTTTCACCATTTTATTCATTGATACTTTGTACCTACAATTATAGCACATGGATTATAAAGAAGTAATAATAATAACTCCAAACAATTATAATTATTGGAGTAATTATACCATTCCACTATTAATAATTATCAGCTTGTCGTATTTGTTATTGGTGATATTGAAAACACAATTCTCAAAAATCTTCGTGGAATGATTTGAACCTCGTGTTTGTAGAAGGACTGGTGTGAAGGACGTTATCACATCTCATGGACTAAATAAAATTTTCATGATGTTCAAAATCTAACTGAAGTTATAAGGCATAATTGATTAGTTACTGCTATGTCCAGTTATTTTAATAGGTTTCTCCTCACCATCTCCTTTTTTAGCTGAGTTAGAAACAGCATATCGTTTTCAGATGGCCGATAATTTGACTTCCTTAAAAAACTGGTTCATCAACATGGTTTTATTTTTCGTCAATTTGGTCCTATCCGATGACACCAGGTACATGAGCAATAAAGAAGATATGATAGCTTTCAATAAGCTGGAGATCGTGAAAACAGTCCCAACTCCATGCGACCAGGAGATGTATCTCTTCAATCTGAATAAGAATCAACAATTTCCCGCTAGTCCGTTCAGAAAGGGTATCAAGTTTGTTTGCAGCTGGTGAGTAACAAAGGATCATTTATTGAAACATTGTCAACTTTATCAAAAACATGTTGTGGTCCATTAAAGTAACTACTTCTCTCAAATAAAGGAATATTTTGGAACCTTTGGTATGAATACAATTCAAGAAAAAAGAAATTATCCAAACACCAAAACTATGTCACAATCACACTCGACGCTCATTTCGCTAACAAAGTTAGCATCTTCAGGAGCTAAAAGCTTTCAGCTCCTGTAGATGCGTTGGGTAGTTTCTTTTTTCTTGAAATACATATTTATTATTTAAATACTGTTTATTTATCATCACTGCTTGAATACAATCCATCATCAATCGATTTTTGGTACAATCAGGTGTATTTTTTTCAGGCCTTATGTTATAGACAAAATACCGAACACGAATTTGCTGTTTCTGGCAACGAATAGCGACAAGGCAGATGCATGCAAAGACAGATCTAGCGAAACGAAGTATTTCACGGAACCCAAAGAAATAACTTACAGAACTCCGTCCTTCGAAAACATCTCTTTTCCATGTTATATAGCAACTATGAATAATTACATGAGAAGGATGTACATGGACTGCTACAAGAGAAACCATAAGGTACTTTCCTGAACTTAACCCACTTACGATACCTATAGTTTCTCACTTTCACAAAGATTTTTATTTCTTCCACGTTAAAAATAATTTACCTACAGTCCACTAAGCTATACTTATTTCAATAGGGAATATGCAAGTGATTTAAATTTACTTGATTTTTTTCCTTCCGATACTTTCTTGTCTTGACAATACACCTAAACCATTAGTTTATCATTTATTTTGTATTTAACTTCATAAAACTTTAATCAAAAAGTGCATAATAAGCGCGCGGAATTCAAATTTGCGAAACGCATCACCATTGGTCGAAACGAAGAATGACGTCACATGGCACGTTATGAATTGTATCTGTATTGATATTCATACTGTGCTAGTCGTCTTTCATAGAAAATTTGTTTTTATTTATATATTTGTAGTGTTTTCCATTACATAGTGCGATTTTGGTCTAGTGACAATTGTAAATTATCAAGAGCACTGACTGAAAGTGGTTTTGTCAAACACAATCCGACAATACCTGAACTGATAAGTAGGTAGTAATAGTTTATCAAATGATAGTTTTCCTTTTGTAATTTAGGTGAGGCAGGTATAAACAGAGTTATCTTCCGCTTGAAATACAAAACATTTATGCATACGAAACTTACTTCTGATCAATTCACATCATGTTAACTATCGACATACAATATACTCACATTCAAGTGATCTTCACAACAATGTGATATTTTAGATACTTCGCCTCTTCTCACACCATTGTTTACGTATTTTTGCATCTCTTGGAACAAAAAATACTTTATTTTGTGCACTTACAATTGTGTTTTGGCATTCCGATACCAGACAATACCTATAAAATGTTTTTTTAGCATTTTCCATTACCGTAATAGCGATTAAAACTGCAAATCCATAACCTAATTAATGACCGTCAATAGTGTCAATGGCCATAACTATAGATAGGCTTGTTCATTGAAGACTGCTCTGGTTGATCGAGATTACTTTCACATATATTCATCTCTCTCTAACACTTATACTGCATTTGCCTTACTCTCTTGAAAATATTAACTTCAAGCAAGTAGAGCAATCAGATTACCTCTCAACGAACGACACTAAAGAAGAACAACAATGATCGCGCCAGGTGACGTCATCCACAGCGCGCGAAAAATGGAGGCGTTCAAATAGACCAAATTCAATCGGTATTTTATATATTATTTTAAAAATCAATTCCAAGACTTTCAACAGTATTTATATTTTTTACTATGTTGTAACGAAGTAAAAAATTGATTAAACAAATAAAAAAATTATGCATATTCCCTATTACCTATAACGCTAACGCCTATTCTATTCGTAGGAAGACCATCTCAACCAACAGAGCAGATTCTACTGCGGTCATACTTGGTATTAGTTACTATTCGACACGGTGGTGGATTATAATGCTGCTTTAGACTACAAAGTCTACGAAATAATCGCAAACAAGCCGAATTTTGCTCAGAAGCCAAACAAAAGGAATTGCTGGCCATCCAATATGAAAGATACAATGAGTTTCTTTAAAGCAATCATGCAGACATCTCTTACTAGTCAACCCTCATCTTGTTTTCTTCTCGCAACCGTTAAAACTCAAGTTGTCATTTGGAATGGAAACTACCATATGTATTATTGTTATACCTAGGACGAAAATTTCAACAAACTTTTAGAAAGTGATAGCAAATCCATATTCTAAGTAAAGAAAGGCCTCATAAACAGACGATGTATTTTGAAATTTCAATAAATCTTTTTCTGTTAGTGTTTCAGTTTTTAGAGCGTATTAGACAAATGGGTGTCCATAATAATTATGGAGATCCCACAGAATGTGACGCTCAGAGGAAAAGAAAAGGGAAAAGGAAAAAGAAAAGGTAAGATGAAAATACCGTAAGTGAAACTGTCTGAATAGCATACTTCCAGGAACTGGTGAGTTTATCTCATGAAAAATATTAATATTTTTCATTTATTTTACATTATTTCAGTCTGAAATATATAGTGCAAATAGTCTATGGGCCAAATACTCACAGATGAATTCAACATTGATTGTTAAAGAAAATATTAATATATCAGCATTCAGTCAACTAATGGCCTTTCTGAAAGTTGAATCAAAAGGATACATTCCTAAAAAATCATAGGTGTTGGAGGGTGGACAAGTATGACTTTTCATATGAAAAGCTCCAGATGATACTTTTCTGCTACATACAGTTGTTCTGGTAATGGGCGTATTTTAAGGCTTAAGACGTGATGAAATTGTCAAGATGACAATTGATGACATTGAAGACAGAGGAGCCGTTTAACTGATCAAGGTACCAGAAACAGAGCCCTGCACCTCAAAAAGTTTCACCACTGTTGAAGAAAGCGAAATAGGAGCCTTGAGCTTAGAGGCGTGTTCCGTTTCATGCATTGAGGACATAATGCGCATATGACCGTTCCGTTTCCTACATTAGGAGCGCATTGACACGCCCACTTTTATATTCCCCTATTTGGCCTTGAGACATCGAAAGTGCATGAACTACTGCCCGTTCGTCTAGCAGCGATGAATGCGATCCAAATTAGATCTGTCAAACTCAAAAGTCACGTTCAAACAGAAACGTCAGAAACCGAATTAAAAGTTTAAATTTGATATTTGATGAAGTGTCGAGTATCGTGCATTATCACATTTACCTGATTTACCGTACAATGGAAGAAAAAATCGTCATTTCATTCAACATCATATCGTCGGTCTCATGCCAAAACCACGAATGTGCAATTTGTCATTTCGAATGAGAAGAGTTTCAAGAATATTCGTACTTATTGCTTTGAAAACCTAGGTAAGTTTTCACATTCGCGAATTCACTCTCGTTCACAGTAGACAACCTGATAGCACTTTCGTGAGTTTGGCATTGAAAATTTTGGTAGAAAATTAATATTTTACATATTGAAGTCAGAACCCTGGAATTAGCATATTCGCGGTTTTGGCGTGGGACAGACGATATTATCCTCATAACTATCACTTGTATCAGAATCTGAGCAACTCTCATTTTCACAAAGCTCGCCTCCTACTCTTGCCATTAACACTTTCGTTCGATCCATATTAATTTATTTACTAGATTAACAGATTTGTTTTTGTTACATAAGAATTTGGTTAATTGATAAAGTGATAAATGTCAACATCTTCGGGAAACGGCATGCACCACGCAAGCAAAAATCGTTCCGATTCAACCCACCAACGTCAATGTTAGTTGAAACGGAACGCTTGATTATGTCTGCAACAGTGATGCGATGAATGCATGAAACGGAACACGCTTTAGTTGAAAAGTACATTGCACTACGTCCAACGTAGGTTTTTTCTCCTACAGAAATAATAAATGTATTGAGTTACCTGTAGGTAAAAATACTATAGGAAGTGTTCCTTCTATCATAGCGAAATACCTTGATTTGAAAAACCCGAAAGGTTACACCAGACTTTGTCTACGCTTCTTGTTCAAGGTGGCACTGCTTCCTTTCAAACACTAAAATTACATGGAAAATGGAAGAGTAGTACGATAGCGGAGAGCTATATTAAAGAAAGTATCTTCTCGAAGAACAAAATTGCTACAATGATAGCCCATGCCGTTTCCGAAAAAGAAAATGTTAACGTTCCGAACGAAACCGAATGCACATTGAGGAGTTCATCATCGGTCACTCACAGAACTTCAGACTTTATACTAATAATTTTTCAGGAACATTTGAGAATTGTAATTTCTATTTGAGAGAAAATAATTAGTCCCTTTTTAATGTACAGTTATAAATAAAACTTTTCTGAGTAGTTAATTTATTGAACTACAGAATAAAACATTTAGCGGACGTTATGATTCATAATGCCCTCTATAACGCCCCGGGCGTTATAGGTCTGTTGATAGCTACCGTTGCCAAGGTATTATACCGGGTGGCTACGGAAGTTTTGCCTACGGAATATCTCAGTTATTGTATGAAGTAGGTTTGTGAAATTTGGAGCGTCGATATAATGACATAAGAGCTAATATTTGAGCATATAGACATGTCGAAGTTAACTTCCAGTCTGACCGGAAGTACCATCAACTTTCTAATTTTAAATGGAAACCCTATTTTTCTTTCTTTTCGCTTTATTCAGCATTCAATTCCCTTTCTAATGACATATCACGAGTTGATATCTAACCAGAAACTAGATCAGAAAAAAATTATTATTGAAATTCACCGAGTAGGCCGTGGAAGCAAAACGAAAGCCAAAAATTGAAAAGTTGGCTATGGAAACCATACGTCACTTGATAACAGTTGCTACTACTGTGATATTTTATTTTCATTCGTCGGCGCTATAAAAAGCCGCCAAAAAAAATATTGGAAAAATTGGGAAAAAAACAATACTCTGTAGGTCCATAACTTAAATAGGAACATACAACTTTTTCTTGCCTGTACTATTCAGCATAACCATTCCTTTTTAAAGATATAATATAAAATAATTTTTTGAACTGAGATACCGAAAAATCCAATTATTATTCTTCAAATAACAAAACAGATTATCGCCATACGCAAAAATAAAATTAAAAATAATGTGGAATGATAAATTATATCCTGTAGGTTCTAGGTTAAATAGGAACATAAACGTACTTGGTCTGTGCCATCGTCCATAGATATTCTAATATCTACCTATGGACGATGTTTGTGCTATTCAGAATAATCATTCCATTGCAATAATCATTCGAACCAAAATATTAACAAGTAGGCTGATTAAGATGTATTTTGGAATGAAACAAAAAAGAAATGAGAGCTGTCACGAACGCTGCTATCCATATTATTTTGACGTTCGAAGTAGTGTTTTTGATTCTGCCATTTTAAAAGGGTTTGGAAATCGAAATCAGTTAGTGGAATATTCAAAAAATGCCCCGTTATTCACGAACCGAACAAATTGACATGCTTCTCATTTATGGTGAATGTTTAAAAAATTCTTATGCCGCTGAACGATTGTATTTAGAGCGATATCCAGGGAGGCAGCAACCGTCAAGAAGGTATTTCCAATGGCTTGAAGAAGAATTAAGAACTGAGCCTGATGTTCACGAAGACCAAGAAGCATTTGTTATTAATGAGGAAACTGAAATTAATGTATTAGCTTTAGTACAATATGAAAGCACAATTTCCTCAAGGCAGATTGGCGCCGAATTAGCTATAAGTAAGGACTCTGCTAGGAAAATTTTGAAAAAACATCGATTGAACTCCTTCAAGTATCAGTTGCATCAACATTTGTATGAAAATGACGGTGAAAGGCGCCTGGAATATTGTAATTGGTTTCTTCGACAAAATGCTGAGAATCACCTATTTAACTATTATATCTTTTTTACGGACGAGTCAAGATTTACCAACAATGGATTATTTAACAGGAATAATACAAGGTAGGTACTATACTTTATTTGGATTATTGTCGATAGTCGAAGTGTAACGTGCTAAAAGTGTGAACGGTCTTTTGTTCCAGGTACTGGGCGATAGCAAACGAGCACCGGTTTCGACAAGGCGGCTTCCAGGAGAGATTTGGTGTGAATGTTTGGGCAGGAATAGTTGGAACTCATATTGTTGGCCCCATTCTTTTTCAAGGCCAACTAACCGGAGAGAGATACTTTAATTTTTTAACGAATGATATTTCGGAATTCATTAACAACCTACCAGCGGAAATAACTGAGAGAATGTACTTCCAGCAAGATGGCGCCCCTCCGCATAATTCAAGAAGAGCGAGAAATTATCTTCAAAATCGCTTTCAAGAGAGACTTATAACAACCCATGGTCCAGTCAGGTGGCCACCAAGGTCACCTGATCTTACTCCGTGCGACTTTTTTCTATGGGGGCATCTTAAAAATAGGGTGTATTCCACACAGCCTACAACTCTACATGAGCTAGAAGTAAAAATTCGTAGAGCTTTCCAAGATATCACGCCCCAAATGTTGAGAAACATTTTACATGAAAATATCACCAGAGTCAATAAATGTATTGACGCTGAGGGAATGCATTTCGAACATTTGTTTTGAATTTATTTTATCTTTAATCCTATCAATTTGAATTTTTTTTTTCGATAAATCTGTTTTTTCGTTATTTGAAGAATAATAATTGGATTTTTTGGTATTTCATTTCAAAAAATTACTTTCTATTATATCATTAGAAAGGAATGGTTATGCTGAATAGTACTGGCAAGAAAAAGTTGTATGTTCCTATTTAAGTTATGGACCTACAGAGTATTGTTTTTTTCCCAATTTTTCCAATATTTTTTTTAGCGGCTTTTTATAACGCCGACGAAAGAAAATAAAATATCACAGTAGTAGCAACTGTTATCAAGTGATGTATGGTTTCCGTAGCCAACTTTTCAATTTTTGGCTTTTATTTTGCTTCCACGGCCTACTCGGTGAATTTCAATAATAATTTTTTTCTGATCTAGTTTCTGGTTAGATACCAACTTGTGATATGTCATTAGAAAGGGAATTGAATGCTGAATATAGCGAAAAGAAAAAAAATAGGGTTTCTATTTAAAATAAGAAAGTTGATGTTACTTCCAGTCAGTCCGGAAGTTAACTTCGACATGTCAATATACTCAAATTCTAGCTCTTATGTCATTATATCGACGCTCCAAATTTCACAAACCTACTTCATACAATAACTGAGATATTCCGTAGGCAATACTTCCGTAGCCACCCGGTATAGCAGTAACGGACAAGAGAAAAATAATAAATTTAACATAATCAGGAAGATGGAGAACGTAGCCCACGCATGGTTTAATTGTATGGCACTTCATAGCGAGATGGTACTAGCATATATCTGATGATACCAACAACAATTAATAATTATAATAAAAAGTAAGAAGGCAAAACTTCAACCGGGTGTTTCGACAACCGAGCGGAACGATAATTTTTCAACACTATCTTTTAAAGTTCTCATTTCTTCGTATCGTGATTTCGCACGTATTTTACCGGTGGCTCCAGGGACGGACAAGACCACGCGATTAATAGGTCGATTTAGTACAAATCTTCATCGATATTCAGATATTCATCAATCAGATTAAACTCGGACCAGAAAGGCATTCCGAAACACCTACTATTGCTCAAAGTGTACCTTTTTTCGTATGTAATAGTATACCATAATGATACCCGTGTACAAGTAAGCCTACAAAATACGCGCAACGAGTTTTGAGGGCACGACGCGATGCGGAGAGTCCTAAATATTTTAGAGTGCTTCAAAGCACTTGTACACGTGTATGAAACACTCTTTCTATATTGACTTCAATATCAATGCTGGGCAATGCAGGATAATATCCCTTATATTCCATTACATCTGATCCAGTAGGTATTGGACGTCTGAAGAGTCACGTTTTTACCTCCGAGCAATAAAAGATATAGAGAGGGATTTTCTGTATCTTTTTCGAAAGCAACACACCCGACGTTGTTTACAAACATCTCAGCCCGACTCATGTTAAAAAGGGCATTGTCGGAAATATTCGTTTGCACTCGGTGATCAGGTTGGAATTCCGTATTATATTCACTCTTAACTTGGCGATCATGTTTGTTTACGTCCGTTTACGTCTTATTTGTCGTCTTGTCAAATCAAACCATGGCCGTCGCGGCATGGTAATCATGGCATAAACCATAGTTGACCCTTTCATTGGTATTAATAAGTTGATTTTTATCGAATTTGCTCATTTTCATCCCGATTTTGAGACAAAAATACACTATTTGTCGTCTTGTCAAATCAAACCATGGCCGTCGCAGCATGGTAATCATGGCATAAACCATAGTTGACCCTTTCATTGGTATTAATAAGTTGATTTTTATTGAATTTGCTCATTTTCATCCCGATTTTGAGACAAAAATACACTATTTGTTGAAATAGCTGTAAAAAACTATGTTACTATGTAAATCAACTGAACGATCACCTATCAATAATTAGGAAAAAACTTGTTGAAATGTAGGTATACTAAAAAGTAGGTAAGTAAATAAGCAAACTCAACTCATTAACCAAATTCAAATCATAAGCCACTATTTACTAGATGGGTATTGGAATGTTTTGTTGACATACTGGGATTATCAGTAGTAATATCCCGACAAAATGCTGAATTTTCAAAAAATACTTTTACCTCGCTGTCACGAAAACTGTGTTGCTTAGAAACACCACGAGAGCTTGCTCGAGTGGTGTTTTGTACAGCAACACAGTTTGAGCGACTGGCAAGGTGAAAGTATTTTGAAAATTCTGCATTTTGAAGGGATATTCGATCAGACAATTTCACGAATACATTAAATTATTATGGACTAAATGCGTATTGCAGGAACGGTTCATCATGTGTCATTAATGTCAGTTGAAGAGTTGAACCGACAAACTGACGTTTCTCTATTCACAGAAATTGTTGTAACTATGGAAACGTATAAATAAAGAAGAAGAGAAACACCGATTTGAAAATACCACGGGCTGAGGCAGTGTTTTCGAAAAAGTCTTTTTCTCATTGGTTTGAATTAAAAAAATTATGGAATTTGGTTGGTTTACATAATATGAGGGAAATTGTCAAGTAGGTAATCCGTTCATCAGAAGTTTTCGATATTCCCATTTGAATAAAATTTTATGTACACGGAATTTCACATACAGGGTGTTTCTTAAGTACGTGTAGAAAATTTAGGAGCGTATTGCTAACATCAAAATAAGAAGAAAAGTTCCTATAAACATATGTCCACAAGTTATTCGTATCTGAGATACAGAGTGTCAAAATTGAATTCTTATTTTTATTTTTTGTGAATAATTTCAAAATAATTTTGATATTTGGGTAAAGTTTGGTATCTGAGAATAATTATTATTTAGTTTGTGTAAAATATATATTCTTGATAGAGGTCACTGCGAGCAACTGTTTTCAAGTTATTGAGATTTGAAATAATCGATGCAAGTGATTTTAAATCACAAGAATTTTTAATTCAAAATAAATTCAATAAGAATATAATTTTTCCACAATTAAGACAAAATTTGATTTTGTCATTGAAAAATCATCCCAGATACCACACTCTACTCGAATATCACAAATATTTTGACATTTATTCACAAAAAACAAATATAATAATTAAACTTTGACACTCTGTATCTTAGAAACGAATAACTTGCGGACATGTGTTTACTGAAACAACTTTTTTTCTTATTTCGACATCAGCAACATGCTCTTAAAGTGTCTACACGTACTTAAGAAACACCCTGTATATCAATATAAAAAATCGATCTGGAATGTTGTCAGTGACATATTGCTTCTGGTGAAACCGGACGTGGACATAAACTTATCTACTGTGAATGGAACACTGTGAATCATCGCAGGTTTGAAATCTAATTGACTAGTATTTTCAATCTTTCGAGGGAGCCCATACTCCTTCCTAATTTCGGGAGATACCTCTTTGAATTTCTCCAATCCTTTTGGAGATGCAAGAAGTTGAATAATAACTACTTGAAAAATTATCGATTTTCTACCGACAGACTTGTAATTTCGATCGCTCCCTAAGCCTAACTCAATACAAGTTGAGAAATAACTTTTTAACAACAAATTTAAATCATCTGCCTCAGAATATCAATAACCTGCATTCAGAAAAAGAGTTAGAAAGCTACTAGTTTACTACACTTTGGATGCGTATTTCAATGATACACTTTCATCATAAACTTGAATGTAATCTCTTATTTTTGTATTATAGTTTTTATAAGTAACTCTTATGTGTATTATAATTCATGTATATCGTATATAAAGTGTGTAGTATAGTTTTCTAATGTGATTTAAAAATTTGAATATTTTGACTTTTTTATTTCAGCACTTTCATTTATTTTTTCAGTATTTATGACCTTATTCTATGCTTCATCAGCAATAATCTAATTCTTCGCACAATACATTATTTTTGATTGATTGAACAATCAAAAGTAAGTGTTCATTGCTTTGAAGCAATTTAGTTTCTATTGCCACACAGCAATAATCACTATCTTTCTGCGTTCACATTTGACGAATAAAAGTCAATTTTAAAAAGATCGTAGAAAAGATAGTGTATGCCATGGTAGTAGACATGGCGTTTCAACAATTCTCATGTCATTTACAATTGTCGCTTATTTTTGTACCTATTCATCGTTATAAAATATGTTACTCTCTACTGACAACACTCGTAGAGTGTACTCAAAGGCGCTCCGAAGTGACTTAGAAATTATTGGTTGCGCATTCACTTTTTAACTTAGGGAAACCTACAGCACTTCCGCCATGCATTAGACGTCAGGATTGTCATCTTGATAACACACGTGCTTTCTAACCAGGCATGTGGTCTCCTATCGATACCAATACAGGTGAGAACAAATTTCTCTGCACCGACCGTGTATAACTATACATATTTTTAATTAAAAATGAAACATGACAAAATGTATTAGCACGCCACTGGTACTACGCTTACGTCCGAATATCATAACAATAACAAATCTTCCCCTCCGAACTCGGAGTTTTACCCCTCACCCACAATCCGTAACAAAGGATAGTGTTATGGAGCTTTCATAACAAATGTGTGTTGTGATTATAGAAATGGCATCTTTATGTCTTTTATTGCTTATTGGAAACAACCTTCCTAGCAAGGCTTGAAGATTTCGCACGCTTTTCAATGTTTTTTATCATTCCAACGATAACACAATTTTTTTAAATGTACTTTTCAAGTTTAATAGTAATTATAATAATAGGAGCAATGTAAGAAAGACTAAATTTTGAATAATAATAATTATGCCCCGATCAATCCCTTAACATTAAATCATGTAATCACCCTGAATTATACAATAAACCTAACACTTCACATCACGCTTTTTGTAACACTATATAGCTTTGAATTTACCCAAACTACCACAAAATAGATCACAGTTATTCTGCAGCTCATTATTATTTCTTTGAATTCTTGTGATTGGATTATAGTTATAGTTGGTTAAATTAAAAGGAATGGAAAACAGAGGAGGATTTCATGTTTTCATCGATGTTTTGAACCTAATAATGCCTAGTGAAAGTGGAGAAACGATAATTCCATTAATAAATTTATGGAGAAAGCTCATTTCCAAAGCCAGTCTTCGCTTTTCCAAAGTTAACAAATTGAGTTCGAACAAAATCACTCGGTAGTTTATGGTGCCCTTATGAAATGAGTATGTTCTGGGGAACTTTTTATGAATTCGTTCTATGCTGTCAATATGTGTTTGATAATGAGAAGACCAAATAATGGGGCAATATTCAAGTGAAGGCCTAACTAAGTGGCAATACAGTGACCTAAGTGTTGTAGGGAGGAATTGTTCACTATTCCTAAGGAGAAATCCTAAATTTTTCGAAGCAGTGTTCGTATGACTTCTGGAAGTTAGTCTACCATCATAAATAATTCCCAAGTCCTTTATCTCATCAACTCTCTTCAGTTCAGAATCATTATTAGAATATACATTTTCGATACATTCAGCACCCATTAAAAAGTAACATTTGAAATATTCAATTCCAAATTATTTAAAGTAGACCAGGCATTGAAGCTATTCAAATCAGACTGAAGCAGTTCAACATGTATGCAACATGTATGCCTAATTTTTTTATACATTTTTTAATCACCAGAATATAACATAAAAGCAGAGTGTGATATATATTTCTCGATACCATTGGTGAATAGAATAAAAAGTACTGGTCCACAATGGAAGCCTTGAGGAACGCCTGACAATACTGGTTTGGCATCAGATATATAATCTTCAATACATACGCATTGTTGTCGACCAACTAAGAAACTTTTTGACAATGATTATTATACGGATATAATAAAATAGTCTGAAATGACACGTTATTAATACTTTATTACTTTTATTTTTGAATCCGTATTTCCCCAGACTAAGATAGCACCATGGTAGATAACTGGCTATCGTGTTAACATTGCTTCGTGTCAAACCACCATATCGACTATAGCTACACTATTTCAAATTCAAAAGTTTTTACTGGAAATATTTCATATACGGATGAAGGAAGGAAGAAATATAGAAGTAAATTCAAATCGACTAGAGATCCTGAATACTGAACAATTCATTCACGTCCAGTGCCCAATGTGACAAAATGAAATAAATGAAACTTAAGGTCTTCCTGAGTTTATTTTCCCCTCTGTTTCTCAGAACTGACATTGAGTGGTATATAAGACGCTAAACAATCCAAAACTTTGGGCCATATCTCGTCGCTCGTTTCTCCATGGAAATCTCTCAGAATCTTCTTCTCCTTGTAAAATTCTATCACAGGTTTCGTCATCTCCTCATAGAGTTTCAGTCGTTTGAGAACAACATCAGGATTGTCATCTTCTCTTTGGACCAGAGGTTCACCAGTTAAGTCGTCTTTACCCTGAAACAAAATTTGAGCACACATTCCAATAGATATTTGACTCAATAATGATAATTTCATCCATGGGAATGCCATACAGAAATGGAAAAAAAGATTTCCTTGATACAAATGATGTACTTCAACGAGAGAAAAACACTTATGCCATGCTGGTGCTTTTTTGGACTCATCGAAAGCATTCGATTCGTTCTCACACTCTTCTGGAATATGTTATCATACACGATAATCCGAAGTGGAATAACTATGGAACAGTAGATTTACAATACATGTCTTATACAGTGAGCACATAAACTTTGGAATAAATTCGATTAAATCACATCAAGTTCGGTTTTAAACGTGCACTTTCCGACAAATAAATTTTTCAGGTGGACTTATAATTGTGTTAGTTATGATGAAAAAGATTTTTTTTTAAATTTCAACTTCCATGTTCGAAAATGTCGTTTAAACGAAAACATCTTTTTTCTTCAAGATTAATCGGCCGATTAAAATGAACTTAGGATTTGAGATAACCCCATAAAAAATCCAACGGGGTAAGGTCCGGAGATCTAGCAAACATGACAAGTTATTTCAAAAAATTTCTCATTCGGTGTAGTTTTTTTACATGATACAACATTCACTATCTTCCACTTGATGAAAAAATATATTCTTAGTTGACTGCAATTGTGAAATGATTTCAATAATTAGGAATTCGAATGACAACTAAACAAAAAACGAAGAAAAATTAGACAATTTGTACAAACTGCCTACCAACAAGTCTTTTCATTTATTTTTATGGACCGGCATCTGGAACTGTGCAATAATTATCCATTTTGACTTGAGTACCTGACATTCTAAACGGTGATTTTTTAAAAAACGAACTGTCTACTCTCTTGTAAGATGCATCTTTGGCCATACGCAGGGCAATGTGGCTCCAAAATGACGGATGTCCAGCTAATTACGCACGACCAGTGAGAAATTATTTGGATCAAACTTATCCACAGAGAGTGTCCCATTTTGTGGCCTCCCCAGTCTCCAGATTTAAACCTGCTAGATGCATACCCAGTAAATGATGAACATGACTGAAATGAAGCAGCTGTCAAAATGAGTGTCGAAGGAAGTACACGACGAATGAAAAGATCGTTTTTAAAAAGATGACAGGCTTGCATTCGACTTGGTGGCAGGCAGTTTGTACAAATTCTTTGAGTTTTCTTTGTCTTTTGTATAGTTGTCAATAAATATATGTCACTTCAATATACCAAGTGTTTTAGTTCGAATTCCTAATTATTGAAATAATTTCACAATGAGCTCCTATTGCACTAAACTAGGAATATCTTTTTCCGCATGTAAAAACCTTAACCAAATGAGTAATTTTATTTAAATAACTTGCCAGGTCCGTGTGGTGATTTTGTTTATAGTATGAGGAATCTAAGTGAGCTAATAAAATAAGTTGACTCGTGAATCAGGCAAATAAGTTTTTTTTCCAAAAGTATTGCACCAATATTTTTATTTTGGATGTCAGTTAAGAGAAGGGTTATTAAAGGTTGCATAATAAAAATTTTAATCTTAAACTATGAAGTATTGTACCTGTGACACTCAAAATACTGATCCAAGGTTTAGACTTTCACGAATTTCATAAAACTGACAATTTCTCCAAAATTATCAATATTTTGCTGAGGTCATATTGTGATATTCTGTTCAGTAATGAGTTAGACTATCAGCCCTTCAAAGGATGACGTTGACTTTTGGAACACCCTGTATAAGTTGTGTTTGATTTTCAGTGTTCTTATGATTTTGATTCATGACATTTACATTGAAATTGAATGCTTCTGTTTGCATTAACATCCACAAAAATTTTCATTGATAACAGACGATATCAAATATATGATGAAACTCAGCAACAAAAAGCTCTAAATTAATGTAAAAGAATAGGTATAGTAGGTTATATTGGAATTCAAAACTGATAATTGAAGGAGATATTGTAGTAGCAGATATAGTATCATTTTCAATCGGTATACCAACTCACCTTTACTTTTGGAGGGTTAAAATCAGTATGGTACACTCGACCACTTGGTAAATGTACCGACCTGCCTTTCACTCTGTCGATGATAATTTGAAAAGGCACCACTAAGTTGATTGCTAAATCTAATTTCTCCACTTCCCACAGTGCTTTAGCCTGCGGAAGAGTTCTAGGAAAACCTGTGAAAAAAACGAATTACAAAAGTAAACCTTCAAAAGAAAACTAATTATTCAATCTTCTTAATATCCAAAGAACATCGTGGAAACCAAACTGAAATTTTACGTAGGTATATGGTGCAAATTTTGTTTGACGATATTGTATTTTACGTTACTATTATTTTCGATTTGTTGGAATTAACAATTCAGTATAAACTAATTTGACCTTTCTGAATCGTTTGGCAGGATTGCTCTGTTTCACCGTTCTCGAATTGGACCCCTGAAATTTCATAATTTTCGAAATTTTAATCCTTCTTCCGACTAAATATTATACCGGAGTTTAAACAAATTATACATTGTTGTGCCCGCACAAATCGTCTGCCGATGATTATTCTGATATCTACTCGGTCAAATTTATTGAAAACCTTTCTGGCAGACGTAAATTAATTGTTCAAAAATCACATATCTCATTACAATTCTACACGTGGATTTTTACAATTAGTATCAACTAGAAACGTCTGCCGTTTCGTTTTCGATGGATTTTTGGACCAAAAAATGTTTTGGAGTACATGGCAGACATTAGTTGATTGTTCAAAAATCCAAAAATTTCAACATGGCGCTTGGTTGCACTGGTAGCGATTAGGAATTTGTGCTATTCATCATCTTTTACATGAACAAAATGCCTGTCTCAATGGCAGACATTCGTTGATACGACAATTGGACATCTCGCTAGCTGCCGGTCTATAATTTGACCATTCTGCATTGATAAAAAAATATGGCTCATAGTTGTAACGTTTCATTTTCAACATTACGAATTTACATCTAATTTCTAGCTTTGCCCCGCTCACTCCTATATAGATTTAGCTGTAGACGCGCAGGTCAATTTGTCAGAGCCCGCTTCACAACGGACGTGACGTACCTGGGTAGTTTTTGCTGTCGAAGAATTCTTACTAACACCATCCTACACCGTCATGGTTACGAGTGGCGGACTATTATCAGTGAGTTATCTGTTGTTATGATAACTATCACATCGTTTGACTTAGTTTGTGCTGGTATTGTTTTAGATCTGTTTTGTGCAATTTAGTATTGTCTGTCGTCGAATTTAATTGTTACAGGGTCCACAGAGTAAGTGTAGTAAAACGTACTAAAACGTACTTCGGTAGAGTGTTTAGAGTCGGTACGTTGGCTACACTGTATTTTGAAGTCACCAATGGAATTGGTAGTGGGACTTCCGTGTTAGAGCAGTCTATCTGAAGCTGTTGTGTTAGTAGGAACTGGATGAAAAAGTTATTGTGAAGAGCCGTAGGTTCTTGCATTCAAGAAAAATATCTGAGGATATCTAGTGACCTTTGTGTCATCCCATGTCGGGGATCCTTGATCTTGTTGCTGTATGGTAGTTTTGGGAAGCGTTGTGGTTTTTGGAAGCGTCGTTGGATTTGGAGCGCTGTTCTGGAACCTTGCTGGTTTTTTTGAAGATAACCTTCTCAATCCCCTTGAGGGGATCACCATCACATAACTCATCTCGTCGTCCTACAACGGTTGTATTTTGTGTGGAACCCTTGTTAACAAGGGTTCTTGTCAGAGGCCAATTTTTGTCCGAGGCCAAGTTTTTGTCCGAGACCTACGTTCCTGTTGGAGGCCCAAGTTTTTAGTCGAGTCCTACGTTGCTGCTGGAGTTCTACGTTTTTCTGTTCTAGCCCAAGTTTTCCTATGGGATGCCTACATGTCGAGATAGAGGCTCATATTCTTGTTGAACCGGTAGTACGTTGAGAAACTATTTTGGAGTCCTATCAGACTCATCTGGAAGCTGTAAGTAGCTGCTAGAGACTGCGAGTCCAGAGAATTCCTGTTCCAGAGTCCTTTCGGATGAATAAAGTCCATATACCAACAGATAAGTGGTTAAAAACTGTGTGGAATATTTTTATTATTTTATTTACTAGTCAAATATTATTTTGAAGGGTTGAAACCCTTAGAACTTTCGTAAAGTTATATTTTAAAAAGGGTAAATAACATACTGGTATTCATAGGTACTTTTTGTTGTAAAATATCTGCGGAAAGCCCATAACATCATATATAAGCGCACGATTTGCACCTAATAAACCTCTGCCAATGGATCCATTCGCCGATGTCCCTTTATAATTTGGTAATCTTCAGAGGGTACATATCATCATATACATTACCGTTGGCACAACAATTTTTTTGAACCATATAACTTTCCATAAATGTACAGGGTGTTTTGGGAATTGGTCTTTCCTTTTTCCGATTTCCTAGTTCTTTAGGAGGAAGCCAGTTTCGAACCTGCTGTAGAAGGGAACTAGGTGGTGCCCACAATTATTTTTTTACAGGTAGGGTGAATTTGTTTTCTGTTAGTCACCTAAACGCTCACCTGTAGTTTTACCCACGACCATCTCCACTTCGAGCGTAGCCGCGAGCATGCAGGGATTTTAGAGCGTCGATCCCCGTAAACGAACCAGTTGGGAACATATTACTGAGTAAGGAGTATATGTCAATTATATAATCGGTGTCACAAAAGGATCGTTACATAGTTAATGAATATTTGTTTGGGTGCCTTTCATTCACAATTAATAAAGTAAAGAAAATTTAATTTTGTGTTAGGTAATTTTATTTAATATTAATAAACATCTTAATATAATTTACTAATAAAAAATAAATAGTTTGTTTGAGGTCGATGTGTTTTTAATTAACAATATAAATTTATTGAAATAATTTGTTGGGTGATATTACCAAAAATTTATTCATTATTGATGTTAAGTTTATTCAAAGTGGATTAGTTATAGTACCAGATAATAAAAATTCATTGAAAATACCGCGCTGACCAATATTATAAAATCTCCCCGATATGTGCCGTGGTTGGGATCATTGATGGTCCACGTGTCACGTCGTACGTTGGGGTTTCGTGTTTCGTCGTTTGTCGTTGAGTCGTGTGTGCGTGTGTAGGTTAAGTCGAATGTTGTTATTAATTATTTTTGTGTGATTGAAGTGTAATTCAATCTAATCAAGCAATCTCTTCATAATTATAGAAGACACAATAACACTAGTTTTATAATTATTATATGCATGGTTCGTGCATCTATTCTCCAACATGATACAAACCTAGATTCTGTTAAAAAGTTCATCAAGGCTGTCTCTCGCCATAATGAACCATGTTCATGAGCTAGAAAAGTTTTTAAAAGAAAATAGTTTTGTGGAATTATTAAATATAATTGATTCCAATTTCTTCCATATTTGTTATTCAATTTCAGAAGGCTCATCTTGCGTCTCTATTGGTTTATTATCAACAAACAATATTTTTAATAAATATTCTTCATTTATTTGGAATAAATGGTGAGGTTTTTTATTAACAAACGTTTATTTTCAATAAATAAAACATATTAATGATAAAAATGTGTATATTATATGTTGATGAAATATATGATAATAATGAATATCCTTTATTTATTATAAATAATGTTTTATTGACTGTTGATAAATCTATAGTGAGACTTATATTTATAGGAAATAACTTTGAATTAACTGTTAATGAGGAGTATTTAAATAATTTGAATGCACCAAACGTTTATTCCGCAATATTCGAACAAATGATTTATTATGTGTTAATTAATTTAGTTATCTATGAATGAACTGTTTTTCAGTGTGAATCGATTGGAGCTGAGCTCTATTTCTCACCGTTATCGAATGACCCCATGAAATTCATAATTTTTCGACCTTTTATTCCCTGTTCAGGCTGAATCATATACCTGACCTCATTCGAGTCATATGATTTTGAATCAGCATAATATGTCAGGTATATATTGCTTATTTCAAGTGGATCTGATCATTTTGTGTTTTTCGTTATTTTTACATCCACGAGTAATTTTCAAGTCATTCAAATTACGTTATAAAAATATTATGCTGGTTTTGAACTAGAGAAAAAATGGTACACACATGCAATGATGTTAGTTGATAAAAACACTAAAAACTTTGTTAGGAATCCAGAATCCAATATATGATCAATGAGGTGCTGGTTCGCCATTTTACTACACGATAAACTTCAATCAAAACATTCTATAAGTAATACTTCTGTTTCGCAGTTAAAACCTAATGTAGGTCAATACCGCCCGGTTACATATAATGGCTTCCTGAAAACCTATGACCAATGAGCCCTAAATGATTTTTTCTTGCAACGGCGTTAAATCTAAGGATATATACTTATAATATAATGATAGAAATCTTAGGCACACCCCTGTCAGCAAGCGTATCAAGCAGGGAAATCAATTGATAACGCGGTATAGTAACTAACAAATTGTTATGATATGCACTGTCAAAAAAGGAGTACGTGGTATGTGCCTCTCTGGACAAAGAATATTCCTTTGACGACACTCCATAAAAGGCTGTCAAAGCAGCATGAAATAATATAGATCCTATACGATTTCTGGGTGGATTGGGCAACTGATTTTTACCAGGAGAGTAGAAATAGAAACGGCCCAAAAAGATACAGGCAGACATGCATCTCCACTCATGTGGAGCATTACTGCCATTATCGTGTCATGCCATCATTGCAATATGCAACTGCGATACTGTTCAAAGTCTTAATAGTATAGTACGTAACAAGAGTTGTAAGTAACCCATTACGCACGAAATAAAAAAGTTTATGAGTGCGTAATGGGCTTACAACTCGTGTAACGTATTATACTTTTTCTACGCCCATTCATTTTAACGTTATGCTTGTGTCGCCAATCCATAAATTTTTGATAGGTAATTTCGTACCTTTCTTTGGATTTCAGCGGTTACAAATTATGTGTGGCAGCTTGAGCTTTTTCTAAAATCTTCGATGGAGTGCTCATAATTTCATCACTTTCACTACTATCAGACATATTCGTGGATAAAGTTGAGAAAATGTTCGGATACAATTATATTTTGTTGAAGAAATTGACAATATAAATGACATGACATTTATTTTCACAGCATGCTACCAAGCATGCTATTTAAGAAATTGAATAACGTGTTGTCTACAAAATCAGTCAAAACGACGTCTCTATGAAGTCAAATTTGTTATTGTTAAATTTATGTCTTTAGGATTTTTTTTTCAGAATAAGTTTCCGATATAAGTTTCCGTTATCAGTCTCGCAAATCGAAAAGACAAATGCCACAGATAAAGAGGTGATGATATCACCAACATAATCTCAAGTGAAACTGATATATTTCATTTTCCTCTTGATTTTTACATTCTACATAGATATGGAATTCAGAAATGAAAGGCTTTCATTGGTCATACGACAACTTCTCCCAATGAACCAGTAGGGCTTTGAAATGAGGTCTTATTTTTGAAAATTAAAAAGACATCCTATAAATGACATCTCTTGGCCGTGGCATTTTGGCATCTCTACAGAGTCTTGCAGAAGTTATTCTTAACATCAGTTTGGTGACTCTTTGACCAAATTGGTATGTCATTTGAACGCCACTAGGCTATCTGGGAAGCCTACTGAAGGAAACTTAACATCAAGACAAGTAGTGTTCAGTGATCGAAGCTGTAAACTTTTCTCTTGAAAATGCCAACCACTCGTGTTGGCGAAACGTCGAGATTTTCTCTAAATAAACGTCGGCCTGAAAACCCGAAAAACCATCATTCATTCAACGATGGCCGCGAAAGCCTTTCACAGAGCCTCATACGTTAAAGATTCCACGCATTTCATCGAAAAAATCAATGGTTTGACCAATGACCAAAGTGACATTCTAGTCAGCTCCGATGTGGTATCCCTATTTACGAAGGTACCATTAAATGAAGCCATGAGGAGAATAGAACTACTGTTCACAAGGGATATCTCAAAACTTTTTGAAATATGTTTAACATTGTCGTACTTTGTTTTCGACAACAAAATATACGAACAATTAGATGGAGTCTCAATGGGAAGCCCACTGAGCCCACTTATTGCAAATTGTGTCATGGAAAAGCTAGAGAAACAAGCAATAGAGACGGCAAAGTACAAACCCAAGGTATGGTTGCGATATGTAGACGACACGTTCCTGATTTGGAGTCATATACTGGAAGGACTCAACAAATTCCTTGAGCACATAAACAGCATACACCCGAATATCCAATTCACAATGGAAGTTGAAAAGGATAGGGAACTGCCCTTCTTAGACGTTCTCATTTTTCAAAAAAGGAAGACGTTTGGGGCACAAGGTATACAGAAAACCAACACATACTGATCGATACCTCCACAGACCTCAAATCATCATCCGTGTCAAAAACAAGGAATTATCAAAACACTAGTAGACCCAGCCAGAAGAATATGTGAACCCGAATATTTGGAAGCGGAACTGAAACACTTGAAAAGCGCACTTCTTTCAAATGGATGTAAGGAAAGCGAAATTGAACGGTGTATAAAACGCAAAAGAAAGAATTCTAGCGACAGTGAATCGAATGGCTGCCAGGAACAAAGTAAAGCATTCCTGCCGTATGTTCCTAGGGTCACAGATCGGATTGGCCGTAAACTACGATAGCATGATATCAAAACCATCTATAAATGATCAAAGAAACTGAAGGATCACTTGAGATCGACGAAGGATAAACGTGATGCACTAAGCTCATCTGGGGTGTACCGCATTCCATGCACCTGTGGCGTACCGCATTCCATGCACCTGTGGCAACGTTTATATCGGAACCACGAAGCGTTCCACAAATACCAGAATAAAGAAACACAAGGCCAATTGCCGATTAGGACTCTCAGAAAAATCCGCTGTCGCAGAACATGCGCTTAACAGTAACAATCACAGAGTGAAGTTCGAAGAAACCCAACTAATTGCCACAGCACATGCATTATCCAAGACTCTTCCTAGAAGCAATCGAAATCAAAAAACATCCCAACAATTTCAACAGAACTGAAGAAGGGTTACAATTGAACAAAGCATGGCTACCTGTTCTCAAGAAAACGGTAATAACACCATACCGGGTAATTAATGAATCCGAGGGGGTACCCGACGCAGGAACGATGGCACCGGACGCAGGTACGAGTACGTCGACCCATAAATACTGGCTTAGACAAGGCATACCAAACAAGTAGTGTTCAGTGATCGAAGCTGTAAACATTTCTCTTGAAAATGCCAACCACTCGTGTTGGCGAAACGTCGAGATTTTCTCTAAATAAACGTCGGCCTAAAAACCCGAAAAACCATCATTAATATAACATCAAGACCATTGAAATAGATGGGCAATTACTGAGTGGAAAGCAGAGGTCCAATATCTAGGACTCAACCTGCATAATGAACTTTTCTGGAACAAACCTGAAGAAGCAGTAACCATTGAAACCAACAGAGCAGTGATAGTGAGCAGAAACAGAACAGCAAAATTGGTGGATCTACAAAAATCACTGCAGCAGATATTTAAATCAATAAACTAGAAGATCGACTGTAAACGTCGGAAAATCAGATATATCATCACTCATGGGGCAGTGTCATGGGGTTGAAGAGTCAGTTTAACCACCACCGGGATTAACGAGGATTATCCTACAATTTGGTGGATATAGCCGTTACTGTGTGGTAAGAGATCATCACGAAATATGAGAATTAAATCTTTTTATTTTCTTTACAGATACAAAGAAAGTTTTTTTTTCATATTTCTTAATGACCATCCTATTTGTGCGCATATCGAGTGCAATTATGTCATTTACTCCCATTAAAAAATGGTTTATATGATCGAAAACCGCTCGCAGTACCTAACAGCCACTTTCATAATCAGACTTTGAAAAATGTTGATGTTTCATAATTGGTGCATTTTATTGTAGGCAGAAATGCTCTTCTCGTAGAAGTAGAATTTGACATATCTGTTTTTTTGACACCAAATATATCTACTTTCTCTACGATCAAATTTGAGGGCAGCAAAAGTAGATAATTGGTTGAAAAATGAAAATTCCTAAATCGTAGCAGAAATTGACACTGTTGACATTGACAGTAGTTTGAAACATATTATGGACTTTAATTTCTGTACATTTCAGTTTGGTTTTATTCTGAAGCTCAAAAAACTTCATTTACACACATTAAAACGATTTTGGAACTGAACAGCCTCTAGTTAAAATGAATGAGTCTTATGGACGTGAGTAAAGTTATAGATGGAAATGTTCAAATACGTATAGGTCGTACAACGACTTTTATTGATATAATAAAGAAGGTGGGTTCACATTGATTCTTAATTCATTGAAAACCTCTGTTAAACCTTCTTTTTAAAATCATATCATAAACAAATATACAAATGGATACCAAAAAAGAAAATGCGATGACCCTGAAAGTAGCGAAAGTTCAAAAACATCAGTGGGATGATATAGAAACATTGTGTCAAATCGATTTATGTATGATGAATTGAGAAAATTGTCCAGATAAATGTGAAAAAAATATTTTTCAGTTTCTATTTGTTCCCAACCTACAAATATGCTATAATTTTTTAAAGATAATTCCGGCTTATTTCCTACTTCACTCAAAGCTGCCTCGAAAGTGGAAGGTGTGAAGGTTTAGGAATCACTTCTTCATAATGATTTTTACATTCTGAAAAAGTGTTCTGTATGAAAATTATTCAAGGAATTCGCATATATGATAAGTTTATTGCACTTGAAATATTCCCGCCTAGATCTAATCCTCGAATATAGATATATAATACTACTCGCGCCTTCTTCCATTGTGTATTTCGGATGTGGCAGTTAATGAAAGCAAATTATTCATATTGAATGTATCATTTATAATAATAAAAACTATGAGTTTCAAACTTTTTACAGATATTTAGGAAATTTTAGAATTATCTGACTTCTATTGGAAACCCTGAAATTGCGTTTTTATGATACTCTACTTCTTCTACTAGTAGATGTAAACTCTAATGGTCAATGAAACGCGGCTAATACTTCAAAGTGACTCTGAAGCCACTAAGTTGAATGGGCGATATCCATACTTCAATCAACTTAAAGTGCGATCTAACCTCTAATATTGACTAGCCAAGTCATCAACGTCTCAGTATTTTGTTCTCAGTTATCAATTTCAATAACATTCCACGTTATGGACCTGTACCAAGGAAAATAATCTTCAAGTTCAAATTCATCTGGTGAAGAAAATCCAGAAATTTTTCTAAGGAGAAGAAAACTTTATAGAAAAAGAGAAAACAGATTGGATGGTTATGAAATAATGTGGAGATAGTCAGCTTCAGTTACGTAACGGAAGTGATACAGCATGAGGTTGAATGATACCTTTTCATTGCAATAGATATTGTTGGTTTTCTTGTTTTCCAATATTTTCTGATATTTTCCAAATTCATCCACCAAAAGAAGTTCCTCCTATGTGGAGAAATTATTACCTCTTTTTGCTTTACTGGTCATAGCATCAACGAGTGTAAACGAAATAACAGTACTTACACCACTAAACACAGAAAAGTGACTAAAAGCTAAAGCTAACCTGAAAAATTGTCAAATTTTGTTGTTCTGTCAATTTTCGGCTGTTTATCGAACACATTTCGAAGTTTCGACTGTACTTTAGGTAAAAGTTTGGATGGGCATGATTATGAAACACCTCACCTTTAGCTCTCTTTGAAGACTCGAAGTAAAACTTCATATTTAGTTGAAGTAGATTTTAAAGTCTGATTATGAAACTGGCTGTAAAGCCAAAAATGCCATTTTATTACCATACACTTCAATGAAATATTCCGAAAGGGTAACATCAAATACGCCAGGAAACTGTACCCACGAAATGTCAGCAAAAACGAGGCTTGTAAGTCAAATATCATCTTTCTTTCAGCAATCACACACAAACAATTGTAAATAATATTTTAGGGCTTGGTACAGACATATATCACACATGGATACTTGCCACGGAAGGCTATTCAGATTTTGAATCCACGTGTTCACCAATCATCCGCCAAGGAGAGTCATTTTCACGTTTCCTTGTAATTTTCACTCACCGTCTAGTAGCCACATTTGACTCGGCACTTTTTTCAGTTCAGAAGTGATGAATTTTATCATGATATCGTCTGGTATCAGTTTGCCATCTTTTATATATTTTTCTGCTTCGAGACCAACAGCTGAAAGTTGAACCAAATAATTACTTTACAAGAAACAACAATGCAAAAAAAAACATCATTATCCAAGACCAAGACATTCTGATTTGAAGTACTTACAAGTTATGTTTTATGAGTACAAATAAATGAATTCAAATAGCGTTTTGGCTATATTTATGATACTTTCTATAATTTTTTACAAGCTTCAGACTTATTATGTATTCCCACAAAATCGTTTAGAGTTCTCTGGCTATTTATATATTCGTTACGAGACTCTTTCTTCAGCTCTAACCCACCCAAATTCACTTTATTTTTAAATTAGGATCCTACTTGCAAATCTCGTTAAAAGTATTATTTATATTTCTGTATTGATTGAAAGTTTGATTTTGTGCAGGAATTTCATTTCATATACTGCATTGAAACTAGCAAGACGGCATCGCCAGCAAGTCGGGCAGCACTACGCTTCGATAAAGTCGTGCACGATAACGCCGCAGAGAATGGTTCTTCATTTTATCATGTCTGTTTTCTTCCGTGTTGGTGAAATATTTTTCAGTCGGTACTTCGAGTGAAAATAATACTTCACAATTCACATAACACTAACATTCACTGCTAACAATTGATTCGGTAAACTGCGTGATCTTCTAAGCGAGTTATATAATAACATAGGTACAGAATGTCATCTCCTTAAGAACTGGAAGTTTCCTAGGTAGGTAGAGAGATCAAGGGGCATCTGAAAAATTACTAATTAAAGTAGTAATGATTGGTGAATTATACAGTTCTATTTCTATCTTTCTATCATTTACAACTTGAATGTTTTTATAAGCTAGATGTTTCAATTATCAATTAAACCTGTATAATTCACAAATTATTAATATTGTTACTAGTGATTTCCCAAATGCCCCTTGACCTACCTATGTGATTTCCAGTATTTAAGGAGATGACATTCTGTAGCTATGTTAGTTTATTTCTCGCTCAGAAATTGGCGTAGTGTGCCGAAACAATTGTCAAAATGAATTTACATATTGAAATCCGGAACTGTAGAACACAAGATATTTTTATATGAATCTGATGAGGATATGAGAACCTGTCAGATCTTCAAAGCACTATAATCCATAGCTACAGAGAAAATTTAATGGTCGAACTAATGAGTCCTGAGTTGATTCTGGCAACTACTACACCTTGGCCAAAGACAGAACGGACTGGTACAAATTAGATGACAGTTGCGTAAATAGAATGTTTTCTTTCAAATTGGACCTTTTGGAGCCTTTGACGACATCATACATTCTATTCTACCAAAATGCAGATATTCATAATTCAACAAACTTCTTCGGGACTTTTCATTCAATTCATTGCACCTCTTCAAATTATGTGCTATTGCAGGTTTTTCCTGGTTTTCTTGCAGTTTTGAGAGCAAATGCGCCACCAACTAAATTTAGGCCGCCCTGGAGCGCAGATCATTATTTTTTTTTTTACTTTATTGTTGTAGTCAATACTTCAGTGAAATTTCCTATTGTCAATATTATTTGAAATGAAATATCGAGGTTTCATGTGTTTACTAGTTTTCTTCTATATCATGAGAAACCTATTGAAGGAGCAGCTTCTGATACTTATATTCAGATTCATGGTATAGGAATATAATCATAATCATTGCTTTACTCCCAAATAATTTTTTTTCCAATTCCGGAAGTTGAATAGAAACACAATTTTTCCGCTATCAATATTTGTCTTCTCTATAGATCATGTGATCGATATTTGTCATGTCAAAAAATACCGATATTATCTGATTCGATAAATTTTTCATTATACTTTAACTTTCACTTTTCAGATATACCAAATATCAAAAAAATAAATAATCCGTTGAAGATGAGGTATGACGTAATTATAATTGACTTGAATAGGTATTTCCAACATTTAAAAACTAAATTTATCAAGTTGACAGCGAAAAAACGATCAACAAATTGAAGCTCAATCCAAATTAAACAGTTACTAATGCTATGCTTTGGCAATGATATTGATAAAAAACATTTTAAAAAATGCTTGTTTTTTTTAACGATATTGCAATGGGTGCACGAAGCTAAAACACAATTTTCATCAGTTTCTCCAAATTTTCAATACTGTTTATGTCAATCAAATCATCGTATGGGACAAGCAAGCACTCGTCAGAATTCTGTCGCTTCCATTACGTAAGTTGTTACTATGATCTCCACAGAGTTATTTTAACTTCACGGACAACGGGATTACAGACACTGAATACATATTGACAATGCGCGGACGAGACGGTTTAATGTAGGTCACGTTCAGGCTTCATATTTTTCATCACCAACTAAACAATACCAGGTAGGTTGTCAAATGTTGAAAATTAATGTAAATAAAACAGGTATTTTGAACAGTACTCACAAGTTTTGGTTTGGATGTTCTGCCTCAGTTTGTCTCCGCTGGATATGTGTTCCAAATTGAAGTTTTTTATTATTCTGCTCGAAATCGTTCCTTTCCCAGAAGCTGGGGCTCCTAATATTAAAGATTTGAATAGCACCGTGGCCATTTTCACTCTCAACGCAAGTACCTATTTTATCAAATAAACTCACAAAAGTCACAAGTCTGTTTATTCAGATATTAAAAAAATATTTGTTGAACTTTGAAGTGGATAAATTCCACGTTTCTTAAAACTTTGTCAGTGGCGTACACAGTGATTATTCGACAGCGTGTCGTCAAAATGCCGAAAATTATTGAATTATTATTTTCCAGTTTTCCCTATTCATTTCTTTTGACTGAATATCTTTCTGATGTGTCCCAATGTTTTAGGGTAACAACATTGTTTGAATAGAGGTATTGAAAATATGTCTTTACTTTAGCTGAAATAGAGTTCTTTTAGGAGATCGAAAATCGTTGCTGATCTACGATGTAGATTATTGCAAGTACATTTCAGAAAACAAATGAATGTATTTACCTACTTTAAACAACAACGATAACGATAGAGAAGGAAGGGGGAAGATAAATCTAAAATTTACACTGATTCGCCAGAGGTGATAGTTATATAAGCTTTATTGTCTAAAATTTACATTTTGTTGACAAAGTACAATCAATTACGTTTATACATTTGTGGTATGTACATATTAAAAAAAATTCAACATGATCTCATACTTATAACATTCACATTTTTGTATAAAAAGTCACACGGTAAAATATATAGCAAATTAATTCGTAGTATGTAAACATTAACAATTTACGAACATTACATCTCACAGTTCATGGAAAGACTAAAACTCATATGCCAAGTATTCATCTAGAGAGTAGAAGCATTTTCTTTCTTTATTGACATATTTTCTAAATTGCCTTAAGTTATTTATCTCTGTTATCTCTGTTATCACCTTGGATTGTAAATTTGTTTGTTCCTGTGAATCAAGAATTGTTTCATCAGGGTGAAAGTGGGAAACGAAAGAACAAGTTTCTTCTCCTGACGAGTGTGACTTTCCACATGGGCATTCACGAACCTATCTCTGTATTTGTGTAACAGATAGACTGTCTCTAGAATGAATAATTCAAATAGGGTTAATATTTTGTATGCAGAAAAAATAGGCCTACATGATTCTCGCAACTTAACTTTAAATATAACGCAGAGATCGTTTCTGTAACACGAATATACTTTGCAAGGGAACCTGGCTACAAGTACCCCAGAATGGAATTCCATACCGTAAGTGGGAGTCAAAAAATGAGTGGTAGGCAGTGAGTGAGGTTGAAAGTCCAAGTTCGCGGGAGATAGAATAGAATAGAATATATGTTTATTTCGCATTTAGAATGAATATAAAACACATTTCAAAAAGAAGATAAAATAAACATAGGGGTAATCACGGAAATATGCTGCATCGGTCTGCAACATATTTGTGTGTGATAGTAGCAATTATACCTACATGTAAAAAAATATTGATATTGTATGAATAAAATTACTTCAGCGGGTTTCATAACTGACATAACAACATACACACTCACATTCCTACGTAGACATAAAAAAATTTACTATAAGTACTTAGTTCATAAATGAATTATATAGATAATACACGAATATATTTCAACTTGAATATTGAAACACATTTCATAATAAAAAGATGATATAAATATAAGATTTATCACGGAAGTATTTATCGCTAGTGTACATAATACTTGTGTGTGATGAAACACTCATACCTATAATACTATATTTTGGAGATATGTATTAAAATAAAAAGCATTTGTGTCTCTCTCTGTAAAGGGCAGCATTTCTGTTTTATCAATAGACAATGTAATGATTATTTGCATTAAACGTTGGCTAAAAGCTGAATTTAAGTACCTATATTAATTTTTCAGAATGACAATGATATTAAATGGGTTCGTAATATTAAACTATTCATAACAAACCAACATGTACAATCAAATCTGAAAGTGAGTACGGATAAATAAAATAAAGGAACTACAGTTAATTCAACAATGGAACAGTTAACTCATATATAGCACTGATACTCACATGGCTACATCAAAGTATTTGAATTTTTAAAATTATTAATTTGTACTCTAGGAGTTGACAATATCCACTTTTTCACCTTTCTTCTGAAGTTTTTCATATTATCACACATTTTAATGTTCTCAGGTATTATACTGTATAACCTAGGCATCAGGTAAGTATATATGTTCTCTGACCAATTGTTTTTTTGGCTTTTGGATAACATTAATAATATAACAACCTGAAGATAACTTTTTTCTGATAGATGTTATGTGAGTCTCAAATTTTAAACTGCTATCAATGTGCAAGCAGAGGAATTTCGTAACAGGTTTACAGATAATAGTTTGTAACTCTAATGTTACTTGTTCTTAGTACCACTTGAATGTTATTAGGTTGGTTTTCCAAATATTCAGCAAATTTGCATTACACCAATTCTTTTTAGTTATCAACAAAAAACCGCTTTTCGCAACTTTGCCAATTTTTTAGGTAATGTTCGGTAATCACGATCGAGTCGACTGAAATAGAAACTAATGCTGAATTTCAATTTCCTACACGCTCATATATTTTTTTTTCGGATATTAATTTTTGCACTCACTTTCTCCTATTGCTTGGACTAAAGTTAGTAAACAAATATTATGAATTTGAAGTAATCCTTTATTTTAACTTAAAATAAAAGGCACCTTAACATTGTTTTGAATATTTTTTGTGTTTGACTCTGAAATAGGAGTAAATATCACCAAATTCAGTTATTTCATTTTTGTAACGTTATAATAATCATTAGTGATGAATCGGATTTTGTTAGAAACCTCCCTTAGGTCTTAAATCTACCCCACCTGAAAACTGCGAATGTCAAATCTGCTCCACCGGAGGGCACATTTGTCAAAATGACCTCGATTGTTTTGTTGTGTTTGTTTTTGTTGAATTCCATAATAATAATGAATGAACATGATCAATCAATTCTTGAATCTCCATCGAGTCCAAGTCCAACGAGTCCAAGTCTCAGTTTTCACCAAAAAATCTTGTTAAACCATTTCTGTTGACAATTTATTTTTCTAAGTATGTCAAATGTGCCACGCCTTCCCCTATATGAATATTACAGTCCAGGTAAACTGCAAAAGTTGCTCTTCATATACTTAGTTCTTATTCTACAGACTGTGGGACTGGGAACAGATGATATGCTGTAATTATTTTGAATGCCAAGATAATTTTTCCTCAACATCCCTCAGTTCCCCGTTTTGAAACTTCACGTACTGCAGTGTGAAGACTGGGCTAGCAACAGTTGCCAGATAACGACAGACGGTGTCTACTGTTCCAGAGCCGTTATCATAAATTATCACTTCCCTTGAATGTAGGTATTTGACTGAAGCTTATTTACGTTCAACTTTTTGCTTCTACATATCGATCGAGGATATATATTCAGGAGTAATCAGGCACACTAGCACCTAGAGACAGACCATTACACAAAGTATTCGGTATACTTCGGGGACTTGCTGGAGCTTTAAATGACAAAACAGTTCATTTAAACTGAGTTGAAAATGCGCCAACCCAACCTGACCTAATTTACTTGAGGTAGACAGAATAACCATACAAAACTTAGGATGAATAATCTTTACATCGTTTTATATTATATCATTTTGTATGGTTATTCTGTTGGAACGTTACATTTTGGTATTTAATTTTCAAATTATCATTTTTATTTTTTCAGAATCTCCTGAGTGAAATAGCTATATACAATAATAGCCAATAAATAACTGGTGTGGGTTAATGAAACAAAGAAAAATAACTAAACACGAGTTTGATCTATTTACTAATGAATCACTTTTCAAAATTGATATCGATTCTATTAAATTTCACCTGTATCTTGATTTCTTTCAAAAATATTTAGATTTCATAGAATTAACAAGATATTAATTTCAATTGATTCAATTCAAATTTGAAATCTTCTACTTTCAAATAGATCAATATCAACAACTCTTATAATCCAATTTTCAAATCATGAAAATGTCATTAAAACTCATCAATTCATATTTATTGAACCAAATTTAACACAAATATTGTAAATAAATCGAAGTGCCTCTTAACGAAATGACTTTCAAAACGCTCTTAGCATCAGTTCAATTTATAAGGAATCCACAGCAAACTAGGGCATCTATAGTTCTTAAAACTCAATGGAGCAAAGGAAAATTAACACATCAAACACCCAAAATATCAATAGGTTTGCCTTATAAATACCTAGATAAAAGGTTAAATAGGTACCGAAAAAAATGCATAGGCAAACCAACTATAGTGTAGGCCCGGTGACGTCACTCGTAGCTGATAGCAAGCGGGGAAGAGGCAGATGAAATTATTGAACTAGGGCATTCTTTGAAGACTAAATTGTAGTGTATAATCGTCACTAAAATTAGATGATACTGTCAACATAATATAATTTCATTTCTGTGAAAATTTCGTTGAAAATGGACAATCGGTAAGAGAGACGGACGAGACGGTACAGGAATATTAGACATAATATGATGCTATGTGTATGACCGTAACTAAGTTCACGATGAAGTGAAATAATTCCTTGCGCCGTAATGTGCCGATATGGTCTACAGTTAGAGATTAAATTAGAATAGAAATATAATATGATGGACTTTACAATGAATCTTGAGTATCTCAAGACATAAATGAAGTAAAGCAAATATTCCAACAAATTTATTTGCAACTTTTGCGTGGAGAAAGTTATGAAATCAAGAAAACCACGTTGACGGGTATCGAGACACTACTGTTTTTAAAGTCATTAGTAGTTTGTTGATGGGTCAGTAAACCATTGTATTTCTTTATATTTCAAGTGAGTTTCATCAAAAATATGGCAGCAAGAACTTATCTAGGCGCCTCAAGTCAACACGTACACTGTGAAAACTACACATTGAAAGAAGGTGAACCAATCAAACTGTTCGGAGATAGTGAAATCTATGAAAAGGGGGAGTGGCTCGATATGAAAAATTGTACAGGTAGCTATAAATTTTCCTGTTAGCATGATTTAAGAGATGATAAATACAATTTTCATACATTCATCGGAAATAAACGTATTTTCGCATAACCTCCATTTTCCGACTGATTGGAAACTCGGAAAATACAAGATTGAGGTTACCTCACAAAAAACAAATTGGGAATGTCTGCAGTGAAACTTATTTTTGAAGCTACAGGCTTATATGGAAACAGAGCAATGGATATTTTCAGTTTCATGCAATTTCAGTTTCATGCAACTATATAATTTGAATCCCTTGATATTACCCACATCAAACTGAATTTATTTGAAATAGTGTTCGTTTTCCCGAATAAAAATAAAAGAGGTGTTGCTTACGTAGTTTTATCTCCTGAACACGAATTCGAAGAAAATTCGAGGAGTCACACTTTTCTAATAACGCCCTTCTGATTCCTGAAAAACGACTACTTTCAAACACGAATTTTTGTCTACAATTTTTTCTGACTCATAGTCCACAATAACATTCACCAAAACCAGACGTTTTACTCAAAAAAAATCAACCTTCTTTTATTAACAAACATAACCTACCTTTTCAATTTGAATAAGCGTTGCTAACCATTCGAATTCATATAATATGAGCAATAACTTCCTATTCATTTATGTATTCAAATAATTTATAAGTGACAATTTGGAATAATTTTGTTAAATAGTGTGACCATTTCAAATTGAAACAAGCTTGTGAAACACACATTTCTCAACCGATTGGAATCTCTGAAAATTCGAAGTAATAATAACATATTGATAAAATTATTTTGGCATGCAATATAATATTCTTATTCCATCATTAATGACAATTCATACATTTCCTACAGAGTGATTTGAAAAATTTGTGAAATATATGGCCTGTTATTTCGTATATTCAAGTGAATTATCATCCTCCGAAGGTAGCTAATATCGTATAAAAATGGTTTCGTTGGGATATATAGGGTGATCATAAAAATTTTCGATGATGAAAATGACAAATATCAACGTTTATCACCCTGTAATTCACGATTAACTAGGTGGAATTCCTTTACTATCATTTAATATATTCATCATTCTCCCCTCAACACTGTCCCAAAAATTCAGTTTCCTACCATGACTAGTTTCATAGTTATTAATTGAGAAACTTATTACCATTTGCATGACGAGTTGGAGGAACTTGTTCACGCGTACATTCTACTAGTGGCCAAGATATTTCATATAGTGAAACGTGAGAAACAAACTATCTGGGAAAAGTGAAAATGATTGATAGAACGCTTTTATTTCTAATAGGAGAATTTTAATCTGGGCAACGACGGTTTTTTCCAATACGTGTTCCACTCGGATAGAGGTTTCCATGATTTTTATATTTGCTGATATTACCCTGTAATTCACGATTAACTTTGTGAAATTCCTTAATTATTATTCAATTTATTCATCATTCTCTCCTCAACACTGTCCCAAAAATTCAGTTTCCTACTATGACTAGTTTCATAGTTATTATTTGAAGGAACTTGTTCAAGCGCACATTCTACTAGTAGATTTTTCACAAATAGTGAAACGTGAGAAACAATCTATCTGGGAAAAGTGAAAATGATTGATAGAACGCTTTTATTTCTAACAGGAGAATTTGAAACTTATAGCGACGGTTTTTTTCCAATGCGTGTTCCACTCGGATAAAAGTTTCCATGATTTTTATATTTGCTGGCTATCAATAGAAACATAAAGACATCTATTATATTTCATCAATATAGGTAGTTCGATACGTTAAAGTAATAATAATTATCACTGATGGAACTAACTGATCTTCTTTCTTTTTCATTCACTCTCCGTCTAAGACAGAATCAAAATTTACCCGATCGGCGAAAGGGTTTTCTTGCTGTATGAGGACCGTAGCGCAGCTACGGGGGAGGTGGATTCGGTTAATGCTGTTCCTTGTAACCTTCAGTGATAAGTGATTTCCCGTACTGGAGCCTCATACAAGATTGGGCGAGTCAAACTATCCAAGCATTAGGAATTTTATCTGGCTAATGTTGTAATTGATGTGTCGTATATTCAGTCAGTTCCTAAATGGTAGATGGAATTGGATGGACCGTCATTGGTCATCACCCTTCATATAATGTTACATTCATTTTGATCTCCACGTCCTCACGTTTCACTATTTGTGAAAAATCTTGGCCACTAGTAGAATTTACGCGTGAACAAGTTCCTTCAGCTCGTCATGCAAATGGTAGTAAGTTTCTCAATTAATAACTATGAAACCAGTCATGGTAGGAAACTGAATTTTTGGGATAGTGTTGAGGAGAGAATGATGAATATACTTAATAATAATAAAGGAATTTCACCAAGATATTTGTGAATTACAGGGTGATTTCTGAAACGTTGATATTTTATAATTTTATTATCGAAAATTTTCATGATCACCCTATATATCCCAACGAAATCATACGGTATCAGCTGTATTCACTTGAATATACAGGATATGGACAAAAGAACCGGCCATATGTTTCACCAATTTTTCAAATCACCCTGTAGGAAATGGAAGAATTATGATCAATGATGGAATAAGACTAGTATATTGCATGCCAAAATGATTTTATCAATATTTCATTATTACATCGAATTTTCAGACATTACTTACTAAAATGTTTTTATTTTTCACTCTGTACATAATGATATAACCTGCATCATCTGAATGATATTTAGTAATATGAAGGTACTTTGATGACGAGAACAAAAACATATGCAGTTGGCACTTTCAAATCCCAAGAAAATAATTAAATAATGATTTTTAATTTTAACGCCCTGTATTTCAAAATCTATACATCAACGAACTTTGCGAATCTGCACGTTCAATCAGTAAATCGAATACTATAATATACTGAAAATTTAGACAATTTCACCGAGAACCATTTTACCTATAAAAAGTGTGAGGTCCTTTCATAAACAATTTATCATTTCCAATGCCAACTAGGTATTAGTCAAAGTCAAACATCTAAAGAAAATATTTGCGATTTCTTCATCTCTAATTACTTACACCACTGGATTCTGGGCATTTTCTAATGGTTATTGCCAAAGGAACCCGCAAACGCCTTATGGAATTTGAATGTTTGGTATGATGTAGTCCATTTAATTCTCAACCAATGTTACCATTGCGCCAACCCAAAAAAAAATTACAGTTTTACTGCTAGGGGGCGTTGAAATCACCCCTTGCGCAGATTAGACTATTTATTTTTTAATCCAGTAACAATGTTTTCACTTGGTTCATTGTTGCTAATGTTGCACAATAATGTTGTTGTTTTATAAAAAATTCTTACTCCCTCTTCTTCCTCCCAACTTCTATTACGAAACGCAAAAAAATATTTCTCGAGTGCCTTCAAATGTATCGTCGATTGTTTAAATATACCTGAATAAGGGAAAAAGCAATTTTTTATGATTATTCCCCCTCCCCCTAAAAGGCACGATACGAAAAAAATTTGGTGGATTTTTCTGAATTTTTAATAAGAAACAGTTCAAGTTATTTTGAAAAGAAATCAATTTGGTGACAAACCCCAAAAAATGAATGATTTTGATGCTAGGGGGCGTTTAAATCATACCTTGCTCAGAATAGACTACTTATTATTATAGGCCGAAAAAATATCTCCACATATTTTAGTTTAGATTATGCTGAACAATTGTGTAATTTTTTATTAAAAAAATGGAACCTCCCCCTTACCCCAACCGCTATTTTGAAACACGAAAAAAATTTAATATCTACCACTTGTGAATGCTTTATCAAAATAGATGTTTTGATCAGCTCAAATTAAGGAAATCGTACAGTTGTTTAATTTCTCCATTCCCTCCCTTCAAAAAATATTGGTGGATATTGGTGGACTCCGTAGTAGGGGGTAGTTCATTTTATTTGAATTTCAATAGATCAGGCGAAAATCTTGAAAATAAATAAAAATTAGACATCAACAATTTGAATTTTAGTTGGTGCCTGAATACATTTTTTTCGTGTTTTGAAATAAGGGTTTGCGGCAAGGGAGACGATTTAGATTTTTCTTTACAATAGAAAGATCATCGCAAAAATTCGAAGTCTCATATATTTTTATATATATTATATAAGTGAAAATAGAGTATATTTCGTTTTCATTCCGAGAGTTCCAACCTTTGACAGCTGTTTCGTGCTCACGCACTCATCAGAAAGGATTTATGGAGCTCTCGAAATCAAAACGAATCCACCCAAGAATTTGTACCGTGAAGGCAAGACAGATATAACAGAAAGTTATTTATGACTGCAGATTTCATAAATAACTTTCTGTTATATTATATATATATATATATATATATATATATAAGGATGGATTTAGCGAGGGGCAATATATGAAAATATATGTAGAAACATTTTGAGGGTTATACCCAATAACTTTTTACTTATATTTTCATGTGTGGTAAATTATTCACCCCTGCCCACCACTTTGAATTCCCCTTTATTTTCTCTATTTATTCCTGGTAATCTTCTTCATGGCTGGGAAAGGGTGAAATGTTCGGCTTAAAAGTGTTTCCTTCGAAATACAGATTTTCTGGCCCTTGAAGAAGCTCCATGCAAAATTTGGAAGCCTAAGATTGAACCCAAGTGCAGTTTTAGATTTATCAACTTAGCTGCGCCAGCGAGTTTTTTAATTTGTCTGGTTGGTCAACCCTGAGGCCAGGCCCTACTGAAAAAGTCTTCCACTCAGATTTTCCCAAAGTAAATTCCATAACAGAGTGAAGGAACACAAAATTAAGCATATATGAGACGTCGAATTTTCGCGATGATCGATTTTGGATCCCAAAATTGTGTATATTTCGTTCTCTCACATTTGATCAAATACAACACTATTTTTAGTTACAAATTACTGATTGATTATTGAAAGTCTAAATATCTTGTAAGAAAATTTTTATTTTTCTATTTGATATACTTACTTGGCTTACAAATAATTTGAATTGCTCACGAAAGTTATAACAATTTTAGAAAAAAATATATGTTCATCAATGTATGAAGTATTTACAAGTACATATCAATTTTTTAAAAGTTATTAGTCATCTTTTCTTCTCTGTATGATCATACCAGTTGTCGTCAGACGAGAAGTTCCGCTCTAGAAACATTTGTTTCCGAAAATCTGTATCTGCAGAACAAAATTAATCATTTTCAAATGTAGTCTACTTACTGACATGTTTATCTATGTTTGAAGCAGCATTAACATACCAAAATAAAAAGACTCTCCATTCATTGATTTTTTTTTTGATTATTCATATCTTCCTTCTTCTCCTAATATATTGTTTCAATGCCCACATTTATTCTCGAATTCAATGCTCAACGTAGACAGCTGAGAAATACAGAATTTTTTAAAATGTCCTTAAAAAAAACCAACCCTGCTCAGAATTCACCGTTATGTAGGATACCTAGAACATTAAACAGAATTAGTAATTACATCAAATATTTCGAACTTCATTTGAATCATTTCAAATTAAAAATTAAGAGGTATTTTATCATTGAGCACCTTGAGCAAAATATAGACTCAATGATCTTACACTCATTGTGTAACTGAATATATTACTCATTGCCTATTCTATAAGTTGATATCTGTTTGTTCATTTTTTCAAATTTGTTTTTTGTCCACAACCCTAAACTGATTAATTATGTAGAAGTATCTGTTTTTTGATTGTTGAATTCGTTTGTTACCCTTATTTTTGGAAATGAATCACTAAATTTTGTTTCAGGTGTCATTGACTCCACCACCTTTTCGCAAATGCCCAACATGGACTACATAAGCATGGATGGCTGCACTATCTTGGATTGTTCTCCCAGAGCATTTGCGTCAGTGAGGAAACTCAAGTCGCTGGATATTCGAAATAGCAAATTTCCGATCAAGAATGAAATATTCGAAGACAGTGAAAACATGACGTCGTTATCTTTCTCAGATCTGAACATTTCCAGTTCAACAAACTGGAGTCATCTGAGGAATTTGGAAACTTTATCATTTACTAAATGTATTTTCGAAGAATTGACAGGGGATATGTTCGCAGGGCTGGGTAATCTTAAATGGTTGTCGATTTCGGAGTCTAAAATTACTAGCATCAGTTCGGATTGTTTTGATAATCTCTCGAATTTGGAAGGATTGGATATCAGAGACAATGAAATTGGAGAAGTAGACTGCAGTTGTATGTTGAAACTTGTTAACTTGATGCGTCTATCTCTACATCACAACACCACGTCTTCTGATATAAATTATGGAGTATTGAATCAACTACCATCACTCGATACCATTTTGTTCGATACCAGTGTATATAAAAACCTCAACTTTGATGATTTTTCCAATTTGAAAACTGTGGAAATGGGGTTTTCTGCAAATGAGCAAAAGACAGCAGAAGAGGACGAAATAATTGCAAAACTGGAATCTAAAAATATTAGTTGCCAGTATGTTTTTTGTGGGCCGATAGAATTTGATATGGATGAAATGCAAATTTGTTGTTGAAAGTTAACTAGGTGTTCATTGTGGAGATATGTTATTGTTCAAAAGTTACAAAGACCGACGAAATGTAGTGAACAGCATATAGATCAGTCAAACATCTAGGGAATACAGGAAAGTCGATGAAAACGACACGCGACCTCCTCGTCGAATGACTGTATTCATAGGACTAGGTTCCAATCCCAGGAAAAAAATTCATTGCCTAATCGTTGAAACTTCTACATATTCTACACTGTGTCGCATTTTTCTCTGTATATCAATAATTTATTACAATATTATCTGTGATACGTAAACTCTGCAAACACTCTAACTGATATGTCACACCTGTGCAATTCAGCTTCACCCAATTTTCTTTCTATTCAATCTTAATGTAAAATATCCATGTTAATCATAATATACCTATATTTATTCTTATAATGTTACTTTTAGTTGAATACTATGAAAATTACCAGTCGGAATGTTAGAGCTTTACGGTATCCTCTACGAAAGATATTAAACTGTTGATATATGAAATATTTTGATTTATTATTAATTAGGGCCGGTTGTTCGGTCCATGGTGAAATCTTAAGATTTATAAAACTTGGATTGGAGTCAAATTCTGATTACCTTCAAATGTGCTGTTCAGCAGAAACTTGACCATGGATAAAGAAAACCAAGATACTCCATTTGAACTATTTCTTGAAAAACATGATTTTACCAATTCATATCAAATATAACAGAACATTTTCCTTCCGTAGTTTTCTACTCTCCTGACATTTTTTGGAAAGCTTAGAAAAACTGAGTCATTGAAGGCGCTTCAAACAATAAAAAAGAATGAAATTCAGTGAAAATCATCCTATATACGAGGATATATTGAAAAATTCTTAGCCTACAATAGAACCAAACAAAATTTCAATGTCAAAATATTTTAATACTCAACATATTCTCCTCTTAATTGGATACATTTATTACAGCGAACCTGCGACGTCTCTAGGCCTTTCAAAAAAAAGTTTCTTCTTGTTCTGCAAACCAGACCTCCTCAGCTTTTATTATCTCCTCGTTGGAAGAAAATTTACGACCTTTTAAACTTTTTTTCAGAGAAAGAGATGATAGTCGAACGGAGCCATGGGGTGTTCTAGTAATTCAAACCCTAAATCACGAATTTTTTTCATGGCAACATGAGGTTTGTGTGCAGGGGCGTTGTCCTGCAAAAACAATACACCTTTGAATAGCTTTCCGCGTCTTTTCTCTTCAATTTTCTCCCGTAGAGTGGTGAGTAATGTCGAATAGTAATCTCCAGCTATTGTTCTACCCTTATCCAAAAAATCAATCATGATCACTCCATAGCAATCCCAAAAAACTGAAGCAAGAACTTTTCCAGCAGATTTTTGGACACGAAAGTTCTTAGGTCTTGGACAACCGGAGTGTCGCCATTCCATCGATTGTTTCTGGATCGTTGAAAAGTCTCATCCATAGTAACAGTTCGGTAAGAAGTCTACATCGTTTTCAAATCGAGCACAGATCGAACGCGATGCTACTACCCTTGCAGGCTTTTGGTCAACATTCAAACATTTGGGGATCCATTTTGCAGCAATTTTTCTCATGTCCAAATTGACGTGAACTATATGATGAACGCGTTCGTATGAAATATTCAGTATCACCCTGAATTTGGCACCCTTAATGATAGCACCCTTCCAAATTTTTAGAGTTCTGAGCTCTTTTTGAAGAGTTCTATAGTTCTCGCCGGGGTGCAGAAAGAGTTCTGCAGTTTAAATGCCGTTTTTAAAAACAAATTTTGGGGTGCCAATTTCAGGCCGCACCCCTTTTGTGCGGAAGGGTAGTTCCAGGTGCACAATTTGGAAGAAAATAAAGAGTTCTAGAGTTCTCAATAGTTTTTTTTCAAGAGTTCCGTCATAGTATGCGAGTTAGGGGCATTTGAAAAAAATGCGAGGATTTGCCGCCGCATGCGTATTGAACGATACTTGAGAATTATTATAGTTTAATATTATTATAGTATTATGAGAGTATAGTAAAATATCGTAAAAGTATCGTATAGTAAAGTATAGAAAAAGTAAATAGTAAAAGTATAGTAATAGTAAAACGTGCAATCAAGATTTAAATGATAAAATTGCTCTTTTCGCGACCTATGGCGCTCTGAAACTAAATAGGGGGTGGTTGTTTCGCACAGCACCCCCGAGTTCTGATATTCAAAAGTGACATATTTAATTAATAAAAAGAGTTCTAAAGGGTGCTGCTGATTTCCAACGACCAAACGCGATTTAAACATCGAAATTGCCATTTTCTTGTCCCACGGCGCTCTGAAACTACATAAGGGGTGGCTCTTTCGCCCAGCACCCCCAAGTTCTCATGTTTAAAAGTGACATATTTGATTATTAAAAAGAGTTCCGGAGGGTGCTGCACCCCCTAGTTCTGAAGTTGAAAAGTGATATTATTGATGAATCACAAGAGTTCTGCAGAGTGCTGCTGAGTTCCAACGTGCAATTGCGATTTTCTTGCGAAATTTAAATATTCTCGTCTAATAACACTCTGAAACTACATAGGTGATAGTTTTAAAGCACATTACCCTCGAGTTCTGGCCTTTGAAAGAAATTTTAAATACAAATCACACGAGTGTTGAAGAGTGTTGATGAGTATCACAGTGCAATCGCGATTTTCTGGCAAGATTTTCATCATTTTGTCCGATAATGCTCCGAAAGTAGATGGGGTGTGATTACACTGCAGATATTTAAACCTGCCGACTTAACCTGGCAGAGTTCAAAGTTTCCATTAACGTAACAGCAGGTAACCTAACCTGCCCGACTTAACCTGGACAAGTATTACATATCTGCTGTTAGGTCTTTTCGTATAAGATGTAGTTACGGAGCACTAATGGACAAAAAGATGGATATCTTGCTATAAAATCGCGATTGCACTGTAATACTTATCAGCACTCTACAACACTCATGTGATTTACATACAAAATTTCTTTGAAATGCCAAAACTCGAGGATGCTGTTCTTTGAAACTGTCTTCTATGTAGTTTAAGAGCGTTATTGGACGAGAAAATTTAAATTTCGCAAAAAAATCGCAATTGCACGTTGGAACTCAGCAGCACGCTGCAGAACTCTTGTGATTCATCAACAATATCACTTTTGAACTTCAGAACTAGGTGGTGATATGCGAAGGAACCACCCTTTATGTAGTTTCAGAGCGCCATGGAACAAAAAAAATGGCAATTTCGTCGTTTAAATCACGATTGGACGTTGTAACTCAGCTGCACCTCGCAGAACTCTTGTGATTCATCAACAAAATCACTTTTGATCAAGAGCACACGGGGGTGCTGTGCAAAAAACTACCCCTCATATAGTTTCAGAGCGCCATAGGACAAGAAAATGGCAAAATTCTTCGTTTAAATCGCGATTGGACGTTAAAAGGCAGCAGCACCCTGCGGAACTCTTGATATTTATTGAATATGTCACTTTTGAACATCAGAACTCGGGGGTGCTGTGCGAAAACACCATCGCTCATGTAGTTTCATAGCGCTGTGGGACAAAAAACTGGTAATTTCGTCGTTTAAATGGTGATTGGACATTGGAACTCAGCAGCACCCTCCGGAACTCTTTTTAATAATCAAATATGTCACTTTTAAACATGAGAACTTGGGGGTGCTGGGCGAAAGAGCCACCCCTTATGTATTTTTAGAGGGCCATAGGACAAGAAAATGGCAATTTTGTCGTTTATATCGCGATTGGATATTGGAACTCAGCAGCACCCTCCAGAACTCTTTTTATTAATTGAAAATGTCACTTTTGAACATGAGAACTCGGGGGTGCTGGGCGAAAGAACCACCCCTTATGTAGTTTCAGAGCGCCGTGGGACAAGAAAATGGCAATTTCGATGTTTAAATCGCGTTTGGTCGTTCAGCAGCACCCTTTAGAACTCTTTTTATTAATTAAATATGTCACTTTTGAATATCAGAACTCGGGGGTGCTGTGCGAAACAACCACCCCCTATTTAGTTTCAGAGCGCCATAGGTCGCGAAAAGAGCAATTTTGTCATTTAAATCTTGATTGCACGTTTTACTATTATCATACTTTTACTATTTACTTTTTCTATACTTTACTATACGATACTTTTACGATATTTTACTATACTCTCATAATACTATAATAATATTAAACTATAATAATTCTGAAGTATCGTTCAATACGCATGCGGCGGCAAATCCTCGCATTTTTTTCAAATGCCCCTAACTCGCGTACTATGACGGAACTCTTAAAAAAAACTATTGAGAACTCTAGAACTCTTTATTTTCTTCCAAATTGTGCACCTGGAACTACCCTTCCGCACAAAAGGGGTGCGGCCTGAAATTGGCACCCCAAAATTTGTTTAAAAAAAAAACCCCGGCGAGAACTATAGAACTCTTCAAAAAGAGCTCAGAACTCTAAAAATTTGGAAGGGTGCTATCATTAAGGGTGCCAAATTCAGGGATATATATTCAGTGCTTCAGATATCCGTTTTAGCCCAATTCGACGGTCTGTTAAAATCATGTCGTGAACTCCATCGATATTTTCGGGGACTGACACAGAAACTGGCCTTCCCGATCGGTCATCATCTTCAATGGAAAATTTACCTCTGTTGGAGGACATTGATCACCAAGGGTATTAAGCATATCTTCGTAAATCTGCTTACCTCTTAACCCTTTTAACTACATGTACTTGATGATGGCTCGATACTCCAATTTTTCGATTTTCACAATTTCGGTGGACATATTTTTTCTTTTAATTTATTGCGTAACTCTGGTTTACTTTTTTGGCGTCAAACTTTACACTGACACTTCTAATAAGTTATTGTTCGTTGCTATGGTAACGCAATATTTTGTTTATGCAGGGTACTGGTCTAGGCTAACTAGATGTCAATACATCCTCGTATGTGATGGTTCTTTCAAGGTTATTCGTTCAAGATATGTAAATATTTTCATTAATGGAAACTTTATTGTTTTCAGTGCATATGATAACAGTATATCATATATTTCATTCATGTTATACCACTGCGTAACTCATTGTTATTGCAGCAGTTTGTGTATTTAGCTTGTAGAAATTGTGTAGGTATTATAAATACAGGGTGCAAAAAATGTCACAAAATTGTGTACTCCATACAGTAATTGTGTGGGTATGTTTATTAAATTAAACATATTTGTGTACAAATTTTGCAGTAACTATTTATAATTTTGAAAATGATACTCAAGGCGTATAACTTCCTTCTTTATACCTTATTCTGTTCAGAAATTAAAATGTCAAAAGAAAAATAATATCATTCAAATAATGTTCATTTCAATAAAAAAAAAGCAGATAACAAAAATATCTGAATTATGAAATCTTGGTATAAAAAAGAGCCAGAAACACAATTCACCTCACATAACACTAAAATGAACGAAAAATAAGATATTTATTCTTGAAGAACAAAAACATTCCGAAAATATCTTTACGTTGATTTTTCGCTACCTAAAAACGCATTTTATTCAACTCACTTCTATAATTGGCACAGGTTTGTATAGGTACGTTGTATATCAGTTGTTTGATACCTTCATTTGTTAAATTTTCGAAGACATCATCAATTTGTTGCCATACAAAGTAATTTGGGTGAATCAATCAATTGATGCAAGAAGACAGACAGGAAATACCTATAACATACCACCTAATTGAGTATTGGCGAAAGAAAATAAGATCGCAGCCCCACCTATAGCAAGACTTTGAACTACGAATCACGGACAGAGGTTTTTGACTTTACACGTGTTTATATGGCGTTTTGACGATCTGTACTCCTATTTACAAACAATTGTGAAAATTTGTGATTTCTCTATCTAAAAAGTGATTGTGTTTCTATTGAAAGACTCTAAAGAACGTTTCAGTCAGGTGATTTAAAGGAATTTCATGTCCGATTAGTTTTGAATGCTTCTGCAATTCAAGGTTGCATGGCGTTTTGATGAACTGTTCTTCTATTTTCAAACAATTTGTGAAAATTTGTAATTTCTTTAACTGAAAAGTTATTGTGTTTCTATTAAAAGACTTGAACGATAGTTTCAGTGTAGTTTACAAATATTTTACGTGTTTTTTGAAGTCATGATTTGTGAGTTATTGATCTGATTCATTCTGTTGATTAAGGATATTTCCATACTCGATTTCTGTTTCTGTTCGTATTTTTTTGGTTTATACTGTTGATAGACTGCCAAATATGGGAAAATACAATCCTAGTTGTTCAGTCCCAGGATGCAGGACATATGGCAAGAAGGAAAATGTGGGATATCACAAATTTCCCCCAAAAATAAAAGCAAGGTTAAAAAATCACCAATTGGTTCGACCAGATTGAAGAAATTGACCAAAGGAAAGCATGGATTTTGAAACTGAAAATTGGCAAGCTAAATAATATCGAAGTATATGCTTGTTTGACAAACAGACTGATGAATGAATCAGATCAATAATTGATCGCAAATCATGACCTCCAAAAACAAGTAAAATATTTGTAAACTACACTGAAACTATCGTTCAAGTCTTTTAATAGAAACACAATAACTTTTCAGTTGAAGAAATCACAAATTTTCACAAATTGTTTGAAAATAGTAGAACAGATCATCAAAACGCCATACAACCTTGAATTGCAGAAGCATTCAAAACTAATCGGAGATGAAATACCTTTGAATCACCTTACTGAAACGTTCTTTAGAGTCTTTCAATAGAAACACAATCACTTTTTAGTTATAGAAATCACAAATTTTCACAAATTGTTTGAAAATAGGAGTACAGATCGTCAAAACGCCATATAAACACGTGTAAAGTCAAAAACCTTTGTCCGTGATTCGTAGTTCAAAGTCTTGCTGTAGGTGGCGCTGCGATCTTATTTTCTTTCGCCAATAGGTAAAGCAAATTTGTAATTTTCTTTATTAATGCTTTTAGAAATTTCATAATCACAAAATGAATTGGAAATTGAAAGTGAAAAAAAATTAAAAACAAGCTTTTACTCAAATGCAATATAAAGGAAAAAATGTTCCTCTAGATGTTTGATGTAGGTTATCAAACCGTTACAAATAATGGAAATAAATCATTTGGTAGGTTTCGTTTATAACAAAAAGTAGCGAGACTTACCATAAACTAGTAAATAGTATTAATTGCACTTAACCCCATACAAATTTGCAAATAATAATAAGTAGGGACTATAAAGTCTCACTTATCTGGCTTCGCTCTACGATCGGCATAAAACAATGGTGGACTAGGACATTCAACAAGTTTATGTGCCGCGCATGCGTATTTAGTAGGGTGAGACGACACCTTTGCAATTGTGTTGAAATAGTACAGAACTTGTGCATATGCAATGGAAAGTGCACAACGGGTGTAACATGAGTACAATGTGTTGTAGATATTTTTCCGTATAAGTTGTCTAAGGGTTGTGCATATTTTTGTGTATTTTACGGCAATGTCGAAGTGCACTTATACTATACAAATTGCTTTGCACAAATATTTATTGAATTTCACAAAACGCGTATGATGATGAATTGTGTAAAATATCTGCACAACTGTGTCTTATACAACGTTGTGCACGAACATGCTGCAGTTTCTTTTCTCTGTGTACACATGTGAATATCACTGACCCTTGATTTCATAAAAAAATTTTGATAAAAATTAATCGAAATGAAATGAATCTTGATTTTTCCATGGAAAATACCATAATAATGCATTTCGAATTGTTGTAACTTTTCAAAATTGTATAGGATTTCATATCAAACAGAATATCAAAACTTTATCAAAATTTTCAGAAAGCCATTGACATAGGGTTTTGTACCCTGTCCATTTTGATATTTCTTAAATAATTTGTTTTTTATTAATATCTTCCCACTAAGCACGGTAAGTTACACTAGTTTATAGTAAGTTTACAAAATGCTTCATTGGAGAACTTGTTTGTGCGGACATCATTCCAAATATTTGGTGTCAAGAATCATCTGAAAGTATTCCAATTAATATTTACTGTTATCTTACAATTACAATATTGCCCGTGCAACTCATTTGTTTATTTCCAAATGTAAATTTGTATAACTGTACAATTGTAACGTCCCCGGAATTTGACGCATGCAAACTTAAACCAGGAAGATTGTCATCCATTTGCAAATTTTCACACTCAAGGAATTTACAAGAACAACGTTACCCAATCAGATTTGCTAAAAAGTTTTAAATATTATTATTCATGAATATTATCATTCACAAGCTTGCGGTCGAGTACCTATCTACGGAAATAAGATTTAGAAGTTCATGATGTCATTCCTGTACCTATTTATAAAAATATATGTTATAGGTATGAACCTATCCGTAGGAAAAAAGAGAAAATAAACAACTTTCACATTGCAAACGAAATTTCAAGCGTTTTTGAGAATATACGCATTTGAATACCCACCCGCCTGCTGGAAGGATAAAAGCAGTGGATAATTTTGAAATCTCCCGACAGTTTGATTTATCCTAACATAACAACTTTGATGCCACGTGATCAAAATCTTAATTTCTGTCACAAATATTCAAAACAGTGATTTAAATTTGGCGCTCACTCTGTCGCATTAGACACTGTCAATCATATAGCTTTTGTTCGTGTCCGATCGCGTCAGGTCGTTTCACAGTACAGCGAGCGGTGTGACAGAGATAGGTTAGTATCAAGTAAGTGTCAGTTGTGTGTTATTTCCACAGAACTCATACTTGTATCAGAACTCATACTTATATCTTATGACTAGAACGCGCTTTATGTATCCTCGGCTACTCTAATCTTGAACAAATCGTGGGCATCCGAAAAGGGGACAAATTTCACTAAGGAAGCACATACGTTATCTCTTGTACCTTCAAGAGCAAATAAGTAGTAAATAAGTCGTATGTCTAGTCAGTTTACCAGTTTGTTTGTAAACAGAGCAGCGTTGTCAGTTTTGATTCTTTTGGTGTTTTGGGCGATTTATTAAAAAATAAAAAAATAATTTATTGTTTATAATTTATATTGGCCATTCTATACGATGAGGTGTTTTGTTAAGGATTTTGGTAATTCTTGGAGAAGGAAAAAAATGAAAATAGTACATTCCATAAGTAAGAAGGACTTGGAAAACATTTCAAAATGTCCCTACAATGTAAAAACCTTTTCAGATTTCCGAAAGCTAATTTCAGAGAATGATTCCGTAGACCAAGAACTCAAGAAGTGATCTACATTTGGAATGGTCTCAACCACATCTATACAAAATTTGTTCGGATCATTTCACAAATGATTGTTTTGTTCCGATAGATCCAGCCAAGACTGAAGCCAAATTCACTTCCAACACTTGATTTACCTGAACTCAGTGATTGTGATATCTTCAATCCAGACCAGTCAGGAAGAACTGATTTCACAGTTATGTTATTGTCTCTGAATTCAAAGTGTCCTGTACGAAGAAGTTACAAAGCACCCTTGAGAAAAGCCAATCAACACTTTTGGAAATCATTTTCAAAGACAACTGTTGAATGAGGAAGAGCACAAACATTTCTGACATCTATTCCAAGTAAATCTCTTTTTATTGGCTTCAAAATAACGATCTCTACAATGGCAGTTTTTGATGAAAATGTCAAAAGTAATACACTAGAATACCTGTTTACACATTCATTTTTGTACTTTGAGTGAGGTGCGATTTTAAATTGAACTCTATATAAAAGATAATGATCGTTATGTATTTTATTGAATCAAATATATATTCAGTACGAAGGCTATCGACCTATATAAGTCCTGCTTCTAGGTAAATTGAATTTACAATAATTGTGGAGATTATCATTTAGTCTCATATTATAGGTATGTAGTTAATGTATTCAACCAAACAGAGTTTGATTATGAGAAAGGACAGGGGACCAGAATCAAGCCATCTTCTGTGGCCCTCTGAAGGGTTGATTGTAATATGGTTGAAATGTGATAGAAATCATAATATATATAGAGTAAGTATATATAATATATATCTATGATTAGATCCGAGAAAAGTTACAGATTAGTCTGAATCAAATCTACCGTCATTCATCATAACAAAAATCAAGATGTTTCCTATGTCATCTTAAAAATGGACAGTACCTAGTTGGGTAGGAGAATTGTTCGATGTGAATCATTAAGATCTTGCTATCTATCATTCAGTAATTTATTCTACTCTAAACTCTTTATTTATGGGAATGAAACAATATTTCAAATGTTCTGATGTCCCATTTGAGAGAAAATGAAATATCCCAGTTTCAAGACAACAACCCATTTCCTATCCCTAAGATACGCATATGATTTTATGCGCCGCTACTGTGAAGAGGACAATACAGTGTTGTAGGTTACGCATGATTTGTTCATCCGCCATATTTGAAACGCATTCTAGTCATAAGATACAAGTATGAGTTCTGTGGTTATTTCGAGTGTTTGGAATGTTGGGATAACCCAAAACAAAGAAGGACATGAATAGGTAGCCATACACAGACGCTCTTTCGCGCGGTTTATCGTGGCGTGTAGGGATATGGCGGTTAGCACGCACGGAAGAACGGCATGGCAAAAAATCGTAGGTGCCATACACGGGAAGAAGTATGCACATGATTTAGCACATGAATGCGCGTGGTGAATCTGTTGGAAATGAAAAATCGTATGTGTGTGGGCAAAAAGTGTAATTTATCGTGGCGCGTGGAACTGCATGTGGTCATCTACAAATTTTCAACGTGCTAACGCGACGGAAGCTTTCGAGTTGGAGATGTGTTATACTTTTCGTGTTTTGTGATATGTAAAATGAATAATAAGAAAAAGAAAAAAAATTGTATTGTGGCATGTGCGATTATGACCATGGAAAACCCTAAAGATCAAATGAAAAAAAGACGTATTTGAAAGAAACGTTGGCTGGCTCACAGAGAGAAATATGGTCACATGTCGCTTTTGAAAGAATTGAGAGATGTGACGAATATCGGCCATGTCAAAAATCTACAACCTCTACCAAACACCAAACAAAACTTACTAGCTTCAAAAGACTTCGTGACGTGGAATGGCGTGTGCAAACAGGTCCCTAGCAAATTTTTGGACGCTACGCCACACTCCAGCGGCATGCAGCGCTGCTCACTCACGTCCATGATTTTCCATATGATTATGCAGATGACACGATACACCGCGCGAAAGAGCGTCTGTGTATGGCTACCTAATCGAAAGTAGGTATACAATCATGTGAATCTTTGAACGAGTGATTTTGTCTCACAATAAGAATATTTCGTGAGTATATTCAATTGATAAAAGAGTGAGTTTACTAGTTTTCTCTTACAATATTGAGTTCAAGATCGTCAACCTCATCGGCCGCATCGTCAAATCCATGAACTTTAATATGCAGTTGAGGTAATCCCGCGGACAAATGAGAAACGATCAAATATGTGTAAATTACCAAAAATATCAATATTAAAATAGTCAAAACAATCAATCTATTGTTTAACTTGAATCCTTGAATATTAGTTCCAGCCATCTGTTTTTACAAGTCGTATTGGAGGAGAAAATAGTTTTTCCTGAAATGTGTGAAGAACATCACAAAACTTTATACAAGTACTAGGTTAGTATAAAAATGATTTTCAGCTTGTATTTCACTACCTCTAATATGTTTTGAAAGTGAAAATGATATATGTAATGCAAATCTACGGCAGAAGTTAGTGAACTTTGGGCAAGTGTCTGAATATTGATTCACTAGAAGTTAGCTTTTGTAGCTATATTGTAAACCTACAACGAAAGTAAGTAAATTGCTGGTAAGTTTGCAAAATTGTATGTGCTGGAAGTTTCCATCTGCATTTGTAACTGTTCTGAAAGTCACTATCTAACTCACTCAAATTTCTGACAAGTTTGCAAATGATACCTTTACAAATGTAATGCCATGAGGGGGAAGATCTGCTGTTTGCAGGGTACTTGCTGAACGTTCGCTGCAAAGGACGTAACAACTTTACAGTTGCTCTTGATAGTTTTTTGAAAACTTTATGCAACCTCACCTTGCTTAGTGGGTTGCAAATGGTAAGGAATTATACTTTGAAATTTGGTAGTTGTGTATAACTTCTAACTCAAGCGGGGCAGATATCTCCTTGTTGAAATAAATAAACTCAAGCAGACAAAAATTATTCTGCCTCATCCCATTTTTCTTCACTTTCAAAATTACTACTTTATCCGATGCCAAATTGATATATTTCGTGCTCGGTGGACCGGCATTCACACCTGCGTACCCAATTTGGAAGTTTTCGGGATTTTCCCATCTTTCCGACGACGTCAATGTCGTTACCATTTATCGCACATCAGATCTTGGAAGGTCCCCTAACCCGACTACCAGTTTCATGTACGCCGTTGACGTGAAATATTCCTTCGGTGTTTATTTTGGATTCTCATCAATCAAAGATGGAGTAGATGCGACAGTAAGCCATCTGTGAGGTTGGGGAGTAATGATGGAGCTATTTCATCGAATTCTCGTTGGGTGAGGTGCAAGGTGTAGGTGAATGAGTATGTTGGCCTAGTTATGGTATCTAATTGAATTTGATATTCCGGGAGTTTCAAATTTTATGTGATAGGCAATATCCGGTTTGTTCACGCGGAAAAAACATGGTTGAATGAAGAAAATATTCAACTCGAATAAATGGAAGTGTTAGTATCCCACAATTAAATATCAATTCGAATTGAACAAATATTGTCATTGATTTGCATCTGTGCAATCCTCCTAGATTGAATGCACTTTGCTTTCCTTAAAGTATCGTTTCGTTCATAGAAAATCTCTTTTTGTCTTCTTGAAAAAATCAGATATTGTAGTAGATCATAATGTGATTTCATGTTTCAACATCGCCTGTCAGTATTTCAAATAGAGTTTGATTCCAACCAAGAAAAAAATTTGTTAACTCATTCATCTTTGGATAGAATTCACAAAGTACCGAAACAAAACGGTTTTTACCCTGGTAGATCGATTGAAACTGCTACTTGTAAGTTTGTCGAGTATATTTACAAATATCTCGACAACAGAAAGCTCGTGGGTGCTCTATTTTTCGACCTCACATAAGCTTTCGATTGCCTAATCCTAAATCACACCGAAACTAAATTATTCTCAGTGGTAATTCGTGGAAATTTACTTAAATGGTTGATGTTATATCTAAATCATAGGAAAATCATTGTGAAGCTCAGTGGAGTCAGATCTGAAATGAACAATATTGACTTAGGCGTCCCTCAAGGTTCTATACTAGGTCCACTAATATTTCTGATGTTTACCAATGACCTTCCTGACTATATAGAAACTGACTGCTTGGTTTTATATGCCGACGATGTGTTTGTAGCATTCCATGGTGAAAATCAACGCGAACTTGATAACAAATTTAATGAAGTAAATGGCAGAATCAGTGACTGGTGCTACACTAATCGATTAATAGTCAATCATACAAAAACCATCGTTATGCAATATTCCATTAAAAACAATATTCATATACCTACAGATTTCAATATTCATAATGCAACAATGTACATTTCTCGTAACACCAAATTCTTAGGAACGTTTCTAGATTCAAATCTATCATTCAAAAGCTGCATACATCATATCAGTGATAAAGTGGAACAGTGGATTTCATGCCATCCTACAGATGAAAAACATATTTGATAGACATCAACTAATTAACATATATTATGCAATAGTATATTCCCATTTAACATATAACGGTTTGGGGAAATGCAGTTTCATCTCAAAGACTGCCAATATCACAAAAAAGGATAATACGGTTGATTTTTGGATTGAAACGTACTGAGTCTTGCAAGTCATATTTCATCAAAAACAATCTTTCCACTGTGCCTTGTATATACATCATGAGATCTATACTACTAATAAAAAGGAAACTTTCTAATTTATTGACAAATAGCGATAACCACAACTATAACAGAAGACACGGCAATCTTCTACAAATACTAAGCCATAAAACAAGATTTTTCGAAATCGCTCTTTATTATGCAGGAATACAGCTTTACAATAAATTACCAGAACAAATTGTTAGTGATAAGAATTATAACATTTTCAAAAATAAATTGAGAAATTTCCTAGTAAGAAAATGTTACTATCAAGTAGGTAAATGAATTCCTAAAAGAATGACAATGATATCAGAATATATTTTTAATGAATTTCTTTCCTACTAATATTTGTGTTAGCTTCTACCAAGATGCATATAACTCCTGGTGCGTTTACTGATTCGCTTTTGTTTCAACTAAAGTTCTTGATCCTGTAATTGCGTCAATAGAGTTTGTTCCATTCGTCAATGGATGACGCTTAAGTCGAATATAGTGGAGTTTGCAACAATCCAAAGTGCCTACTAGATAAATTTTTTGAGTTTTTGAACGTTAACATTATTTTGAGGTTATATGTCAATTACATTGCATATTGGTATTTATCGTGTGATTTTTCTGTTCTTTTAATACTTTTCGCTCAGTTCGGTAGTTTTGCGACGTTTTTAGTTGTTGGGTTATTGTTATTTATTTGTTCTTGAGTTTTTTGTCATTCGTAAAAGTTAGGGTAGTGTATAGCATTTTTTTGTGAGTCGACTTCGACATGACAATCATGACATGGTTCAATTTGAGGTTATGTCGATGACGCAGCATGCGTTTGTCAAAACGACATGTCAAGTCATCATGATCGGTAATGATTTGCCTGCCATCTATGTTAAAATTGAGTAAACTCTCTTGACGCAATAAAAATGTCATGAATCAAGCAGGCCGTACATCAACAGTTTTGGATGACAATTTCACAGCTATAAGTAATTCCACCAGGAGTTATATGCATCTTGGCTTCTACTTGTGATATTATTTGAGCATTTTCTATATTTTTTGACCATGTAGTCGAATATCCGCGGTTTTATGATTAATTTTACAATGATTGAATGTAATTCATTTGTTTATCCACTATATATTTTGTTCCAGTGACTGTAAAACAGTCGAAAACAATCCTTTAGGAACTCACTATACCTTTGTATAGATTGTATGGCATATGTCCGACAGAAAACAACTACTTCTCTGGCTAATGCCTCGACAGATATTGAATTATATCTGTAACTATATACTTTATTTATACAGGGTGTTTCTTAAGTACGTGTAAAAACTTTAGGAGCATGTTGCTGTCGACGAAATAAGAAAAAAAGTTCCCATGAACACATGTCCGCAAGTTATTCGTTTCTAAGATACAGAGTGTCAAAGTTTAATTATTATATTTGTTTTTTGTGAATAAATGCCAATATTTGTGTGATATTCGAGTAAAGTTTGGTATCTGGGATGATTTTTCAATGACAAAATCAAATTTTGTGTTAATTTTGAAAAAACTAATTTCTAACTGAATTTATTTTGAATTAAAAAATCTTGTCATTCAAAATCGCTTGCATCAATTATTTCAAATCTCAATAACTCGAAAACAGTTGCTCGCAAGAATATACTTTTTACACGAACTAATCAATAAAAATTCCCAGATACCAAACTCTACCTAAATATCAAAATTATTTTGAAATCATTCACAAAAAAAATAAAAATAAGAATTCAACTTTGACACTCTGTATCTCAAAAACGAATAACTTGTGGATATATGTTTATAGAGACTTTTCTTCTTATGTTGATGTCAGCAATACGCTCCGAAATTTTCTACACGTACTTAAGAAACACCCTGTATATTTCTGTGACGTAATTTTTAATATTATTTTATATATACAAAATGCTGCCTGTTTTTTACTGACTCTTCCAATATCATGTAACAATGATCTTACTAGAATTAAATAATAATTATTAAAAAAAATATATTTTTGTTTGACCAGTTCATTCAATTTTGAGGTAATACACTAATTAGTTCGTTGAACATATCTTTCAAACGAAATATTTGTGATAATCAAAACGATTCAATCAAAATGTCGAACTACAATTCTGATACACATGTCCAATTCACAAAAAAGTATTCGACAGAAGTACATATTTTCTCACAAGATCAAAACATTTTGTATATTTGAGTAAAATCTTTTGTCCGTTCAATAAATACTGCTAGCCAATCCAAGCTTGTATTTGCTGCAGCTGCGTCAATTTCTTCATTAGAAATAAACTCTTGACAAAAAAAAAAGTGATTGAAACAACAAAATTGTTTCTACAGTGTTGGAGAAGAAAGAGAAAAATGTTTCTCACAAAATTTTCAGAAGTTCGTGAGAATTACGTTTCGATATAATTTTGACATATACAGGACGCTTGGTGTAGGTGCTATAGACCAAAATATTCGTATAATGCCATTTGTCTACCATCGGTTGTCATACAATGATGCAACTTCTGTTCAAAATGAGACCACATATTTTTTAGCAATTCTGGCGTTATTCGACGGCATTCTTCAATTATTCAATGTCGCAGATCTTGCAGATACTCAGGTATTGTTCCTGAGATTCCTATTCGAATTTTGTCTAGGAGCAGCTATCCATTTTACTTGAAGATGTTACACTTGCTATTTGACCACGAATGTGGTTTGTGCACGACGGTGCGCCTGCCCATCTTAGCTTTACTGATCGTTAGTACTTTGACGACGTGTATTCAAATCGTTGAATAGGCCGAGCAGGACGTCAACCTTGGCCTCCTAGATCTCCAGACACAAACCCCTCGTGGTTTTGCATCTGGGGTCCCCTCAATTCCTTGGTTTATACGACTTCCATTGAATATATACATTATTCGAGTAATCACATCATTGCAGGCTGTGAGACAACCCACACACCTGGAATATTTTCAACGTTTGCGTCAATCTATGGGACGAAGACTTGATTCATGATTCCTTGATGGGTGGAGGTGTTCATTTCGAGCAGTGTTCATATAACTCTGTTCCGATTGATATTGGTGTCTCTTTCTTTGTTGTAGTTAACAGAATTTTGTTTTGTTTGTATTTTTAATTCGATTTTCTGGTAAAACAAAGCATGCCTAAATTAAAAGCTAAAACAAGCGGAATAATTTTTAAATACGTCTACTGCATTTTTTTTATTTCATACGTCCCGGTACGATATTGTAAAACAATTGTGAAGAACCTATTGCTCATACAAACTACAGAAGAGTTATGAAAGTTTAGCACTAAATCATTCTCTTCAACAGACACTTTTGAATCAATGAATTTTGTTAAAAGGCTTTGGTAAAAAATGGAATAGGGGTTGTATGTTTCACCACTTTGAGAGATCGCAACAAATAAAAGGTAGCCTTCTTATTGGTAAAACAAGCTAACAAAAGACCATTTCTTTATCTCTTCAACAATTTCACAAAAAATATTATATTTTTTCTTTCGTTTTTGGAATCGTTTAACTTTCAAAGGATAATCTTAGCCGCATATTTTCGGAAGAAATTGGTGGCTCAACGAAAACAATATTTTGTATGTACCCCATAAGAAAATATCCAGTTTTGTTAAATCTGGTGATCTAGCGGGCCACCTGACAGGACCAATACGTCCTATAGATTTATTGGGAAACACACCCCATTTATATGATCTCTCACTTCTCCCGAATAGTGAGCATCATGTTGTTACCACATTGTGACATTCTATGGCGAAGATCAAGAGGAATATTTTCTGGTAAATCATTTTGTAAGACATTGAGATACATTGCTCCATTCAGATGTCCCTGAAAAAAGTATGGACCAATGACATATTTTCCAAATATTCCTCCACAGACATTTATTGACCACCTATGTTGATAATCCACCTGTAATAAGTGGGGATTTTCTGTCGAATAATAATGGTAGTTTTGCCGATTTACAAATCCATTTTTATGGAATGTCGAGTCATCCAACCTTAACATGTTATTGAAAAAATTGTCATTTCGACCTTATATACGTTTGATTATAGATCCTAATTTGGAAGATGTAATAGGCGAAGATACCAAAAAATATTATCGCTCCAAATATGCTTTAAAAGACACAACGCATATATAAATAAAACCAGAAAATATTTTTGGAGTCAAATTTCCATCACAGCCGTTCCCGTTCGTTTCTGAAAATAAGCAAATTCCAAAGCTACTCATATTGGGGCTCTTTGTGACGTTCTCCCGAGCCCAATCAGCTAAAGGGCGTACTCTGATCGGTTTGATTCTGGCGTGAAACGGCAATGCTATTTGTTGCTCGGAATTATCGGGAAAATACGTCACTACAATTTGCAATGGCGCGAGAAAAGTGCCGTCTGAATTTTGCCACTTTAAATATTCATTTTTGATATTAAAAAATCACGAAAAAAAAAAAAAGAAAATTGCCGACAAAGTTTATACAAGCTGAAGAATCCATTGAAAACATCTTTAAAATTTCGTGTTTTCGCCTGTTCTTGTCATTTGTTCTCTTCTCCAAATTTGAGACGAATTCTGGATGTTTGTTTTATTTACTATGTTGTGTGCTTCACTCAGTTTCAGGGAACAACTATGGAGTAACTCTGCATAACCATCTTCAGAGAGACAATAGTAACAGACTCAAACATGGGTTCGGAGTAATACGGGCTATTTTCCTTCACATTTTCAATAGTTCGTATTACTTTCTCCAGTAACAGTTTTTAACAGAAAGTGCTTTAAATGTAATCGACTCATCAACATCAGAGTTACAAAAAAACTTCAGATTTACAAGAAACAGAATGAAAAAGTATTCTTTCATCTTCTTTGGTTGAAGTATGAAGGATACAAGTGTTTTTCAAATTTGGAAATATACCAACTTATTCCAATTGGACATGAGATTGGAATTCACCAACGTCACAGAGTTTCGAAATGAAGGATTCTTCCGCATCTTCAACCTTCCACTTTCCTGGAAAGGATGTCACAAATTCTTGTACAATAAAATAATTCTAGAAGACAGAAATCTTTGGGAGATCGTTTGCTAACGAACAGTCGTTACCGACCGATGATGAACCCTTTACTCCCATAAACACCTAACTATGTCGGCTTATTATGGCAAGAACCTGTCAGAAAACAACTACTCCCCTGGCTAAGACCACGACGGGTATTGAATTAAATCTAACAGCTACTTGTGCAACGTTCCTCAAAACATCAGAGGACGCAATTGCAAGTGCCCTCTATGACCAACCAGCAGAATTATGTTTTGATTTGGACGGGGTGACCACCTGCAGACTAGTTTCGAGGTTGTTGCCTCTCATCAGTGCAAGGGCAGGTCAACACAGACAGCACTGAAGCCATCTGTTCCCCGTCCAAACCAATACACACTCCGCTGATTAGTCAGTTCTGGTTCACGAGACGAAAGCAGTTTCTAGGCCGCTCCACCTAGCGAGCAGAGGAAGACACTTCGAATCTCCGGGTTGAGAGATTTAATCGAAGAAGACAGAAATCTTTGGGAGATCGTTTGCTAACGAACAGTCGTTACCGACCGATGATGAACCCTTTTCTCCCATAAACACCTAACTATGTAGGCTTATTATGGCAAGAACCTGTCAGAAAACAATAAAATCAAATTGAAAAAATTTGACACTCGACAGTGTTGACACTTGTACGTGTTTCGATTATCAGTGTTTCAATCATTCAAAAAAAAATGTATCACTAACCTGAAAGCAAAAAAACGATTACCGGTAGGTACCCTGGAGAATAGTCAATTGACTGCATTGCGAAAAAGAAAATTTCAAACTACGCAGGACGAACCTCATTCTGAATTAGTTGGCGTCAACTCCCAAAGAACTCAATTTTCAGAAACTGTAATTATCTCCGAAGATAATATTCACCTTTCATAAACCGAAAGTTATTAAAGCTCCTAGACGTAAAGTCCGTTAAAAACTAAATTATTTCTCAAAGCCATCAAATTGTTGTGAGGAAATTGTGGAAGTTATTAAACTTCCACGAACACAATGAGCTTTGATGAGAAAATCCGAACTGTTCCTCCACCGCGAATGATGTTCCTTTAATGAGTAGGAAGGAAGTGAGTTGTTGTTTTCCTGGTCTTGTCATGTCAATAGCAGACAAATTTCCTTTCACAACCTTTCAAAAACTTTAAAATATTGAAATGAAATATGTTCAGTTCAATGATAATGATAATCACAACGTGAATTTGAAAGTGTCTTCCTGTTGAGAAATCATGTCAATAGATCCTCTTTTCTGTATGACATTTGGATATAATTCGAAAAAAAATTTACAATAGATGGCGTGTAGGAAATCCCAGATGCAAAATCTACTGGAGAATTGATAAAAACTTTGTTATCAGTACATTTTCAATTTTCATTACCTGAAATGATATCATCATATGAAAGGGTCGAAATGTGAAGCATTCAGTTCCATACTGAAGTATGAGCGATTTTTCTAACAACATCCAATTTTTCAATACACTGACGTACCCACAGTGATTTGGGAACCAACAAATAGCCTAGGAATCAGTATTGTCAGCAAATATCTTCAATAATTTCAGAATACTTTAAAACTCGTATTTTCATTAAAACCTGCAATAATGTTCATAAACACAACAGATAAAAGTATGTTGACCTTCTTGATACAACTCTGAATCATAAAATCACTCAGCTACTTAGAATATATCTTCTTGGAAATAGCTTAATTGTCAACGAAACGAAGGTCCTCTCCACATTTTGTTTGACTGGTTTCAGATGGATTGGAAGGTGAGGATCAGTTTGAATTGGCCTACCAGATCTCCTGATTCATCACCGTTAGACTTCTTTTGTGGAGGTTTTCGGGATTGAAAGTTTATATCAATTGTATGTCATGCAGTGATTTCATAAATGTTGATGCAAATCTCTCAAACTCCCTTGAGGTGCTAAATGGTTGATCTTTTCAAATGATGAAATCATTTCAGGTGATGGAAAAAATCATCTTGATAGACACTTATTTTTCATTAAAACTTCCACTACAATTGATCAATTGTCAAATACATTACATCGATGGATTTGTGATTGAATTCCCTTCAAAATAATAATAATAATAATATCGCTTTTATTGGATACAGGTTATATAATGATGTATCACATGTGGAGTAGTCCTATTTAAAATTCTGAAGTAGTGGTGCGGAGGATGAGGGGGTTGACAGCAAAATTATGACGAATTTGGTGAAAGAGTTCTTCTTCGAAATGAAAACCGACTAGTCAGAGCGATTTTAATTTTTTTTACCGATTCGGATATGGAAGAGGTGACCAATTTTAGCTGGGACATACTGTTTATACATGTATACAGGGTGACCTTTCACAAATTTTACATAGGGGTTTTCGGTAATGATATCGTAGTAATGAAAAAACACTCGGAATGGTCGATTTTAGTTTATAGGGAGTCATTCTTTCAAAATGCGATAAGTCAACCCCCATCCAATTATTTATGTTCTGGTGAAAACGTTCTCGTACCTATTGGAGCATTTCTGGGGTAATTTGGCGACAGTCAATTGTGATTCGTTGTCGTAAGTCTTCTAGTGAGTATAATTTCTGATTTTCAAATGATCCCACAGAAAGAAATCTAGGGGGGACTGGTCTGGTATTCGTGTGTACAACGATTGGATTCTTGTATAAAAATAACGTAATTTTGAATGGCGTTCTACGTTAACATTGAGTATTGTGTCCAAAGTGAGGACGATTTATGTTTTTCAGGTAATTCGAAAAAATATGCTAGAGGAGCAATTTCCAAAAACGTGATTATTTTATTTTTCGTATGATTATTTTGCTCTTCTCACTATTTTTCTCTTCGTGGAAATCGAAACATGAAGAAATTGGTTTCTTGAGTAACAATAAGTTCTATTCTATCAGTCTGAAATATTTTCAGAGCTGCGGCGCTGCGTGGTTGCCGCTTATATAGAAAAGTAGCAACAACTTCGATATTTTACGTGAGATACATTGTATATTATAAAAATTTTCAGTTCACTAGTGCTCTGATACTATTCTTGTATGATCGTCTGCTGTGTCTCCCTCCAGCGGTATTGAAGAAATAAATTGATATCCTCATAGCTCCTGTACCTGACAATCGTCTTTAAATACCGAATCATTTTGACACATGAAATGTCAGGAATTATGTCATTAAGAAAATTCAACAATAAGTGCATAAATAATAAAATGTTTGAGCCTTCATTAACTGAAATTTGATTCAAAAAGTGTTCGAATGGATGGTAGTTAATATTCAAACGGAGTTTTGTTGAAATTAATCATTATGTATGTAATTAAATCATAGCAGAAGATACAACGGAATATATCCCGATTTAAAACCAATGGTCCAGAGAAAAATGAAAGCGATACAAAATTTACTAAACTAATAAAAAACAATCATCGAAACAAGTTACGAAATGGTTACACAGCAATTGGAAGTGTCAAAACATATTATAAACATTAAGTTAGAGAACGGTTGATTTCCTAAGATGTTAGAAACCAGATACATGCAGAAATATTTGTGGCCCTCCTTATGCCATTTGTGTCGAACACCTCGATGCAATTGATCACTAGTTTCGCAGGTCTTGTTAACTGAGTACCGGTGTCATGTAAAATTTTCTTTTCAAATCACCCCTCACGTAAAAACCAAGTGGCGTGAGGTCGGGTGATCTTGTAGGCCAATTTCACGGTTCTAAACGTCTAAACCAACAATCTGAAAATATTTTGAACAACTCCGTTGTTAATTACCTAGTGCAATGAACCATGGCCCTCTCCAGTTCAAACAAAGTAAAAACGATGCATGTCTTAGAATTTAAATGTTAAGATTTTTAGGTATGGTCGAATAGTAATTTCATTTCACGCTGATAACTACCCATGGATAGTTTTCAGATAAATGTTGCATCACATTTTTTTTATCAAATAGGAATCCTTATATACAAATTTATTACAATATTGAATAAATAAATGATTATAATTAAATAATACTATAACGATACTTACGTATAATTATACTTATTCATGCTAGATGCCAATATAAACCCTAATAAAAAAGGAATAACATAAAATGAATGAGAATTTGAAATTTTGAAAAAAAAATTGAAATTTAACATAAAAAATGTCATGGTTACATAAAAAATCTTTGAGGAACAGATTGCCATTGCAGTTTCTAACATTGTGTTAATTGAAGTATATCTGTTACATTTCAAGTTTATTCTCTTTCAACAATTTTGGAGTTTCTGAAGTTAGGACGCTTGATGAGATTGAATGAATGTAAAACAGTCGAGCAGTAATCAAAATGAGGTTGAACTAAGTAGACTTATAAACAGTAATCACATGTCACGTTGTTATGAATTATATGATATCCTACAGGAATTTTTTTTTTCGCAATTTCCTTAGAGATATATTGAATATATTCATCAAATAATAATATATTATCCGGTTGAAATCGAAAATATTTACTTGTGTTTACTATTTTCAATAAGTTTATTATCAATGGTAAGATTAAATTTATTGTAATTTATGCTGTTGTGTTTGTATTTTGTAGTATATAACATGGCTTTGGATTCTAAAACATTAAATTTGAGTTTATTTATTTTCAAGTATTTGTTAACTCCGAGTACAACTGTACACTGAAAAAACAGCTTATTCATAGTTAACTAAATTAATTAACACCTACTAAATCGTATATTCGAATATTGCGGAATAAACTTTTATTTATTAGAAACAAATGATGCATCAGCGAGCATCAGCGAGCCCAATCACGGCACCTATCGCGGAGATTTCATAATAATGGCCAGCGCGATATTTTCAATGAATATTTATTATCTGGTGCCATGACTTATTCACTTTAAATAAACTTTAAATAGATAATGAATAAAATTTTAGTAATATCACCCAACAAATGAATTCAGTAGGAATAAATTTATATGTTTAATTATAAACATATCGACCTCAAACAAACTATTTACTTTTTATTAGTGAATTATATTATCGCGTTTATTAATATTGAATAAAATTACCTAGTACAAAATAAAATTTTCGTTTCTTTATTCATTGTAAATGAAAGACACCCAAACAAATATTTATTAACTATGAGCCCTATTTTTTTTTCAGTGTATTAATTTCCTTTATGGCATTCTCCAATGAATAATCACTGCATGTCAGCAGAGTATCATCAGCCAACAAGTTTATAAAATCACAATCAATAAACACCCATATGTCGTTTACATACATTATGAATGAAAGGGAACCCATAGGACACTGTCATGAGGAACTCCACCGTTACAAGCAATTTCACGTGAGAGTATATCATTTACTCTAGTATGCTGTTTTCTGTTAGCAGGAAAATTTGATATCCATTCATGAACTTTGCCTTCAATACCATTACCTTTTCAATTTTGATAATAATATTCTCCTGTCAATGATTTCAAATGCACCTTTATGGTCGATAAAAACAGCAACAAAATATTTACCATTGTCAACATTAGTTCTTATTTACCATTGTGAACATAAGTGCTCATAATTTGTGATAACGTAGTCGGAATTTGAAGGATTTCATGGAATGTACTATATTCGAAAATTTTCATCAAAAGGTTTTTCCATGAGACACTATTCACCTTTCGTAGATACATGAAGAACTAGTTCAGAAACATCTCTAGATAACCAATTCAATTTCTGACCATATCGGAAAAATAAACAAAATTGTTGTCATGTCTTTGAATAGCTCCGAAATAATATTTTACTGAAAGGGCGTCGTAGTCTGTTGTCTATTCATGTCATGATGAATTTTCAGGTTTCATTTCCGATATTACACTTTCATGTCACGTTTGTCAGGTCACTGAATGGAATCTCATCAATATACGAGATGGAGGTTCTTTTTTTCCTGTTTAGTTCCTTTCGCAAGTCTGATTTGCCGTATCTCCCATCTTTGCCGCCACCGGAAAAACCTTTTTCTCATTTGAATATCACATTATACAAAAAGGAATTGCGGTTTCCTGTGTTGACTGGGCGTCTACAGATATCTGAGAGAAAATTACACGAGATATGGAGGGCATTTTCATAATTCGGTGGTCGTTTTTCTGTGTATACATTTTTATTTTTCTGCCAGTGTCGGTCTAGCCCGAGGAGTAAGAACATTAAATTCCACTTCGTTGTGAGGCAAGCAGCCTTCAGAAATTCCCCATGGAAGCCAAAGGTTATCCCAATCTCGTTGTTTTTGAAGAACACTTATGAACATGATATAGTTACCACTATATTATATTCCCTCCTTGAAGACAAAAAAGTGCCTGAGATGACATATCACGTTTGCGGTAACATTCTAAGCACAATTTTCATTGCTACTGGTTTCGTCAAAAATAGTTGCATGTCAACCCAAAAGTCGGAAAAGCTGAGTTTCTGCTGAATTATCTACTTATATAAAATGTACAGTGTGACCCATTTAAGATGGAAGCGCCCTCATAAAACTTACATTTTTCAACCGATTGGAATGATTTTTCTTTTGTTAGGTAGATATTCAAAAAGTCTATTAGGACACCAAATTTCATGGATAAATCTAAATTTCCAGGGCCAACTAATCTTATTTTCCAAGGTCAAAAATCTAAAAAAATTACTTGCGATTTTTTTAGAAAGAAATTGACGACACCACTGGATTCGTGACATTTTCAAATCATTCACATGTTAATTATGTTTAGTGAACTGAATAATTTATGTTCCAAAATAAAAACAGATTAGGGCTCAATTGTCGATTCAAGAAAAAAATCGAAATTATACGTCTTTCCGGTGATGAATACCGGAGTGAAAAAGGTGTAACTAGAATATTCAATGGAAGACACCCAAATCGTCCAGCCATAAATAACAACACGGTACATAAAATAAACCAATTTTTCAATCGGACTGGAGCAGTAAACACATATATTTTAAAGAGCAATATACGAAGAAGGAACCAAAATAACCAGACTAGTGTGTCCCACTTACCATGATCACCATGGGTATCTTTTTAATGGTGAGAGATACGACGTCGGTTAAATGACATCAAATGTGGAGTTTATCAGGGCCAACTATTATGTGAAAGAATATTTTGATAAAATCTATTCGTTTTTCTTTTATACGCAAAAAACAGATTTTGATCATTTTCATGTCTCGTCCGTTACTTCTTTATTTATGAAAATATTTGAATAGGAATTTCACATTCTTATGGCAGTTTTTTAATGAGATTTCGAAAAAAATATGAAATTCATACCAACTCTTCTAGAATTTGCGATATCAGCACCAACTTTTATTTTTCAAATGTAGGTCATAGCTCACTATGACCTAGTTATGAATAACTTTTTTTTCTCTTATAGATGATATGTCACAGTAATAGCTTTTTGTTGATTACAACGGAGTTATCGTCATTTATACAAAAACAAGAACTATTTTGAAGTCGCCATCTTGAATTTATAAATTTTAACAGAAAAATCATGATCTCCGACCTCAAAAACACCCACATACCAATTTTGAATGGAATTGGACCATAATCACAAATCTCGTCCGCCATATTGGAAGAGCCGCCATTTTTTATTTTTTATTTCAATAAAAATTCCATAGTGCATTGTCACCGGAATTATAAACATCTGCCAAATTTCAAGTTATTAGGACCGTCAGAAGTGGTTCAAAATTCACGTGCAAGAGACATGGAAATGATCAAAATCTGTTATTTGTGTATAAAACAAAAACGAATAGATTTTATCAAAATATTTTTTCACATTATAGTTGGCCCACATTTGGTGTCATTTAATCGACCTTGTATCTCTTACCATTAAAAAGATACACATGGTGAGCTTGGTAAGAGGGTCACACTGTATAAGATTACTTCAGAAATAGTCCAAATAGTAGTTTGAGGGTTGCCAGCTTATATTTAAACTTACCTAGGGAGAATGTTAGGCGATGTCTGAGGAAAAATAAATTGATGCCATTTAAACCAAAGTTTTTACATAATCTGGAACTAGGTGATCAAGAAAAACGTTTGGAATTCTGCTTATGGGCCCAGGGTGAGTATCTAAATGACAGGCATTTTTTAAAGAAAATTTTATTCAGTGATGAATCTAGTTTCACAACAAATGGAGTGGTTTCATCACAAAATATTTGCTATTGGGCCACTAAAAGTCCTAACTGAGTGATAAACTGTATAAGGCAGTATTCAGATAAAGTGAACGTTTGGTGTGGAAAACTGAAACGATAATTGGAACATTCTTTTTCGACGGCAACATGAATGCCGCAATTTTCCTACAATTTTTAAGGAATGAATTTTCGGACGCAATAGATGAACTTCTCCTTGCAGAAACAAGGAATTTATATTTTCAGTTAAATGGTTGTTCCATACATAATGCGGGAATTGTGAAGAGTTGGCTGAATCAAAATCACCCTGATCGTTGGATAGGGGGAGTACATTAATTGGATGGCCACCAAGATCACCTGAGCTTACTTCACTCGATTTTTTCCTTTGGTGTTATGTTACACAAAAGGTTTACAAATCACGACCAAGGAATCGAGTGGAACTGTGTACCAGAATTCAGCAAGCTTGCGATGCAATTACTCCACAAAAATTGAGGAACACTTTAAAGAATATTCGTAAGCGATATGATAAATGCATTGTACTGGATGGAAGTTTGGTGGAGGCCACCAGAATATGAATTGCACTCATTTATTTTTCAGTTCGGTATCTTCTTGGTTTCTATTTTCACATTGATTGTGCATAAAAGATTGTTTTCCGCTAGTTTGTAGCAATTAGAAAAATGTACTCAGAGTAATTTTTTTGTAGATTTATTTGAGTTTGTTGTGATAAACTGATTGATATTGTTCGACATACATAGGAAAGGAAATTGATTCTCCCATGAATGTTTCATGAATAAATTAATTTGAATAATATTTTGTTGAATATTGCCCCTAATCCAGTAGTGCAGTAAGAACGTTGCTAAAATTCCATTGAACTACATATTTTTCAAATTTTATTCCTTTATAACTTTTTTATTACCAAACAGATTTCGATGAAACTGTGATCAGTAATATTTCAACACATCCTGAATTTTCAGAATTTTCATAAAATTCCTGAACTGGAATTGGTGGTTTGATTAACCATTTGAAAATGTCACAAATCCAGTGGTGTGGTTAGATTTTTTCTAAGATAATCACTAGTAATTTTTTCAGATTTTTTACCTTGAAAAATAAGATTAGATGGCCCTGGAAATTGAGACATATTCATGAAATTTGGTGTCCTCATAGACTTTCTGAATGTCTACCTACTGAAAAAATCATTCAATCGGTTGAAAAATGTACGTTTTATAAGGGTGCTTCCATGTTAAATGAGTCACACTGTATCAGTTAGGCCAACAATTGTTGGCTGCCTGTCAATTTGTAGACAAACCTCTACTTTTGGAATCCTTGGTTCGTGTCAAATTAAGTTTCAACTAGTGACTGTACATGTCATAAGTAACTTTCTGTTATATCTGTCTTGCCTTCACGGTATTAATTCTTGAGTGGATTCGTTTTGATTTCGAGAGCTCCATAAATCCTTTCTGATGAGTGCGTGAGCACAAAACAGCTGACAAAGGTTGGAACTCTCGGAATTGAAACGAAATATACTCTATTTTCACTTAGATTCTGCTTGCGTTCCTCATAACGCACTAGAAACTTGATTGAACCTTGGGTTGGTCAGAACAACGAATTGTTGGCTGCCTGTCAATTTGTAGACAACCCCTACTTTTGGATTCCTTGGTTCGTGTCAAATTAAGTTTCAACCAGTGACTGTAGATGTCATAAGTAACTTTCTGTTATATCTGTCTTGCCTTCACGGTATTAATTCTTGAGGGGATTCGTTTTGATTTCGAGAGCTCCATAAATCCTTTCTGATGAGTGCGTTAGCACGAAACAGCTGTCAAAGGTTAGAACTCTCGGAATTAAAACGAAATATACTCTATTTGTGTGCATGGTCCAGAACTTTTTTCTATGATTTTTCAATCGATGGGTTCAACGATGAGTACATTCATTAATATACATGATGTTTCAAAATAAAATACACAACTACGTTCAATTTTTTTAAATGGCAACCCTCCTTTTCTATTCCATTTTTGGATTCGCCACTAAATTGTCAACATAACGCACCCTGGGTTTCATATACCTATCTCCAATAGTTTTTGACTTATGCCAATTTATGTGTCAAAATCGCGTCGTGCATGGACCCACAGAAAAATTCATAACTTCAGAACCTTTCAAGATAATTCAACCTACTTTTTCCCAGACTATTCCTCAAGTTTCAGAGCATCTTTTGAAATGTTGGCGTACTTGAAGTCAATGTTCCATCGCCTACTACGATTTTTTTCAAATGACGGTTTACAAATGGCAATAACTCGATTTTTTCAAATGCAACACCCTGTATTTTATTACACCATTACATGGCATTTCCTAAGAGCTTTTCGTCAATATAGCATTTGTGGGGTCTACTTTGTGTAGTTTGCGAAATATGTTGAAAATAAGAAATGTGGATGATTTTTGAGGAATCTAGTAGGCTGCTTTCGTAAAATTTGACATCCTTGTACTGTCAATAATTGTACAAGTAAAATTGTTGAAAATGTATTTCACTCGCGAAGAATTAGTGAATATGGTCTACTGTATTGGCGAAGCTGACAGAAATCCTTTATGAGCAAGCAGAATCTACCATGAAAAATATCCGGAAGCAAGAACTCCACGGGTGTCTTCATTCCAAAAGTTAAGAGATCGGTTTGAACTCAGTGGTAGTGTGTCTTATACTCAACAAACACAACATGCATTATTATGCAGTCGAAAATCCTCACTGGTTGAGGACCCTTGACCATCAACAGCGATGGTCGCTTAATGTTTGGAAATCACAATATTGGTCCCTACTTCTTCGACAATGTGCTAAATGGTGAAAGATATTTACGTTTCCTTCGCGAACATCTTCCGAGAATGTTAGAAGAAGTGGATTTGAATACCCGAATAACCATGTGGTTGCAGCACGATGGTGCGCCGGTGCATAACCATAGTATAGTTCGATAATTTTTAGATCAGTCTTATCCTAATCGTTGGATAGGCCGAGAAGGTACTATTCCTTGGCCCGCGCGATCACCAGACCTTACGCCTCTAGATTTCTTTCTTTGGGGGTACGTGAAAGAAAGTGTTTTCAGAGATTGTCCGACAACTGCGGATGATATGAAAAATAGGATCACGCAAGCCTTCCGTTCAACTAATGGAGCAATGCTTGCTAGAGTTCGGGACTCATTCACAAGAAGACTAGCAGCTTGTGTGGTGTGGAACATGATGGGGACCTATTTGAGCATTTATAAGTGGCTTTTCCCCAAAATGTTTACATGGTTTATTGTTAATCACTCTTTCCTGTTATTGTAACTATTACTAGAATTATTTTCTTTGTAATGTACTCCTGTTTATATTACAATTTCAAAAACATATTCTCTCCATAATTTTAAGAATATGTCAAATTTTACGAAAGCAGCCTACTAGATTCCTCAAAAATCATCCACATTTCTTATTTTCAACATATTTCGCAAACTACACAAAGTAGACCCCACAAATGCCATATTGACGAAAAGCTCTTAGAAAATGCCATGTAATGGTGTAATAGAATACAGGGTGTTGCATTTGAAAAAATCGAGTTATTGCCATTTGTAAACCGTCATTTGAAAAAAATCGTAGTAGGCGATGGAACATTGACTTCAAGTTCGCCAGCATTTCAAAAGATGCTCTGAAGCTTGAGGAATAGTCTGGGAAAAAGTAGGTTGAATTATCTTGAAAGGTTCTGAAGTTAAGAATTTTTCTGTGCACGACGCGATTTTGACACATAAATTGGCATAAGTCAAAAACTATTGCAGATAGGTATATGAAACCAGGGTGCGTTATGTTGATAATTTAGTGGCGAATCCAAAAATGGAATAAAAAAGGAGGGTTGCCATTTAAAAAAATTGAACGTAGTCGTGTATTTTATTTTGAAACATCTTGTATATCGATGAACATATTTTCAGAATGTGCTCATTGTTGAACCTATCGATTGAAAAAAAAATAATGTCGATTGCTTGCATAGAAAAAAAGTTATGGACCATGCACACACCCCTGGGCCACCCTGTATATATATGCATCACAGTCATTAGCTTGAAAACTGAAAATTGACTGGTGACAACACCACCATTATTTGTCTTTTCATTCCAAATCCCAATCATTTCGACAAGAGTAATCCTTTCTTGGCTAATTTTTTTTCCGAAACCAAATGAAAAATAACAAATAACAAGAATCGCAGGTCAAAACAAATTATTATTTATGTCATTCGTCATATAGGTATCGACGCACATGCGCGTTGTAAGTGTCGTCATAATCATAAACATAAAAATTGAAAATTACCAAAGAAGATCAAATTATTATGATTAGGATTGAGAGTTAAACTTGAAATATTGCATAAATGTTCCTACTGAAATGCCCAGTTTCAATTTAATTTTATGATTAAAACAGTGACTGTGATTAGGACTATGATAATGACAATGTTGTATAAATTGGCCCTCCATAATCTCCAAAATGTTATTAATTGCATGCTTTCAGTGCATGTTATTCAATTTCTTCATCTCCAAATCTTCAATATAATACTCCATCCAGAAAACTTATATTCATTCTAGATATCTGCATTTCATTCCTACACCAATATTAATCAGTTCTATTTTTGATCCTGAAAACTTTTTCAATTTATTTCTGTATTCGAAAGTTTTCTCTTTTCTTTGCGTAATGTTATTCTTCACCTGAGTAGAGCGGACTCCAGGATTAAAACAAAACAGACGGAATGAACATAATTTGAATTCCTTCTGTTTCTGCAAAACGACTAGAACTATTATGCAGCTTTTCAATTACCTGTTCTGTTTCGAAAGAGAATTGTCATCTGGCATCCAACAGCATAGGCTTGTGAGGTAGTTTTATTCGTCGAAGCAGTTCGTTGAAAGAAAATTATTATCTAAACATGATCAGAAATTTGCTGTCACCCACATTGACATCCTTTATTCACACGACACGAACATTGCTGAATTTGAAGAAATCTTAAAAGACGCAGAAAAGAAAAACTTCTCTGGTATAGATGAAATATCAATTGAAATAATTCAAAATCTTCCAGATGCAGCCCTACTGGTCTTACCCTTCATTTCTGAAAACTTCATTGGTAATCTCTATTCATGAAGGGAGTTATGTAAGTGATCTACTCTCATAACTAGTTCGTAAAAAATCGCGATTTAGAAGTTTGCTCAACGAATAATACCATCAATACGGATTCCAATTGAAAATCTAAGATAATGGAAATAAAAAAGACGTTTATTATTATTATTATTATTATTATTATTAAATAGGGATATCAACGTAGGAGAGTCCGCTGCGGTGGTATTTCACTGACTCAAATATGGCCAATATAAAAAATGGAGTGCCACACGGATCAGCTTTCGGTCCAATCGTGTTTCTGCTAGATATAAATGATATCACCAGACTGAACATAACGGCGAAGATCACTCTTTTGCAGATGATGCAACCTTTCTATTTCATGACAAAAGAGCTCGATAGTTGAAAGAAAAAATTAAGATATATGCGTCAGGCTCGTTTGATATTTATGCGGATCAAAATGAAGCATATACTCAAGCATTGTTCGTAACCATGCAAGGATGCAAAGCTAGCACCCTAGTAAGCACCAGGCTTTCATAAAATAAATATTAGTTATTCACAACAAAAGCACAAGCTAGTTATAGACCAGGCTTCCACTTCTATTTTCAAATATGATTAATAACAGGCTGAATCTTCCTGAGTAGCTTCATTTTGCCGAGACGCCCAACTTTTTCTTCTACGAAAGTTCTAGATAGTGATAGCTAATAAAATACGCAGGCGTCAATCATGTCGATTTGGTGAGTGCAAAAAAGTCATTAATATCATTGTTTTTCAGATGAACCTCGAATAATTCGATAAAGTACTCGAAAAAACTTTAGTCCTACAAAATGGATGGTAGGACTGAAGAGTCCCCCACTCCCAACAGGTACCAATGACGTGGTAATAAGAAACCATTAGTAACTAGCGGTTTTTTTCACCGTTGCTTGGTTAATATTTGTATAACTGAATGGTCAAATTGTCCTACAAATTGAATGGTAGGTGTTCCCAGTCTTACGCTCCGAAAGTGTCAATTCCATAGTAAAAAAAATGTATTAGTAACTGTAGGACAATGATAACAAATGAAAAGTTAGTGTATTTCATCGATAGTGCTACAAAAATTATTCAATATAACGAATTATTTTGAAATTGTGGTTTAGCTCATTTAATGTAATTTTATTCGAGAAGTAATGTAACTTGCAATTCATATTTGTTTGTTCAATTCAAAAATATCATAAAAAGTGAAAAAAATTGTTTAGCATTCATAATTTTTATAAACCTATTGAATACAACAATAACAAAGTAAAAACATTGAAATATTCAATCAGCCCTCCGGGGCGGCTTAAATGATGGCGCATTCGCTTTCGCAGCAGAAGGGAAACCCGGAAAAACCTGCAACACCACATCATCTGAAGAGCTGAAATTTATAATTGAAAACGTTCAAAGCGGTCAGACGAATTGTGAAAATCTGCTCTACGGTAAAATAGGATGTATGGTGTCTCCAGAGGCCTCAAAAAGTCCAGTTCGAAAGAAGATATTATATTTTACGAGGGTCAAGTGGCCAAGTAGTTAAAGTACCGATCTTTCATCCACTCTAGTCGCCGGTCGTGGGTTCGAAGCCCAGCGACTGCAGATATTTCTCTGATGGCCCGAGCAGGTGGAATAGCTCGTAAAAAGTAAGAATTTGATAATCCTTGGCTCGCACAAGTTTCGTGTCCTGAGGGCTGTTGTTCGTAAGAGAACGACAACTGGTTAACAGAAAAATCAATTTTAAACAAAAATTTATGCAACTATCATAAAAGGACCCCGCACACATTTAAAGAAAAAAAGTCTTTCGGTGAAAAGGGCTGAATTTTTGAAAAACAAAAATGAGAATTGAACTTTGACACTCTCAGCCATATGCATAGTCAATCGCCAGCGACTCGCCAGAGTTTCGCCGTTCGCTACACAAGAATTATAATGCACAGTCGAGCTCCAAAAAAGTGACAACTACGCGATAGGTCACATTTTGGCAAAACGCTGCCGATGTACCACTTTTTTGGAGCTCGACTGTGCATTATTGTTCTTGTGTAGCGAGCGGCGAAACTCCGGCGAGTCGCTGGAATTGACTATGCATACGGCTGTCTGTATCTCAGAAACGAATAACTTCCTGGCAAATGTTTATCAAAACTTTTCTTCTTATTTTGACGTCAGCAATATGCCCCTAAATTTTCCACACGTACTTAGGAAACACCCTGTATACAGGCCGTCTTTTTAGCTGGTGACATACTGTTGCTAGTTTCGAAACGGAGAGACCTACAAGGTCGGTCGAATCTGACTAAAGTTTTCTATTTTGGAGAGCAATAATAAGCTTTTTTCAGATCTCAAATATCAATGTTTGTTTTTGAGATATTCGCCAAAAACTAAAATTGTCGAATTTCGTTTCATGGCTCTACCGCCTCCATTTTGAATGATATAAAAACTTTCAATAATGCTCCATATCTTACATTATATGATATAAAACAATTTACAAAGCGACGTTTAGTTCAGTAGATTCCTGCAGTATTTTTCATCGATTTTTGTAGCCACTTTCATAACAAATTCGACTATGTATTACAATGCATGTATTTTTCCACGATTGTTTTCGAATAAACATCATCAATATTTAGTCATACAATTCCCAGTGAACTTTAAAGAAAGTCAGAGAAACTTTCAATACTGTTTCATATTTGTTGTAATCTCATATGAACCAATTTCCTATGCGACGTTCTGTTCATTTAATTCCATTTTCAACTTTATTGTTTTTATTGTGGCCTCTAGTTTTTTTCATCAATTTTAGTAGCCACTGTTTTAACAAATTCAGCTGTTAATAACAATACACGTCTGTCTCATAATAATGGAGCACCCTGTATACTAGGGCCTTTGCACTGGGGACTGGGAAAACATACCTAGGACAATGTGACCATTTCATTATACAAATATAAAGCAATCAACGGTAGAAAAATACGCTGGGTACTGATGATTTCTTATGACCACGTCATTGGTACATGTTGGGAGTTGGGGACTCTTCTGTCCTACCATCCATTTTGTAGCACAAAAGTTTTTTCGAGTACTTCATCGAATTATCTCTAGGTTTAACTGAAAAACTAACTGTTACTAATGACTTTTATGCACTCACCAAATCGACATTATTGACATCTGCGCATTTTATTAGCTACCACTCTCGATAATTTTCGTAGTGAAAGTTGGGCGTCTCGGCAAAATGAAACTACTCAGGAAGATTCAGCCTGTTATTAATCATTTTTGAAAATGGGCGAGGGATCCTGGTCTATAGTAACAAAACATAAAATTAGGATTATTTAAAGTTGAAGGCTTATCATGTGTATCTCAGAAGTCTTCTGATGCCAGTTCCTTGGATTCAATAAGCTAGTTGAAAATGTATTTCTGATGATCCAGCTCACAGAAAACAAAGAAGAAAGCTCATGCCATCAACGCTTTCATATGTTTATTCTCGAAATATAATGCAATAGGTCTTGAATATAGAAGTGAAAAAAGACCAGAAATAGGTATGTCAATAGGATCACATTCAAACGAATTGAAGAGAAACGCACCTTTGGATGGAATCGCAGATATTGAGAATTTGAGTAATATGGGAAATGAATCCACAGTTTGTGTTACTGTTCATTGGCCACAGACAGTATCCTCGTAATCGTAACATTAAATATAATAAATAAATTCTCAGTTTTAATTTTTCGCGAAACAAGACCTCTGCTCTTGTCGCTTTGTCCACACGTTTCGTATCAATTTTGCCACAATCTGTATATTGTCAATAAAGCTATAATTATAATTATATTGTTATATTATGTCAGCTCCAACCTCAAGCGAATATTTGTGTTCACAGGACACATGCGATCGCAAACTGCCCATTGAGTGTAACAAAACAGCTTTTGAGCATTTTCTGAAAATTAAATGAACTCTATTGTATCCTCTTCCTTCCTAAATTCCTGTTACTGCAAACTTTCAGGAACAAATATTGCGGGAAAACCAAGAGTAAAAGTAGACACAGTAAAAAGGTGTCAGTCCCACAATACAAACACCGTACGGCAAGGCATTCCCTTTTCTCTGGCAGAATGACAATAAAGAGGAAATTATGAGTATTGCAGGGTAGAATCTCAACCACAAGAATATAAACCAACTGACCCTCGCTGAAGGGCGTACTGCTTGAGTAGCTTCTGGGGTATAAAATTACCAGTCAACAAGAGTGTCACAAACTTTATAGCTCCGAGATGATAATTTCATTCCATTCCCCAGAGATAACGACGAAAAGTTCAGGAAAAGTTGAATTCATTTCTCCAACAAGGCCCAGTTCTTAAGATCGTATTATCCGGTTTGCATGGTTTATTGGTGAGTTAAATTCGATCCCACATATATTATTATGATAGTTTTGTTTTTGTAGAATGGTGATATTCCTTCTGCAATAACTTTTACTTTCTATGAATTTCAATAAGGATTCGTAAAATAACGACGTGGAAGATAAGTGAAATCACATGAAACAAATGTGGATGGTATTTTGAATAGACACATCGATAGCACGGTATAGAGGTAAACAGAAGTATGTGCACTTGAAGCCATATTTGTGTCTACATCCCCACCTCGAATTCTACGCTAAGCCGAAATACGGCGTGACAAAATCAAGTGAGTTCTGAACACCGCGTGTAAGACCAAGTGAGACAGAACAGCTTTCAGCCGATCCCCCTTGCCGCACCTTATGCCAGAAAAAATAAAACCTCAACCCGATAGATCAAAGGAGCCGACTGGGAGTGCACATACTTAGGTTTACCTATATACTTTGTCGATAGTCTCTACAATAGACAAATACGGTACCCTCAGGTTTGTAACACTATAAATTGCTTTTTAGATAGCTACTTGCTCATTGTATACAGCAGTGCCTGTGAGCTGCTCAGATTGGTACGGGAGGTCGTGGGTTTCGTTATCTGCCAGTTTAATAGATATATCCTTTGACAAAAATTAGATACTCGAAATTAAAGAAAGTAAAGATACAAGGTAACTATATGGGCACCAGGTTCTTTTTTATGAAAATACCAAAAACACGGATTTTGTCAAAGGATGTACTTTATGCTTCTCAACAGTAAAACAAAAAAATTCTGAAAACACTATATTTACAATTTGTTTCTAAATTTGGATACAATAAAGAAAATTATTTAAACAATTGAGGTTTGAATTTCTACAAAAGTATGATTGAAAAGATTTGAGTTTACAAATTTGGCAAATAATCGCTTACAAATATCTGGTTTGTTTACTTTTATGATCAGTGTTTGCGATGGTGTAGGAAGACTTACTCCAGAGCTCTACTTCAACGTTGGATGTAGGAGCCTTGTAGGGTGTCTCGAGACAGTGGCTGCTCTACTAGCTGGATACAGTTTGTAGTAGCTTATCTGGTATATTGGAGTCTTTCCTAAAGCTCAGATGTTTGAATGCTGAGGTTACACTGTGAAGAAAATAAAAACAAACCAGTACCTTGTCTCAAATTGACAAATGCGATAAGAGTAATCAGGGAAAAATCAACTTACAGATTAAATACTAAAGGTTGTTACAGAAATGATTAGAGAAGGCCAATCTCAAGCGAGCATGAGAAAAATAATTATCATGAAATATTGTTTTCATAAACTAAAGAATAAAATATTCAAATTTGAACAGTCATTCAGACTAGCAAAAGGATATCAAATTATTGATCTTTCTTATCGATAAAGATAAATAATTATGGAATTTCTGAGACTGAGGAGAAAGAGAAAGTGTAACGATAAAGCGTAATGATAAAGAGTACAGATAAATTGTAACGAGAAATTTCCTCGACAAGTATAAATCAAAGATATGTCTCCAGACTGAGGAGAAAGATAGTGTACTGAGAAAGTTCCTCGTTAACAAATTTGCAACGCAAGCAGATGGTTGGTTTGAGTTTTTTTTCTGACTGAGGAGAAAGAGAGAGAGTACTGAAAGAGTACTTCGACATCAAATTTCACAAAGCAAATGAAAGGTTGTTAAGACAATAGATTTTCTCTTTGACTAGGCCTTTCCATCTAAACGTGGCTAGTGAGTGATCCAGAATAGATCGAACCTAGAGTTCGGAGAATCATGAGTGAGTCTAGCTTCTACAAATTGTAATTTAAATTAAGTGAAAGCAATGACTCACCCACGAATTCCGTGCTCCTAGCTACCAGACCAGTCCTTGTACAGATCACCAACCAGGTTCAGGAGGAGTGCCTTTAGCTCCTATTCACTGTTCACACTTCTAGCAGGTTAGTATTCTCTGAGCGTTACAGGAAAACTTGTGGAATAACTTGTATCACTGAAAATCATAAAGCAGGAACAGAAACAGGTCTAATTGATATTTAAAGTCGAGATATAATAAATTTAATCGAAATCATCAAAACATATGAATCATCACTTTTAGAGGTTATGTTATGGACTGGTTAAATTTTGACATTCTCGGACCGACTAGTCAAAAGACGATACGAAACGTTATTCAAATGTTAATAAGGTATCAAGATTATATTAAATTATTTAAGATTCAAAATTTCGAAAATATTTATGAGTGACGCTCATGTGGCCATCTTTGTTTCACCAGAGACGTGAACCAAGTCGCCAAAATGAATTTAATACATTTAAAGAAAAATCTGCCAAAGAGAAAGTCGATATGTAGGTAGATCGATTCGATCAAATAATCGAATCCAAATTAATCGTTATAAAATATACGACCTTTCATTTCTTCGTTGTTGAAAATCAGTACATTTCCCGAAGGAAAACTCAAAACACCCAAACGCCTACAATGCTCGCTTCAGAAAGGGGTGATGAAGGGCCTCCAAGAAGGATATCCCTTCCCTCTCGTTCTTTCTATTTGCAGTGTTACCAATGTAGTAATGTTGCATTTCACATCACAGAACAATAAGGTACATCGGAACAAACTATCTAAATGAGATGTTCGGAATGAACTATCTCAATCAGATGTCAAATCTATTTAATTATGATATAATTTCAGATGGAAATTATAAAAGGAACGCAATGTTTTACATTTCGTTACAGGTTGAGCACTTTTCAGATGTAATATCCCGACAAAGTGTTGAATTTTCAAAAATACTTTTACCTTGCGGTCACGAAAACTTTGTTTCAAAGAATCACGAGAGTTTGCTAGAGTTTGAGCGAGTGGCAAAAAAACTTGAAAACTTGAAATATATGGATTCAGAGGTAATGCATTGTCATGGTTTAGATCTTACTTAACTGAACGTCGCCAAAATGTCTCACTTAATGGGATTGAATCCAATGAATGTGTTGTCAACTCTGGTGTCCCACAGGGCTCGGTTCTGGGACCTCTTTTATTCTTGTTGTATGTCAATGATTTGAATCAGTTGGACATCCAGGGTAAATTCACAATGTTTGCGGATGACACCACAATCCATGATAAATCAATAACCGATCTATTTGGTCATATCAGTGTAGATGTAATAAGGGTGAAAGAGTGGTGTGATGCAAATCTCATATCATTAAATGTCAATAAAACGAACATTGTATCATTCATTACATGATGGAATAATTAGCAATGCCGCGGAAAATAAGTTTTTGGTATTATTTATTGATGGAAAGTTAAGATTCGAAAGCCACATTAACAAGTTGTGTAAAAGATTAGCATCGGGTTTGCTTTGCTGTACGTAGTGTTTCTTACGAATTGGATATTGCTAATGCTAGGAAAGTTTATTTTTCATTAGTAGAGTCACATCTACGCTATGGCATTGGCCTTTGGGGTATATGTTCACAGCAACTGTTTGAAATGGTATTTACCCTTCAAAAAAGAGCCATCAGATGCTTATGTAAAGCCAAATGCCGCGATTCATGTAGACCATTGTTTTTAGAGCAAAAGATTTTAACACTCGCAGGTCTTTTTATTTTAGACACAGTATGTCTAATTCACAAGAAATAAAGAAATGAAACAAACAACCCCTCAGTATATAATACACGTTTAAGAAACCATATTGCACTCCCCATCCCTACGTCAACTCTTACTCTAAATTCCCTTATTTACAAGAGCAGAAAATTATTCAATCACCTACCCAACAATTTGAAAGAAATACAAAGTGTATTCAAATTCAGAAAAGAAGTGAACGAATTCTTGGTTGTGAAGGCCTATTATACTACAGACGAATTTTACGAAGATCAATTTAGCTGAGTTTTTTTTCATTAATTGATTAATGTGACCATTTTATTTTATATAATTAGCTGTTAATATATTTTATCTGACCTTAGGTATATTTATATTTAATTTACATTTTACGCCCAATACACACATTATGCAATGTATATACAGTGCGACGCTAAATTATGGAACAAATTCATTATTTCTGAATATAAAGATATATCGGAAAAATCCTCGAACAGGTCGATATTCTTTTCCGATGAGCCAATTTTTGAACCTCACCCAAAATTTATAGGGTTATTCGAATTTGAGCAAAAGCGACTTTGGTGATATTTTTAAATGGGACACCCAGTATATTTGTCCTTATTTGGTTAGGGATAGTCATTACAAATCAAGTGATACCAAGTTTGATGGGATTATGTCAAACGGCTGCGGAGATATGGCCAAAAAACTTCTCCATATACCCAACGAGTGCGACAGAGAGTTTTAACCTTCTGAATCGTGTGGAGTCTCGCAGACATACTCATTAGACATACGAGGAAGTTTTTTGGCTATATCTCCGCAGCTGTTTGACATAATCCCATCAAACTTGGTATCATTGGATTCGTAATGACGATCCCTAACCAAATATGGAAAAATATACTGGGTGTCCAATTTAAAAATATCACCAAAGTCATTTTTACTCAATTGCGGATAATCCTATATATTTTGGGTGGGGTTCAAAAATCGGCCCATCGGAGAAGAAAATCGACCTGTCCGAGGATTTTTCCGAAATATCTTTTTTTCAGAAATAATGAATTTGTTCCATAATTTAGCGTCGCACTGTATATACAATACCATGCAAATGTATGGAATAAATTCATTATTTCTGATATGTGAGCTTACAAAATCCACATTTAGTTCTACGCTTTAGATTTTGTATTTTCTGTTTCTGTAATGGACCTTTTCTATCATTTGCTTTCATACTCAGGGACTGTGTTTGAAGCGCTAACGAATCTTCGTTTTCCTGCCTAATTGCAAGTTTCTGCTCTTCTTTCAACAGCCGGGCTATGAGTTCAGTAAAAGTTTGCTTAGTGGAATCAACTGAATCCCATGCTATGACGAACATATCATAATGGGATGGAAGACTATTTATGATTTTAGATATTTTTGCCACATCTGATATCTTTTCGCCCATGTCTTCCAACTGTTTTACGAGTGATTCAACTTCAGAAATAAATGAAGCTATCTTCAAACCATCTCTCATCTTCAGGTCATAAAACTTCTGATATATGATGTGTTTAGAAACCTCTGTTTTCTGCTCATGAATGGTTATCAGTTTGGTCCACATCTCTGGGGCAGTCTGGCAATTTACTAATGGAGAAAGCTGTTCTTCACAGATAGTTGTAAGAAAAATAACCATGGCCTGGTTATTTCTTTTCTCCCAATTCTTAATTTCTGCCGCATTCGTCTGGGTGACTTCAGGTTTACTTTCAACTCCGTTCACAATGTCCATCAATTCACTGGCACGTAATGCAATGGAAATACTGAATTTCCATAATTGATAGTTGCTGTCATCGAACTTTACAATTCTCGCAGAATCCATTTTCTCATACATTGAATAAAATGATTTATTTATGGAATTGTCAGAAACGTGTCAAAGATTTTCAAAATTTACGTCTCAGTGAAATATCGCAAATTTCTTGATTTTTTCAGCAATACCAGCTTCAGTATACTGGGCCCATAACCTTTTGAATGTCAGTATTCAAATCAGTTGCAAAGTTTATTGAAAAATCAAAGAAAATATAATTGAAGAATTTCAGACGCAGAAAACAATTTCAGTACAACTATATTTATACAGGGTGTCAATTTGAAAACTTCCCACACTTAATATCTTCCTTCCAGTAAACAATATGAGTAATCGAAAAAACAGGTCAATTTTATTGTCAAGGGGGACACTTTCACGGACTATTTGTAGCCCTCGTGGTTCAACCCCCTAGGAGGGGTAGATGTTACCCTTAGAATTTTAAATGGGAAGGGGGGTCAAGTGGCACATCATTTTGATGGGCGTTCAATTCTTGTTCCAATGGTACCCTGACTTATTATTTTGTGATGAGCATTTTCCGAAAAATTGCGTTCTAAACTAACAGAAGTAATTATTAGAACGCCTATACTGAGATGCATTATTGTATTGACTCCCTTTAATAAAAATGGTTAGAAGAGTAGGTGGCACCGCTCCAACCCTTGAATGACAGGAATAAATTTATTACGCATGGAATTTTTTATTTGGTGGTTATTTTCCTTCTAAACAATAAAATTTAATTTGCGAGAAAGACATTTCCAACATAAAATCTACTTACGCTTATCTTATTAGCTGTTCGAAATGTTGTCCATTTTGCTCTAAACAGTAATACAGTCTGTTTTCGAACTCCCCTCTAACATTACGGAAAACTTCACTAGGAATTGACCGGCATGCTGCTGTAATTCGTCTTTTAAGTTCGTCAATATCAGAAGGTTGTGTTTTATAAACAACGGATTTAAGATGCCCCCAAAGAAAGAAATCTAAGGGTGTTAAATCCGGTGATCTCGGAGGCCATTCAACTGCTCCCCTTCTGCCAATCCATCTACCCGGAAATCTCTCGTTTAACCACTGTCGGACGGGAAGAAAATAATGAGGTGGAGCACCGTCCTGCTGGAAATGTAACAGATCCTCCTGCAAAAGTTCATTACCTTCTGCATCAATTTGAGTTTCTAGCTCGTGAGTTATAAGAGGATCGATAGTCTCTTCAAGCATATCAAGGTACAGATTGCCAGTCAAGTTTTCTTCCAGAAATAATGGAACAAGAATGGCATTTCCAAGAATACCAGCCCAAACATTAACTTTTTGTGGGTGTTGTGTATGCCCTTCCCGAAAAATATGTGGGTTTTCGTCACTCCAATAGAGACAATTTTGTCTATTAACATTGCCATTCAGAAAAAATGAACACTCATCGCTGAAACAGATGTTTAACAGAAGATTAGGGATGGTATTGACTCGATGAGACATGATTTCACAAAACTCTATTCTTCTATCATAATCATCCTCGTGGAGCTCTTGAAGAATCTGCATTTTATATGGATGAAATTTATGCATTTTCAGTGCTTTTCTTATAGTCTCGCGTGACATTCCCGTCTGTTCTGATACTGATCGTAAGGAGCTCGTGGGCTCTGCAGCAAATGTTCCCAAAACTTCAATTTGAGCTGCTTCATTTAGTACTCTGGGGTTATTTCTTTTTTTATTTGTCACTGAACCAGTTTCGTAAAACTTATTCACCAAATCAAGCACATACCGGTGACTAACATTACAATTTGGATGTCTTTCGTTAAAAAGACATGCCGCCCTTCGTGCGCACTTTCCAACTTCTCCATAAATTACAATCATTTCAATTCTGTCTTGAAGAATGTAAACCATTTTTACACTTTTATACACTTATTAAAGTAATTCCTAAACAGCCCAACAGGTACAACGGTATTCACAATACTACCACATAGTTCAAATTTGCTAACCAATTTTTTGCCGGAAAACAGAAACTTTTTACAGCAGAAGTATCAAAAAAGGAAGGCATCTGTACAATTTCTGCGATGACACTTAAAAATTCAGCATTTAATAAACACAACTTTACTACCATCTACGTTTTACTATTAGACTACTTTTTTATGTAAAGTGTTTGGAGCTAATGGCTAATGTTACCCCTAATACAGGGTTGGAACGGTACCACCTAATATTCTAACCAGTTCTGACCAAACCATGCATCTCAGTATAGGCGTTCTAATAATTACTTCTGTTAGTTTAGAACGCAATTTTTCGGAAAATGCTCATCAAAAAATAATAAGTCAGGGTACCATTGGAACAAGAATTAAACGCCCATCAAAATGATGTGCCACTTGACCCCCCTTCCCATTTAAAATTCGAAGGGTAACATCTACCCCTCCTAGGGGGTTGAACCACGAGGGCTACAAATAGTCCTTGAAAGTGTCCCCCTTGACAATAAAATTGACCTGTTTTTTCGATTACTCATATTGTTTACTGGAAGGAAGATATTAAGGGTGGGAAGTTTTCAAATTGACACCCTGTATATCACCATCACAACATCAACATAATATATAATGATATATCTCAATGAAATCTATAATTCAACAGAAATAAAACTTTCTTGAAAGAATTTTGTGTTCCAAAAATAAACCTGTGTGATATCTGAAATGTACAAGCTTTTGTACGTCACTGGAGAAATAATTTGTAACTCACCACAATTCATCATCTGTTTGCTACGATAATGTGGATGTTTTTACTGAGTTTTTGCTCTAGCCTGATGAAAAAACTTCAACGCAAAGGAACAAACAGATAGAATATCATTGAAAATTACCGAAATGATCTGGAGGATCAGTTCATATTTTAACAAGATGGCGCTCCTCCGCACTATGATTTGACTGTTCGGCATTATTGAGATCAACACTTGCTGGGTCAAAGTTATGTCCAATGGTTCCCTGGTTATATACCGGAAGGCTCTAACATTCACCCCAGACGTAATGAACTCATTCATAAACAAATCACCTAACGAAATGTATAAAAAGTTTACTAACAAAATGAAAGTAGTTAGAAATTCGAAAAGCTTAATATTATTTCAATTTGCAAGATCCTTGGTAAGACAGGCCTTAAAAGCTCTGGACTGTTGTTCTAGTAATCGTGGGTTCAAAAGTATTCATTCAACTTTGCTTGGTGTTGTGTAGGAACAATGTGCTTGGCTTCCTGTCAATGAGTAGATATAATCATCTACTTTTGATTCCATGGTTCGTTTCAAATTAAATCGGTACTAATTTTAGAGTGGATTTATTTTGATTTCGAAAGATTCCATAGAGTCTCCCTGATGAGTACGAAACCAAAAAAATAATCTCTTTACTTTAAATTTTGTTTGCGTTCTTTATAAAGCATTAGAAACTTAAATGAACCTTGGGTTGGTCAGAACATCAACATCGTTGGCTATCTGTCAATGAGTAGCATCTAACTTTGGATTCCATGGATCGTTTCAAATGAAGTTTGAACTAGTGACTGTACCTAGATGTCATGAGTTACTTTTTGTTTTGAATTTATCATACTACGACAGTAATATATTATTTTTTTTAGAAAGTTGAACGCTCAAATATAAGAATTGGAATAAATAAAGTCAGAGCTATGGAAGAACAATTCGCAACATTTTATAAACTTCCAAATCCAGAACCATAAACGGGGTATACCATTCGTAGATCAATGCCACTCTGCTACAGAATGCAGGTGGAGACATCAATTCTTTGAAGTGGCATGGAGGGTGCCAATAAACATCTGTGGCGAAAGGATACATAGATGATTCGATGAAGAATAAAATTGATATTGCAGAAAAAATCTTGAATTCAATGAAACCTTCTATCACTTCCAGCAACATTTCACAAACATTTATTGCTCAGAACAATTTGGAAATGAGAAATGGAAATGTCAAGTTGGATATAATATTCTCGATACCTTCGTTTATGATTTCCAAATGGTCCGATTTCACTATCCATTTCATAAACAAAAAATTATTTTGGTCATTTTTATAATTTTTTATTTGATTATTGCCCTTCTATAATGTTCCTCCTCAGTTCCAACTGTATCTCATCATTGCAGAAACTGCAACACTGCAACATAGAGGAATAAGGATACTGTTGAACAGTATCACTCCCATAATGTCCATCCTGCAGGTTCTTGATTCGCTTTGTAATAAGGACAGACTGTCTTATCATTCTATGAGTTTTATTTTCGAACTGATATCAAAAAACTATCTATCTTCCTACTTCAACCAATCCATCATTCAACAAAATGAAATTCATGAATATCCTACAAGGAGAAGCATGAACTTTAATGTTAAAAGAACAAACTACACAAGATCGATGATTTCACTATTCCACCGAGTATAAGTAGCAGTTCCATTATACATTTGAGAAAAATACTTATAGAATACCTGAAATCAAAATATATATGAAGTATCAGTTCAAAGCTCATTAACCACATCTACACCATTTCATTTGTATATGACTTTTGAAAAATAGTACAATTTTCATTCACTTTCTTTTTTTTTTTCAATGTCATTTCATATTCATATTTATTGCGTAGCGAATATTTTATTACAGAGTCATAATTGATTTTTTCATTTCATATTAGGATACCTATACTAATAACAAACTTACTTAGTTACCTACCTATAATTTTCTGAAATTTAATAACAAATTTTTCCATTCAATGAAAACTTTTTGTTATGAAATTGAATCATATCAAGCTCATTCATCAGGATAGACTTCACAAATTAATAGTGTTTTCAATAATTCCTGATATAAGACTAGAGAAGGTATAATATTCTGCTCGCGACAAATAGCTATTACTCGTTGGAAATATTTACGATGCTCGCCTTCGGCTCGCGCCTATAAACTTCATTCTCACGAGTGATGTCTACATTGGACACTCTCAAAAACTGTTAAATAGGAGGTAGAAGATTTTTGCTATGAAATTGATGACAAATCTTACAAATATTAGCGGAAATTGGATAACGCTGATAACTAGACCGAATGTATATAGTCTGGGAAACTGAATTGAGAACGAACAAGAGATTCACAAAGTTATTTTCGATTTTCTACCCATTACAATAAGTATATAACAGAGAATGCCTCGAGTTTGATTGAATTTCTGCCCCAGTGCAATAAGCACGAGCCGAAGTCTATAATCCGCCATTTAATATAACGGCACTATTGGGGGTACACCAGAACTTCACCGAAAACAATTCTCTATTTAGTCTGTAAATTGAATTCGTGATCATCGTTCCAGCTCATTCAAGCGTTGCTGAATGAAACTTGCTCAAGTTGCAATTAAGCCGGTTACGAGAGCATTAACTTCTGAACGTGGTGCGAATAAATAGAATCGCTGTATCTTAGACGTGTGTTGTGGGGGTACATTCATAGCAGAAGCGCGGGGAACATATTGGAATAAACCAGACCATGTTGTAATGATTCGGGATGTTATGTTTGGCATCTCGATTGTTAGATGTAGAATTATTGAGTTAGCACATGAAGTGAATGAAGTAAACCATTACCCCACTAAAACATCCCTGGGAGGTTTGTTAACGTTTTATTCTTGAACCCTTGACGATGTAGCTGATAATACGTTGTTTATACGTTATAAAGATGCAATATTATGACCTAAAAAATCATCGCAACTTCATTTCATCTTAAACGAATTTTGAAACATCTTTAGAATGTATCCGAGGCGATTAAATCCATGTCACACATCTTTCACATCATAGCTGTTTTAGTGACAGAAATGCTAGCTAACAATAACGTTATTGGGCAAATCGAAAGTAACGTTGTTTCATTATTGTCGATTGGTTCTTATCTTAGATATTGTAACGTTTTCGGGTTCTGAATAAGTGATACCATTGTTTATAGAGAAAGAAGATAGTTAGTCAGTGCCTGTAGAAATCGCGTTTGATACGATCGCGCGAGACATCTAGCCCGATAACGACGAACCTAGGCAGAAAATACACCCGTACGAATGCGCCACCTACAATCAACTTGCATTTTTTGAGGTATACTTGAGGATTTTTATTTTCGTCAAGGAATCCTAGTAGTGAATCGTTCGCCCTGACAGGGACGTACTTGAAATTTTCTAATGATAGTTTTTAACAGAGTAGGTGGCATATTTTATACACATGTTCAATGTTATTCAATAAAAATGAAGTTGTTGATTATTTGATATAAATTGAATGAACTATTCATAAATTTAATAAAGTGAACTCAATATCAATTTTGTCATTTTGAATTTAATCATAATGAACAATACTGTGCATGGTTCAATTGAAAAATGAGTGTGGAATTTTAGTGAAATATATCTTTTCACCTACATGTGGTGTCCAGTGTATTTTTTAAGCCAAAATCACTGGGACGAAGTCATAATACACTACCGGTGAACAGCAGCTTTGCCTTATTATTTTCGGGGCAAACTGTTTTGTGTTTGTTATTGTTTGTTGTTTAATTTCAATCACTGGGCGACTCATTTTAACCAGTAGGTGACATTTGTGTCGCCCACTTCACTATTTTTGAAAGGTGGTGTCACACAACGGAACAAATAGTATGTTTGTAATCATCAGTTTATTAAGTCTCTGTATTCATCTTGAAGATATCACTTTACTGTGTGTACATTTTACACCTAAGCTTATTTATTCAAACTGAATTTATTTCTTCGAAATGGGGCTCCAAATATGCTGTCAGAAATTAGAACAAGTTCGAAGTGTTATAAAGACAACGATTATTGAATGAAGAGATTGAATGTGTTTACCAACTGAATTGTTATCTATACTGACTGAGTACAATAATAAAAAAACAAAAAACAATCAGTAGACTAACAGTTAGTTCAGTAATCCCTACTGATGAAGATAACTTTGTTTTCGAAATGCACATCTAGGAATCGAATTACTTGTGCTGTTAAGGGGTAAAATACTTTTTGTTCTCACTGAGTGACACCACAGGGCGTCAAATATCCCATTTTATTTACAATTAAAAATTAATTTTGTGAATGAGTACAAACTTGAATATCCAAGCTATCATTGTCATGTATAATCTTGTGAATTGGTTGGTAATTATAACCTCTATATACAGGGTGGGGCACCGAAAACGAAACAGAGCGAATATCTTCAAAACGCATGTGTTGTGAATGAAATTCAAAAACACGTCGATTTTTTAAATTCAAGGGGGACATCTTTCTATCATAACCTCAACTGTCATACCTCTTCCCCCACCCCTTGGTCACTACCACCCAAACAATTTGAATAGGGAAGGTAGTGACTGTGACACACCATTAAAAAGGTGATTTCATACGGAATTCAGCCATGTCAATTTTTGCTTAACTTTTTATTTTGGCGCCCTCTTGCGGGCAAAACAACTGTTCCGTATTCCAAATTATGATACATCATTTGCAAGGTAACTCGACATAAATTCGGTGACAATGCATAATGTAATTTTTGTAAGGGAAAAAACAAAATGGCGGCTCCAAAATGGCGGACAAGATTTGCAATTATAGTCCGATTTGATTCAAAATCAAGATGGTGGCTCCAAGATGACGGCTCCAAGATGGCGGACGGAATTTTTAGTTATGGTCCGATTCGAATCAAAATTAGTTTGTGGCGATTTTCAAGGTCGGAAATTATGATTTTTTTGTCAGTGCAAAAAACAAGATGGTGGGCGAAATTTGTAATTATGGTTCGATTCGACCAGGCATCGAAAATGAATTCTTCAAAACACATGTGTTGTGAAAAAAATGCAAAAATATCGATTTTAAATCCAAGAGGGAAATCTTCCTATGATAACCTCAACTGTCATACCACTCTCCACACCACTTATTCATTCATACAAGTACTAAGTGTGACACTGCATTGAAAAGGTAATTTCATAAGGAATTCAGACATGTGAGTGTTCGCTACCTAACTTTTCATTTTGGCACCCTTTTGCGGGAAAAATAACTGTTTCGTATTCCAACTTATGATATCCAATTTGGAAGCTAATGTGAGCAATTCACGAAAACATAACAAAAATTAAAAAAATTAACATTGTATGAACTTACAAATTGGAAATTTTTTCATGCATTACTCAAAAATGTCAGACTAACTCTTACTCATGTATGGCAATCCATGGCGATCTCTTTGAGCATCTACTGTGAATGAATTCAGTTTGGAATGATTGGATTCGAATTTATGCAAGGTTTTCCAATTCTTAAGTTTATTCAATTTTCAATTATTTTATCATTCACAAGCTTTCATTCAGCTTTCCCTGTAAGTTAGTAGGTATGTATGTATGTGTAGGACGAAACAAACTTGTAACCACAATTACAAATTCCGTCCGCCATCTTGGTTTTTTACATTGACAAAATAATCATAATTTCCTACCCTGATAATCGCCACATACTAATTTTGATTTGAATCGGACCATAATTACAAATTTCGTCCGCCATCTTGGAGCTACCATCTTGTTTTTTTGCATTGACAAGCAAATCATAATTTATGACCCTGAAAACCAACACATATCAATTTTGAATCGAATCGGACCATAATTGCAAATCTTGTCTGCCAGTTTGGAGTCGCCATTTTGGTATTACCTTTAGAAAAATTCCATAATGTGTCGTCACCGAATTTATGACAAATTACCTTGCAAATGAAGTATCATAATTTGGAATACGAAACCGTTGTTTTTCCCGTAAGAGAGCGCCAAAATGAAAAGTTACGTAGCGAAAATTGACATTGTTGAATTCCTTCTGAAATTACCTCTTCAATGATGTGTCACACTTAATACTTTCCCTATTCAAATTGTTTGGTGGAGAGAGAGGTGGGGGAGAGGTATGACAGTTGAGGTTATGATAGGAAGATGTCCCCCTTGGATTAAAAGATTAAAACGAATAACTAGTCTTTCACGTGACAATTTCACAAATGATAACGGCACAAAACAAATGAACACAAAATTCACTGGGAATGGTCTTGATAACATCAAGTTCCAGGAAATAGATACACTGAAACTGAAATGAATGGAATCTCGAGTTTACCAGTAGTACCAGTACAACGCTGGATAGGATGCACGTGTCAAAATTATACAGGGTGTCAATTTGAAAACTTCCCACCCTTAATATCTTCCTTCCAGTAAACAATATGAGTAATCGAAAAAACAGGTCATTTTTATTGTCAAGGGGGACACTTTCAAGGACTATTTGTAGCCCTCGTGGTTCAACCCCCTAGGAGGGGTAGATGTTACCCTTAGAATTTTAAATGGGAAGGGGGGTCAAGTGGCACATCATTTTGATGGGCGTTCAATTCTTGTTCCAATGATGAGCGTTTTCCGAAAAATTGCGTTCTAAACTAACAGAAGTAATTATTAGAACGCCTATACTGAGATGCATGGTTTGGCCAGAACTGGTTAGAATATTAGGTGGTACCGTTCCAACCCTTTATTAGGGGTAACATTAGCCATTAGCTCCAAACACTTTACATAAAAAAGTAGTCTAATAGTAAAACGTAGATGGTAGTAAAGTTGTGTTTATTAAATGCTGAATTTTTAAGTGTCATCGCAGAAATTGTACAGATGGCCTTCCTTTTCTGCTACTTCTGCTGTAAAAAGTTTCTGTTTTCCGGCAAAAAATTGGTTAGCAAATTTGAACTATGTGGTAGTATTGTGAATACCGTTGTACCTGTTGGGCTGTTTAGGAATTACTTTAATAAGTGTATAAAAGTGTAAAAATGGTTTACATTCTTCAAGACAGAATTGAAATGATTGTAATTTATGGCGAAGTTGGAAAGTGCGCACGAAGGGCGGCATGTCTTTTTAACGAAAGACATCCAAATTGTAATGTAAGTCACCGGTATGTGCTTGATTTGGTGAATAAGTTTTACGAAACTGGTTCAGTGACAAATAAAAAAAGAAATAACCCCAGAGTACTAAATGAAGCAGCTCAAATTGAAGTTTTGGGAACATTTGCTGCAGAGCCCACGAGCTCCTTACGATCAGTATCAGAACAGACGGGAATGTCACGCGAGACTATAAGAAAAGCATTGAAAATGCATAAATTTCATCCATATAAAATGCAGATTCTTCAAGAGCTCCACGAGGATGATTATGATAGAAGAATAGAGCTTTGTGAAATCATGTCTCATCGAGTCAATACCATCCCTAATCTTCTGTTAAACATCTGTTTCAGCGATGAGTGTTCATTTTTTCTGAATGGCAATGTTAATAGACAAAATTGTCGCTATTGGAGTGACGAAAACCCACATATTTTTCGGGAAGGGCATACACAACACCCACAAAAAGTTAATGTTTGGTCTGGTATTCTTGGAAATGCCATTCTTGGTACATTATTTCTGGAAGAAAACTTGACTGGCAATCTGTACCTTGATATGCTTGAAGAGACTATCGATCCTCTTATAACTCACGAGCTAGAAACTCAAATTGATGCAGAAGGTAATGAACTCTTGCAGGAGGATCTGTTACATTTCCAGCAGGACGGTGCTCCACCTCATTATTTTCTTCCCGTCCGACAGTGGTTAAACGAGAGATTTCCGGGTAGATGGATTGGCAGAAGGGGAGCAGTTGAATGGCCTCCGAGATCACCGGATTTAACACCCTTAGATTTCTTTCTTTGGGGGCATCTTAAATCCGTTGTTTATAAAACACAACCTTCTGATATTGACGAACTTAAAAGACGAATTACAGCAGCATGCCGGTCAATTCCTAGTGAAGTTTTCCGTAATGTTAGAGGGGAGTTCGAAAACAGACTGTATTACTGTTTAGAGCAAAATGGACAACATTTCGAACAGCTAATAAGATAAGCGTAAGTAGATTTTATGTTGGAAATGTCTTTCTCGCAAATTAAATTTTATTGTGTAGAAGGAAAATAACCACCAAATAAAAAATCCCATGCGTAATAAATTTATTCCTGTCATTCAAGGGTTGGAGTGGTGCCACCTACTCTTCTAACCATTTTTATTAAAGGGAGTCAATACAATAATGCATCTCAGTATAGGCGTTCTAATAATTACTTCTGTTAGTTTAGAACGCAATTTTTCGGAAAATGCTCATCACAAAATAATAAGTCAGGGTACCATTGGAACAAGAATTGAACGCCCATCAAAATGATGTGCCACTTGACCCCCCTTCCCATTTAAAATTCTAAGGGTAACATCTACCCCTCCTAGGGGGTTGAACCACGAGGGCTACAAATAGTCCGTAAAAGTGTCCCCCTTGACAATAAAATTGACCTGTTTTTTCGATTACTCATATTGTTTACTGGAAGGAAGATATTAAGGGTGGGAAGTCTTCAAATTGACACCCTGTATATCAGAGCCATCTATCGCATTATTCAATAAATCATATTTTACGAACTGATCAAATACATACGTTAAAATCAAGAACAGACGTGACTGGAGACTCGTGGACTAGCGACCTCTAGTGATGGTCTCCATTTGAATCCAACTGAAATTACGTAAGATTGGCTAACTATCTTCTCTCTATAAACACTGGTGATACGCTTCTGTATAACTGATTTTATTTCTCAACTCAACTTGACAGCACTATTCACTTCAAATAGTCATAATCCATGAACTCTCAGTTACTGAAGTATCAACTCAACTGAGCTGAATCTCACAATTGCACGAATTATATAGAAAAAATATAATTGTCGAAAGCATTCAAATCAAATCAAATTACTTCATTCATCCTTTTGAACTCACAAAAAGCTATAGGACAGGTCATATACGATAACACTTACAGATTTACAATTCAAATGCACATCAACAATACTAGGTGCAGATAAGTAGTGACAGTGTAATCAGATAAATAAATGAATAGTATGGAATACAATAAGAATATTCGATGTATGATCTAGAACAACAATAAGTGCTTCTAGATGTTTCCAGAAAATTCATCGGAGATATCATGGACGTATAATATCGTTTAAATACAGATGGACTCAGCATTGTCATACCTACGACACGGAGTGATTTGAAGTCGCTCTGTTTTGAGGTGCGCGGGCTGCGGGGAAGAGAGAAGGTAGCGATAGACTGTGACCTTCCCACAACAGACAGGAGCGCACGCATTTGCTGAAAATAGGGTTCAATCACAAGAAAAAAATGCTGAATTTGAAATAATGATGAAAATATCAAGGAAAGTGTTAGAATATACATCCGATAGGACTTCGTGAGATAAAAAAACTCATTTGACATACCTGATGTCATAAAAAACTTCATATACTCGGATAGTATCGATCCTTGATTAAACTCGAATGCTGCGTGTTTGAAATAAATGGAACAAATCCTAACAGACTTTGGAACACATTCAGTTGAACAACCCAAAGATACATCAAAATTTCAATAGACATTTCTTGGACTTTTTGGCAACCTTTTTGTTTTAATGCATCATCCAAAAAACTAATGAAGTTAAATGTTTCGTGAGGTATCTATTTCATTATCTCCACATGTAAAGGTTTGAATTCACGTAATAATTTCATTTTATTCGGCGAAAACAGATTAATACCCACTGTAACGCCTATGATACTCACGAATGGAATCTGAAATTCGGGTTCGAACACATGGATTGTTTGCAAACCCAACAAGATTACACCATTATGATTCTCTTACTATTGTACTGCCACTATATATCACGAATGAGTTCAAAAACCACTATTTCAGCAATAACCCCACTAAAAATCAATGACAGAACACGACAGAACTGTCAGAAGTTTACTTTGTGGAAAACATAAACACTGATATTCGACAGCGTTGACAAACGTCCAGTTACAATTATTTCTTCACAACCATTTGAAGGCGCAAGTAATGATTTTTTTTCGATAGTTTGGAATTTTGAACTTGTAAGTAATACAGGTTTGAGTTGCGTGATAATGTCACCATCACCATTCTTCATTCTTCGATTGTAATCGAATGGAATACGTATGACACAATTTTGTCTATGATAAAGACTTATTACCTACGCGATGTGACAACGCCCAACTCAATATCACGAGTACAGATTGTGGCCATACACGACTTCAAACCAGGATGTAAACAGCTTGGTCAGTACAATACTTCATAGGTCCATGGGAGATATCCAGAATACACTTTCACCATTTTGATTGTCCCCCTGGAATCAATTTAGGGGATCGTGCACTCGTTACTCTGCTGACCTCTATTCGTGAACAACCATGGGTTCGCTTTTCGGGGTGAGCTGGATGCGGTTTAGTGATTCATTGATCTTCTTTATAACGACAAAGGGCCCTGTCCAATTTCTCTGTAGCTTGGTGCATATTCATTTCTCTATAGTTGGTAGAGTCAAACGGTATCACCTGGTCCGAACATAGTTCCTGGAGTGTTCCTGTCTACTCTTTTTTTCATTTTGTTGCTGAACATCTGAAGACGACGTTTGCAAAACTCATAAACTTTCTCAACATATTCTGGAACAACTTTGTCTTCTCCTTTTCTAGATGATTCATCAGATGGATACTGCGTAATTATTTCTCAACTTTGACTAGTTTGAGTTGAGGAACATAAGTCACAGCTCCTGCACCATCCTTCCACATCTCGACGGTAATTTACCCAATAGGATTATTCTCGAATTTAAGCCAGTGTCCTTTTCATTCCAAAGTGTCCCTCTGCATGAATTCAATGAAGTTGTTCGATCACAGTTTCAACATGTGCCCTTCGGCAGGACCAGTTGGTACACTACAGTTGCTCCATCTGGGCTCTTCCATTTGCGATGCAATAGGCCATCACAAATACATAGGGAATTCCACTGAGTCCAGTATCCTTTGGCAAGTGCACTGAACTTGGAAACTTCCACTTTCAAGTCTGACCACATTGTTCAGCTAGCTTTGGACTAACTTCGAATTGTTATCATTCTCCTGACTCTTTATCATTGCTTCTAAGGTCCTCAATGTCCATATGTCGCGAATAGGGCTCTATAGGGAAGCTATAAGCCCTTCGCTTGGGACGTAGGTCAGCAAGACCCAGGGGTAACCTGATTCATACTCAGGATACCCTCTAATAAATCAAACAAGTCACAAAAACACTTCAAAGGTATATATATCAAAAAATTAACCTGGTGCACACAAGACCTTATCAACTAAGTACACAATAAAGGGACAACGGGCAAAGCGCAATATAATACACAAAAACAACAAAAGATAATTTGTTCCAAATATAAAAGGCTCTTTCTTACCAAATGCAGACACTCAACGAACTTGGGTACATCTCTCAGAGGAAGGGGTTTGTACGAAGGGCTTTCGGAGATCGATCTATCTTCCCAATAATTACCAATGACTCTACTACGCTGGATCTCTCGGGGACTCGCAATACTCGCCACTGAGAGCTCATCTTTTCGGTTCTCGTGTATTTATTCAACTTTTGTAAATATTTTTGTTTTTATTACGTGAAAAATTATTCAATGTCGAGCCACTGACATGCCGAATAATATCATCAATGGACTGCTAGTTTATACTTTCGTAGGTGACCCCGGTGTTATGTTTTGTTTATCAAATTATAAACTTCAATAACTAATTTGTTTACAAATTCATAAAATGTGAATTTTGGGAAAATAGATATGATCTGATAATATTTTAAATTCTTGGGGTTCGACTCTTACGGTGGCAGCATGCAGTTCCTTGAAATGCCTGTCGATGTGATTATTGAATTCTCTGTTTTTATCGATTCATGTGTCCATATGTCCTGACTCTTCTTCCTGTCGGGCCATATTGATGGTATCCGAGTTGTTCTAATGTCTGGATTTCCTCACTAGGATTTTTTAGGGAGATTTTTTCATTACCAATCCACATTTTTTTATATATAATAGTCGTGATGAAGTCGTTCTTTTTCATTTTATCCAGACCCAAAACATATTCGTCCATTATTTCCTCAACCAATATAGAATATTCCATAGTATAGGTCCTACCTGGATGCGAACGAGCTAGCAGTGTCCAATACCATTTCGTTCTTTCGGCTTCACAGATTTTTGTACGAGGTCTGGACGTACGAGTGATCTTGATGACCCTGCATCGAAGGCAAAGCTATACCTTTGATCTTTTAAGGAAAAAAATGGTCTCTCTGGCGTAAGACCTGGTTTGAACGAGTTTCAGAAGTCTCTGATGGAATGACCTTGTTGGTCTCTTGCGAGGATAGACAAATTTGATCTCGCTTCGTTGCTTCCAACTGTGAATTTCCTCTTCTTAGAATTCTGGATATTGATCTCTCCCAGCAGCTCCTCAGTGGGTGGCCGGTTTTTTCGCAGTAATGGCAGCTCCTCTTTTGTCTGGGGACGGCACTCAACTATAGAATGCAATAATAATATACGAAATTTGATCTAGAACAGAAATTAGTGTGCTGTGCTTTCGTCGCATACCGAGTGCGTAACCGGCATCCCACGGCGCGTGGATCGGCGAGCCTCGCTCGTGGCTTGGGCTTGTCAAGGCTCGTAACTACTCGAAATTTAGGCTTGGCAATTTGTATGCGATCCCACGACGCGTGTGAGTTCGTAGTGAAGGCTCGTGTTGGCTTGTACAAATCTTGCTTTTAGTCTTACCAGTGGTGTTGCACAGTGTACACTTGTTCAGTACGAACATGAAGATTCGGCAAAGACGAGTAGCAACTTGTGTTGCTGCCGCCTATAACATCATGTTAGGTAGTTTTTTATTACCAAACAATAGCAAAAGAAAGGACGTTGGTTAAGAGTATCTTTGCACGAAAGCCTCAAAATGTAAGTACTCTTACCGGGTACCTTTTCAATCCTGTACAACGCGATTCTGCGTACTTCTAGGGTACGAATCAGTCGGTTTAACCCAACTCAGTTCGGTTTAAAAATGAATAGTGACTATCCTATTCTCATTACATAATGGTCCTATTGTCATTACATATGGTTTAAATACGTCCTGAGATCCAGATCCAGTTTTCGATGCTTTTACTTTCTGGAAAAGCTTTCGAAAAGTAGCCTGTAGGTTATCTTTTTTTTTTCTTCAGTTCTTCGATTGAAAACTTCAGAGACATTTGGTCTTCAATGTGTTTCCATGCATCATGGACCAAATGTTCTTATGATCATCGTAAATTGTTAGAAACTCCAACACCAAGTCGTTAGACCACTAAATAATTAGTACCTACCAAGACAAAGTTCCAGAAACATTTTCATCTATAACTTCAATTACGTCCGTAATACTCATATTTATTTCAACTAGAGGCTGTTCACTAATAAAATGGTTTTGAGTTAAGTAAATGAAGTTTTTCGAATTTCAAAACACAACCAAACTGAAATTAAGAGTAAATTAAGTCGATTGTTTCACTGTCAATATAGTGTCAATTTCTGCTACGATTTAGGAATTTTGCTTTTTCAACCAATTATCTACTTTTGCTACCAGCATATTTAATCGTTGCGAAAGTAGAGGAAGTAGATATGTTTGGTGTCAAAAAAACAGCTTTGTCAAATTCTACTTCTACTAGTAGAACATTTATTTTCTGCCTACAATAAAACGCTCCAACAAATAGTTCACCACAGTCAAGCCCCTCAGAAAAAACCTTTGATTTTTGTAAGGAGAGAAATATATTCAAAAAAATTGCAATTTTTCTGATTTATTGCTTGAAACTATGTAGGTATGTGAGTATAAAATTAAATTCCAACCAACTTTATCCAGTAATGCTTTTCGATATCTTGCCATCTCACCCTACTTTTGACCTCTTCATGGTAGTTTTTCCAATATGCCGCCATACTAGTGGTCACGAGACATCTATCAAAAACGATTTTTAGGTTTTCGGACATGCACAAACTTTTCCCCAGAAATGTTTTACCAATATTCTAACAATAAACTTTTTCCCATATGGTACATACTTTTTGGCTGTCACTATATATATTTTGTAATTACTTATTTAAAATTTCTATTATTTCTACACTTCTTTTGGAGAAGTTCTTGCAGTACATTTTGATATGAATAAATGGATTATTTCCATTTACCATCCTTCCTTAATCGTTTCCCTGAAATTCATTTAGAAAATATTTCCTGTTAATCAACACAAATTTTCCATTGCATTTTTCTTATAGAGCCCAGGAAAAAGTTGGAACATGGAAGCTTTTGTATTGCGAAGAATGAAACACTTAGCAAGCCATTCATTGCCATTCTTAAGTTTAGTCGAGAAATGTCTTTAGAAATTGCAATAAAAGCGCCTCTTCCTAAGAAATGTTACGCACTCATCAGATTTATGAAAGAAGGGCTGTTTCCCAAAGACCATCGCTGTCATTCCCATTATACAGAATGAAATACGACTGTGGTGAAACAGTTCGGGGGTTGCTCCAGCAAACTACTCAAAAAGTGACGGAGAGTGAGTGGGGACGAAAGAGTATTTGGCTAAGGAAATGTTTTCAAGCAGTCACCTCAATATCTGAAGTTCAGGAAAAGTGTGGGATAATGAAAAAAAGGATGAAAAAGCTCCAATTTACAATATTCCACAGAATATTGGTGATCTTTTTTCGCTGTCACGTTGGTAATATATTTTGTTTTTGAATGTTGGAGACACTGATTCAAGTAAATTATAATTGTCATCTGTCAACTTCAACAAATTGCCTCAAATTTGGTCAACTTTACGGAAGTAAATCTAACCAACTTCAGATTATCAAGTAACAGAATCATCAGTTACCCATGAAATTTTTAATTCGATTCCATTCAAACTATTTTTGAATCGGACAATAAATAACACTTTTGGAGGTGTTTCTAGATTCAAAATATGTCACTCTGTATTTATAACAGCAATACCATCAAGAAAAGTTGGAAACTTGGCCCATAGTAATATTGGCGTAGTTTTGAGTTGTATGGCGTCATTTTGCGTGTATTTTTGGTTTGAAATACGATTATTCATATCGATTGTTAACTGATTTATCAGTAATATTTTTAAATATTGAGAGCAAATCATTCATGTTATCTGATCGATATTGTTATACAGATTATACAGGAAGATTCATGTGGTGATCTAAATGATTGTGATACATTTGAGTAATTGAAAACCTTTCAGGTACGGAAGACTTGATTGATAATATTAATGACCATAGAATGTGATTGAAGTAAATGAACGAATATTTTATTTTATCTGAGATTTGATTTGTTTTGGGACACTGTCAAGTAACGATGACTAAAACAATTAGATTTCAAACTTTTCACTCTCATCAGCATACAGCGTAGGCTATTTTGGCAAATACCAATCAGAAAACAACCACTATTACAAAAGCAAATCCGAATATTTCATGATGAAGGAAACCTATGATTGGGACGAGAACACTTCAGTTCATATCTGAAAAACACATCGAATAAAGAAGTATCAAATTGTAGGTTTCGCAAGATAGTCAATATTTCAGCAATCATCACGACGCTGACTGTTATTTTGAATAAATATTCACCTAAAATATAACAAGAACCTTCATAGAAGCTAGTGCAAATAGCCAGCCATCATACAGTACTTGCCATGAAATATGTGGTAGAAACGTTGTTCCTCTGTGTATAAAGAAGAAATTATTTTGCTGAAAAACAATTTACGATACGTTGATAACCAAACATTTTCTAGAAACGGTATTCTTGGAGGATGTATCGTAAGAAAATGTCTCTGAAATGGTGTGGGTATTCAGATAGTTCCAGAGAAGTTCAATATTTCTACCTAGATGAAACTCGTGCATACAATCTATGTAATTATTCGGCAGTACCTATTCCAGATCAGGTGGCAGTACATCAAAATTATTCTAGATGAATAAAATTTGGAATTGAGATTGGACTAATTTGTACCGCAATGGAGAATATGGAAAGATCCTATGGCAACTGCAGATAATTGTAGGAAACAAATGGGGCACCAATCCAGAGATCATGCGCTGGCTGTACAAGGCAGTCGTAAGTCCAAAGATCCATTATGGGTCAACCGTATGGTGGCCAGGCGCACAGGGTGGCACAATAGGCTGAAAACTCAGCAAGGTTCAGAGGTTGGCCTGATTGGTAATAACGGGCGCAATGAGAACAACTCCAACCGCAGTGTTGGAGGAACTGCTGAGGCTGCCATCGCTTCCAGTCTGGAACAAGAAGAAGGCAATGGCAGCCCATCTGAGGAAGCGGGACTCGGGAGTCTGGGTGAACGAAGGAGCGATGATAGGTCATGCGGAAATCGCGAAGTGGGCGGAACAGGAGATCCCTATCTCTGCCCTCAGAGTGAAAAGCGCACAAGACAGACTGCGATGGAATAGAGAGTTCACTCTTACTATTCCGAGCAGAGAGCAATGGGAAGGAAACACGGTGGAGTTTAGCACAGGAAGCCTAATATGTTACACGGACGGTTCGGGTGCCGGAATCTAACTGGAGGGAAGAGAAGTACGAGAGAGCTACGCTTTGGGCAGATATACAACAGTTTTTCAAGCTGAAGTGTTCGCCATCCTATCTGTAGCTACGAGAGAAGAGGTGAAAGATGGATCCGAACAGAGAATTTATATCTGCTCGGATAGTCAGGCAGCACTCAGAGCCGTCTGCCATCCTAAACCAAGCTCAGCGCTTGTACAGGAATGCGGAGATTTGCTCGAGAAGCTAGCTGAAACAAAGGAAGTTCAGCTGGTATGGGTCCCGGGACACAGAGGGGTGCGCGGAAACGAGGTAGCAGACGGACTTGCCAGATCCGGATTCGCAGCGCCATTCTGTGGACCGGATCCTGTACTAGGCATCGCAAGAAGCCAAACCTCTTCAGTTCTCGACGAGTGGGCAGAAGAAGAGCTGAATAAACTTTGGAGGGATAACACCGGCTGCAGGAAGTCGAAAGACTTCGTGGCCGGCTCCAATAAGTCAAGGACGACATGGCTCTTATGCGGAAATCGCCAAGCACTACGCCTCCTTATAGGAATACTAACAGGACATAACAAGTTAGGCAGACACCTATCACTTATATCACTTATAGGTATAGAAGACAATCCCACTTGCCAAAAATGCCAAGAAGACGAAGAAACTTCATCTCACTTCCTCGGCGAGTGTGAGGCATACGGGAGGCTAAGATTTGGGAGCTTCGGAGTTGACAAACTCCAACAAGGGGAACTAATCAACTTGGAGTGGTCGGACATACTGACCTTCATAAGGAGGTCACAAAGATTCGAAAAGGAAAACTAGGAGGATGAACGAAGATAAGTGGAGAAGAGGAGATGGCAAAAAGGGTCCATGAGGGCCTACTTGCCTGGCTGCAGTTGTTGCCTCCCCAAAGAACTACTACCACTACATATGATGGATAGATGGGTATATTATTGAAGTGTTGTCAGACTCCTGCAACGCTGAGTCTGACATCAGTGAGATACGTTTCCGGATTACGTAGAACAGATAAAAGATATGAACTGAGCCAGTATTAGAAGGAAACATCTTGTGGCAATGGTGCGCAATAAATAGGGCGAGAGAAAGAGAGAGCGCATTTCACTGTGACATTTTTGTTGTTGTCATTGTTAAAATTGTTATTTCCGTCACCGATTGCACCCCAACGCGCTACCCTCGGAAGTCTTCGAGAGGGTGAGAGACTTGTGTGAGCTAGGGAAGCCGTTACCTTTTAACGTGTAATGCCATGCACGAGACCGATGACCATGCGAGATTTGAACCCTCGACCCTTCGCTCCAAAGTCGAACGTTCTAACAGCACGGCCACCACAGCCCATTGACATTTTTTTCAAAACATCATCATGAAAAAGCTCAGTGGTTTGTGTTACAGTGCAAGATGCATTGTCAAAATTATCGTGCAACATGTGTACCATAGATTATGGAAATTGGAAAAAAATACTTTCCACGTTTCCAAGCATTCAGTTTTGGCAGTGCAGAAAAGTTTTTAAAGTCGTGGACTTGATTGACTTTAGTCTCAGAACAAAGATTGACTAATGATCACAGCAATAAACACTAAATAAAAAGAAAATTGAAAATGTGTTTCAATTTCTGACAAAGCATGGTTTGATTCTTGCAAAGATCGTATATACCATGAATAAATGTACATTGGTACATAATAAAGTATTATTTATATTAAGAATTACAGTGTTTCCGGAAACAAAAACGAATTCATTTCACAGTGATCATGAGTTCTATTTCTAGCAATAACTTATGAAAATACAAGTGAATCATTCTATATATTCAGAACCTCTTCAATGAAATATGTATCAATGTCATGAATTTGTACAATTTCAGTTTCGTCAGACAATGGAGTTGAGTTTTCGCTAGATTTCAAAATGTTTGACAAAAAGTTGAGAGTGAACATCAAACTTATTACTTTTTTTAATTATACCCTATTAGTGGTTTGCACCGGTAAGTTTTGAAAAATAATATAAAGGATGTAAGGCACCGATCATTAATCCAATATCATCCGCATCATCACACAAAAATGTGAAAATGCTTATCGTAAGTGGACGACAATTTAATTTTTAGCTCTTGAACCAACTAAGCACTTAAATTCCGGTTTTCTGTATTTCAAGTTATGTTCACTAGATATGTAGTGATACGTATTAGTTGCAACACTCAGAGTAAATTTTTATAGGTAGTTAACTTTCAGCAAAAGAATCATGGAGTAATTGTTGTACTTGTAAGGAATTTTTTTTTTATCACTTGTGGAAACGTACCTTCATGGAATCATCAATGAAACACCCTGTTCTTAATTTGGTATTTCAAATATGCTCGAAATTCTGAACAAAATTGATTGAGCACATTATTTCACAATTTTAACTGTGTTCGAGATATCAAATTTTTTTATTATTTTTCATGACTCTTTAATTTATTGAAAAAAGAGCCCGAATAGTAGTTACGAAAATTTCATACCTCGCTTCTTTAGCCAATCGAAAAATTGATTCGAAAAATAGATTAGTTGCCATGGAAACACAAAAAATTTCTGGAAATTTTTATCCTCCAGTGTACCCTGGCGAAATAATTGAGTAGACATTTTTCTGTCAAATATTTGACATGCGATAGTTGACAGTTTGCTTTTATGTACGAATGGAATTTAATTTTTCATATGAAAAGAGATAATATTCCATAATTATTTAAATATTATTAGTAGATATTTCGAAATATTCTGAAAATATTTTGGGTACCGTCGAACGGGGTAATTTCGATCAAAAATAAAGGTTTTTTTTAGCATAGCGCCTAAACGATTGAATTTTTTGAAATGAAATTAAAAATGATGATACGTTAAAAATTAAGCCATTTCATGAACCCATCATTATTTTTTTTAAGTTTTACTATTCAATTTTAATTTTTCCTCAAAGAGTGATCGACTTTACCCCGCATATTGGGTAAAGTCGATCACCCGTTCAAAAGCATAGAAAATCGACTTTATCCTCTCAGAGGAAAAAGTCGATCAACAAAAATAAAAAAAATTATCCAATCAAATTTTTCAATTTTACGTTAAGAAATCCGCCAGAAAATATAAAAATGCTTCTTTATTCAGTCTTATTTTACAGCCATGGGTTGCTATAACTAAATAAACTCAACCACATACTATAAATAATAGAAAAATAAAGGAACAAAAAATAATCACAAATTCTTAGATTTACCTTAAAAAATAAAACATTGGTATTCTTTACATTGGTGAAAAAATTCAGTAAAAACTTAAATACAATTCAACATGAAATATAAAATTCTTAGCTGTACAAACAATACTTATTCTAGAAGACTTCGTTCTTCTTCGCTTAAATGAAAGGTGTGCCTTCCACGTTTTTTTCCTTTCAGGAAAACTTTCTTTTCAATAATGTGTTCATATGTAATTATTGATAGGTCCGAAATTAGCGGATACACAAAAAATACATCTTTGTTCGAGTCCTTCTTGCGCATCGTATTAACAGTTAGTTCTCCGTCTGAGATAGTTTCAATCTTGGCAATAAAATGTCTGTCTCTTCTGTTGGTTTTGGATTTTACTAATACGTAGTCGTTTACGATGAAAACTTCAAGATTTTGCTCTTTTGGCAGAGAAATTTGCTCCTCTGTTTTCGAAAAGGGTAGAAGGTTCTCCTATTTCGTAATCTTCTGTGAATGACTCTTTTTCTGACTCAATGTCACTTATATTCGCATTTGTAGCTACTCCATGTTCGTCTTCTGATTCACTGTCACTTGCCTCCCGTCTCTGCCTCCTGGTTTTGGTTTTTTTTTATGTGGGTCTGGATTCAGCCATCAACAGATCCGATGTGCCTACGCGTTTTCCTGGAGATACATTCAGTTTTTTTCCTCGTTTAACAGTTTTCGTTGGACCCGTCCGAAGTTGTTCAAGATGATCTATTACCCACGCTTTGTCAAAAAATATTGCCTGACAATATGTTTGATGTCGATCGGCTTTAAGGGGAAACCCCAATTGGCGCAAAGTTGCAAGCCTTCAGATAACATTTTCTCTTCATTTTCATCTAGAGCGGATGGTCTTCCATACTTGAGCTGATGTCGTCCGTGATAATGATCATTGATGGTCGAGTAAGGGATGGCAAATCGATCAGAGGCAGCCCTCATCGACATCTTTTTTGTTTCACCGCCGCCACTGCCCTCTGAAGGAATTTCTCATCATAATTCTTCTTCCCCCGAGGTTCAAACTTTTTTTGATAGTGCCGAGGCATTTGAAGACAAATGAACAGAATTAATATAGACATTAAATTACTTTCTCACTAATCAGGAAATCGTCATATGCTTGGCAACTCTGTAAAGGTCGTTTACTGTACGTAAGTTCACTAAACAAATGAACGTAGCCTAACGTATTACTTGTGAAATTAAAAAGTATAAACATACTCCTAATACTGAAAGTGATCGAAATTACCCCTCAACAATGGATTTTTTAAAAAAATCTCCAGAAGAGCCTTAAAAAAAATGTATTACAGTATTATTTTTCTTTATTCACATTTACAAATAACTATGTTTTCCCGTACATTTACCAGTTATTTTCGTTAAAGCAAGTTGTGAACTGTGGAATCAATCGTTTTCACATGTTTCAATTTCAGCCAATTATCAACTCTTTATAAACACATTTTTCTCCACGTACTTACCTTAGGTATCAGTAAACACTCTTCACTCGAGCACGGCTACACTCTTACTGAACCGGTGGTTGTCAACTGTTGACTACATAAAATACGAAATATGCATAACGTATTTTTTTTTTCATTATGTATTAACTCATTATAAAGCAATATCCGCAATATTATTCTTCTGAAACCTTGAAAACAACTTTACAATACGAAACGAGCTAGAATATTGAGTCTACCGGTTAGTAGAAAGCGTAATTGTTCAGGTTTGATGAAAATGCAAGAAACGAAAAACCGTGTTTTTTTGAGAAAAGTCGTTGATATTTAGAATTTTATAGTAACAAGTTATGCTTTGGAATTATTATTCATTAAGATGCTCAAAGTGTTGACCATTCATCTCCCGACAATAATGAATTCGCTGAAAAAAAATTTGTAGTGAATCTATAATCATGTTGGGGGAATGGTGGGGGGAATGCCGTATCCTCTCTTGCAACTCTTTGAAGTCTTGCGGTCTATTTAAAAATAATCAAGTGGGGTCATATCGGGTGAAAATTTCTTTTTCCTCGATATCCTGTTTCAAAAATAAATAACACATTAGCATTACTCTTATTTCAGTTGATCTACTGGCTACCGTAGGCGATTCTACATTAACATGGACGTCTCCGATGTACCCAAAACTCTACTCCAACGATTCCTCCATCAACCCACTGGAAAGGCCGATTACACCAAACGAAGACTCTTGGATTGGATCTCTTCTAAACTTCGGTGCTATCGTAGGCCCATTTCCCTACGTTTATATAGCAGAACGATTTGGAAGAAAAATTGGTCTGTTGTGCATAGCGATACCCCATATTATAGCGTACACGACAATGGCTTTCGCCACAAATATATACTTTTTCTATTTCGCTAGATTCATAGGAGGGTTGTCCGTTGGTGGTGGGTACTCTCTGTTGCCTATGTACATAGCAGAAATATCCAGGAATGATAATAGAGGAGCTATGTCCCTGACCCTCAACGTCTTTTGGGCTACAGGAAACTTCTTGCCATATGCCATGGGTCCTTTCTTGTCCACATTATTGTTCAATTCAATTCTAGCTTTGATCCCAATATCATTTTTCATCCTCTTTCTGATTATCGGACCAGAATCTCCGTATTACCTAGCACAGGTTGGCAGAAGAGAAGAAGCAGAGGACTCGCTGATGCTGCTGCGGTCGCTTGGGAGAGAAGAAGTCCAAGAAGAGCTGCGCAGCATCCAAACTTATCTGAAGTTGAATCAAGATGGCCACCTCTCAGACATAATAAAGGACAAACCTCTACGAAAGGCTTTCATCATCTGTTTGGTTCTTGTAGCTGCACAGGAGCTGTCAGGGTTTTGTGCGGTGACTTACCATTTGCAGCTGATATTCGAATCTGCTGGTACGGACATATCTTCGGATGTATCTGCAATCATTGTGGGGTTTGCACTTTTCCTGTCCAGCTTTATTTCGCCGTTTTTAGTGGACAAAGCAGGAAGAAGGCCGCTCACTATATGTTCCTGCTTAGGCATGTCTGCAGCTCAAATAATGTTAGGATTGTTTTTTTATCTGCATGATTCTATGCATATCCATTCTGCAGCCATACAGTGGATACCAATCTCGAGCCTAATATTTTATATCATATTTTTCAACCTCGGTATTTGTTCGGTACCATGGACTCTTACATCTGAACTATTTCCCAACAATGTGAAGATTATTGTGGCTTCGGCCACATCCAGTTTCTGCTACTTTGTATCTTTCATTACCACCCTAACCTTCAATGACATGAATGATTCTATAGGAAAATCAGGAACATTTTGGTTGTATGGTGGGTTATGTTTGTGTTGTGCTATATTTACCATTGTCTTCGTCCCAGAAACGAAAGGGAAGAGCTTCAGTGAGATTCAGGATATTCTGAGGAAGGTAAAAGTGTAAATGGGGATGTTGGTCTCTGATCAAGAAACTTAACCCAGATGAATAAGACACACTGCTGACGTCATGAACTTTGTGTGAAAGCGACAACTTATGAAGAAGACCGATCAGAGAAGGACAACAAATGCCGTACCACTCAATGGTAGTGCCATGCGTTGTTTATAGAAATATTAAGGTTCAACGATATAGACATGTAATCGTGATTTGAAAATGGTGAAATCGGAATATATTCTGTCAAAAAATTGATACACCCAATATTCTATTGCATGCACAGAAACAAAACTTGGAACTTACAGAGATTTTGATATTATAATAAGAAGAAATCTTGATTTTTTGGAAATTCATGATTAATTGTTCATTAAATACGTAGTGTTATGAAATCATCAACATCATCAATTTGTTGAACATTTTATTTACTCATCAGCCACTGTTACTACTTACAGAAGAAATTAAAACGTACCACACTTGTTACTGAAATAGTTATTTATGTACCAAGGACGAAAAACTGTCTATTATAGTCGAGCCTGCAAATTGATAGCCGAGGCGCAGCCAAGGATAGCAAGCAGGCGAGACAGTAGACAGTTTTTCGCCGAGGTGCATATTACATTTTTTCGTCGACCTCTACATACCTTTATGAAAGTAAGTACTCGCATGTTTGCTGGCCTCAGCTACGTCCAACTCTTCGAACTGCAGACTCGATCATAATTTTAATGAATATAAACAAAATGTATTTGAAGTGTAACAACTCTCTATTTCAATTATACTACAAAATTAAATCAATCTCGAAGATGAATATTGAACGTACAGTTTGTGCAATTATTGATATTAATTCCTGCTGTCGAAGAAGATGCAAGAGACAAGTTTTGATTTTGGGTACTTGTTGATGCAACTTTAGATGCAAGTGCTCCAACAGCACCATTTCCAAAACTTCTCTCTTGAAGTGCTTTACCTGAAATCTAGCGGATTTCGTAAATAATTAATTTGACAACAGCAAATGACAGTTATTGTCACAGGCGCCTATGTATTAATTAAAACGTGGATTTACGAAAATGACTCAATCGCCGCTCTCGTACCGTGCCGTATCATAGTGACCACAGCGGACGAAAAGAGTTTGCTGACGAAAAGTGTTTGCGGACGAAAAGTACTTGCCTTCAAAAATAGTCGATTTTTCGTCCGGAAATTAGTACGTAAAATGTCATTTTTTGCAGAGGTCGACGAAAAAGTAACTTATTCTTTCTTTTTAGCCATCTATATATCCAAAAGTAGAATTTTCGTATTATTCTATAATGAGAACAAACTGAAGAGCAGCAAAATTTTATTGATAGTGATTTGCACTTGATCGAAATGACAGGAAGACTATGGAAGAAAGAATGCAGATAAATTAGAGTTTATTTGAGCCTGTGCTCAATTGCCTCAAATGGCCTCATTAGATGAAATGATGTAATGATTTCATCTTCATTTTACATATTAATGTCTTGTATCTTATTTCTGCAGGAGATCTAGGCAACAGAAGGTTTCAATTTTTATTGAATCTACGTTAATATACAGGGATATACATAGAAAGTGCTGATTTCAATAGTGAGATAAATTCTGATTTCTGTTTTATTGAGATACTCACTTTGAAAATTATAATCACTTGTTATAAGTCTGGTATAGGTAACTATGAGTTCTTTCTTTCCAATTTTGAAATCTTTTAGCTAAAATGCACCACGACTTGTATGAAAATTATTATTTGTGGAGACTTTAATACTGATTTTAAATCAAAATCACTAGAAGTCAGTCAATTCATGTTTTTGATAAATTCATTCAATTTGGATATAACCATAAGCGACTATACAAGATTCTCCCTGAATAGCGCATCATGTATCGACTCTATTCTGTCTAATATGGAAGATGGTTCAATTCTTCACTGTCGATTATGCACAGTCTTCTTCTCCTCAGGAAGTTTGGAGGAAGCAAATTAATTATTAATACGTCGACAAACTGAAATCTTTGCTGTCTTTAATAAACAGGAATAATGTATGTAATGATTCTAAGGAGACGAATGTTCTTGTAATGAATACATTACAGATTCAGACAACAAACAAAAGAGCAGCTAGCGTGTCATAAATCATGAACTCATCCTGCAAAATAAGATAATTAGGATAATTTTGAATGCCGACTGCAGAGTACATTTTGAGCCTTCATTTATAAAGATCGAAGTTTTACCTTTTCGTTGGTTATTTATTCATAATACTCTTTTCGGAATACATGAAAACAAATCTGACTACACAAGATATTTGGATGTCCATGTTTACAGAACAAGAAATTTCAAAATTCGCATCTGCTAGTACCACCTCGGTACAGACTATCAAAGTCTCCTAAAAATTCATTGAACGTCAATTTATACAATCATTTACCAGATGATTCCAAGTTGCTCAACTTCTATTCATTCAAAATGAAAACGATCATTATTTCTAGATACTTGTTTCTTCAGTACTGAGGAATATCTGAAATTGACTCTTTTCTGATGGTAAACATTTTTTATTATCATCCATATTTGATAATAACAATACTGATCTTTATCGACCCAAAAAAACTATAAATGTTTATAACCCAGGTAGCACATCATATCGGCTGAATCTTGGTTCCATATTGGGCCAATATAGATATATTGTAATAGAAAAATCAATATTGGTCCAATATAGGTGAATATTCAGAAAACAATATTATATTAATAATATTGGTGAAATATTGGTTGAACTAGTTTTGAATGTAGATTATCACACGAAATATTGGGTCAATATTGGTTGAATAATTTCTACCAATATCGATAATATAAATAGAAATAATATTGCAATCAAAATATTCCAGTCATATCGATTATAGGGGAAAAAAACTATATTGTATTTCCAAGTTTGTTAGAATATTGGTTGAATATCATTTCCACTTTATTAGACAAATTGTAATAACTCATTGAGTCAATATTGGTTGAATGATATTTACCAATATCGATAAAACAATATTGTCTTCACATCGTTTTTAACATCTAGAATAATTATCGCAATCCCAATATTCCGCTAATAACAATTCTAAGAATAAAAACTATAATGTCTCTCCAAGTGTGATTACACATTGGTTAAATATCATTTCGCCAATATTCAACAAATCTTATTAATTAATATTGGGTCAATATTGGTTTGATAATATTTATCGATATAGTTAAAACAATATTGTCTTCATATTGTTTCCTACATCTAGATTAAGATGAAATTTGAATATTGGCCGAATATTCAATGAAATATATTGAAATTATATCATGATCAAACCTGGATAAAAACCCGCTAGGTGGCTCTACATATAGAACATCTTCTAAAACCTACGAATGTAAATTAAATACTTTCCATAACTTGTTTTCAAGACACCTTACTCAGTGGTTATGGCGATTAAAAGGCATACTCTGGTGTCACCTTCATCAACTAAAAGACATTTAATAATTTACCAAGGTATATTGACATCCACCAATATATTCAAATGATATTGTACCAATATCTATAAATATTGTACCAATATCGATAAATATTTTGAGGCCAATATTGATTCAAGAATATTTTACCAAAACTATTTCTAAAATATTCAAACAATATTCGACCAATATAGCAAAATGTTCACATTTTACTTCTCGACAATATAACTTTTGAACATTGTGCCAATATTGTCAGAATATTGTATCAGCGGTATTGTACCAATATCGCCGAACATTTTGAGGCCAATATTAGTTCAAGAATATTTCGCCAATATTATTCAAGTAATATTGGACATATATCGCCGAATGTTCACATTTTTTTTCTCGCCAATATTGCATTTCAAATATTTCGCCAATATGTTCACAATATTGTACCAATATTTTACCAATATAAGTGTGCTACTTGGGAATAGGGACCCAAATCTATAACTAATACAATAAACAACAAAGTTTCAAGTTGAAAATGTTTGCATTAGTTTTTTTCAGGGTATCATTGTAATAAGTATTTCTTCAAATGAAATTTGAAACGTTTTTTTTTGTATGATATTTTTTAAATTATTGGGATTATTATTGAATATCATAATTCCATTGTATTAAATTGATTTTTTTCCGATGTTTGTCTTTATTCTATGCGCGATGAGACTATTTGATTGTCTAGTTTAGTGATTGTGAATGGTATCGGTTGAATGAATTTCCAGAGATGAATGTTTCTAATTATTGATAAAAGAATGTACGGATTTACGTATTTTCAATTTGTACAAAAAATTGATATCCAAAAGATTGTTTGGAGCATATAAATGGGATGTAGATTCAAGGAATGGTAATTAAAAAATACATTTATTACTTTTGTTCTGCAAGATAGTAGGCAGTTCAACTTGAAACTGAAATCAGAACAGGATTTTAGACTGGATTAGAAATGGTTTGATTATAAGCTGCTATCAATGAAATTCGCATAAACATTCTATCTACCTTTCAGTAGCTGTGACATAACCACGCCTGAATATGATATTGCTCTGTCAGATACGACTGTTATCAGATACTGTCATAAAAATCAAGTACCTAGGTATAATCCATAAGACAGCCACTTTCGATGGGACCAACATTTCCATAACTTGGTGAAAAAATTGAGGTAGTTTTTATATAAATTCAGATGTATAACCAGCATTCTCAACCTCGAAAAAAGAATTACCATATAAAATAGTTTAGTTAAATCATATCTGAATTATGATATAATTGGCTGGGGTTCAGTCTCAAAAACTACTTTGCGCACTAGTGAACTACTTTACGCAGAATACGAGATTCATCAGTATAACCACAGACCAATATAAGCACAGGTATAAACTGATCATCTCAGACCATCAATATAGCATCGTCATGAAATAAATATAGTAATACCAGTTATGTTAAAGTGAGTACGTCAAAAAAATTATCAATACCTATGCCCAAAACTACCTATAGACTTTTTAAAAATCAAAGATGTTGAAAAAAATCAAGAACTACATGTCAAACTCATACTCAGTACAGAAATAAATGGAAAAATAAAGAATGAACTTCTAATTTTTACAGCTTTCGCATACCTTTTGAATAATCTGAATTATCTATATGATCTAACAATCTGTACTTTATATGTCCCAACCATGTGGATTTTATTATGTCAAGTTATTCATATAATAATATACGCTCTCTACTATATTACAACCCTAACTAAAATGTTTTTTAATTAACTGTAATCGTTCCCTATGAAAACTATTTCCATCTATGTGTTCTTTAGTAGTGTGGTCATTTATGTCTTTCATAAATTTGATCATGTTAAGTTATTTTTAACGTAATCAAGTATATTGTATAGGTACCGCAGCACAGTGTATTAATTAAGTGTAATTGATCGATGTACAAACTGTTTTTATTTAATCTTATAAATATTAACGAACAGTCGTTACCGACCGATGATGAACCCTTTACTCCCATAAACACCTAACTATGTAGGCTTATTATGGCAAGAACCTGTCAGAAAACAACTACTCCCCTGGCTAAGACCACGACGGGTATTGAATTAAATCTAACAGCTACTTGTGCAACGTTCCTCAAAACATCAGAGGACGCAGTTGCAAGTGCCCTCTATGACCAACCAGCAGAATTATGTTTTGATTTGGACGGGGTGACCACCTGCAGACTAGTTTCGAGGTTGTTGCCTCTCATCAGTGCAAGGGCAGGTCAACACAGACAGCACTGAAGCCATCTGTTCCCCGTCCAAACCAATACACACTCCGCTGATTAGTCAATTCTGGTTAACGAGATGAAAGCAGTTTCTAGGCTGCTCCACCTAGCGAGCAGAGGAAGACACTCCGAATCTCCGGGTTGAGAGATTTAATCGAAGAAGACAGAAATCTTTGGGAGATCGTTTGCTAACGAACAGTCGTTACCGACCGATGATGAACCCTTTACTCCCATAAACACCTAACTATGTAGGCTTATTATGGCAAGAACCTGTCAGAAAACAACAACTCCCCTGGCTAATACCACGACGGTTATTGAATTAAATCTAACAGCTACTTGTGCAACGTTCCTCAAAACATCAGAGGACGCAGTTGCAAGTGCCCTCTATGACCAACCAGCAGAATTATGTTTTGATTTGGACGGGGTGACCACCTGCAGACTAGTTTCGAGGTTGTTGCCTCTCATCAGTGCAAGGGCAGGTCAACACAGACAGCACTGAAGCCATCTGTTCCCCGTCCAAACCAATACACACTCCGCTGATTAGTCAATTCTGGTTCACGAGATGAAAGCAGTTTCTAGGCCGCTCCACCTAGCGAGCAGAGGAAGACACTCCGAATCTCCGGGTTGAGAGATTTAATCGAAGAAGACAGAAATCTTTGGGAGATCGTTTGTTAACGAACAGTCGTTACCGACCGATGATGAACCCTTTACTCCCATAAACACCTAACTATGTAGGCTTATTATGGCAAGAACCTGTCAGAAAACAACTACTCTCCTGGCTAAGACCACGACGGGTATTGAATTAAATCTAACAGCTACTTGTGCAACGTTCCTCAAAACATCAGAGGACGCAGTTGCAAGTGCCCTCTATGACCAACCAGCAGAATTATGTATCATCGGTCGGTAACGACTGTTCGTTAGCAAACGATCTCCCAAAGATTTCTGTCTTCTTCTTATAATTATTGTTGTAATAATATTCCCACCATGTTGATTTCATTAAAAATATAAACAGGATGTTCATAAAGTCAGTTGTGGAATCATCTGCGACTGAAAGTTGGAATTTAGTCGCTATTTTCCATCGTACAAGATAACCTCTCTTGGAGGGGATTCATGTTTTAAAGAGAAACATTCTCAATTGAAAATTGAATCAATACATGACTCTTCTGGAAAAGGAAAAACCCAACGATAAAATTGAAGTTACTTTTCTGTAATATCTAACAGAAAATAACTACTTCCCCAGCTAAACTACATCTCAAAATCTATCAGATGTAGTTCAATGTCCAGCATGGCTTTAGCCGGGGAAATAGTTGTTTTCTGTTAGATATTATTACAAAAAAGTAAACTACTTTTTTGTAATATCTAACAGAAAATAACTACTTCCCCGACTAAAGCCACGCTGGACATTGAACTACATCTCAATATCTATCAGATGTAGTTCAATGTCCAGCATGGCTTTAGCCGGGGAAATAGTTGTTTTCTGTTAGATATTACAAAAAAGGAACTTCAATTCTATCGTAGGGTTTCTCCATTTCCAGAGGAGTCATGTACTGATTCAATTTTCAATTGAGAATGTTTCTCTTTATTATTATTATTACCATATTTTGAAATTACTGTTTTCCTTACAGAAAGCAAATATCTACTCCGTAAGTATTTGTCCAAATTATTCACCATTGAATGTTCAGATGAACTAGTACATATTTTTTTTTCTACATTCATGCAAAAAGCAAAACTTTATTGAACTATATTCAGTGGAAAAAGAAGATCTTTATTGCACTAGTGCAAGAAAGTTTTTATTGCACTCATCTGTCATTCTACTTCAACGTGCTGTCATCATGACAAACATAAACGTTTAAACCTACTACATATTTAGCAGATATTCTGTGAGATTGGCAATAGGTTTCAAACAGTTACATATTTTATATTATTTCGTATTATTGTTAGCAGCAAGAGTTAAACAAACAATGCCTTTCCGAGAATAACTCCATAATCAAATCCGATCCGCTTTGTTCTAAACCGTCTACCTGCATAGAGCACACTGTCTGTACTATGACCACACCTAGTGATAACATACGCGCTCACGGCTACTATGATTTTGATTTTTATAATGCAATTGTGGTTATAGAAACGTCAGTCAAAAAGTACTTCACTACGAAATATTCATATTGAAAATTGCACCAATTGTTCATTCACTTTCAACATTGAGGGTAAAAATAAAGTTTGAGTTAAATTGTTCGTAACGTATTAGTTCCTGTTTCAATGCAAATCGATATTAATAATAAAGTATTCAAGTTGCGCTTTTCATTTTCCAACTCCTAGTGCCGCACCTCAATAAATCATTTTTTGCTTTTTGCATGAACGTAGAAAAAATGTTGTATGCAAAAATTGTTTATTGCACTCGACGTGTTGTCCAACTCGGCCTAACGGCCTCGTCGGACAATTTCACGTCGAGTGCAATAAACATTCACTGTTTGCACTTGTTGCATAAATAACTATTTAAACAAAAAATAAATCAATTATTATTATCAATGCAGAGCCTCGAAAGGAGGTATACAGTATGGATACATTCAAATAGAACACTAATTTCTACAAACTTTCCTTCCGCTCCCACGATGTTCTCTGAATATAACAGGATGTTTGTTTTTGTGGTAACCAAAAAAATCATACGACTCATAGACTGAATATATCGACACTTCTGATCTGAAACCTACTGAAACCTACTGTTTTAACAGTGATGTATCGACTCATTTACTGAACCGTAAATCCATATAAATCCCATTTACCCGTGAAAACAAACTTTGATTTCAGCGGCAATATTTCGTAATAAAAACTCTTCGGAGCTGGTTTTTACCAAAACGGAGATATTCGCTTCTAACCCCTTGACACTACTTTTTCACGTGGAATTGATAACTCGATCACGTAGCAAAGCCAACACTAATACGTTTTCATTTCACTCTCTGTGCAGTAATAAAAACGTATTCAGGGATACGTTGCAAATGGGACTGATACTCCGATGTGTAATGCATATCACGTCCTCTCCTTGCGGATATTTCTACCGGTGGAGTCATTTACTCCTTCCTTTTAATTTTCCAGGTTGTACGGATTACCGATTTTCCATTCGGTCAATTTCAGTATTGGGGTAAAATCACTTTTCACCTTAAAAACTGATAGTTTTAAACGAAAAGTGCCTCATTATGTCGGATTTCTTTTCTACAACGTTATCTTTCGTTTCTAGTGAAGTGAAGTTGAATTTATATTCTTTATCATTTTTCTTCCTCGCACCGGGAAGGATATCCGTTACTTGTTATATAAAATTGTATAATCATTAAAAGATTTCTGCATTGAGTAGGCGCCAGCATAGTAACATTTTCAGAATGATAGAGGTATTTTTTCAAAAACATTGTTTTACTTTTGAAGTAAACTTGCACAAAAATGAAAATATTGTTATATCGAAATTACTTGCTTTCACTATAATGGTTAAATGACTGGCGTTTCAATATTACATGAAGTTATTATAAAAATTAAAAGACGCTATATCAAGCTTACATAATTGTTCTCAATATAAAGTTTAACTGATTGACATTTCGAAATTGAATGACGACTTTATGAAAATGAAAAGATGCTCATTTCAAGATTACTTGTTTTTGATGTAATACTTGAATGATTGGTATTTCATTATTATACTATAACTTTTTACATTGTGGTTAAAAAAAAAAACTTCTATTAAAATCATATGGTGAACATTTGTGCTTCCGATAACTTTTCTTTACCGGCTAAACGGACAGTTCTGACAATAGTATTGCAGTCAAAACAATGCCACAAAGTCTTAAATAGCACTTGTGGCGATTTGGCTGAATTTGAAGAGTTTTTGGGAATCAACAGTTGTTAAACATCATTTTTGAAACTTAAACAGATTCAATAGTGCATGAAGTACATCATAAAATATGGATCATCAATACAATTGAAGATAGAGGCTATCAAAATTGAATTATTGAAATTTCAAAAAATTTCCCGACTGTTAATCCTCAAAAAATCTTCAAAATCACCAAATGTGCTATTCGACATTTTTCAACTTAAAGGAGCTGTGGTGGTGTTTTGGCGATAATGCTGTTCAATGAGAACTCTAGATTGGGATTATTTTTAAGCTTATGCTAGTCAAAAACGTTTTGGTCAGAAACAGTGCTGGAAGTGAAAATGTTTGCCATTTGATGAGTATCTTCAGTTCTGAAAATCCACCGAAAAAATGTATAAAAAAAGTTGCATCATTGTGAATGCCTGTGTCATATCTTCTAAATAAGATTTCACCAAGCACGCTTTCAAAATTTTCAATCCTTCATAGATATCGTGATAAAGCTACTTATGTTCTAGAAATTTGTCATTTTTGATTCTATTTCGTTCCTGAAATAGTGACACATTAGTTGTCCATACTTATCAGTGGACAGTTCAGAATCTAAACCCACTTAAAAATTGATCAACATTCATTGTGAATGAAAATATTGTGACTGATTTTCTCTTTTTTGGGGATTTGAGGTCTTGAATTAAAGAAAACTCTATTTCTTTAAAGCCAACGTTTCGTCAATTCATTGTGACATCTTTAGGGCACTGCAGGATATGAAAGTGAGATTTTTTTATTGATAAAACAGTAGAATAAACAAATAATAATATAATACTTATCAATTTTCCAGAAACAATCACTGAACTTTTTTTTGAATTTGTATCAAATTACTCTAATATACTCTGAAAATGTATCTGTTACCAGAACATACTTCGGTGATTGTTTCTGGAAAAGTATAATAGTGGTAAATTGATGGTATAGTGACAAGAGGCAAGAATCTTAAAATTTTAGTCATCTGGTACAAAAAAAAAATCATTACTATTTAAAAACAATTTCATTTCATGCTTGCGAATGATTAATAAAAAATCAAATGGATTGAATGGAGTGGTTGATTACAATACGTTCATAAATTTTAATCCAGAAGTTTGAAAACATATACGTCATAGAAGTCCGTGTTATTAGTAGGTTCACAATACATTACCATTTGTCATAGATACCATATCGTATCCTTCTCGAACAACGTTTAAAATTTTCTGCTGTCATAAACATCAGATGAGTCCCCAATTCAGGAAAAGTACTTGTGTTTATAATAACTTACTAGCTGTGGATAAAATGTTGTATCACATTTAAGGTCTCATTAACATATTAAACACACAATAAATTCCTTCAGCTACAATACTCTTGCACCACCCAAAGTTTAGAATGTGTCAAAATATGTGGCAACCCTACCCTACAAGAAATCGACAGATAATAAAGATGTTGATTTTATTCAATTTGCAAATTTTAGGTACTAGAAACTCAGTTTCCCATATGGAAAAAATCATCTTACAATAATCATCATCTCATAAGAAAAAAGTTTCATTATTTTCATTAACAGAATAACTTCACAACCTCTTTATGTTCGCAGAATTTGCTTTCTACTTCAGAAACAATGAAATAGATGGGATGTTTCTTCTGGAAAAAAATTATTCTGTCTTTTCTTTTCGAACCAGAATTAGGTAATATTGAACCTGTTCGGTTCCTAAAAAGTCATATTTTCATTAAATTCCAGACCTCACCGTAAATATTTTTCGATCAAATGAATTTTATCTAAAATTAGGATGCACCACCTCTCAAGCTCACTCAGAACTTATTTGTTTGATTTTAACACAAGCAATAACAATAGATGATATCATTGAAGAAAACTATTGGACAGACACACACACTCAAGTAGACACGTACCGAAATTTATGTCTTGTAGAAACAAACCAAACACAAGGCGTATTTAATCTTTACTTCTGCACTCGCACAACACAATCAAATCTAAACATGAACCGATTGACAATAAGAATTGAAATGACGCAGTTGATTTGCAAATTTGCGATGAGCCAATGAGGAAACGGCGTGTTAGGGGTGAGTGAAACAAATCATCATTGAAAACACGTAAGTGACGGAGAAGGTGCATGATAAGAGGTGGTGGAAAAAATCATTATATTTCCAAAACTAAACGATACCTTTCTATGGGTTACAAAGTACCGTTTAACAGTAAAAATAGCCCCTGCGCACGTGATGCCGTATGGTAAACGTGTATAAGAAAACATCCCTTTATGGGTTGTGATCGTTACAAATTCTCGCGAAGCTTTATCTAATACAATTTGCTGGTAAGCTTCCGATAAATCAATTTTTGAGAACTTGTCTCCACCTTGAAGTTGCGTGAACAAGTACTCTATACGGGGTAAAGGGAAATGTTGAATTCGCAGATTTGGGTTGAGTGTTATTTTGAAGTCGCCGCATATTCTAATGCTGCCGCTTTCCTTCAAGACCGGTACGATGGGCGTGGCCCATTCTGAAAATTCAGTTTGTACAAGAACTCCATTATCAACTAATCGCTGAATTTCCTCTTCGATTTTCGGTTTGAGAGCGAAAGGAACGGGTCTGGGCTTGAAGAATTTTGGAACAGAGTTTTCCTTAAGTTGTAGTGAAATTTCAAATTTGTTGAACGTTCCCATTTTTTGTTCAAAAACTTCCTCATATTTAGATAGTAGAAGTTCGATCATGGCCGAAGAATCTACATTGCAGAAATTTTTTATATCGATAATATTTTTACAATTTTCCCTCAATTTACAAATACCTAAATTAAGCATTTTTAATCCGTTTCTTCCAATGAGTGGGGGGCCTCCGTGTTTGATAACGTACGTTTTCAAAATGTAACTATTATTTTCAAATATTACTTCGAAATTCAAGTAACCTAATGGTTCAAATGTAAATCCAACGTAATCTCGCAGTGCTAAGTCGTTTTTTAAAAGATTTTTTTCTGCAAAATGCTTTGAATATAATTTTTCCGATATTGCGGAATGAGAAAATCCCGAATCGGCCTCGAAACTCATTGGAATACATTCTACGACTAATTTAACGTAAGTGGGTTTGACATTACCCATGCTATCAGTTACATCACTATTTATTTCAGATAGATTAAAAATTGACTCATCTGTTAATTGTTCATAGCTTTCTGATTGTTCTAAAAAATTATGAGATATTTTCTTACATCTAGGCGCTAGATGTCCCTTTTCGCCACATTTGTGGCAATTGTAATTTTTGTATGCGCACTCGCGCGCTGAATGATTATTTCGGCCGCATACCGAGCACTCAATAGTTTTATGAAAGTTGCTATTTTGGCTTACCGAATAACTCCGACTTCCTTCCTTACCAACAGCGTTGAACGGCCGGCTTCCTGAAGGTCTACTGCCTCCACGTCGCTGGCGTTGAAAATGCACTGGTTCTTGTTTTATTACGACTCCCGAACTCTCACGTGTGGTTTGTTCCTTGATGGTCGATTCCTTCGAAAGAGCCGTCTTCAGTAATCGGGCCAGAGTTACCGCTGAATCCGATGCATCTTCTTCAAATAGTCTATCCATTATTTTTCCTTCATTTTTGCCAATTACGAAAATGTCTCTCATAACAGTGTTAAGTTCCGTCCCAAATTTGCACTTCGACGCTAGTTGTTTCACTCGGGCCTCCCATTCAGCAACGCTTTCGTTAAGATTGCGTCTAGCGGTATAAAATTCCAGACGTTCAGCAAAGTGAGACTTCACAGGCGTTAAATGTTCACTTAATAACACAACCAAATCGTCATATGACTTACTTTCCGGGAGCTCGGGAACACACAGGTTGCGAATCAACACGTAACATTCTTCGGTTAAAGTGTTCAACAGGATTGCCTTTTTGCGATCCTTGTCGGTAATTTTATTTGCGATGAAAAATTGTTTAATTCTTTCTTTGAACACCGAAAAGTCCGATATTTTGGGGTCAAACGTTGAGAGAGTGCCCAATATTCCAAAACTTTCCGCCATTTTGTGTTCTATGCGAAAAACTATTTACTACTTTATCACTTTCTTGTTAGTACCATTTACTAACTGATATACTGCACGTAAGTACAAAAAATACCTCGTCGCCAATGTTATGTATGCACGATTAGTATGAATCGGCATTTATAATTGTTATAATAAAACACGAGTTTAATCAATCAGGTTTAATTTTATACTGACTTCTACCGGTCTGCCTACAATTTATGTTTTACCTCGGAGGTACAAAAAAGCGGTCGAGAGTATTTTTGCCTTCTTCAGACTGATAAAGTATATCTGCTATATTTAACCTAATATACAACATAAATCATAGTGGCTAACCAGTTTTTTTTTTCAGTTTCACCTTTCACCAACAATCGTGCCCTTTATTGAATCTAATAGGTAACCTTTGTAAAACAAAATGTGTGTTTTGAACAAAAGGCCTGTTTAACGTTCAAAACCTTCACTTTTGACATTGATCAGACAACATTTAGATGCTGAAATAATTCATTTAGCAGCTATATGATTTTTTTTGAAAAAAAAACTTTCGTAACTAGATTTCTATCGGTGCGTATATAATGATTTGGTGACTTTAAATTATTGATAAACAAAGACTGGAATCAATTGAAGAGCAAAATAGAATCGTAAAAATACCGTGAGATTAAAAAACAATTCATATCTAATCCCTTGCTTTCATTAAGTTTGACGTTCCTCGTTAATTATCTGGACTTGTCAGTTTGCACTGGGAGAAATGTTGACTGTTTAAGTTATTATGATTTCTGATAAGGGAAGAGATTTAGATTTTCTAAATACTCCACTAGAAATAGCAAATCAAGCTGAGGAAACCTCTTTTATTACCATTAAAACCTGAAAAGAGACATAAAGAAATTTTTTCAAAATTCACGGATTGGAGAGTTGATAATCGCGTAAATTCATGTTCCCAAACTGTGCTGATTGCGTATTTCGGATGGTTGTCAAAAAAAATTTAGGTTATCGACGCTATGGTGTATCTATTTGATATTGGTAATCAACCCAAACGTTCTTTTTTTAAACAAAAACCTGAGAGTCAATAGTCAATTTTTTTTTTCATCCGATGAAATACACACTTTCTCCAAGAATGCACCCGACTCCAAATACTTAACGACTAAGGTGAGTTAATTACTTTGTTATTGCGACAAATTCTTGATGATATCAATATTAACGTTTGTACGTTGGTTGGTTGAAGTTTACCTGCAAGGTTTCGCTTAACACTGAGACCATCTGGGGTCCATTGAATCGTTATGTCGTCAGTGGTTCCTAGTTAAATAGGCCTGTATTTTTACCAGCTTTAGTGGTCTATTTACTAGGTGTTTTGTATCGGAAAGTCTCTGGACACGAACGTATCTATTTTTTTTAACTCCTGTCATCAAATCGGTGGTAGTGATCCAAAACATGTTGGGCAACACTCGATTTTCTGGTTTTGAAATTAGATATGAGCAATGCGCTCGTTGAACCGTATTTTCATGACTCTTCGAGTCTGACCCCCCACACTTACCGCAGTCATTACAGCTAATTTCATGAATACCCGACTTTTCTGAAGACAAGACTTCAACCTCTATCGAGTTTCTCATCAAAAATCAAGTAATGCCTTATCCTGCATGGACATTCTTTATTTGATCATGCCATGGATACAAAAAACAATTATTACTGAAAATGTGACATTCAGTCAAAGTGAAACCTCTCATTAAAATCAGAAGCGGCATATTCAAGCAATTTTTAATAATCGAATCGTGAAAGAATTTTCATTGTTTCCGGAGTCATATTTCAAAACTGATTAAAAGCTATTAGATCCAATTACATGACAGATGTGAAACCGCTGGAAAAAACAAATTGCTAAAGCAAAAAATCGGATTAGGGCAGCGATGAACGGAGAATTGCTGACAGTATAAAACAATTATACTGTCATGTCAGGCACCATGACCTTTATAAAAACGAAATCAGCTTATATCTTTCATTTTCGAGATATGAGCTCGAATCGTTGAATCTGGATATTGTATTCCGATTATTACAAATTTCTCGCAGATAGCTCGAGTGGCCATTGTTTATTTATTCTATTGTCTTTATTGGATATCGAATTGAAATGTGAGAACATTTCTATGATAATAATAATAATAGTAATAATTTATGTTGGGGCGTGGCGCAGTGGTTAGAGCGTCCGACTTTGGGTCGAAAGGTCCGGAGTTCGAGCCCCAGTTGCTGGGATTTTTTAATTTAATTTGACCGATTAAATTATTTAAATCTCGTTGCTGGACTGGGGTGAGTCCTGCACGATTCACTGTTGCGTTCCACTTAACAGTGCTGCTCCTAAGGTGGCGCATGGAGTTAGTAACAAGGCCTATCCAGAACACGTGGCTAATGACCATAGCAGTCGATGCCAAGACACCAAAGAAAAAAAATTGTAATTATTTCAACTCTCTTTTATAAACGTTTAAAGTAGAAACGATTTCTATAAATACAGTCACAAGAAAAGCGTCACGGAATACTTGCTATGAATTGTGTACATATGAAATATCGCGATAAACAAACATATAAGAAAAAAAAACGAATTATTAAGAACATAAAATCTGTAAAAAGACAGAAATGAAAAAACTATCATAAAAATAAATACCAAAATACCAAGAAATAGGTAGAAGTTGTAGAGAAACAGTATGTTTTGATAAATTTTGATTTTTGATTACAAACGATTCAAAAATTAAAATTCATCGAGGGTGTAGCAATTTTTTTCGACAAGGGCAGTTTTTAGTCTCGATTCAGAAATATCTATATTTGGTCCGTTTTTCACATAATCGTCCAGCTTATGAAGAAGTTTGGGTCCAAGATAAAGATGGGTTCTCTGCTATAGAGTAGTTCAGTGAGTATTGATTAACTCAAGAACGAGTCAAGTACTGATAATCCACACCATGTCCCAGGGACGTCCCTATTTGGTACAAATCATGTCCGAATGTCCAGGACTTAAAATCATTGTCCTTGGGACGTCCGATTCGGTGCATTTTCATGAATTTCCCCAAAGGAATTCCAATGGATGTCCCAATGATGTCCCAATCGGTCCATCGTATAAAACGTCTCTGCGAGGACGTCTTTGGGATGTCCTGGATCGGATATATTTTGTAATGTTTTCTAGGATATCGATCAAACGTCCTTGTCAGTAAGTATTCTGGCATGTCTTTGAAAGGACGTCCCATGGTTGTCCTGGTACGGGACATTCAGGAACATTCCGCATGAATTAATATTGGACGTCCCAATTGGTTAATCTCAGAATATCTCCCTGCGAGGACTTCTTTGGGATGTCCTAGTTCGGATATACTTTGTAGAATTTTCTTGGATATCCAATGGATGTCCTGGTTGGCATGTATTTGGCATGTCTTCGAAAGGACTTGCTATGGTTGTCCTGGTATGGGGATATTCTGGAACGTCCTTGATGGATGTACGAGGACTTCCTTGGGATGTCCTAAATTGAAAATATTTCGTACTGTTTTCTAGGTGCATCCATCCAACGATGAAGGATGGATGATCATGAAAATAAAACAAAATTTTAAAACAGTTATAATAATCAGGCCTCCATGTGTGCCCAGTACCCGTGTATACATCCCAGCTAGTAGTTTTACAGAAGAAGTATAAAATGGATCGCATATTTAAAATAGGGCTAAACACTAAAGCGAATTAAAACCCTTTTCACTATAACAATAAGGTCATCAGGGGCCAAGGAGACTAAAATTTAACAAGGAGAGTTTAATCCCCATAAGACAATGGGGACACTAGTAGAAAGAGATGAAAGAACATTTGTGATGAAATGTGACGTAGTTGGACGTGTCATGGCCGCCGTTCTCTATAGACAGTGACGGATTAGTTCTTGGTATATGAGAGTTACTGCTGACAGTTTTGTTGCTTGGTTCGAGTTCGACTCTGTACTCATATCCAAGTACGTCACTATGACGCGTTGATGCTACAAGATTCTGATTGGCTAGAGCTTATTCAACCCTCCTTATTAGTATAGTCTCTTTGATCAGGGGCAGTATTCTCGAGTTTGTGCGTATGCCAATACAACAATGAAAATGAAAAATGTATGTTTGTCTCTCTTGTTCGTATAAGAATTGGAACCGAACAATTCCTATATGTGGGTTCCGTGCATAAAGTTGTTCTCCGTGTTTTGTGTTCTGTGTTCAAGTAAAGTGTTGACAAATCGACAGACAATTGTTGAGTATTTACCAGCTATGGCGGCTTTCCTATCATCTTTCGTGATTAGTTACCCTAATAGCACACTATGTCCCAGGGACGTCCCTATTTGGTACAAATCATGTCCGAATGTCCGGGACTTAAAATCATAGTCCATGGGACGTCCGATTCAGTGCATTTTCATGAATTTCCCCAAAGCAGTTCCTATGGATGTCCCAATCGGTACATCGTATAAAACGTCTCTGCGAGGACGTCTTTGGGATATCCTGGGTCGGATATATTTTGTAATGTTTACTAGGACATCCATCGGACGTCCTTGTTAGTAAGTATTCTGGCATGTCTTTGAAAGGACGTCCCATGGTTGTCCTGGTACGGGACATTTAGGAACATCCCGCATGAATGAATATTGGACGTCCCAATTGGTTAATCTTAGAATATCTCCCTGCGAGGACTTCCTTGGGATGTCCTGGTAAGGATATATTTTGTAGAATTTTCTAGTATCCATTGGATGTCCTGGGTGGCATGTATTTGGCATGTCTTCGAAAGGACTTCCAATGGTGGTCCTGGTACGGGTACATTCTGGAACGTCTTTGATGGATGTACATCGGACGTCATCCCAATCAGTGAATTTTAGAAAATGTCCCAGTGAGGACTTCCTTGGGATGTCCTGGATTGAACATTTTTCGGAATGTTTCCTAGGTGCATCCATCCAAAGAATACATCCCAGCTAGTGGTTTTACAGAAGAGGTATATACAATAGGGCTAAAGGTTACAGCGAAAACAACCCATCTGAAATAAAACCCTTTTCACTATCAATAAGGTAATCAGGGGCCATATTCTCGAGTTTGTGCTTATGCCAATAAGATTCACTGTTTCACAACAATGAAAATAAAAAATTTATGTTTGTCTCTCTAGTTCGTATACGGATTGAAACCGAACAATTCCTCTATGTATGGATTCCGTGCATAAAGTTGTTTTCTGTGTTTTGTGTTCTGTGTTCAAGTGAAGTGTTGACGAATTGACAGACAATTGTTGAGTATTTACCAGCTATGGCGGCTTTTCTATCGTCTTTTGTGATTAATTAGTTTAGTGACTGTTCTGTAAGTTATTTTGTGTTCATTCAGTGTAGTTATATCTTTAAATGAAAATAAAAGTTTTGTTATACTATTCAATAGTTATTACTAACCTATTCAACACTGTTTTGAAGAAGATGTTTCCGTAAGACAAGTAGAGTTGTGTGTATCCTTTAAGCATGTACAAAACCGAATTGAATGACTCTGGGAGAATGCTGAGCTTACCTAGTAAGTAAATCTGGTTCCATCCAAATTGTTATCTCCAGTAATCCACAACAATATCATAATCTTAGTCCTGAAAGAGATGTAGGAACAAACACATGTGATAATTCTGCACATCCTAAGGACGTCCCAGATGTACTTTCGATTGATGTAATTCGGGGACGTCCAATGAACATCCCAGGTGGATGTCGATGGAATATCCTCATAGATCGTCCAATTTTGGTGAGAAGTCGAGACATTGGTGCTTCCCACGGATGTCCAATGGACGTCCGCGGTACCAATACTGCACGTCCTAAGGACGTACCAATATTGCACGTCCTAAGGACGTCCAAGAAGTACTTTCGATTGATGTAATTCGGGGACGTCCGATTAACATCCCAGGTGGATGTCCATTGGATATCCTTATAGAACGTCCAATTTTGGTGAGAAGTCGAGACATTTGTGCTTCCCACGGATGTCCAATGGACGTCCGCCGTACCAATTCTGTACATCCTAAGGACGTCCCGAATGTCCTGAGAGGATGTCCTATGGATTACCATCGAACTTCATGGTGCTATTAGGGTAGTTCAGTGACTGTTGTGTAAAGTATTTTGTGTTCATTCAGTATAGTTATATCAATAAATGAAAATAAAAGTTTTGTTCTACTATTCAATAGTTTTTACTAACCTAGTCAACACTGATTTGAAAAAGGTGTTTCCGTTAGTAGAGTTGTGTGTATCCTTTAAAAATGTACAAACGAAAACGAAATATATCAAAACGCCAGCACAATAGGATCACCATACGATTGTCAGAAACTTCAAACAGAGAAGTCTCGACTGATTCAGATGTATCTGATGTTTCCAAAACCGAATTGAATGACTCTGAGAGAGTGCTGAGCCTACCTAGTAAGTACATCTGGTTCTATCCAAATTGGTATCTTCAGTAATCCACAACAATACGAACAAACGAACAAACACATCTGATAATTCTGCACATCCTAAGGACGTCCCCGATGTACTTTCGATTGATGTAATTCAGGGACGTCCAATGAACATCCCAGGTAGATGTCGATTGAATATCCTTATGGAACGTCCAATTTTGGTGAGAAGTCGAAACATTGGTACTTCCCTCGGATGTCCAATGGACGTCCGCGGTACCAATACTGCACGTCCTAAGGACGTCCCAGATGTAGTTTCGATTGATGTAATTCGGGGACGTCCAATTAACATCCAAGGTGGATGTCCACAGGATATTCTTATAGAACGTCCAATTTTGGTGAGAAGTCGAGACATTGGTGCTTCCCACGGGTGTCTATTGGACGTCCGCGGTACCAAATCTGCACGTCCTAAGGACGTCCCGAACGTCCTGAGAGGATGTCCTATGGATTACCATCGGACTTCATGGTGCTATTAGGGATGGTTAGTTGCAGAATTCTGTTTATTCTTATAAAGGAAGATGCAAAGTTCGTAAATATAGATACTTGCAACAGTAAGTATTTTTGATCCTTTGAATTTATTTCTACATGATTGTGACCATCCACACCGAGAAAAAGGGTCCAAATACACTGAGTAGTTTACTTGACACTATTTTGATAAAAGCATTAAGTTTTTCACTTAGGAGCGTTAACGTGCAGCATTTGCTGGAAATGAAGAAAGAACACTGACAATGAAGCAATTACTATTATCAAAGTTTTGATACTTCAGCCAACGGCAGCACTAAGTAAAAATAACTTCCCCTTTGTCATAATTAAAGCTATATAATTGGAGTGTCATTGATAGTCACAAGCACACAGAGTGTTAGTTTCAAAGACTCTTCGTTTTGTAGGTAGTCTACTTATTATTTTAATAAATATCAGAGTCATTGGAAACATCACGAGCATGCGTAATTCATCATCAACGGCCAATAGAAATGCTTCTCGAGCTAGTCTTGCAGTTACGATCATCAGTAATCGAACATAGTGTGAAATTTATGATGGCGTCGTATAGATCAATGGACCGAACGGTGCATCTTTACTTGAATATAATATATCACTTGTGAATATCATGATATTCTCGAAACTCGTTGAAAAGTGGCTAGGAATTAATTGGTGTTATTCACAACAAACAACAAGTCTAATTTCACTTTCCTGTCCTTCAGAATGATTCAAATGATGCATTCGAAAGCTTGATGATTTTAATGCTTTGATTCAACGAAACTTGCATTTTGGACTTCCATCGTCTAAATGGTTAAAGGTTTCTTTCTTTTGATTTTTCACTTCGTTTCAATTGCTGAATATGTAATCATCTTCAGGTGAATACTGACAAATGAAGACTACACGATGTTTTATAGTTCTGCCGGTATGCTGTAATTACGTAGTAATTACGTGCGGTCTTGTTGCGCACTGTTTTTGCGTTTTTCTCCTTGCAAATAGGACCATTAGCGGTGTCCGATTCGCAGAAATCAATCGCTACTCTTACTCTCCTTGACTTGTATAGTTATAATTAATAAATTCGAGTAGAACTTTTACGTTTGGAATATTTATTTTGTTCTAATTTCATTAATTTCTTAAACATTTGTAACCATGCAACCACTTGCCAGAATGTTCCTACTTTCTATAAAATGTGAAATATCATTTCCATGCAACAGTGTGTCTTCTTCCTCCAAACAGAGGTGAGGATACCAGTGTTTGTTTTTTAGCTTTCACGTCGAGAAAGGACAGGGTACTGCTAGTTTCCTTTTTCATCTTGAACTTGATTGGATCCCTCATGTTATTGATTCCTGAGAAGATGTCCTAAAGGTGTTCATCTCCGTGGTTCCATATGATGAAGGTGTCGTCCCCGTATCTTATATTTTCGATTTGTATTCTGTCTCTCTGATAGCCAATTTTTCAAACCACTCCACGTGTTATGTCGCCACACTCTGTAGGTATATTCAGACTGACCATGTCGCTCTTGATATTCAGGGAATGGAAGAGTTCAGTCAAGCAACCGTACACCGACGACTCTACATTTTGGTCGTTTGAGCTAGTTACAAGTCCTGTGGAACATGGATGGACCGTCCGAGCTGAGAAGAAATCACAGACAAACAGCTGGACAATGACTTCGTATGGCCACCAGGATTTGGCATGATGACAACAGATATCCAAAAAAATTATGACAGTAACATCACGACGAGAAATACTGGAACCGCTGAAAATAACCAAAAAATATTTGGCCCAAAACAACGACGGAAATATGATAGAACAAAAAACAATATCATCTAAGGCAAGCAGTGAACTACAGAGAATTCGATTAGAGCTTGAACATGAAAAAGCAAAACATGCCATAGAAAATGAAATGATGAAGAAACAGCTAAAGATATTGCAGATGGATCATGGGTTGAAGAAAGCTGAACTATTGGAAAATGCAGACAGAAGAACGATTAGTAATAGATCGAATTCAACACTCAAAATTATTCAGATAATCTTCCATCATCTTCGTCCATGACGTCAAATGTCCAAAGATGGGTAAACTCCATAGACAAAAACCACCAAATAAAAGAAGATATTCAAACTAAAGACAATGAAGTTCAACTGCTTCAGAAGAAATCGTGCGATACCCTGAATGATGTTTTGAATCGAGTTAATCCTACAAACCCAGCGCCACGACCTGAAAAATTCGTGACTCGTAATACTATAGAAAAAGATTTTCCCTCCTTCGGTGGTAGACCGCAAGAATGGCCAATATTTGAATACCAAAGAAACTGAACACATTCAGAGGAGCAAGTAGCGCCAAAGCTCATCACCTACATTTGATAGACATCTGGTGGAAAATTGGGATTTTTTCTCCAAAGAAAACTTTGAGCATGTTAGACTTCATGTCTGATTTTCACTCGATGAAACACCATGTATATGTTGGCGAACTAAACATTATTGCGAATCCCCTTCATTGTCATTTTGGTCATATTATCCAACAAATTTCGTCCACAATGTCAGGCGATAAAGTGTTGGTTGAAACAGTGGTTGCATATTTTTCAGAGGGGAACGTACAGATGCCGCGGACGTTCGTAACGAATTGCCGAGTTCCAGATGCATTTCATCCGCAAAATGAATATAATGAAATGATTAACTGGCATTACGCCGCGATTCTGGACCAAACAAATTAATGTGGAAAACAAAATACATCAAGACTGAGCTGAATGCAAACGAAAACTGGAAATGGTAGCTAGTGGGATAGTCATGCTCGAGTCGCATCGCTGAAAAATGTGTGTGGATATAAAAGAATGTCTGAAATAATTAATTATAATATTAATAACTACTTCAGAAAACAATGTGAGAAGATAATATCAAACAACGTACAAGAAATATTGTCAAAATTTTTTTTCAAATATATAAACACGCACAAATACAAATATTCAAACAAGTAGCATGAAAAATACAAATCAATAACAATATGGAGATATTATCTCGTGGAAGATTTAAAATCTGTAGAGAGTTATGAAATTACATACCATGAGCAAGGTAATGAAATCATATACAACACTATAACATCATTAAAAATAATTCATTGAAAATTATTCAAATTAAGTCCAAAAAGAGTCATCCATAACATAACAACTTTGGTGCACCCTCAAGCGTAGCTTGTATACTTGAATTGTAATCAATTTATAGGAAAGCAGATTTAGACATGATTTTTCCAAAACTAACTAATAATTACAAATGTTTCAAAACTTCAGTTGAATGAAGAGTATAGTCGAATGATATCAAGTATGATTTTGCAACTCTTTTTTCTGAACGGAGACGTTGAAACCAGGTTTCAATGAATTTTCCGATTTTCAGCGAGGAAAAAATTGCCAAAAAGATTTGCAAACTTTCGAAGTTTTGACAAATAGCAGTTTACATCTTGTGATGAATTTGCAAACATTCGAACAAAACGAAATTGTCCTGTTTATAAAAAAAATTCGAAAAGTTCTGCATACTTGAAAAACTAACTAAAATATTGTTCTTGAGAACTGCTTTGATTTGCAACATGAAACAGTTATTTAAGTAACAAGGAATGTAAAGACGTGTTAACATTCGAGATGAGCGAGTACCAGCCGAGGCAAAGCCGAGGCTTGTCGCTTCCCGAGGATGTTAACAGTCGATACATTCCGTGTTACTTATTACGTTTGTTTCCGCTGCTTGTTGATATTTCTCAAAATTTGCCTGGATTGAAGTTTGTTTTCTTACCCTTGCTTCATGATTATTTGTTCCGCTTGTGCGTGTAACTAAGGTACCGAATGAACAGACAACAGTAATATTCAAAATGTCTCATAACCTAAAAATTGATATAAATGAAGCTGAAGGTATTACTTGTCAAAGTCAAAGCCATTATCACCCTAGGCATGTAAATGACACTATTTACATTCCGTTGTCAAGATCAATCAGTAAACGAATGATATAGGCCATTTACCTGTTTTGTTGCTAAGCATGTATGGTCTATTTACAGTATCGGCAGCGGGAAATAGTATATTTTATTACGAGATCAGAAAATAGGCACGGCAAGCAAGGAAAAAGCATTTATGTACGAGTAATGAACGATATTTTTCATTATATCTACCTGTAAACCACAGATTGTTAAGAAACATTTATTTTTAATGACGGAGAAACAAAAACATGCATTATTAATTGAAATATTTATGGTACAAAAATATCCAGAAATTGCCACAAAACAATCGTTATTTACCATGTTGGTAAGGAAATATTCAAAGAATTTGCGATTTCTAGAGAACTGTCAACAAGATATCATTAAATTTTGACATGTAAATAGGCAGCCAATATGACACCAGCGCACGGAAAATTTTTCCGTGCGGGTGCACGGAAAAATACTTTTTCAGTATGCTAAATAAGCATATAAATAAAGTGTTTTCATATTGGTATGAAGAAAAATATATTTTATCATAACTATGTTATATTTTGTTAATAATATAAGTATAGAGATTTATACAACAAAAGTTTTGACTAATGGTTGCAAATGAATATGTCCTCACATGCAGTGCAAACTTTCGAAGTATTAAAAAATAGTAGTTTATATTTTTCGGTAAACTTGCAACTATTCCAACTAGACGGAAATATTTATTGTACGAAAAAATATTTTTATCGATCCTATTTTGGCAACGAAAATTTAATGATTAAAAAAATTATAGTCTTCGAACAAATTCATGAACTCAGCCCCCAAAAACTCTTATATACTCCTATTCAATAGATCCAGACAAAAACCACAAATCAAAAAACTGGTCCTCTATCATCATTTCAATAATTTTGCCACAAAATCTTGAACTCGACCCCGAAAACCCCCATACAACAATTTTGAGAAGAATCGGATCATAAGCACTGACAGACTGTCTGACAGGCATCATCCAGTTAATCTTTTAATTATTACATAATTATTCCAGTAATATATAACTTCACTGTACCGTCTAAGGGTCTTCTACATGTATTACAATGATTTTTTTAAATTGTTATTTTCATGAATCGTTTTTCACCTCTCCTGTAAAATTGGTTAAAAGTGACTCAGCATGTTAATATTTTAGGCCAATATTCAGCTTCAATAATGGAAATACCTACTATTATTATTCATTACATCATGATTTGAATCAAGCAAATTTGAAACTTTCAAACTTCAACCTTCTGTTTCTACAAACTATTTAAATGGTCAATCGTTTAAAAATGTTTAGAGGCCGCCGCCAAACAAGCTCAATATAACTAATTTCCGCTGAATGTCAACTTCATTCTCATTTTTCCATTACACTCCACGCGAGTCTCTAATTCTCTGACGTTGTGAAAAAGCTATATCGGAACCTATATTGGTTACGGTCAAATATTTGGTACACATGTAGCATCCATAAACTTCATCATTCACTTTATTATTTTTTCAAGAAAAGCCAGCTTTCAATTTGGGTCTATCCCTATTCCCATTTGATAACCGTACAACTCTTACTTTCGAAATTTATGGTACTTCTACGATAGAATGTTGCGACTTCGAATGGCCCTACGTACATGGGTGACTTCAAATTTTCAAACAGTTCCTATAATAAGCATGATGTTTCGATGAGTAAAAACAATGGAAAGTCATACGTGCGGGATACTGAAAGATTCATACAGAGGTTACGTATTATTGTATCAGTTGATACTTATATAGATTGTCTCCTGGAAGTTTGCATCCAGAAGTGTAGGTATTAAGTTTTTTTTTTAAAGCTGCCGACAATGTAAATAGTCCATACATGCTTAGCAACAAAACAGGTAAATGGCCTATATCATTCGTATACTAATTCATCTTGACAACGGAATGTAAATAGTGTCATTTACGCCCATATGCACCGTTTTTGCGTTCATTCCAGATCAACTAAACCGGATTAAGTGATCTTGGGTTGAGTTGTATTCTCCGACATATGAAAAGTGCGGATTACCTAATCCAAACAACAGTTTGGCATCATTGCAAAAATCTGTACAACTTGACGCTTTCATCAAACTTTGACATTTCAAGAGAATCGCGCAAACTTAAAATAATTTTGAAAGTTATAAGAATCGGATATCAAAATTGAGCGAACGGTATGAAGGGTTAAAAAGAGTTAGAAATTTATCCATATTGGAGAAATAGTGTTTGGTTAATTTAGAAATTGGGGAATATCCGACGGTATTAAAAGATGGGAAAACGAATCGAATATCGATGGATGATAAGAAAAACGCATGGAAAAATATCGAAAACGAATACAATGCAAGTGGTCCTGGTCTATGTTATCATACTGCAGAGTAGCTCAAAATATTATTCAAAAATAAGGAAAAAGAGTTGAGAAAAAAAATTGCAGATGGTACTCAAAGGTAAGTTTATCAGGCTTTTTCCCGAAACAAAAAAGTATTGTTACTTTCTTAGTTTCATCTCCTGAATACGAATCCGAGGAAATTTCGTGAGGGTCTTTAATACTTTTCGAGTTATGACCTTTTAAGTAAATCTTGAAAATCGAACATTTTCAAACTCGATTTTTTGAGATCCTAATCAACACGTATTTCACAATTACAAGCACCAAAATCCAACATTTCACAAAAAATCAATATTCTTGTAAAGTACCCATACATAACCTGACCAACTCATTTCAAGAATGAACCTCTATGAAAAGTGAGGATGAGTATAGTAATATAAGAAGATTTATTTTATTTATAAAAGGTTTGGTAAAGTGTGGACAAAAGGAAGAATGCATTTTGTGTTATTTTTTACAGAAAAAATCGTGTTGGAATATGGTTGATTTTCAAGATTCAAAAAGTCATAACTCGTAAAGTATTAGATACCCCCATGAAATTTTTTCGGTTTTGTGTACAGGAGATAAAACGTAAGTAACACCACTTTTCTTTTTCACCAGAAGACGACTGCGGATAGAAGCAGTTGAAACGGTGTGATTTATACAATTCATAAGATGAGGGAAGTCCGAAATGAATATACTCACCATTCTTTTTGTTTCGAGAAAAAGCCCGATAAACTTACCTTTACCATGAAAGGTAGCAGAGACTTTTGACTGGATGAGGAACGATGCCAAAAATTAGCAGAGGTGAGATTGAAGACAGCTTGAACAACCCAATAAAGCATGTTTTGAAGAAACTTCTAGCTATCCAAATCAGATACAACTGAAAAATTAGGCAACATTTCTGAAATTAGATCACCAAGTTTTTCTATGTTTTTCTTCATTACATTAAGAAAATGTATAAATCACTTGGATGTTCTGATTGTAGAGTGAAATACAATTATTTCTTCATGGTATATTTATTAAACACTATTTCATTTCCTAAAAAGTTGAAATATGTGAATTCCAGATTCGTAGATAGTATGAAGAAGAATAATTTTCCACATTTTTATCACAAGTGAAAGATTTTGTGTTCCTACAAAGCCCTTTCACGAGTACAAAATCCCCGATTATATTATCTTCTAGGAAATCCAAAATTAATAACTCATATATCAGATATCAGTAATATCTCCGTCATCTTCTAAAAATATTTCGTATCAACTTCCATTTTTCTTTTTTTATCGAGGAATACAAAGATACAGTAACAACCAACCCAACAGTCACACGTGCGTTTGCTAAGCTTAAACTTCGAAAATCATTGGATTAAAGTTAATCGCTATTAAGGAATATTTCGATACGGTGCATATAAAAAATTAGAGTTAATAGAGCTCAATTTTTAATCTCGTTTAAACTACTTCGGTGCATACGGCTGTTACATGCCTAGAGTAATAATGACTTTGACAGGTAATACCTTCAGCTCCATAGATATCAATTTTTAGGTTATGAGACTTTTTGAATATTATTGTTGTCTGTTTATTCGGTAACTTAGTTACACACACAAGCAACATAGAATGAAATAGCGGAACGAATAATCATGAAGGGAGGGTAAGAAAACAAACTTCAATCCAGGCAAATTTTTAGAAATGTCAACAAGCAGCGGGAAAAACGTAATGGGTACCACGGAATGTATCGACTGTTGACATCCTCAGCAAGCGACAAGCCTCGGCTTTGCCTCGGCTCGACCTCACTTACTTCGAATGTTAACACGGTTTTACATTCCTTGTTACCTGAATAACTATTTTGCAAATTGAGAGTTCATGATTGGTGAATTAAACAAAATGACAGTTACTTCATTTTAGGAATTAGTTAAATTTGTTATTTTTTTTTTCAATATTCTAGAAATGTTCTGAAAATTCCACCCCCATGACTACTCTCTGGTGATCACAAGTACTATGGAGATTACTTATAAATGAAAATTTTGTATTGCTGTGCTCTCAACCTTCTCTAATTTCATCGTTGATTCTAATTGTACTACCTGTCTTGTATTTATAGCAGTTACAACTCAATGGATTTAAAATGAATTGAATGGAGTTGAAGGAAGTGAGTAATGTGTGTATTACATCTGGTTGAAATTCACCATCCCGTTTTAGAGGAGATGTGGATCATATATACCTATATACCATAACTTTTTCCGATGACCTACTTGAAAAACCATTATGTACTGTAAACTAGCAGAGAAATTTACGTATTTCACACTAGTTTGAAATAAAACTTACATCAGATAGATCTTAAAGATAAATCACTAATGAACGGAAAAACACTTATGATGATATTTACGATAATTTCTGGTACTATACAGTGACCCTTATAAAATCATGGAACTGGTGGTGGAACAGCTCATGACTATTCAGAAAAGCAGAATTTCACTCAGTAAAAATATTACCGTTTTCGAGTTATGGGCATTTTTACAATATTGGAAAAATCGCTCCCTCACCTCGGTTTGTTGGACGCCTTGTCTACAATTTGAGACTAATTCAGATATCTTTGCTGCTGAAGATTACCTACTAATAAGTGGTGCTTTTAGACGTACAAAACAGTTTTGCAGAAATTGATCCAAATTTCGAAGAAATAGGAGTAGAAAGCCAGATTCGAATTCCACAACATTGACAGTATTGTCTGAAAAAACTATAATCACGTGAAGGTGGACAGTTATTACAAAAAAAAGAGATTTTGTGCAGGCTCTAAAATGGTATAAAAGTGTGATTATTTTTGGACGGAGTGATATTTACGTTCAATTCTATTACGGTGTTATTCTGGGTCAACATCAACTTTCATAATTTCGAACAAAACATATTTCGTTTTCAAGATGAAGTGATGATATGATTATAACAAATGCCGCATAAACTGCATGATAGCATTAAAGAAAATGGAAAAAAACCTTACGTTTGCATAATTTACAAATTGTCGCAATTGTCTTACTTCAAGATTCCTTTGAAGTTCAGGAATCATTTCGGAGATCGACAGATACTCAGACGTCTTTATTGGATTCATTAGGCATTCTACTTTTTTCCTATACAATATTTCTTTCAACGTTTCGTTTTTCTGGGGTACCTATTGAAGATAGACGTATCGTGTTACAAAAACACTGTGAGGATTCGAATATTTTTAGTAAAATTTTGTGGCGGATGAATCTTCATGCAAAAGAGATGGATATACGAATATGCCTAATTAACACAGCCATAGACCTGAAAATCCACTTTGGATCAGAAATGACATATTACAACAACAGTTCAAGATTAAGTTATGGACGTTAATGACGAATTGATGGGTCCTTACGATTTGTCTTCAGCAATAGATTCTTTATCATTCCAGATTTATTATTTCATCTTGATAAGATGAAAACAAAACACACTTTGAAAAAATTGTTGAAGTATAAGCCCAGAATACCACCCTCCAATTCATGGAAATATCACTCCTTTCAAAAACATTATAATAAGATTTATGCCAGTTTCCAGTCTGGGCAAAATGCGCATTTTTTGTAATACATTTCCACCTCCACGAGGTTATTGTTTTTTCAGACAACGAAGTCAAAGTTGTGTAACTAAAAACTGGTTCTCGCAAAAATATATCAATTTCTGAAAAACTGTTTAGTACATCTGAAAGCACCACTCATCAGTGATTTCCAGTAGCAATGAAATTTGATATATCTCAATTTCTTGACAAGGCACCCAAAAAGAGAGATGAGGTAGAGATTCTCCAGAAATTCGAAAAATGTCCAGAGTTTACTCATACTATCTACGGACATCTAGACAAAGGCAGGAAAGTAGCTGGGGCTTTCTTTGACCTGACTGCAGCGTTTGACTGTGTGAATCATCAATATCTTCTTGAGAAACTATCGAGTCTTGGGATCAGGGGGAACCTACTGAACTGGATAGAATCATATACACACAACAGAAAAATTAGTGACTCTATAGAAGAGGTAATGTCAGCCGAAGAGTGTGTTGATACAGGTGTTCCTCAGGGTTCTGTACTAGGACCACTTTTATTTTTAATATTTGCGAACGACCTTCCAGAGTATATTACAGAAGGCCAGATTTTTATGTACGCTGATGATACTTCTGTGATAATCGAGGCATCAACCATAACAGAACTGGAACTCAAAATAGAAAGAATCATTAAACATTTTGAATCTTGGTGTAAAAAAAAATCACTTATGGTAAACAGGTCTAAATCGGTATGTGTGTATTTTTCCAATACAAACAGTGGAATAACTCCTGAAATACAAAGTATAGAAATCAAAGACAGCACAATTTTTTAGGAACGGTTATAGATAATAACTTGAATTTCACACTGGAAATAGACAGTTTATGTTCCAAACTTGCCAAAGCAACCTTCGCCATTCTGAACCTAAAGAAGGAAATAGATACAAGAAATCTAATAACAGCCTATTACTCCTTGGCATATTCAGTAATGAGCTACAACATAGTCGTTTGGGGCCAATCAACGGATATCTCTAGAGTCTTTACAATGCAAAAAAGGATAATAAGAATAATCTTCAACATGGGCTACAGAGATTTATGTAGAACGGTTCTGAAAAATAATAAAATACTGTCGTTAAAGAGCATCTCCAAATTCAAAATATCATGTTATATGTATAAAAATGAAAAAAACTTCCTTAAAAACAGCAACGTGCATAATTATAAAACTAGAAATGCTAAAAAACTGCATCTAACCAAATACAACTTGAGTAAATCAAAAAAATCACCAAACTATGCAGGTCCCGAAATTTTCAATAAACTACCTGAGAATATAAAAAGCTTAAAATCGTATCAAGCATTTAGAAAAGCATTAAAGGAATACTTAGTTGAAAAATGTTTTTATAACTATATAGAGTTCATGCAATGAATAGCAACTGAAGATACTATCATTTTCACTCAGAATTGACTAATAAGTTGCTTCACACTTTTATTGATCCATGTGTATATACTTTGATGTATTTCTAATAATATTTTTATATGTTTTTAATGTGTAATATTATATGTACGTATATATGTATATAAAAAAAATGTGTAATTCTGTACATTAATACTATATGTGTTTCTTATGTGTAATTTTTATATGTGAGAACATGTCAGTTTGTACTGACTCTTAATTGACGAAACCTACTTTATGTGTTTTTTGGTAAATAAAGAATTATTATTATCTCGATAACGGTGCGATTTTTACGGAAATGAAATTCTGATTTTCTGAACGGTTATGGCCTAGTCTATCCCCAGTTTCAGAATTGTACAAGGTTTACTTGACCCCCTGTATATGACAGCAATAATATATACCTACCACTTTCAAACATAAAATATTTTAACTTTCTATCGTTATTTTACCGCTTACAACCAAAGTATTCACGGTTACCAAGAAATATTGTCAGACTTTTAATAATTCTTTGAAGATGTCAGTATAGTCTCAAGGTTTTTGTCAGTGAAGCTATGATGGGAATTATGCAAAATTGAATTCATTTATTAATGTTCTAATGAGAAAAATCTCGCAGTATTTTGTTCTTCAAGTCGGTCGTCAGGAAAGTATAGTATAAAACACGTACCTATTATCTGCAAGAGTTGTACAATATACCATTATTTATATAGAGATAAATGTAATTAGTGCCATTTTGAATATTCTACTTTTTTATTAGAATTTTTCTAGCACAAAGTTACCCGGAAAATAATAATCAAATCAACAAACCACCGCACACAAGTTCATCTTCGAACTATTTGAACAAAATTATGTTACCCATTGAATATTATGTCATGTTTGTAGAGTAGGTAATTCAATTCGCCTGTTCGGAATAATTGGATTGCTTTTCACACCATTCAAATGTACTCAACAATTCATCAAAGTCTCACGCGGTTTTGAGTTCATACCGTCTTTTCTAAACGGTTCATGGAGCAGCCATTGTTTGAACTGGTTCACTTGAGTACTCCGCAAATATCTCGAGTGGGATATTGTGTTTCCAAATATTTCCACAAGATTCGTGTGAACTCAATTGAAAATTCAGTCTTGTTATGTGAAGTAACTATTCAAATTCGAAGTTATTCGCTAGCACGATGTTTGAACCAATTAAGTTTTGTGACACCAATTTACGTCGTATGAATCTCGATGAAGAATCTTTGAAGGAAGCATAGGGCGGTTTTGCTATTATGTTCAAGAATTAATTTTTGAACTAGAAAGCCGATTTTCTACACAGGAAGAGCTGCCAATGAAAACGACAGTGAAACTATCTGGAAAATAGTGATCAATACTACAAGTTAAACAAGATATTTTATATACACAGTTTTCATATTATGACACAATAATGATGGATGATTGGCTATAATTGGTTCGATCGAAGGCTAGTCAACTACTTACTGTTTTTCTGCAGATAAAAAAAAACTAGGGAAAAAGATGAAGTGAATATGAAGATGCTAATAGTAAAACATAAAAACCAATGAAAAAAAAAATAATAGGAAGAGTGATAAACATTTCGTTCTATGCTTTATATTTCGTTTTGAATGGTTGTATATATAGTTTCAGGAATATTGACTCCATTTCGGAGAGGTTGTTGTATACTTACGAGGATATATTGAAAAATTCTAAGCCTACTACAGAACCAAACAAAATTTCAATGTCAAAATATTTTATTACTCGACATTTTCTCCTCTTAATTGGATACATTTATTACAGCGAATCTGCAACGTCTCTAGACCTTTCAAAAAAAATGTTGCTTCTTGCTCTGCAAACCAGACCTCCACAGCTTTTATTACCTCCTTGTTGGAAGAAAATTTACGACCTTTTAAAATTTTTTTCAGTTGAGGAAAGAGTCGGACGGAGCCAAATCTGGTGAATAAGGGTTCTAGTATTTCAAACCCTAAATCACGAATTTTTTTCAGGGGCGTTGTCCTGCAAAAACCAAACACCTTTGGATAGCTTTCCGCGTCTTTTTTCTTTAATTTTTTCCCTGTAGAGTGGTCAGTAATGTCGAATAGTAATCCCCAGTTATTGTTCTACCCTTATCCAAAAAATCAATCATGATTACTCCATGGCAATCCCAAAAAACTGAAGCAAGAAATTTTCCAGCAGATTTTTGGACACGAAACTTCTTAGATCTTGGAGAACCGGAGTGTCGCAATTCCATCGATTGTTGCTTTGTTTCTGGATCGTAGAAATATACCCAATTTGGTTTAAGAAGTCTACATCGTTTTCAAATCGAGCACAGATCGAACGCGATGCTACTACCCTTGCACGCTTTTGGTCAACATTCAAACATTTGGGGATCCATTTTGCAGCAATTTTTCTCTTGTCCAAACTGACGTGAACTATATGATGAACGCGTTCGTATGAAATATTCAGTTCTTCAGATATCCGTTTTAGCCCAATTCGACGGTCAGTTAAAATCATGTCATGAACTGCTTCGATATTTTAGGGGACTGACACAGAAACTGACCTTCCCGATCGGTCATCATCTTCAAAGGAAAATTGACCTCTTTTGAAGCTTGCAGTCCAATTTTTCACGGTCGCATACGAAGGACATTGATCACCAAGGGTATTTAGCATATCTTCGTAAATCTGCTTACCTCTTAACTCTGTTAAATACAGGTACTTGATGATAGCTTGATACTCCAATTTATCAATTTTCACAATTTCGGTGGACAAATTTTTTCTTTTAATTTATAACTTAACTCTGGTTAACTTTTTTGACGTCAAACTTTACACTGACTCTTCTAATAAGTTATTGTTCGTTGCTATGGTAACGCAATATTTTTTCATGCAGGGAACTGGTCTAGGCTCACAATATTTCAGTACTTCCTCGTATATAGCAAGATCGATATTTTGTGTAAAACCTTTGGTGCCTGTACTAATTGTGAAATATGAAGTGATAATGGATTGAAAGAAGTGTCAACAAAAAGCAGGAGATATTTTGCTCGACATTTTAATGAAGATGATGAAGATTCAAAGGTTCATTACTTGAAAAGTATTGGAGAACAGAAGAAATTTCTTCGGATTCGTGTTCAGCTGATGAAACTATGGAAATAACACTACTTTTTGTTTTGTGTTGCCCGTTAAACTTACCTGTATTCCGACAATTTTGTTCAAAATGAGCGGGATCAATTTTGAAAACTTCCAAATATCAATAATTTCTCCAACTTGTCAACATTGATCCGACACCTCATTACGTGGGAGGTTTTATAATTTTATTTTTTTTCAAAATAGCAAATGAGTACAATTTCAGAAACTTTTCATAAATATTCAGTATCGCACCATTCACAAAATTGGTCACCTGTTTTCTCATATACTAACTTGAATTTGACCAGTAATGTATTAGAAACTATCGCATTTGCTACATCGGATATATCTGATGGGGTATCGCTACCCTACCATGCACCATCATATTCAGCATCCATCTTATTGAAAATAACTCGAAATTGAAGCAAATACGAACACACTTTAAATGCATGAAAGTCAAATACGCGCCGTGCCAACAAAACGTTTCTATAGTAACGACAGAGAAAGACGACTGGATGATGTGAAATTGTATAGGCAGTTGCTTTTTTTCGTGATATGAACGGGACGTTTATAAAATCAGATGTGGAATTATCTGCCACTGAAATAACAACTTAAGTAGCTATTTTCCACCGCTCATAAGATAACCTCTTGAGAAGGCAAACATATTCAAATGATGAAAATAGGAAAAACATTACTCCTTTGAAAGGTTGAAAGGTTACCCAAGACATCCTACTCGAGAGAATAGCATACCTGGTAAATTCAGTCAGATTTTTTAAAACAAACCAAGAACAACCAAACCGTTCTACGAGAGGGTCAGAATGAACATCAACCAAATAGGTCTCACTCTTCCCGAATCTTATCCCATTCAATTTAACTCCCCTCCTCCTGAGCCAAAATGTATCATCCTTCTCAGTCTACTCAATAAGTACTCGACAAACCCAATATTCTTCAAGAACAATCTCAGAATCATACTGGAGGGCCACGAAGAGTTTGTGAATCTATATACAGACGCGTCAAACACTATCGATGGAACAGGAGATGCATTCATAGGACCTAACGATTCATTACAATTCAAACTCCCCAGCTCAAGCTCAGTATTCACTGGGGAACTATATGCCATTTATCGTGCGATATTGTTCATTACCTCATCGAATAATCACAGCTACCTCATTCTAACGGACTCACTCAGCTCACTCGAATCCATACAAGAAACACACCCCACAAACCAACTCGTAGTCAAGATAAAAACTGGACTCCACGAAGCATAATCCCAGAACAAAGAAATTAAATTTGTCTGGATACCATCACATACAGGAATAGTCGGTAACGAAGATGCAGACAAGAAAGCCAAAGAAGCCATAACCAGTGAGAACTCTGAAATAGTAACTTTAATAGCAACAAGTGACATTCGAACAACGATAAAAAACTCCTTGGAAACAGCATGGCAGGAAAAATGGCATACATCTACCTCTAAACTTCGCGAGGTGAAAAGTTCAGTGAAACCGTGGCAACTTTTACCCAAAAACAGGAGGGACCAAGTGCTTCTTACTCGCCTACGCCTTGGTCACACTCGCCTCACTCATGATTATTTACTTGAGAACAGACCAGATCCAACATGTGAAGCCTGCAACGTGAAGATCACCATCAAGCATCTCTTCGTCGAATGCCCCCTACTCACCATACAAAGAACCTCCTGCAATATCTCAGGCCCACTGTGTACCATACTAGGACCAAAATGTGTGTTCAGTGAAGTTCTAGCCTTTCTTAACTCAATGAACATTATTATAAAACTATAACTTTATTACAAAACAAATATTGCTAACTATTATTATATTCTACACTGTAACAATACTGCTGGCTAATAACCATTTAGGTTGATGCGATTTATTAAAATAAAAAAAAAAAGAATTACTCCTCGGGAAATGGAAAGAACTTACTATAAAAATATTTCTGACTTTTATGACAGTTGATCTCCGACCTAGCTAAAGAGATGCCACTCCCTCATCAATGAAATGAGCAATTTCTGTGAGTGATACTTCTAAGTGACATTCTTTCTTATCTCATTTATCAATATGAATCTCCGATGGAATCGGGATGATTGAAAAAATCTAACTATCAAGGTCCAGCGTGGCCTTAGCCGGAGAAGTATATGTTTTCTGTTAGAGATTTTCACTTTTTGATTTTTTTTTAGTTAGTGTCTATCCACAAAATCTATCGAATGTAATTCAAAGTCTAGCCTGGCCTTAGACAAGAAATTGGTGGTTGCTTGTTGGATTTCACGAAAAACTGATTCATTTTTACCGAAGGTTCTTTTTCATTTAACGCTTGAAAACGCTACTACAGAGTAGCGAAATATATCGCTGTGATATAATTTGTTCAGATCTTATCGTGTTTAATTTAATTCAAGGAAAAATAAAATCTTCAGGAGCTAAAAGCTCTAGAAGTAAGTTAGGATGAGTGGTTTAGTAAGCTTTTAGCCCCTGAAGACGCTAACTTTGTTGACGAAACGTGCGTCGAGTGTGATTGTGACATAGTTTTGGTGATTGGGTAGTTTCTTTTTTCTTGAATTGTATTCACACCAAAGGTTCCAAATTATACATTTATTTGTGTTTAATTTAGTTTCAGTATCTCACGTATCTTACATTGTGAGAAGTACTATGGATTCACATCAAGTTACAACCTAGTCAATTGAAAACTAAGTTACTTGCTCCACTCCCACAAGTGAAATGACATATAGCGTACATATTCACAACCTGTATTTAACTATAGGGAAATATCAAATTCGAATTAAGAATGTTATTGGGACACGTTGTATACTTGTAACTTCACTGAGGTAGAACAGTTTTATACTGATCATGCGCCTTTTATCCTTATAGGCTATAGCATTCTGTAATATGTTCGAGTCATCAAATTGGATAATAAAGATTATTATTATTATTATTATTATTATTATTATTACTTCCAACAAGTTAAATTAGACGACTATGAACAGTTCAACCTGAAGCTTCTGTCTTTGAGAATGAAGTGGCTGCAAGTTGGAAGTGGCATCTGGATCTGAAGTTTCGGGAGTTGCTAACAATTACACATTAATTCAGTCTAATACATTGTAGTTGAGAGCAGCTGCTCAGTTTTACAATTACTGTATCCAAAAGTCCGTAAGTTGCGTGTTCAGTGTTGCATTCCGAACTAGAACAAGCTTGTACGGTGATACCGACTATGTACAACATTCTTATAAGGGGAATTATTTCATTTTACTATAGTCTTGAGTTTTTGTGTTATCTTAGAGAGTACCCAGTGTACGTTCAGACTCGATACAACTTTCTATATTCGGTAGCCACAAACATGGCATATTACACTTTTTCGTAATTTTGAAAATGAAAAACAGTTTCTCTACAGGGAGGTGTCCTTGGCCCATTGCTGTTTCCTCTTTTCAAGAATGACTATTGCCAGACTTGTGAGCAGTTTATGTATGCAAACGACATAACTATAACGAGACCAGGTAGCCGAGTGGTAAAAGCGACATTCAGCCCTAAGCTGTATCACTTCCGTTATGATCAGCGGTCAGACGCTATTCCAACTTAATGGCAAATTGCCATTAAGTTGGGATAACGTTTGACCGCTAAACATAACCGAGGAGATACGGCATAGGGCTGATTGTTTCAATCACTTTGGCTGCCAGTAAACGGTGCAAACCCTAGCATCTGCAGACATTTTTCTGATGTCCCAAGAACGTGCTAGAAATCGCACAAAAAAGACCTTGCTTAATACTTAGTTTGCACAAGATTCGACTTCTGAGGGCTGTCGTTCGTAAGGGGACAATAGCTGGTTAACGGAAAAAAAAACATTTTCAACAACAAACAGTTTTAACAATTTTTAAATAATTTTTAACGGTGTGAAATTACGTCTGAAGAATATGATTTCCAATTCTTCCGACCTCCCTGATCTCTGAAGAGTGAAATAGATTTTTGTCTACCGAAATTTATTGAAGGCCTAGCGAAAGATGAAATTGGCGATTTTCTGTGAGTGATACTTCTGGAAACTGGAAATTTGAGAAATAATCATCCATCTGAGTGAAAATGCAAATTTTCACTATCAGATTTTTTGGTTCTTTTTACAATATCTATCAGATGTAGTCCAATCTCCAGAGTGGCTTTAGCCGGGGAAGTACTTGTTTTCTGTTAGATATTACAAAACATTTCTTCTTTTTATTTCAACTCTCTGAATGAAAATACAAACTTTCAATCTCAGATTTTTTTCAAGTCATATAGTGTCTTTTCACAATATCTAACAGATGTATTTCAATGTCCAGCGTTGCTTTAGCCGGGGAAGTAAGTAGTTGTTTTTGGTCAGATATTACAAAAAAGTAACTTCAATTCATCGTGGGTTTTTTCCATTTCCAGAGGAGTCATGTTTGGTCAAATTTTCAATTGAGAATGTTTCCCTTCTGAACATGAATTCTTTCCAATAGAGGTTATCTTGAACAGCGGAAAATAGTGACTAAAATTTATCTTTCAGTCGCAGATGATTCCATATCTGACTTTATGGACATCCTGTTCTTATTGTCAATTTTTCAATAACATCGAGATGTTGTTGAGGTTTCAACTCTGAGGAAAAAAATATTTAATCACAAAAACACTCAAAATGGTGAAATGGAGATGCAGTTTAGGGGTTAAAAACGGTTTTTGCGATTTGCAGCAGAACGAGAACCTTTTAGCAAAAAATTCTCAATAAAAAAGTTGTAGATGTTAAAAAAATCAAAAACTTTTGTATACAACAATTTTCGACAAAACCTCAAATCAACCGTCAGAATGGCTGAAAACCGATTTTACCGTATTTTATCTTTTTCTTGCGTACAAATAATTTGATTAACATGAAACTTTGTTAGCATACGTCTTTTTCAGTGTCGAATAAATACGATTTAGGTACATTTTTCTAAAAAAAATACTCTAATCTTCGACGAACAATTGTTTTGATATTTTCTTTGTATTTCGAAAGTCTAGTGATCATTTTGATCATTGGTAAAATGTCTTCTTTGAAATGGTATATGTAACTTTGTTGTTTTTGATCGTTAAACCGTTTAAAATTGAGAAAAAAGTCTTTCTGAATCATGATTTTCTCAATATTTTCAATACCTTTCGATTTTCTTCATTATTTTTATAATAAAAAGTGTTCTATATGAAATCATCTTCAATGCAATATTTGAATATATAATGACACCACAAATATAATTCACCAATATCATTTTCATTCTCTTTTTCAACTATAGAAAATCATTAAAAATCATGATTCAGAGAGGTTTTTCTCAATTTCAAGCGGTTTAGCGATCAATTTCAACAATTGAAATGATCTCTTTAGACCTTCAAAATACAAAGAAACATCAAGACAATTGTTAATGGAAGATAATGGTATTTTTTTCGAAAAGTTTACATAACTCAAAAACTAGTAGCCCTCTGAATTACAAAATAATCATGCCTATTCGACACCAACGAAGACATATTTCCACAAATTTTCATCTGCCTTGAATCATCAATAAGCGAGAAAAAATATGAAATTCTGAAAAATCTGTCATTTTGATGTTATGTCAAAAAGAGTTGTGAACAAAAATTTTCGATTTTTTTATTATCTACAAGTTTTTGATCGATCATTTTCCGCCAGGAGGTCATGTTTTGCAAAAATCGCAAAAAAACCGTAGGTATTCAACTCCTAAACTGCATCCCCATTACCATTTTGAGTATTTTCGTGCATACAATTTTTGTTTCATTAAAGTTGGGACCTCAAAAACATTTTCCACCTGGTCCCCGCCTTTTTTTATCTTTTCACAAAATTCAGAGGCACCAGTCTAAATACTTTGGTGAGCGGTTGTAGAAAATAGTATATTATGTATCTAGTAGTAAAAGCAATACATTCCCGGACGACAACGTAAATTGTTGGCTGAGGCGTCAAGCCGAGGCCAACAAGCATTGAAGTCTGGGAATGTGCTATTACTACGAGGTACACATACTATTTTTTCTGAAATCGCAATTAGCATTATCAAAAACTAAGGAATTCTACATATTGTTTGTGTGAATTCGATAACTGTCTAAAATGTAAACAAGCCGGCAAAAATATTCCCGTAACGTTTTCGATACGGGAAAGTACTTTTCCTCCTACCCCTATAGAAAGTAAACACTTTCCTCCCTCAAACCAGGGAGGAAACACATTACTTTTCCTCCCCCTCATTTCAAGTGAGTTGTAAACGATGAAACTTGTGAATCTATTATAATCAAATTGTTTCCGTAATTTCTAGAACATCTTATATATCCTGTATTCTGGTAAAAATCAAACATGATTGTTACTTCTACTCTAGTTCTTTAATAGCTGTTTGTGTATTTAGAGCGCAAAGTGATTGATTGTTGCTCGACAAAGAGATTGATCTTTGGAGAACGACAATGACACTTTGTGCTCGAAATACACACATTATTTTTTCAACAAGCGCAGCTCTTAGAAAAAAAATTATCGACACTTCATTCAAATGGGCACATAACATTACTTATGAGAAAATCACTCAATAACAATCCGAAATGTATAAGCTATCTAATGTCTAATAATTCAAATCACAAACAAGAAAAAAGGAAAATAACGTTCTTGAAAAAAAAAAAAAAGTTTTAATTGCCAGGAGATGAACCCGGGACCTTCGGATTACAAGCCCAAGACGCTAGCCACCGCAGACTCTCAGATACACATGTCTGTATTGTCTCTACTTTCCATCAAGTAAGAATAGGTCTATTTGCAAACAAAGTCACAAAAAGGTTTTATTGAGTGGGTAGGAGGAAAAATAATATGTATTACATGGGAGTAAAGTGCCTTTTCCTCCCTTGGATGTTTACTTCCCTCCGCTTCGCGTCGGGCAGTAAACTACATCCTGCGGGAGGAAAAGTGGCACTTTCCTCCCTAGTAATACAAATAGCTATTCCCGTACCGTCCAGGTCCGAAAACGGTCCGGGAAAGTTCGTTGCTTAGCAACGGACTAAAATGCTAGATTAGCGTATTTTGAGGCCTGAAGTTGCTCCGAGAAAGTGGGCATTCTTGAATGTTTTCAGAAAAATATAATTTTGTTAATTTCTGTTCTGTCACTGATGACAAAGCTACTCATTACGACAATACAAACCATATCGATTCTGTCGTGATTTCGAATCATACTTCCCGAAATCCTCGAATTCAACTCGTATTTTCAAGCGAAAAAAATCCACTTGCTCGCATGAAACGCCCAATTGACTTTTCCGGGAGTAACAATTCCCGACAGGAAAGCTGCAGACAAATGGCTCACATTCTCGATAACGGCGAAACAACATACAACCGGAACTTCCGCTCTGGATGCGTGACGGAAGTAACTTTGTCACTGAAATTTTCAATAATGAACCCCGCATGAATTCAATCGCTGTGAAATAATAGGTCAATCCTGCATAATACGCCAATACATGAATATTGTATGGAAGGTTCTCGAACAATGGCCAGTCGGATTGGGCAATGAAACGGAATGCTAGCAGGAATTACGTGAATAGTTACCAGACGCTTTGGAGTTTTGTGTAAAAACACGATTTGTGCTTCGGACTAGAACTATCGTTGCAATTAGTGGGCCAATTAAACCAAAACAAGACCAATTTTTTTATTTCAACTTAACAATTTAAATTTGAGGTATTATTGCCCATACATTCTTGGCCTATGGCCCTAGTGGGGTGAGATACAGTCCGCATTTTCCATTCAGGGAGAGAGGAAACTGACAGTTCATCTTGGAGTAATCAAATTACTTGCACGCAGAAGTGGAGAAGTTGATTGCCATAATGCGCCCACGGGCGGTAAAGTGCCACTTTACGCCCGCTAGTGCATAAAATGTATTTATTCCAAAGCGTTTTCGACTTACGACATCTTCAGTGCTTACTAGTCAGGCAACAGGAAGTATCGAAATTTGAAAAAACATCATTTGTTTGAATGCATAAACTAATAAGCCTAAGGACTATCGAAAGCGCTTTGCAATAAATAAATTTCATGCACTTATATACTAAATCTTTGCTTCATTCAATACAAAAAGATTCAGCTTCCCACATTCGAAATTGATCCGGAGAGAATCTACATTAATTCTTAATATTCAATAACATGACCCGACTTTTCTATCACTTGTTCATTGTTTGCAATATTGAATTGTAATTCACTGAATGGTGGATTATTGCTTCTGATAGAAGTGAATGGGATGTATACATAGTTTTATTGAAATTTATCATCAGCAGTTTGTTCTTGAAGTAGTTAACGAAATGTCTGATATCTTCCTCTACTATATTTTTGAGTTGTAACCAGTTTGATACTTTGATAATTTGCAGTGCCATCCGCGAAGCTTACTACGGTACCTTCGAATCCTTGTTCGATAGACTGTTCCAATAGAGTTGTCAATCATTCCTGTTCAATCGGCAATTGAATTCGACGCGGATAGATTTTCTAGGAAACCATATCGGTTTTTAGAAAGTAGTTTATCCCTATTGACAAAACTCAGGATTGTTTTCTGTAGTACTGTTTTGAATATCTTTGCAATCGTGGTTAATAAGGAGATTTGTCTGTAGTTGCTCACATCCAATTTTATACCGTTTTTAAAAAGTGTAGTTATTACCGATAATATAAGTGACTGAAAATGTTCCTTCAGTTAGGTTCACGAGTTGGCAGAAACTTCATATCCAATTAATTTCAAAATTTCTGACCATATTCAGGAGATTTTTCATCTTCGAAGTTGTTAATAGTTTCAATAACCTCGTTTATACTTGTTTCTAACATAACATGAATTTTTGGATTTTTCATGACGACTGTTGGAATTTTTAGTGTGAGTTTCGATATTGTTTGCCATTTTTCCACAATTTCTTCGAAATATTGATATTTCCCGTTTAATTTACTGAGAAGTTGTATATTTTAGTTATATCTGATTTTGTTTCTATTATGATTGAAAGTTCTCACACATTTCCATAAGTTTTTACTGATGAAATTTTTTCATTGGAGTATTTACTTTTGGTAATCCTTGTTAATTCTTTCAAATGGTTTCTGTATCTTCTGAATTCCAAAATGTTGTAGTTCGTATCTAGGCGACATAATTTTTGTTTGTACAGATCGTTCGATGAGAACGTGAAAAACATAGAGAAGATATTTCCATTACTGGGAAACTCCTGATTGAAACTGAACTCCGACAATTGCCATCTGTTTGAGAAGGAATTACGATATGTTAGCCACGTTGTTTTTGTAGGAGTAGCAGAAGATCAAAGGAATATCAGCATAGGAATGGAATATTCCAAAGAATATACACCCAGCTTCGGAGTTCCCATGGTTTGGTTTTGGGGTTTAAATACACGTCGCTAAACCATATACAAGACTTAACAAAAGGGCAATAATTTCAATGGAGTCAGGAATAACAAAATTCGTTTCGGAAACTAGGAGAATCTTTGATCAATGCACTACTTCTGGGCTCTGTCCCACCAAATGGAAAGTTCAGTCTCACTTTGATTCCTGTTAGCGTATCCCTAGGTTCATTTTCTCCAATAAGCTTTGTTGTAGGCCAGGTTGTTTTCCAGGATTTGGTGGTGATATATTGGCTTTCGTTTCTAGCATCAACAATTACTCCTCTTCAGGTGAGTGGGCGATAAAATTCAAAATTCAAGAATTATTAAAGAAATAATAGCTTCTGTTACAGTTCAAACCCCTTTTCTGCATTCATTCCCAGTACCTAAGATATTTTCTATGCATTGAGGTAACACAGAAATATCATTCTTCAATTAAATTCCAGTGATAATGTCAAAGCTACACCATTGAAACTATAGAGAACGAAGAACATGAAATCATTTAAGCTTTCATTATTATGAAGTTCTCAGATATCCTGTACATATTTCCCTCACTTCGAATTCTTATGACGAAAGACAGGCAACTTCTTCCTCATTCCTGTTAAAAGTAATTTGTCAAAAGAATTCAAATCCCATATGCCATGAACTTTCACATTGACAAAGTCATTCCTGATGAAAATAAGCGAACGTCGAGGGAAATCCACCTCTCGCCTTCGGCTGATACATTTACAGATTTCATCTAGTCTGCGTATTATTCGATTCATTTTTGATTACCTTAGGTCTTCATTACAAGAATTTTTCTGACAAAAAAATGGCTTTGCGATTTTCTTTAATTTTGTTTAACGAATTACATGAATACATCTGTTTTGCTAGCTGTAGTCAGGAAGAATTACTCACTTTAGTGCAACTCAACGTGTTTGTAGTCTGAGCGCTATATGCAGGGTGTCCCATATAAAACCTCGTTAGAAAATATCTAGGAAATGAGGTTATCCATACTACGTGAAAGCAGTTGATTCAAAGGGTCTTCTTATTCACGTAGATGTCATCCGTGAAGACAACCACGCCATTTTTTTAAATGACTACAATTTCCTCAATGCATTTTACTGCAAAGGTAATCTCTTACATATTTGTTTGGAGCTAACTCTAGAGACAGCTGTAGACATTTTCTTGTAAACAAGGAATTTAATTTGTAGTTAACATCTTCATTCTGGAAGGGACCTGATTCACAAAAGATGTGATACTGATGGTCCTGGAAGATAGATCTAACAACACCAGATAGATCCGTAATAAAAATATTCACCTGCCAATAACTGAACTGAATTAAACAAAACACTCTATAATATGTATAAAGGGAAGCAAATATCCAATTGATAAGCATAGCTGAGGATATATCAGATCCTTAAATTTTCAGGAGATCGGTCAAATATGTTGACATGTCTCAAATGCCGTATATATCGTGATTCCTAAATAATTATTTTAGGTTAATACATATTTCTTTCAGTGTATTTGTTTGTATAGATATAGTTATGGAGTTATGTAGTTCCTGGGTGTTAATTTTCACTGTATGCATTGTATTTATACCTTTCTGTATTATATTTTCTCACTTTAGATTCACTATTGGTTCAACGACAATTTATATTCATATTTATGTTGTTGATTTACTTTGTCAATGAGAATTTTATTAACAACATTTCTTGGACTTTCAATTTTTTGTTAACTAGAAAATCATTATAAACAAAATAATGAACGCTACTTTGATCGCTTGATCTTGTTGAGAATAGGTATAAGAAGAGCTCCACGAAGCCAAAAGTGAATAGATATTTTATTGAAACTTTTATGTAGTCATGATAACAGAGATTGGAAAAAAAATTATTATTTAACAATAGTATAACTTTCTGAAAAATTCACCAAAATTTTTTTTTTCAACGGGGATCCATTCTTTCATGTGTCTAGATGATACCAAAATTTATTCAAATTTTTAAATTGATACTTGTTACTAAAAAAAATTTATATGTAGTACACTCTCTTTAGCGGTAGTGCGCATATGTCGTTACGGCTGGAGGAAGCGTTATGCCTGGTGATGAATTGAAATTATAAATCATATAGATACAGTGCCGGAAGTCGTCACTTTTTTCTTGGAAATTTCCTCCTCTTCAAGAATCCTTTTTCAAAATTCCTTAAATATCATCAATTATTGAGTTATCAGCAAAAAACGAAATCTCTTTTTCATCTTCATTTGTTAATAACAATTCCGTCACATTTTTCTAGACGCCATCGCTCATATTTTTAGGAGCTTTATCAAGAATTAACACGTTTCTGAACTTTTTAGTCAGACTAACTTGACTATGGTCTCTATTGATCAAGTCGTATTCTAGCAGTATTGAAAGAAAATTTATATTCTGATATCTCTCACCATCGTCAAGAAAAAACTTATTCAACGGCTTCCTCAAATAATATGTTGTTCTTGAGATACTTCCACAGTTATTTTCACTGTCTTAGAAAACTCATATTCTTATTGAATTCTTCATTGACATCACCAGATGGTCCCCAGTTTCAGACAACGTCTGGATAACGTGAACGGTCTGAGAAATCAAATTAGAGGAAAACTCTGAACTTATGCCGATCTGTCGAGGATCCCAATCAACTAATTCTACTCGAACTTAGTTCTATATACCGCTTGTTAGGGACCATTTCCAGGCAATTCAATTTCTATTTGTTTCACGTTAGTTAGCAGACATCTCAAATTTTCCTGAAAGAATATTTCCTCGGGTGATTGGTCTGAAGCTATTCTGAATTGATCGAAACGGGAGAGAAATAGTTGCAAATGAAAATAATTTCTAAAATTGATTTATAATCCAAAGAAATGCATCCCTATTCAGAAAGCCATTCTGAATAGAAAATGTAAGTGGATCATTAAACAATTTAAAATAAACTAGTACTCAACCCTTCGAGGATAAGGATTTTTCACTAGCTTTTAACTGTTATCATCAAAAATGGAAAGGTATGGAATAAGAGGAGTGGCCTTGAAGTTGATGCGCTCTTATTTAATGGATAGATATCATCAGAGTGTTGTTATACAAAACTCACATATGCCTTCCCTACTCATTAAACTCATTAAACAGGGTGTGTCTCAAGGCAACATACTAGGCCCTTCTTTCTCTCATTCATGCAAATGATCTAATCCACATTTCACAGAAGCTGTAAACGATCCAAGTGATCACCTATGCTGACGACACAAATATTATGGTATCACAAAAGGATGTCGAGAGTCTTGTGGAATCAACTGAGGCGATATATGAAAAAGTTATTGATAAATGGAGCTGGGAAACACATATTGATAGTCTCTGTGCGAATCTACGTAAGAACTGTTATGCATTGAGATTTATGTCCAATCACTGTAGCAAATCTATATTGTTAAGTCTATATTATGCCAATATCAATAGCCATTTGTGGTATGGGATACTTAAGTGGGGTTCATCTGCATCATGGAAGAGAGTTTTTGTTTCAAAGAATATGACAATTAGGATAGTGGTCTAGGAAAGGAAAGGTCCCATGTGGAGACACTTCCAAATGCTTAAACATTTTCACTGTAGCAGGCCTGTATTTATATAAGCAGTGTATTTTTGTCTATCATAACAGGGTTAAGTTCACTCGTGATAGAGAAAATTATCTGCACGAAACAACAACTAGAAATATGCTCATTTCAGGCAAACACCAGACAAAAAAGTATCAGAGACGCCACTTCTTTCTTGGCTACAAAGTGTACAATGGTGGATCAGAATAATAAAAGTACCTCTGATATAAGTATGTTCAAGAAATCATCAAAAGTCTATTTTATAAATAATAACAATGCATACTCTATGGACAAATTTCATTCATAATTTGTGAGTGAAATCTGGATTATTTCTATTCACTTGACCAATGCCTCTGCTAGTATTTTTTGTTTGTAATTTATTTCACATTCATTTTATATGTTGGACGTTTTTTTTTTGTTATTGGACAACTGTACCTTTCAACAAACGAAATAAATAACACTATTATTATCTTTACTTATACGAAAACATTACTCAAAACATAGCCTTTCGAAAAGAGCTCACGCCATCTCCACCTGGCAACCAATTCGAAAGTAGGTAACAACAACCTGAAGACACATGTTTCTTAGTTGGTCATAAAAGGAACTTGATTCCAAACAGATGAACGTCGTACGTGACGTGACCCTAAATAAGGGAATTTTTCCCAACTGAGACACGAAACAATAAGGAATCCTAACAGTTATCTGTCGAACACGTTCCACTGCTCCTGTGGCAAATTGAAAAATGACTTTAAGTCAGATATTTCCATCACGTGTACGTAATGGAATGCCGATATCTGTTATTTGCTTTTCACTGATTGATTCTTCCATTTGAGCTGAGAATGCTTGATACAAATGCATGAAGAAGAAACATGATAACGGTACGATATTTGCAGATGAGTTTCAGCAGTTGCTTATAGGCTTAAGTATCAATAGGCCATATTTATAAAAAGAAAGCATGCACTTTCAAGTAAGATATTGGTAACTACGCTCTAACATTTCCATCCTTAACTATATACATATTTTATTCATTCTCCTTCTGGAAAGGGGAAGGAATAAGGACAGCCAGTTGTATACCGGGTGATGACCGTCGCCAGTCAACACTTGGTTTCATCGCTTGGTCGAATCCTGCCCTCCCTTGCAAGAGACTCTTGATACGGCCCCCACTGTCTTAGTGGGCAGGTCCGTAAATACTCTAGGAATGGGTAGATAATGTGCAGAATTCACGCCTCCTACAGAGCTCATGCGTGACTTTTGTTTGTGTTTTAAACAGAGTCTTGTTCATTGCAGAGGTTAGTAGGTATAGAGCATCCCGGAAAAGGCTCACTGCAAAAAACCAGGGATTGATATTGGTCTTACTTATCGTTTTGGCTGCCTTTTACGGGCCCGGTTCTCCATAGCGCTCCTGGAAAATGTTCGGAGCTTGAAAGATAAGACCCTCGTGTTTGCGGGGGGCGTTATCATACTCCCTAATGCGAGTGAGATTGCTCGTCAAAGGGCTTTTGGTAAGTAATATTTATAAAAGATATATGATAACTTTCTAATATAATAATATGTCGGGACAGAGTCGATGCCGCTCATCTCCCGGAAGGTAACCAGGCGAATGTATCTGTCACTGTTTATGATTATACGCAGTACTTTGTTCTGAATTCTGTCCAATCTCGCGAGAGGGGATGGTTTCAGGCTGCAGAACACCGGGCAAGCGTATAACATTGCGGGCCTTATTATTTGCGTGTATATCAGAGTTTGCTCTCAAGGCTTAGCTTAGAGTTTCTGGCTATCAGAGGGTAGGTTTGCACAAGTAAAAAGTAAAAGAAAAAGGTAAGAGTAAACGGTTTTGCTTCAATTCGTATTTATAATCTCTACCTTTATCATGCAAGTAAAAGAAACAGTGATTTCGACAGATCGAGACTTGCAAGTGTATGTGTTCTGCGGCATCCGTTTATTTCATTTGTTTCATACTTAAAAACTATTTGCAAGTTAATTGAGGTGAGGTTGGCCTTTCTGATGTATTTGTGCAGGGTTGAAAGTGAACAAATTTGAAATTTCTAACACAGCGATTGAGAGTGAACAGATAGGTAGCGAAGATGTGCCTTCTGATAAAGATCATTATCGCTGAAAGAGTCCAAGCATTTCCGGCAATTCTCGAGAACTCCCAAGTTCCAGTGATGAAAAACAAGAAAACTGCGGCATTAATGAACCTGTTAAGGAATATGTGACTCTGTTTGGTAAGGAGATCAAATTGAAGCTTTCATGAAAAAAGTCAACAATACGAAAACACGACTGAAAAAGAATGAGATAAAAACATAACAAGGAACAAGCCCATTTGCCTTCTGTATTGGAAGAAAGTGATGATGAAGGCCATGGATAATAAGATAGTATTTTTTGCCCTTTCCATGATTTCACGGAATGCGGAATACTTTCATATACGAGTATCATGAACCGATCTAGGCCAACTTGCATCTCAAATCTAAGAAACGTTTCCAAATCTCATTCACATGGCATATGACTTGGTTTGTAGTATTTTCTTGTACATAAGTGAATCATATCTGCCCTAACAAATAGAGCACTGGAACCACAAAACCAAAAATCACTTATAAAAGCTCTTCCACACGAAAACACTCCTGCGACTACACAAATTTTACGATAACGTTGTGTGATCTGGTTAACTACTGAACAAGTTGTTGTGAACATACATTACTTCTTTCAGAAGCAGATATTTTACTTTTTAAGCAAATGCTTCTTTCAATAAATACAAAAAACGTAAAACCTTTTACTTTAAAGCAAACCCCTTGAAGCAAAACCTTTTCCTTCACTTGTTTTTAGGCATATACCTTGAAGAAATTGCTTTATTATTTGAAAGTAAAATGCATGGCTTCTTTTCATAAATATGGCCTAATGCAAGTAATTACTAGCAGTAGAAGCATTTGCTGAAAAGTTAGTGGATAATACTTCAGAATTATCGCTCGCAAAATTTGTAGTAGATTGTGAATTGGTGGAAGTAAATGATTTTGATGATAAAGAAGGATATGCTTTTGATAGAGATATTTGGGCAGTTCTTAAACAAAACAAAAATTCTTCTACATGTTAAAAAATGGGTAATAGAGTATTACATCTTCATTCATTTCATGTGCATTTTTGTGACATAGCACCTTCAACAATTGAATTATTGGAAAGATCTGTTCAGATGGTCGGGTACTATGCAATATTGTAAGGTTATGTTTATAATAGTTTGTATCCAAATCAAGGATTTTTGAAGAAGCTTTTTTAAAGGTATTGTAACGAGTTGGAGCCAGACCTGTCGCCTTAATAGCATATCTCACCTTTACATCGCCAGCCGGCGTATTCCAGATCCTCACCGGTATCGAACAGCCATCGACCAATCTGGGAGCGAAGAATCGCAGATGTCAAGAACTATCTCCAAAAGCGACAATCGTGGATAAAAACCTCTTCGCGAGTGAAGAGGGCACAGTCACACAGAGTTACGATGAAGATTAGTTAGATCAATAGTAGAATTCAATAATGGACAGGCTGGTTTGAAATTGAATAATTGTGAAATGAATCAGATTTAATGAGTAAAATAAATAAGTGTAAAACCATTCAGATTATATTTTCATGGAAGTATACTGTTTCAAACTAAAAATACTATTAGTTTATCATGAAGTCCAAAGCAGAAAGAATATAAAACTATTTCAAATTTCTATTAACTGTTGGTCTCCTCATATTATGTTTCAGTTTTATCTAGTGGTGAAAAACTTTTTGCCCTTTTCAAGTACGGAAAAAATTATTGAAGATGACTATACCACGCAACAATACCACTCAACAAAATTTACAGTAAAATAAATGCTCTTGAGAAACTAAGTACCAGCAGACATCAAAAGCAGCGCAGGCCTAAGACAGGTAAGCAATTGTACATTCAGGGTTTGAAACACCCGGAAAAGTCAGGGATTTTTTTTATATAGCATCCCTGATATTGTTGTTTAGTTTAATTCTGGGTTACCCTAAAACCTGCTGACCCCTACTCATATTAAATAAATGCTTATTTTATTCAGATTCTATAAAAAAAATTGATGGAGAGAGCGTCCCATCAGGCATCGCATATATACGTTCCTGTGACGGAGAAGATTATAATGACTCCCCCAAAAATATACAAATATGAAGATGTACACAGAATTGAACGTTAAGTGTTTTCAGATTACAATGAAATTAACCCTTTCACTTACGAATTTTTGTTTTTTTTAAAATAAAAATTTTAAATTTTGCAAACATTATAAATGAATTTTTTTGAGACTATAGAAAAACTTTTGTGAAAGCCAATTTTTGTAATATGGGTTGTGCTAAATTCAGTACACCATGAGCAAACGTTTATAGGAAATAGTAATAATATGAGAACACAAATTTTGTGAATTTGACATTGTAATTCAGTAAAAATGTTTCATACAAATCAAAAAACATCCAAAAACGGAAGTAGAAATGTTACAGCCTACTATAATATTTTGAGTTTTTGTACTTTTTGTTTTCTTGTTTTTCCTCTGAACCTATATCCAAGTAAATAAACGAGCATCCTGAATCAATTTCATACTCATAAAGTTTACCCCCGGAAGCCTCCAAATTAGTGCCCTAACCCAAGTCACTTTCGTTTTCACTGACATTATATCAGATAAAATGTTTTCAATTATTGATAATAGATTCTGATTACTTAATGCCCTTCTTATAGCCATGTCAATCAATGGTACAGTGAAAGAATCAAAAAATACATTTTTAATGATATAAAGTGAGGTTATGTCGACCACAAATGCAATGCCACTAGCTCACAGTGTACTAAATTTAGCACACCGAAATTCATGTTCAAAACTACAAAATAGTGAGAAAATGTTGATACATTTTGCATCGAGTACGTAAAACACTCTAATGTGAACACACAGTATTTTTTCCATGAATAAATTCAACACTGAGAAGTTCAAAAATGTCACCCAGATGATAGGATTCGTCTATTCTCGTCAGAACTCTAATTAAACAGCTACATGTACAAAAAAAACAAGAAAGTAGTGTACTAAATTTAGGACACCATGACCGAAAGGGTTAATGAGAAGGCAGAAATACCAGACAAAAAAAACTTCAACATTTCCAAAAATGTTGATAACAAAGGAAGGCTTGCCTTGATTGACAAAGATATTCTTAAGGGGACTGAATGGGATAGAGAAACACAAAACGAAGATGTTCCTGCAGATCTCAGACATGACAGAAATGTGGGAATGCATAAAAAAGGAGAAATTACACGTAACTGCTTATGGAATGAGCAAAAGTGAGACAACTACTGATCCAAATTTTCAAAGTAGGAAAAGGTACAAAGCTGCGAAGTTAAAACAACGAGGTGGAGAATGTTTATCTCGAATAACTAATAAGACCATTGACAAAAGAGTAATAAAAACCGGAATTCTTTGTAAAACAAAATGTTGCTTGAAGTTAGTGATATATTTAGCGTTTTATGCATAGAAAATAATGTAGAAAAGATGTATAAACAAATTGATTCCAAAACTTTTATGATTTTGAAAAGTATTACATTATATAAAGTTAATTATCACTGTTCAGCGTGGTTTCAGACGGGAAAGTAGTTGTTTTCTATTAGATATTACAAAAATTAGAATAATATCATTTCAACCATCTGAATGAAAATGACTTTCGGATTTTTTCTTTCGAGTTATATAGGATCTTTACACAATATCTATCAGATGTAGTTCAATATCCAGCGTGGCTTCAGCCGGGGTAGTAGTTTTTTCTGTTAGATATTACAAAACAAAAAAGTTATTTAATTTTTATTGTAGTTTTCTTCCATTTCCAGAGTCATGTTCGGTTCAATTTTTAATTGAGAACGTTTTCCTTTACAACATAAATAAGTTCCAGTTTGTTATAATGTTTATAATACTTGTTGAATCTCCACGTAAAGTATTATAATTCGATTTATCAAACTATGGGTTTTCAAAACATACAAATCTCGTCATTTCATGAAATCCAGCTGACAGAATTGAGCTAGTGCCCACTTACTAACGAATTATTGTTCAAGATTCGTCAAAATTAGTACTTTTGAATGAGCTGCTCAACTCGAAAATAAGCTGGGAACTTGTAATCAACTCTTCAATCAAACAAAAATTCTTACAAACTTCGCCATTCTACCAAACTTTCCCGGCTATACGCTCTAACTTCTCGCGAATGAAAACCTTCAACGCGGAGTTTTGTATTCTCTTCTCTTCTGCAAATAATATTCAGATCTACTCTGCTTTCAAATTGCTCCTTTTACACGCAACAATTGCTTTGAAGTTTTCTGGTATTCATTACCTGTGTTTTACATTGCTAATATCGTTTATACGGTTTCTTGAAAAGGTAAAAGTAATAAGATGTTCTTTTTGTTAAGGCGAAAACCTTAAAACGAATAATCTCCTGCAGCTTAGAATCGTTACGTTTGATACATATTAAAGAGATGATAATCGGGGAGATTGAAATGAAATAGTTGATTAGAATGAGATACTTTCCAGGATCTGCCTCTTTAGAGGTGTAGTAAACGGTTGGAAAATGGAAGCGCCTCCTGAATTAATGAAATCTAAGTAAAATCTGCAGAAGAGATAATCCTTGTTTAGAGTACAGCATGTGAGTTGAAAAAGAATGGAAGACAGAGGATGTAGTGGTAATCTCATATTACTGGTGTGGACTGAAAACCACTACAGGTGGTTTCTTTCTTGTTACCCTTCATGATAGAAAGATATTTTTCTTGCATCCAGGTGGATGACAACTTGTTGAATCACTCTCAACAAAACTTCTTCAAACAATTAACACGATTCTCCCTATAGGATAATAACAGAGTGATCCATTCACAATTTTTATTCATCTTCTGATAGGGCACCAATGGCTCCAAAAATGTAAGACCCTCTTTGAATTTTATCACCATGAAGTTGAAAAAAGTAATTTTTTATACATTAAAATTTTGTAAATATTTGTAAATATTTTCGAAATTGTGAGAGTTATTTGGAACATTGGCTTTATCCTTATGTCTCATCGAGTAAAGCCACTATATCAAAAATACCATTTGGTCCACTTAGCTTCACAGATATAACCTTCAACAAAATGTCATTGTTGACATCATTCGTAGTTGTAGTTACCTCTGTAGGTTTGGGGTGGTTTTCAGGATATTTGTGTAAAAGTGGATTATGAAACTTTTCGCAATTACTGATACCGCATGTTTTACGTGTTTTGCATTTACCATGGTGTAGTTTCAAACAACAGAAACAAACGTTCAGTTTTTGAACCATTTTCCATCGTTATTTGACATTCGCATTTTGAAAGTGGTTACATTTTTCGACTGAATGCTCACCTTGGTTGCAAATTTTACAAATTTTTAATGTTTTTGAATCTGTATTTTTGTTTTGACGAGTATCAATATTTTTTGAGAATTGACCATTACCATCATTATTCGAATGATAATCTATATTTTTTGATATAAATGTTATTCTTGACACAACTTCTGACATTTGTTGTACCCACCTTGAAAAGTCTTTTAATGATTCCTGCTGATTTTTGATTTTATTCTCGATCAGAAAGCTTCCCCATTGAGTAAGTAAATGAGCAGGTAATTTCGTGACAAAACTAGCTAAAATTTGTCTGGAGTCCATCATGAAGGTATTGAAATTTCCTTCAAGAACAGCAGATATATTTCGAACCGATCTACTGAAGTTCATGAAAGATTCCAGACTTTCAACATTTGACAACCGAAATACCTGTGATAACAAATCATCTAATATCAGTTCTGGACGGCCGTATTTCTTTTCAAGAATATCTAAGATTTCATCGGGATTTTGTGATGTTATGAGAAGCATTTCGACTGTTTTCTTGGCATCACCAGTCAAAGTATTGTTGAGTCTCAGAACATTTTCTTGAGGGGAAAATTGACAACTCTCATTCGATAATTTGTATTGCGAATAATAAATTGGCCAAGCCAGGCAAGATGAACCATCAAAAGTCATTATATTATTTCCAATTGTTTGTCGAGCTAACATATGTTTAATAGAATTTGTCAAATTTTCTATGTTGTTTCTTGATGAATCAACATGGTTATTCAATTCAGAAAAGTGGGTATTACCTGCATTGTTGGCCCAATTCTCGACATAGGAAATATTCGATTCCTCACCCATATCGACATCCGTGATTGAAACTGATGAGCATGCTTTCTCTTCACTTGTTTCTTTGTCCTCCATTTTGAGAATCTCTTCATATTTTGAAACATTCTTCTCTTTATTCTTCAGACGAGTTTCCTGAATGGTTAGAAGCTGTTGACATCTCTTCAATTTCAGTTCTCCGTTGGCGATATCTTGGGCAGGGGTATTTCCATCAAGTTTGAGTTCATCCAGTTCACAGGCTAGGATAATCACCTCTTCTTGACGCTGGAACACATCTTTTTGAATAACTGATAGTTCGTTTTTTAAATCTAATAGTTTCGATATTAGACTACTCTGTTTGGAACCAGATATTGTAAATCTCATGCTTGCCGCTGAACTTTTAATACTTGGAGTATTGTTGAGTTCCTCCTGTATTTCTTTGTTGACTGAGGCATTTTCTCACGGTTTTCAAAAATGCTAAGTGATTTGCTAATCATTTCACAATGCTGTTTATATTCTGGGGTATTATCTTGGAAAGCAAAACCAGTAAACGAAACGATATGTCTTCTTAGTGCGTTTCCCTTGAAGTAAGTCCCATATAACGCAAAATGAATGTTTTGTAGCATATATTTATCAGGAACATTTCTCAATTTTTCTTCCATTCCAGGTACGTCTCTGAGCATCATTTTCTGTGCCATAATCTCTCCCGCTTTCAAATCTTCGATGGATATATGGAAAGGTGCTGAGTTCTTTAGCTAGAAGGACCAACTGTCGTGGAAATTGCTATTTGTTCAGTGATTATTTAGAACTTTTTAGGAGAATTGAATCTGACAGCAAGTCGAAAACTATTTATTGATATGTCATTACAAAACTTCAAAACGGAAAACATCTATTGCTTAGTTACCATAATTTTAGAATAAAAACTGCTTCTACAACAGGACTAATATACAGATCCAAACTAAAAATGAAAGATTTTAATAGCATGCAGTGAAACTTAGTGGGAAATAGATGATAATATGATATCTATTGTGTGATAGTAATAATTTTCTGTTACACCCGTCTGAAAGTATCGTAAATGGAGTGGCGTGGCCAAACACTTTTCTTTCTGCCTTTGGATCGGTAAGTGCAGTTTTTATAGATGGGATTTTAACTGCTTGGCGATCAGTAAATTACCCAAAGTCTTCTGATCGAAAAGTGACACTTTTTACCGATCGGTGATTTGTAAAGACAACCTAATATTTTTTCATTCGAAGTAGTGGTTACGTTATATTGGCGGAGCGTGCAGAAACTATGAAGAGGTAAACTATATTTGAATGCGAAACTATCGGAAACAAAAAGGGTATGGCAAGGCAGATTTTTACGATCGCTTGAAAAAAAAAAGAATTGATCATTTCGTTTCAGCTTTGAGGTTATGTCCCTGAGTTGTTTTGTCAGAACAATTTTGCCCTTATTATACCGGGTAATAGATAATACTGCGTTCTACTATGAATAGGTGGTGGAGCATACACTGATAAAAAGGATTGTTTGCATCAACGCATAATTGCGTTGATTCAAACAGATTGTTTTCTTGAATAGGTCCAACTAAATAATAGTTCGATTTTTTGACGGAATCCTCTTGGCCTCTTACAAGAAAAATATTTTGAAACGCTTCATAAGTTGGTGGAGGCAAGAATATTTTAGCTTCAATAATGGGCACTTTTTAGAAAATTGCAATTTCTTTAATGAATACTATTCAACTTGGAGGTTGAGTTCAAATCTGCACTTTGCACTTGGTTATAAAATATAGAATGGAAGCCATTTTCATTTTGGCAACATTGAATAGATTAAACAAAGCATAGATTCACAACTACGAACAATTTAGGTATAAATAATGGTTTTATATGAGAATAGTTTTAAGTTTAATAACTGTATTCTCAATAAAACCAGTTACCTAGTAGTGACGCATACTGCAGTTTGATTGAATACATAAACGACGCCACTCGCTTTTAGACCCAAAAGACCAAAATATATTTCACTCATTTTCACAACTGGCCCATAATGAGCCAAATTCAATTTTCGACATTGTGTTTTTATTTTATAGAAACAGTTTTTACTGGGCATAAAACTAACATTCATATAGGTACGCATAGCCTCATAACCTTCAACCCAAATGGTCAAACTGGATGAAATGGTCGGAATGGAAGTCGTATTTGCAGTTCGCGGTGTCGCCACCTGCTTTGATTGCTCATTGGTTGAATGTGTCACATGGCACGGGTAGTGATGTCTACCAAGGAATTATATTCATGAGTCAAGAGGATTATTGTGTCACAATGAGTTTAGGATGAAGAGTGGAATGTTTTCACTGTAAGCTAATTCATTTCAAGAGAATTTATGTAAAGAAGCAAACATCTCAATCAATTTGAAATGAGAGTATATCCATTAATTAGAAATAATTATTCTTTTCAGAAGATTATTCTATTCAAGATTATGTATATTTTTGATTTAAATCTATTTTATCTGTGTTGATTCCCTAATATCTAAAGAATGGTCATCTGGCCAAGCGAGCAGGTAGGCATGCGAACATAGTACATACTAACACTACTCAGTCATACACATTTCGTTCGTTCAAGAATAAGTAACGTCTGACGGCCCTAGAATCTTGCACGAAAAAAAATGGTCCAAGTAAAACGTTTTCCTGACTTTTTTTCGATTGTGGTAAGGAAATTATTACCTATATTAAAAAAAATAACATTTTGTCTCTAAAAAAATGAATCAAATCAAATCAAATATACTTTATTGTCTGAAGAACATAATTCTTATTGACAAAGTCACATAAAAGAAAATACCGTACAATAATTATTGTGTTTCTACATATAAATACAATATATATATATATATATATATATATATATATAAATAAGGATGGATTTAGCGAGGGGCATTATATGAGAATATAAGTAGAAAAATTATTGGGTATAACCCTCAAATTGTTCTGCAACCGTATATATACATACATACATATATACACACATACATACACATACACATACGCATACATACCATACATGCACAACAAACAGGTACAAAATAAATAATGAATTAAAAACAACATATTATGCGCAAAAGTAAATAAAATAGAATTGGTACGATATTTTCACCGTAATGGTCAACTACAAACAAGTAAAAATATAAAAATACCAGTACAAATTGAATAATAAATAAAAATACATCATAATTGGCACACAGGTAATTAGAATAAAAATTTATAGAAAATTTCCATCGTCAACAAAAAAATGTATAAATATAAGATTATGAAAAATATAAGAAAATATATACAAAAAATTAGGAAAATGTCAGTACAAAATAAACCTTAGAACAATTATCATAATATAAAATAGCTAAGAAGGGATGACGAAGTTGAATTTCACAGCACTAAAGCTTCTCACAGTAGATTTCATTTAATGAGTAGAAAGCCTTTGCCAGAAGAAGATTTTTTACGGAATTTTTAAATTTTCTTCTATTGTCTATGATTTTAATCTTGTTGGGTAGATGATTAAATAATTTTTTACCATTATAAATTATAGAATTTTTAACCTGTGTCAATGTTGGAATTGGTTATTTTATATTTAGTGGCTGTCTGGTGTTATAATGGGTAATCGTATGGATTTCGTTTTTAAAGTTACTGTGAATGAGACATACTGCTTCTAAAATAAAAATGCACGGTAGTGGTAAAATTTTATGTTTAATGAAAAGTGGCTTGCAGAATCCTGGAATTTAGCTCTGCACATATACCTAACTGCTCTTTTTTGCAAAACAAAAACCGTATTAAAAAGATATTGACTACATGATCCCCAAAAACAAATTCCATATCTTAGATGTGAGTCAACTAATGCATAATACACACTCTTTGCCATATCTTCACCAAGTTCCCATGAAGTGGTTCTTACTGCAAAACATCCTGATGATAGTTTTCGTCTGAGTCTTTCAATGTGATCTTCAAATTTCAGTTTATCATCAATATGTAAACCCAGAAATTTTGTGTCTGACCTACAACTTATCACTTGATTTCCTAAATGAATTTCTGGAAGATTACATTTAAAAGTGAGAATGTTAGTTTTGGATATGTTGAAGGAGAGCTTATTAGCATCACACCAATTTTTCACTTCACCAATATCATTCTCCACCATTTGATGAGTATTCTGAACGCATGAACTTGTAGCTATAATATTGTTTACATACAGCAAGTGTTTCGAACATTAGACTTTGTATAATGTCAGGTCAACATTTTACTAGCGCTGGAAAAGTGTATTTTCATATTTATCTACTTTGTGTTTCTGAAAAGTATATCATAACTACAGAGACTCGTGTTACAGTTTATTTGCAATAGAGCTAGGTGTTCCTACGATAATGAAACTGTTAACCTACTTGTTGTTATGCAACCAGCTCGAGATCAATCGGTAGTAACCGTTGCACTGATCATCATCGTTTTCGCAAAACTGGCCTCATTCCAATTCCAGCATTTGAGTTAGTAGTTGTATGTGGACGTGTTACATCGTGTGCCGGAATTATACTATTATAACTGTTGTGAGTTATGTGAATAGTGTTAGTTTGATTTATGTATTTCACTTGTTGGTATGTATAGAATGTGGATTTTGACCTAACATTTCTAGAGCATTGAAGTTTTATGTATAATAGAATCAGGAGAATTTTTCAAAAGACTGAACAACAGTTTAATTTCAATAAAAATATTAAAAATTTACATATTTTTATTTAATTTATACATTATCATTTATTTTCGATTTTCAGAACGTTCTAATCCTACATTATGTTATGCATAACTTGGATTTGTTATGATCATAATGAGGAAAGACATTAGCTTGCCTACTTGTTCATTCATTCATACTGATGAATACAAACAGATTCAACAAAGTTCCGAAATTTTTAATCATAAAACAGGTTGTACTTGTTTATCCAGTAAGGGTATGGCCAGAGGCGATTATTTGTTTAAAAGAACCGTCAAAATGTTTTATACTTCTATCCACATCAGCTTATAGTCCACGAGAAAATATTGTCATAAAACTGCAATATCTTTCTCTAGTTTTTCTTGAGTACCTAGTGTATTTTGCTAGCCTGTATATGCCATGCATGGCAAGTACGTTTTCTTATAGTATATACTATCATCATTGCTACCTTGGTGCAACCGAACCTTTCATACCATTTTAAATTCAAGAATGAAATGAATGTATTGAAAATAAGGCTTTATAAAAAACAAAATGATCCTTCTTTGAAGAACTAATAACTCTAAACTGAGTGCAAGTGGATATTTCAATTGAGTCCTTTGTATCCTGATACCAAAGATGGAATGAAAGCTATAAAGGTAAGACAATGATAAACTACCAAAGGTGAGTCATTTGATAAGGCCAATTAAACTAAAATTACTATAATAATCTAAAAATGTTGCTGCAGTAGAATACTGTATAGTAGCAACCAATAATTTTTTGTAGATTCAAGTATATGAGTTATTTGAAAGTAAATCATTCTTCATCATTGCCAATCGTTTGGTTACATTGCGTTATTGAAATTACATCAATAACAGCAAGTGATCAAATTCAGGAATCTTATTTTTCTTGTGGATAATAAAGCGTGTACTTGTCCCATACAGTTTGCAAATTTTCACTTGGTGGTATGCAAATTTTACTTGCTACTAATAATTTCTTTTTCTTGTTGCACTACGTTATACTTGAATTTCAGTCTGATAATGGCTAAGTAAACACTATGTGTTTTTTTTTTCGAATGGCAATTAAAGTGAGATGCAGTCGCAAATACAGGGGCTTTTTTTGATTGCCACCACTAAAGTTTTAATAATGGTTATTAAAAGTTTTTTGTCAGTGTAAGCCAACAAAATTCAAATTGACAAATCGTAATTACGTTTTTTCCTTCTTCCAAACATTATAAAATCGCATTGATGGTTCTGAATGAAACCATTATTGTACAATACAACCAACGTTTTCAAATTCTATCTTATTTCAGCATAGATATTGGACACCAGCTGCGCTATCAGGACCGAATAAAATATACCCGTGCATAGAATTCAGGCTGTTTGGAGATATTACTCCGTGATTAATGACAACAACTGTATAACAGTTAATTCGAAAACAATCATAGCAACGGAAACTTTATGAAACTAACTCACTAAACTAATATCCTGTTCCAAATGCAATCAGCTTATCGTTGATGAGAAATATTGCCGGAGGCTTCACCTTCACCCTTTTCGCGTCGGCTTCATCGAGCAGGAGCCGACAAAAGAGAAATATCACGTTGGGATTAACTGGAGGATACGTTTCGCAGGATAATATTGGAATTTTGTGTTTTGTATTCGGACTCCTCCTATTCGCACATGTTGTTTAGGATTGTTTCTATCCGTCATATCATAATATACTCCCAAGGAATACGTGATGTGTGGAAAAATACAAGGAGGTTGATTTCTTTTACAAAACGTTTAGTTTTGGGGCTTGTTAATGTGACATTTCTGTTAATTGGTGTCTGATAAAAGTGTCGAAAAAACTGATGAGGCATTTTGTGCGATTTTGTTGTGAGATGGAGTCCACTAAACTTACTTTTACCGATTTTTTCTGAAATTCCGTCAAGTCAGTGTGTTTTTTTATAACGACTGTTGTTCAATTACAAATTCTGTCCCCAGTATTGAGTTATAGCAAGAAGGCCTCTGTAATTTGCTCAGTTCATTGAAATAAAATAACGATTCCTTAGTGTTAGTCATTTCCAAAACGGATTTTTCTCTGCACTATTTTTCATACCTATCGTATACTAAACGATATTTTCCTTGGTATTTCTCTGGCACGAGATTTGGAAGTGAACATGTCCCTACATTTCCATTATCGGATGGTAGATCATCTTCACTTGAAAACATTTTATTCAAAAAACATTATGAGTTATGATTTAACATAAACATATATGAATGGCTTTGTTTACACATACCGTTGTAACAGTTACCAATATGATCACAGGCAATTCAAATTCAAATTCAGAAATGTTCATCACATCATGTTTGCATAAACATATAAAAGCGCACCTTACTACTTATAGAAATATGGAACTATGACAATACTGCAGGGTGGGTGAAGGGAGGCAGCGTAGACTGCGATTGTGAGTCTGTTCCCAACCATTTGGGAAATCCAATGGTCTGGCAGACTGTTCAATACTGCCCTAAGGCAGTCCCACGATGTTTTGAGGGTTTGTATACTAGTAGGTGGCTTGAGTTGTTAAACGGTCTCGTCTCCTTCATGTCATACTATATTTGTGCACGACATCAGAACACTAAATCTCCCTCAGCAAAATTTTAAGTTGGCTCCCGGAAAAGTAGCAAAAAACCCGGATCAGACATTACCTTCGAGTTGTTGTCCTTAGGTATGAGGAGTCATCTACTGACGTTATGAAATTCGATGGTGAAGATCCAATCAAAGCCTGGTAGATGAACCAACCGTGCTTCCATTGCACTTTATGGTTGGCTCCTACTGTTGTGATGTTATTCCTGGTCAAAAGACTTCCAAGAAGGTGTAACCTTTACTTAGGTACATATTTGGCCAGGCTAGCTTTTTTGATTTTCGGAGGCAAGGCGTAAGTCGACGTCACTCGATGATTCTCAAAAGGTCCAATTTGTGGCACAGAGAATAAGTTTCTTATTAATTATGGTGTTTATTGGACGCCATCTACAGTGATAAACGATTTCAAAAACTTATTCCCAGGCCAATCTCTGTAGAAAGACCTTAACTATGCTGAAAGAAAGATTCAACTCCAACTTCAAACAAAAGACACACTAAAATATAAATATTTAATAATTTCAATAGTTCTCTACTATATTAATAATAATAGAATCTTGAAATGTAACCAACCAAAAGAATGGGTTCTCCAAGTCGTGATTTAAGAAATTACAACAGTTTTTATCTTACCTAGTCCGAATGCATTCAAAACTTACAGAATTAGGCATAAATTAAGGAATCACGACTTTGGTTTTGTTGTTCCCTTTTGGTCTCCATAAATGATTGTTTCCACGGAAATCTCTAGCGTTGGGTCTGCTCCAACATGATCTCCGGCTTTACAACACCATGGCAGGCTTTACAATACCATTACGTGTTTTATCATACATCACAAGCTTTACAGTACCATCACAGGCTTTACAATACCATCGTAGGCTTTACAATACCATCATAGGATTTACAATACCATCATAGGCTTTACAATACCATCATAGGCTTCACAATACCATCGTAGGCTTTATAATACCATGTGGGCTTATATTCCTTTCTCGAATTGGCCTTTAAATTTTTATTGGCTAATTAGTCCTTATACTGTTTAAAGTATCTCAAAGACTTTGGTAAATTCCTGGCATAGCTATGGCAAAAAGAAAAGGAAATTTTAAGGCGTGCTTTTTACAAAAAATATTTATATATTTAAATCTCGTGAAGCGAGTAACCTTTAATAGACCTCTACATAACAAGAATATTCACCTCTCATTTGTGTGGTACAGCAATATTAGGTAGGTTGCCAAAATTGAATAAACTCAAATTCAACCTCCAGCGAGCTTCAGCGTTACCAGGTCAGAAATGGACTAATGGTGTTTCAAACACTTCCGTCCTCTCCAAAATTGATTTTAACAAAAAAACATTTCCTTTCATTGTTGCCACCACTATCAATTATTATACGCATGTCACTGAACTATATCAAAGAGACTAGCATTCCGCGATTTTCAAAACTATATAAAAACCATAACAAACATAGTTCTCTCTCTCTTTTTGCCATGAAAGTAGAAGTTTGTGTAAACAAAATCAATGTAGTGAGCGTACTCCAAGAATTCGAATCGTAAAAGGAAGAACTGTCGTCTTCTTTAACAAATCGATTCGAAATCGGAAGAAGAAGCGCTGTCACCCAAGTGACATTAACCATATTATTGTCAACATGTAAACATTCCTTCTTGATAACCACACAATTATGGATTTAATTAAATTACCAGAGATATCCGTGGGAACCAAGAGCTGTGAAATCAAAACAATTATATTTCATGTGAAATAGGATGGTATGTCTCTAGGAATCCTATTACATGTGGTGATCGAATGACAAGTGTTTGGAAATTTCACCTTGTGACCTATTTATACGAGGAAAACAACTGTATACCATTGTCAACGTTACAAAGGAAATGCCGATAGAGTTTATCGGCTAGGATTTTCATGAGATAAATATAATAAATGTATCTAACACACTGTTTGTGACGATATAGAGTGATTTATTTTGAATTCTCTTCAGTCGCAACATTTGAGCTTTGGGAAGACTGCAAAACACTGGACAGTCTCAGGTCATTTCTGGCCTGATGACCTGTTCACATGATAGAAGCTTCCTCTTCATTGCATGCTTAGAATTTCTTGTTTTCAAAGGATCGGTCCTTTCCACCTTTGCTGCAGTATGCTGAATCACCAAGCTGACATATTTTAGAGTAATCGTCCTGTCCAGCTGTACTCATAGGTATCGCACTGAGTCGGACTCATCTATCCGATTGCGCAGAGTCATATTTCGCCCAATTATCTTCACGTCAGTGCGTTTCTTTGAGAAACGTATGAGCCCTGTTCTATCTGGATTCAATATTATTCCATCATTTGCTAGGTAATGCACGACTAGCACTTGTGTGAATGTTCGAGTATGGATGAGCATGAATTGCTGTTTTATCAGCATAGACAGCCGAGTTGGTGAAGCCATAAAAAGGGACGTCATGCGTATTTAGCGAATATAAGAATGGAGACAAGCTTGACTCCTGCGGCACACCTGCTCCAACTGGCCTCATTGTGTAGCAGGTTCTATTGGCCCTGAAAATATAAAAACTAAACTTATGCCCCGTTTGCAAATGCATTCTATCAACATCAGAAATAAAAACACCATAACAATGCCCCAACACTCAACAGCTCTTTTTCAAAAAGGTTTCACATACCTCCTGACGTCATACACCTTAGCAGAAATGCGTTCAAATCATGGTTCAGACAAAAACTTTTGGGTAACCTTCAGAGTTATCCTCATTTGGTTCACAGTTCCTTCTTGTTCTTTTTTTTTTTCAACTGGCTGTAAATTTTTTTAGCGTGTTCGCACTAACACTTCGGGATAAGGATCGTTATGGGGTTGGATGGAAGAGTAGCTTAGGCTAAATCTCGCCCCACTAGCGATCAGCCACTGATTTTTTGTATTGTTTTTGTTTTAAGAAATAAAGACGATTATTATTATTATTGATTCTGACCGTAGAAAATCTGTTGACTAGGTACGAATCAAGTCATTTTACCATGCACCAATTCATTCCTGCCCTTTGCATCTTCATGACGAAGCTATCTGTCTAGACGCAACGAAATGCTTTCTGAATATTCAGCAGGATCATAACTGTGTTGTGACCTTGCTGGGAGCCCCCCCTCATCTCATGAATAATTTGGGTGTCCCGAGATGACGTGTAGAGTCCTCTCCTGAAGCAGATCTGCTCAATAGGTATAAGTTTGAGCTCCTTTACACGCCCAACAAATCTTTTCAAGATGATTCTGCCTATCATCTTGGCAACAGCAATAAGTAGCAATTCCTGGATACAATCCTTTGATGTAATATTCGAGTATAATTCCTGGATACAATCTCTGTGTACAATCCCTGTGTACAATTCCTGGATACAACTCTAGGAACAGCCCTGGTTACAATCCCTGGATAGAATCCCTGGGTACAATCCCTGGGTACAATCCCTGGGTACAATCCCTGGAATTGTGCACGAGGAGAAAAATTCACAGGACCTGTTAGAGTCTTGCATGCATATAGGGTAGCCAAAATTTTGTATGAGTACCCCTTTAGGTTATTTACTTTCATTGTGGCTATTATTGTGTCTAACTACTGATTTTTTTTAAGCAGCGTTTGATTAGCATCATCTTTTGAAACTGCTACAACCCCTGGTACGTACTGGGCTAGGAATTTCAGCCGTAAGAACTGGCTGACTTGTATATTAGACGTTTTAATCATTTTATACTCTTTTTATTCTGCCTTGAAACCGGATTTATCATTACTATAACCATCTAACAGACCTTCCATATCCAGAGTTCAACCATACTATACATGTAATAATTGGACGGGTACTATACATTTTTGGTACAAATAAATATAGATACATCGAAATAACCGTATCAAGGGATATTATACCTGTGAGTGCTACTCTTCACATTTACTTCTTATCACTGGAACGTCTAGGACTAGAGAAGTTGCTTGTAATTTTCCAATTCATATATCTGTATCAACTCAGCATTTGGAAAGAACTGTTCAAAAATTCTTCTCTGACTGAATTGAGTAAAATGAAAATTTGACATCCAGGAAGTTCACGATGGACACATAAATAACAAAACGGCAAGTGACCAAAATCCTGAAAAACTCTCGAGTGCAAACTCGTTTGCAACGCCCGAAACACCCAGAAAGTTTACGTGTTTTGGAATTTACTGAAACAGGGAATCGATGTTAAATGTTGGCGGTAGTGCAAACATTGCGGGAGACCGATACACAAGAGCATGTTTTTCACTCCGTTGATTTATGAGATCCGACCACGATATCTGGGATCAGGAGCGTCTGGTTACATTCAGAAAACTGATCCGATCTGGAGTCTTGCCCGTATCCAGCATGTGCTAGTTCACAGACCTTTATACAGTGTAATAGGGAGTATCATCTGCAATTGCATGTTACAATATATACAGTGCGTCCGAGATACAATGTCCACCATACTGTCAACTACAACGTTCGTGAAATAAGTTTCTTTCAGTAACCTTTCATTCCAGTTTCAGCAATATTGTGTTATGTCCTTCAAATAACAAACATTATATTTTCCTCAACTCAGTTAATTGACTGCGGGCTACTTTCGTAGAAGAGAAAAAGTCAGCAGTAAAGACATATCGAAACAAGGTCCAGGTGTAATAATCATAACTATTATCGCTCGGATTTCGCGACGAGAAGGGTGGTCTCGTGGGGTGCAGAGACGGTGGTCCAGTGGTTTGCCGTCGACTTATATGAATGTAAGTACACTTGTATTTATTTTTGAACGAACTTTGTTGATCTTGTATTCCAATCCACGTGTCTTCATTCAATGGCTTCATATGCTATATCGTGCAGTCGCTCCCTTCACACGATCGAGTAAAAATCTATGTTTTCCTAGCTTAAAATGTTCCCTAAGACTCAAAACGGTGTAAATATTTCGAATAATTTTTGATTTCAAAATTCTGGCAAATGTTTTCGTTAACATGATCCCAATTAACAATGAATGAAAATAATTGTAACAGGTGAGAACATTGAGTGTGTTCCGCTCACGAATAACATTTTGTTGCAACATTAAGTGAAATTGACTTTGATAAAATAGTGATGTTCTATGTTTTCCTAGGGTAACATTTTCAAAGCAAATTCTTTTTAAGAATCGACGTTGTAGACAATTAGGATTTTTTTTGTTACTTCTTGTTACTCGAGAAGCGATTTTTTCAGTTAGGTAGCTCTATGATTTGATAAGGATCAATTGAAACGACTCACCTCATTGGTAATTCCTTTAATTATTAGTTTTAAACTAAACCGTACTCAGATACAGTTTTGGTTAAATGCGAATGAAGTTACCTGACAGAAATGTCATTCAAATGAAGCACACAATTTTCAGTTTTATTTCGGATTTTCGAATTATTTCTAAAATTATGATTTTTTGATCAGGTACTTCCTTCACAGCAACTTTTTACGACCTATTCTGAATGTCCGACTTTTTGTTATAAATTAACTTTTTTTTTGATAATATGGATTTTTCAATTAAATACAAACTTCAATTTTTCATGGTGTCGTCGTAAATGAAAGAAAAAATAAAAAAAATGCAACTTTTTCGAATATACGACTCATTGAAGAAAACAGAGTTCTTTGGGAGATCGTTTACTAACGAACAGTCTTTACCGACCGATGATGAACCCTATACTCCCATATACACCTACTACGTAGGCTTATTACGGCAAGTACTTGTCAGAAAACAAGTACTCCCCTGGCTAAGACCACGACGGGTATTGAATTAAATCTAACAGATACTTGTGCAACGTTCCTCAAAATATCAGAGGACGCAATTGCAAGTGCCCTCTATGACCAACTAGCAGAATTGTTTTGATTTGGACAGGGTGACCACCTGCAGACTAGTTTCGAGGTTGTTGCCTCTCATCAGTGCACACTAGATTTCGAAATAAATTTGAACATCCCTTGTTCGACAGCATACATTACACCTATGGAAAAGAATAACATATTAAGCAACTGGGAGTAAAACCGATGACGAAAAATTGAAAATATCTCTATACTGAAGCGAGGTAGGCTGAATTTGAGGATTAGTTTCAACAGCACGTGTTCCACTTCATACACAACAGACATTATAAAGGCCACCTATACGATGACTTAAAAATGAAAATATCTTAAAACTGGAAGGAGATAGGCTAGATTTCGAAATCAATTTGAACATCCCTTGTTCGACTGCAAACATTACACCTATGGAAAAGGATAACATATTAAGCAATTGGGATTAAAACCTATGACGGAAATTGAAAATATCTCTACACTGAAGCGAGGTAGGCTGAATTTGAGGATTAGATTCAAAAGCACGTGTTCCACTTCATACACATCAGACATTCTAAAGGCCACCATATAGAACGATGACTTAAAAATGAAAATATCTTGAAACTGGAAGGAGATAGGCTAGATTTCGAAATCAATTTGAACATCCCTTGTTCGGCTGCAAACATTACACCTATTGAAAAGGACAACATATAGAACGATGGGGTGATATATCGATGACAGACACAGACACAGACAGCACTGAATCCATCTGTTCCCCGTCCAAATCATTACACACTCCGCTGGTTTGGTCAACTCTGGTTCACGCGGTGAGGCGGTTTCTAGGCCGCTCCACCTAGCGAGCAGAGGGAGAACACTCCGAATCTCCAGGTTAAGAGATTTAATCGCAGAAAACAGAGTTCTTTGGGAGATCGTTTACTAACGAATAATCGTTACCGACCGATGATGAACCGTTTACGCCCACGACGGGCATTGAATTAAAAGCTTTGAGGAACGTTGCACAAGTATCTGTTAGATTTAATTCAATACCCGTCGTGGTCTTAGCCAGGGAAGTAGTTGTTTTCTGATGGGTACTTGCGATAATAAGCCTACGTAGTAGGTGTATTTGGGAGTAAAGAGTTCATCATCGGTCAGTAACGACTGTTCGTTAGCAAACGATCTCCCAAAGAACTCTGTTTTATTCGATTGAATCTCTTAACCCGGAGATTCGGAGTTTTCTCTAGAAACCGCCTCACCGCGTGAACCAGAGTTGACCAAACCAGGGGAGTGTGTAATGATTTGGACGGGGAACAGATGGCTTCAGTGCTGTCTGTGTTGACCTACACTTGGACTGATGAGAGGCAACAACCTCGAAACTAGTCTGCAGGTGGTCACCTTGTCTAAATCAAAACATAATTCTGCTAGTTGGTCATAGAGGGCACTTGCAACTGCGTCCTCTGATACTTTGAAGAACGTTGCACGAGTATCAGTTAGATTTAATTCAATACCCGTCGTGGTCTAAGCCAGGGGAGTAGTTGTTTTCTGACAGGTACTTGCCATAATAAGCCTACGTAGTAGGTGTATATGGGAGTAAAGGGTTCATCATCGGTAGGTAACGACTGTTCGTTAGTATACGACTCTTTGTTATCAATACAGCACCGTCTGATACATACACTTTTTTATCAGGATTTTTCATTCTTCCGTCAACATGAATTATCAAAGAAAATTTCAGTAATCATTATTTAGAACATTGCAACCTAATCGCATGCATTTATTCAACTCTACGATACTCTAATCCATATTGATTTTTTCAAGTCTGAACCATTATTGAAAACCTTGAAATAACATTGTCTGAAACGTCATGCACCCGTTATATGTGAGAAATCATTGAAAGTGAAAGGAAGAATGGTTGAAAAATTATTTAAAAGAATGAAAGTGATATATCATGTTTTGAAACGGACTGTGTCGATAATACGAAGGAGTGTTGAGAGTAGGTTTTTTTTGAAAAAACAGTTCATATCATTTGCAGTGCAATAAAATTCTTAGTGGCTCAGGTAAACTATTTCAATTTCAATTCTTATCATGGAATCACACGTTGAAAGGTCAAAAAAAAGTACCGCTCACATTTCATGTGGCGTCTATTGGAATATTGGTCTGTTTTGACAATATGAGATCTTTGACTCAAGTAGTATTGAATCCAATTTAGACTCTGATCCCTGAAACCAAAAGTTTGTAGTTTGCTTAAAAGAATTCAACGGTTTACCCAGTCGAAGGCTTTCGACAAGACACAGAATACTGCAACATTCAATTTCTGCAGAAATGAAAAGATGGCACCTCCCATGCATACTCTTTTCTTGCTGTAATCCAAATTGATGTGGACTAAAAATATTGTAGATTTTCAAAAACGGCATGAATTTTCACTAGTGTCTCATTTAACTTACAATTCTTATTATTTATTCGTCGAATGGTTGTGATGAGATATTCTATATTCGTGGTGTCATATAATACAAAATTTTCTTTTTTATATCAATGTTACTCAGATAAGTAAGAGCATCAGGGGAACCTGGACTATTTTCAGATATTTTTTCTGCTACTATATTCATTTAGTAGACCTGGATGTAAATTATTTCTTTCTACATTCATGCAAAAAGCAAAACTTTATTAAACTATATTCAGTGGAAAAAAAAGTTATTTATTGCACTAGTGCAATGAAGTTTTTATTGCACTCATCTGTCATTCTACGTGCTTTCATCATGACAAACATAAACGTTTAAACCTACTACATATTTAGCAGATATTCTGTGAGATTGGCAATAGGTTTCAAACAGTTACATATTTTATATTATTTTGTATTATTGTTAGCAGCAAGAGTTAAACAAACAATGCCTTCCCAAGAATAACTCCATAATCAAATCCGATCCGCTTTGTTCCAAACCGCCTACCTGCATAGAGCACACTGTCTGTACTATGACCACACCTAGAGATAACATACGCGCTCACGGCTACTATGATTTTGATTTTTATAATGCAATTGTGGTTATAGAAACGTCAGTCAAAAAGTACTTCACTACAAAATATTCATATTGAAAATTGCACCAATTGTTCATTCACTTTCAACATTGAGGGTAAAAATAAAGTTTGAGTTAAATTGTTCGTAACGTATTAGTTCCTGTTTCAATGCAAATCGATATTAATAATAAAGTATTCAAGTTGGGCTTTTCATTTTCCTACACCTAGTGCCGCACCTCAATAAATTATTTTTTGCTTTTTGCATGAACGTAGAAAAAATGTATGCAACTCGTGCAAAAATTGTTTATATCACTCGACGTGTTGTCCAACTCGGCCTAACGGTCTCGTCGGACAATTTCACGTCGAGTGCAATAAACATTCACTTTTTGCACTTGTTGCATAAATAACTATTTGTGCGTTTTCCTCTGAATTCATTCACAACTCACCAACTTTCTTTGTTAATATTTTCACTGTTGATTATTCCGTTATTGAAATAGTAACTTTTATTAGCATTCATAGCTTTTTTATGAATGCTGGATTCATAATAGTAGAAAAGATTGCTTGTAAATTTTCTGATAAAGTTTAAACTCCTCAGGTTTTTTGCTGGTATCCGTATTGCCTTAGTCAACCATAATTTATTCTTATTATGTAATGAATTAATTATAATCAAAATTTGTGAGTTTTTTGATAAATTATTATATTTTTCTTGATATCTTAAATTTAAAACATGTATTACAATTTGCTGGATTATGATACTCAATTTCAACTTTCCCAAAACTGATGAAAATATAAGCAAAATCTTCATCAAAGCTGAATTGAATTGGATATCGAATTTATCAGTCAACAATTGAACTGAAATATAGTTATTAGAAACTGGATTCTAGAGATGGGTAGGAAAAAAAAAATTTGGCAACTCCAGGGTTAATATTTTTTTGATTCGAATGAATACCTATATCATTATTGTTCTTCAAAACTTTGAGCATTTATGAGGGTATGCATAAATTGAACCAAAATAAAATATTTTGTAATGTAGATATGTCCTGAAATTTTATTATTTTCCATTAACTTAGAAAATTGCTCAAGAAGGACGTTAGTAGGGCATTTTCCCTTAGAACTTTTTTATGGTATTTCAAAAAACAAAGCGAGCGCGATTATACTGAAAAATCTCATTGATGGACGCCAATGGAGATAGCGTGTTATCCAAACATTTCACTCGAGTGCTAAATTTTCCTTCGGGATTTCTATTGTACGGCTTATGTTGACCACAAATATGATTTAGAGCTGAGGCTATGCTCTCCCGTCTAGACGATTCCCTCTCGTAAGTGATCATCAATAATACTTTCAAGCCAATACATCTTTCACTCAATGTGTTTCACCAAATGGTAGTTTGGAGAACTTCTGAGGATGATAAAATACGATTAGATTCGAAATTTTTATTGATGTTCGAAGCACTTCAACATACACAGGGTAATAAAAAATTAGACAACCAATTACTGAAATGGAGGACCCCGTGAGTCTTTGATACTTCTAATCTATTGTGATCTTTTTGTATTTTGACTTTTGAGTAAGGTATTTTCAACATTTTGACCACAATTCATTCAGATATGAAGTATTTGGATAGCGTAGCCGGAGTTTGTAAACATTTATACCACAACTACAATTATGATGGTACACTCATAGATCTAATTATCGTTTCGAGCAAAACAAAAGTATTGGATAAAGGTGTTCTCGACTGTGATTTGTCAGATCACCAATTGACATAATATATAAACATTGAAACGATCTCTGAACGTTCGAGTTCAAGGATGTTGACGTATAGAAAGGACCACGCACACATCTTATGGGAAAAAGTCTTTCGGTGAAAATTGCTGAATTTTTTATATGTTGTTGCTGAAGCCATTCCGAGTAAAAGTATCCATTGGCCCAACTCGATCGTATGACTAGATTTGGCGCTAGAGGGCCCCAATCATGAATTTTGTGATTTTTGGAGAAATATAGCTGATTAAAAAAAATGAATATCTCATTTATTTCCAATATTGTGTGCAACTGAGCATTTCTAAAGTTTGCGAGAAATATTTTCCATAATACAGAATAAAAAAATCCACTGTTTTCATACAGGCTTGTCAACAATATACTCAATTTTTCAGCAAATGAATTCGCCTACAAGGTTATAAGTTTATTGAGTTCATCCTTGAGGATCAAACAGAATGGTTTGTTGACTGGCCTAAATATAATAAAGCTATGAATACAGAGTGTTTGGAATAATATTATATACAGGGTGTTAATTAAGTACGTTGACAAACTTCGGGAGGTGATTCTTTGAAGGTTTTCAGGACGAAATGTTCATAAACATATGTCCCAAACGGCTTGGTTTTCGAGATACAGGGTGATAAAAATACATTTTTTTCAAGATTTTTTAGAGTTAACTTCGACATTTTCTACAATAATCAGTTCAAATTAGGCAAGTACAATCCATTCAATAGTACGCACGATACAAAATAATGCATTTCTCAAATAATTCACAGGGTCCTCCTTTTTTCAGAGTCAAGCTTTGTTCAACCCTTCAGAATTTTTTTTCCGCCGCCACTGACATATTATGAGAAATGAATAATGAATGTTGTTTCATTTAACATCTTTTTGCTCTCTTGATGTTTTTCATTTACTTGTACGGTTCAGGAGTTACAATGAAAATATTAACGCAAACATTTTCCAGTAACGCATAACATAAAGAAATTTGAGAAGCAAATAGTCTAACAAACTTGAAGGGTGATTCTTTGAAAGGTTTCAAGATGAAAAGTTCATATAAACATGTCCCAGGCGTCTTGGTTTTCGAAGTACAGGGTGATCAAAATACATTTTTTAGGAGTTTTTGGAGTTTATTTCGAAATTTTCGACAATAATCGATCCAAATTAGTTCAAATTGGACAAGTACAATCCATTCAGTAGTGCGCATGATATAAAATAATTCATTTCTCGAAGTGTCATTGCCACTCTCCAAAGATTAGCGCGTGACGCAATACGTCATTTTGTTCTCATTACACAAATAGCTATTTTCTGCTCGTGTTGAGAAAATGTTATGTTATGGAGCTCCCATACATTTTTTACCATAACTCAGGTTGAATATGTATTGCACAAAGTTAATTATGGCAAAATAATTTTGGACATTTTCAATAGTGAATAACTTTATTATCAAATACTAGAGCAAAGTAACATAAATTCCCTAGGAATAAAATTAAGTTCAGAAAAGGACCATTATTGAAATTGATATGTCAGAGCAGCTGCTGGAAATGGCCACCGCCAACTTCAATGCATGCGTTTATGCGCCTAACCATAGACTGGCGGACACGCTCAAAAATACCAGGAGTGTTTCTTATAATTCCGCATGACTCCTGTATGCGATTCCTCAGGTCTTCTTCACTTTGAACTGGAGTTCGGTACACTAATGATTTAAGGTGCCCCCAGAGGAAAAAATCAAGTGGATTCATATCGGGTGACATTGGTGGCCAAAGTTGTGGCCCCACCACGCCCAATCCAGCGATCAGAATAATTCTCATCTAAATATTGGCGTGCAACCAATCTGAAGTGTACTGGAGCACCATCATGCATAAACCAAATTCCAATTCTTTCCCTCAGTGGGATCTCTTCTAGGAGTCCAGGTAAGATGAATTCAAGAAAATGTCGATAATGGTCACCATTGAGTCTATGAGGCAGAAAATGTGGCCCGATAAGGAAATTCCCTACAATTCCAACCAAAACATTCACAGAAAACGTCTCTTGAAAATGGTTTTCAATCACGGCGTGTGGGTTTTCATCAGCCCACATATGATTGTTGTGAAAATTAATAATGGCTTTACGGGAAAAGCATGCCTCATCGGTGAATAACACTTGAGATAAAAACCATGGATTTTCCAACAATTTATTTCGAATCCAAGTGCAAAAAGTTAATCCCTTTGGAAAATCCCTTGGCAGAAGAGCTTGAACACGCTGTATGTGATAGGGATAAAGTTGTTGCTCTTTTAAAATTTGCCATACCAATACATGGGTTACGTTAAACTGTGCCGCAATTTGTCTTGTACTGGTGTCTGGATGCTGCTCAATTTCGTTAAGTACAGCTTCTTCTATCTGAACTGTTCTAACTCTCCTGGGTCTTCCTATGAGAACAACAGACCTCTTGAAAGTACCCGTTTCACGAAGACGGGAGTGAATATTGATGAACATTTGTGTGCTGGGAATATGACGTTGTGGAAATCTTTCTAGATACATTCGTCTGGTGGCACGAGCGTTACCATCAGCCATTCCATACATTAAGTGCATGTCTGCCATTTCTGAATTTGTATATTCAACCATTTTATCCAAAGGAATATTGAATGAATCTGCTTTATAGCTTGCACTAATGAAGAATTAACAATGAGACAGTTTCTCAACTTTCGATAACTGTCAAGTTGTTGATATTTAAATAAATGAATTAATATCAAAGCCCACTTTGCTATTTTTATGAATTCAAATTGATTACAAAATTTCTGCGTTACTGCTAAAAAAACATAATACTCCGATTAATTTGAAATTTGGCAGGTTTCCGTAATTCCGGTGACAATGCATTGAAAAAATGTTTGTTAAAAAACAATATGGCGGCTCCAATATGGCGGATGAGTTTTGTGATTTTGATCCGATTCTGTTCAAAATTGGTATGTGATGGTTTTTGGGTTGGAGATTTTCAGTTTCACATAAAAAATAAACTAAAATGTTAAAAATGAAAATTATAAAAAGAAAACATTTTAAACTTTTTATACAATACACTGAAAAGGAAAAAATAATTCATTTCATTGTTTGATCTAGGTAATCTTGTACAGAAAGATTTTGATACTCATAGAATAACCTACAAAAAATGAAACAAATTATTTTTTCATTTTCAGTGCATTTGTATAAAAGCTCGTCTTTATATTTTTTATTGTATAATTTTTATTCATCGTAGATTTTTATAATTCTGAAAAAATATTTCCATCAATTTACTATAATTGAAAATGTTTAATTTTCAAATTTTCTAATGTTATGCCACACTGGAAAATGTTTAAATTAATATTTTCATTATAGCCCCTGAACCGTACAAGTAAATGAAAAAATGCAAGATATCAAAAAGATGTTAAATGAAACAACATTGATTATTCCTTTCTCATAATATGTCAGTGGCGGCGGAAAAAAAATTCTGAAGGGTTGAACAAAGCTTGACTCTGAAAAAAGGAGGACTCTGTGAATTATTTAAGAAATGCATTATTTTGTATCGTGCACCATATTGAATGGATTGTACTTGCCTAATTTGAACTGATTATTGTCGAAAATGTCGAAGTTAACTCTAAAAAATCTTGAAAAAAATGTATTTTTATCGTCCTGTATCTCGAAAACCAAGCCGTTTGGGACATATGTTTATATGAACTTTTCGTCCTGAAAACCTTCAAAGAATCACCTCCTGAAGTTTGTCAACGTACTTAATTAACACCCTGTATATACATATAATTACTCCATATCATGACTTTTAATATTTTTGAGTGAATTCAGATAAATTTTACATATTATTTGTAGTCTATATTCAACTGTTGTTCGACTAAGCGTTCATAAAATCGTGAATGATTCTTCTATAAAACAAAAAAAAAAGATTTTCTGCATGGTAGTTTCCAATATAATCAATTTCTAGGTGAAAGAATTTGCCTTCGAGACTATGAGTTGATTAAGTTGATTATTATTGATGGTCGATGAGAAGTGAATTTGATCTCTCAAAATAAAGTGCAAATGGAAATACATAGTCTTTCATACAAGGAACGCTCTATTCAATTTGAATAAGTAATCACTCTTCTCGAGGATTCGGCGATAGAGGGCGCCAAATAATTAATTTTGTGTTTTTGTAAGATTTAGCAAACTATAAAATATGAATATATTTTGTGAGTCACCCAAAGAAAGACATCTGCTATTCTGAGGATATTGAGTATATTTCATTCGACTATATATTTGAACTGAATGAACTGAGTTTACCCATCTGAATCCAAGGAGAATTCAATCATAAACACAAAGTTATTAAACTTAGCCCTTGATTTAGAAAACTAGAGGAACGTTCATAAGTGCATGATACAAATGCTTCTACCTAAATTCCATTCATAAACTATTTGTGATGATATTTTTGTAATGGTCCGTTTTTCCGAAGACTTTATTTCTTTCAGCAATAACTTGACAACCCCGCAATTTTTTTAAAAGAAATTTCTTCGTATGCAAAATATTTTGCTCAGTGCAATGGTGAAAAAGTTTGTGTTGCCCTGCTTAAAAAAAATATTTTTATTAAACGCAGCAAAGTGAACCATATAACTTTTACTTGAAACAACTTTCACACTTCTCATGATTGACGAAATACTGTATCTCCTCACACTAATATAATATAATATAGCACCCTTACTTATTTCAAATACTCTGTCTTCAAATCTTCATTGCATTTTGGTCGATCAACAAACCATTCTGATTGATCCTCAATGATAAACTCAATCAACTTATAACCTCGTACGCAAATTCATTCACTGAAGAAAAGAGTATATTGTTGACAACCCTGTAAAAAAACAATGGCGTTTTTTTATTCTGTATTATAAAAAAATATTTCTAGATAATTTTAGAAATGCTCTGTCGCGCACTATATTGAATATAAATTATATATTGATATTTTTTTATTCAGCTGAATTTTTCCAAAAATCACAAAATTCATGATTTGGGGCCCTCTAGCGCCGAATCTAGAGTTGAGCCAATGGAGACTTTTACTCGGAATGGCTCCAGCTACAACATATCAAAAATTCAGCCATTTTCACCGAAAGACTTTTTCCCATAAGATGTGTGCGTGGTCCATTAAAAAAAAAATTATTACGAGTTTTTCCAGAATAATCTGCTCAGAATTCCTTTTTTTCACATTTTTGATTTCAATGATGTAGATAGAAAAGTTATTTTTTTGGTTGAAAGCATCACATATTTGTTTGATAAGCATGCTCCCATCATAACAAAAAAATTACAAAGCCTCCTGCACCCTGGCTGACGAAAAATATTGAATCCATGATGACAGGTCACTCACTGAATACAAAAATACAATTACAGGACAGGGGCTATTGAAAGAGAAAAAAAATGTTTCCTTACATATAAACTAAAAAATGTGTCCAACAAAGAGTGTTGGAAAATTCTAAAAAATAACATATGAATCAATGAAAATAAAATCAGTTGCCACCGGAGCTGTGTAATGGTGACGATATCAATAATTTTCTGGTAAATTCACATGCAACATGTAACTGACTCAGTTCTGGGTCATTATAAAAATTCGCTGTTAACAGATTCTAAATTTAATTTCACACCTGTTGACGAATTAACCATTCTTCACATTATAGGACAAATCAAAACTAATTCTACTGGCTGTGACGGTATAAATTTGAAAATGATGAAATCATGTAGTCCACATATTGTTACATATTTGAGACATAATACATTTTTGTTTTGAGAAAAATTTGTTTCCGTCTGTGTGGAAGAGTGCTGTTATCACTGTGTTACCCAAAATTACTACTTCCAAAGAATTTAAAGATCTTAGAGGAATTAGTATTTCACCAATGATGTCAAAAGTAATGGAAAAGTCATGGATATTCAAATTTATAGTCACTTGTTGAAGAATTGCTTCCCACAGTACAATCAGGATTTAGAGCTGGCCACAGCTGCACAACAGCACCACTCCACGTAGTGGATGACATAATCATCGGATGAAGGCAAAATTACTATTTTGGTTCTACTTGATTTTAGTCGAGCTTTCGACACAATCAATCACAAAGTGTTACTTTCAATATTAGCTCATATTGGATTTAGTCCAAACACGGTAACTCTGTTGAATAGCTGTCTAAACAATTGGCAACAAATGGTACGCGTGGAACAGGAGAACTCTACATATTTGACTCTCACATCAGGTGTACCGCAAGGTTCCATCCTGGGACCAGTCATGTTCACTCTATACACTAGTCAGTTTATCAATTATATGCTGATGACACTCAAATTTACTATTCATTCTATACACATGATGTCGAATGATGTGCTTGAATAAATAGCGACCTGAAAAAATTCGCCGAGCTTTCTGCAGAGCATTGTCTTCTTCTGAATCCAAATGAATCTAGTGTCATGTTATTTGGTCCAAAACAAAAGAGAAATAAAATTGCAGATGAAATCAATATCGGTATTGGACAAAACAGACTAGAGGTAGTAAAACATTGTAAGAATGTAGGTGTAATCATGCGCTTCAAAAAACATGTTAATGAATTAACTCAGAGGGCATACAATTCTCTGAAAATTAAATAAGGCAGCAGATAATTTCTGCCCACAAAATCGAAGCAATGCTTTACAAAAGCATAGTTTTATCCATTTTAAATTTTGCTGATTGTATGTATTGCCCAAGTTTCGCTTCTCTCTCTCTCTCTCTTAATTTTTGTCGAGCTTCCTTTCAGCGCTATATGGACATGCCTCGCTGCGAGAAGTCCGTTCCCATCCGGCCTTTAACCGGCGTAGACAGCGACGCTGTATCGGGCAAATGAGTTTTGCTCTAGGCAATGCTGCATCCCATATTATATTTGCAGTTCTTCATATTTTTGCTGGCACGTTTTAACCACAACCTCTACGCTATGGTTTTACGGCGGACTTCACAAACACTTGAATCTTGGGTGAATGCACGTTCTTTAGACGGCGGACATTACAACACATTAACCTGACTTCCAACACGAGGCCGCCAACTGACCTCTACCGCTGCCGGAAGTCGAATGAAAGTCTCACTTTTAATTGTAATAATAAATCACAAAAAATTCAAAACTCTTGCTTGAGAATGATTTTTAGCATTCAAAGTCGAGAGAGTATCAGTCATAAGTTGAAGGATATTGGTTAGCTGAACTTGAAAAATCGTTATTATTATATTATCAATAGAAAAACGCCTATTTATCTAAACAACAAATTGAAATTTCGAACAGAGGTGCATACATTGAATCTACGATTCAAGGGTTCATTGACACCCCCTACACATCTTACCGACCAGTCCAAACGAGATCAGATCAGATCAGATAGTCAAAATCTATAATAATTCATCAAGTCATCTAAAAAATAATGAAATAAAGTTGTTTTAAAAAACGTTACAAAGAAATTTTTCTCAATACGCAGAGTGTTAGTAGGTAATACTCTGTTCTCTATAGACTGGTGTGTTTGAAGTTGAGTGGAAGAGCAGCTAATATGAACAATTTACTATAATTTAATATTATCAATATTTTTCAATTTGTAAGCTGAACTCCGCCGTTACTTTTCAAGTATGTAATATATTGTTATTTAAAAAACCTGAATGGACAATAAAGAAGCTATTATCATTATTATTATTATTATATGAGGCATAAGATGTCCGGAGGACTGCTCATTGCTAAAATCCTATACAATATACGGACATCTTATGCCTCATGTCATAAGCTCATTGTGACCTACAGATTTCTTTTTCCTATTATGATAATAACTGCCCTTATTTACCACAACACTTACACGGACTAAAAAAATTGTATTGTTTATAATGATAATGATATGGCGAAAGGGACAAGTTCGGTTGAAGCTCCCAAGAAAAGCTTCATGTGCCTCTTCCACCAAACCCTACGGAATTGTTTTCTGACATATTGCCATTAACAAAATGAATTTAATGAAGAATTTTGGTGAAGAACTGAGAATAATGTACCTACATAATTCTTATTGGGACAATAATGAAACAAGGTTGAAGGTTTAACAAAAGAAATATCGTATATATCTTAGTGATATGACCGGGAAAAAAAAAGGAAAATTGGTTCAAAGATTTTGTGTTGGTGAAAAACTAAGAAGATAATAACAAAATGAAAACTGTGATTCAGATATATATTTTTCTATTGTATGACCATGAGTTTGTATGATTCATATTTGAAGCGAATAGGTGAAATTTCAATTATACCTGAATTCGTAGATTGTCATATTTGGTCTTACTAGCTTAGTAAACGGTATCCATGATGTTGAAGTGGCATAAAACTTATGATTCACATAGGATGATTTTAGATATACGATCCAGGCGATAATTACAATCACACATTTTTCTTAGATTATAGTAGGCTTTCACTTGGTTATATAATACCCTGAAAATCAAAGAGAAGAATAGGTGATGAGACCCAAGTTTTTGCAGGGTCTAGATAGGTGATCGGTAATTTAAAATTTCTTCAAAGTTATCAGAAAAGAAATCTCTCTGTATTTGTAGCCAACAAAGTATAACAGATTATTGGATGGGTTGAAACCAAATTAATGTTGTTTTGGAGCAATATATAAAAAAAGATGATCTGCATTGAGCTTGTAGAATGCATAGTTTGCTTCATTTTGTTTTAATGGTATATAGAGCTGTCATCAGCGTGATAGTAGGATCCTCACAAAGTAGTACATGTTTCAAAGCAGGGATGGCAACTGGTATAGAGCAACGGAGTCAATATTGTGTCTTGTGGTACTCCTCTGATTACTGGAAGAGTCTCAGAGAAACTATTTTCTACCACTACTCGTTGAATACGATCTGAGATGTAATTCTGGATCTCTGAAACCAAAGTAATGCAACAAAGCAATAAGAAGCCGATGATTCGGTCTGTCGAATGTTTTAGACGATTTCTTAATTTTCTTATTTAGGCGTGATGTTCTCAATCACTTCAGCCAACATGTTACCAAAATCCTAAGATTTCGACATCGCAGTAGCTTCTGTCCCTCTACAAGTAAGGCTCATTGGATTCTATATAATATAGAAATAGTATACATAGAATATTCTATGAAATGTCATAAATCAAACTCTGGGCTATATTGAGCTATTTCTTTTTTTTTGATGAATTTTCTCGGTTGTGAGCGATGGGATATTATACGATTTTCTTAATAAAAAAAATTCTGTTTCCATTGTTTTCAGACACATACAATTTTCAATATCTCTCAAACCGAAATTGAAATTACGTACGAACTACTACTAAAACTTACATAAAAATTATCTCCAAAACAGTATTTTGATAGTCTATCAGACACAAAATCAGTTCTACGAATTTCACACTGCCAAGCTCTTCTTATTTTCGGGTTCATCAAATACATCACAACAAAACATCAGATCGATGGTCGTGTTCCAAAGCTTGTTTCGTCACACTCTATATTTTTATGTGAAAAATCTTATATTAGCAATATGCTCTTTGAACCGTGCTTTCATGGCCCTTCTAGTCTGTTCCACATATTTTTTCCCGCGGTCCGTACAGCTTATTTCATAAACGAAATTTGTCCAGCTGTGTGCACGTTCCAATGTAATTGAATGAAGAAAAGTTGTATTTCGTGCAGAAATTTATTTATAAAATCATAGCAGAGCGCTTTCGACTATAAAGTCATCATCAGTGCGTACCTGTAAGTAAGTGACATCGAATTGAATTTAAGAAATTTTGATAAAAACAATTTTGAAAATTGAAAAGTTACTTACTCGTCAGGTGTACAAGAGCCAGACCATAAAAATATCATGTGTCCAGAGGACCATGTAAAATTTAAAAACGGGACATCATATTAATAACATTTTAAAAAAGTCCTTATTCCTTGAACCTGTTTTGCAGTTTGCCTAGTTCCCTCCCTCTCGACTTTCCTTTCAATTCTCAGAACATAATCTATTGCTTTCAATTTGAAACTTATAATTTTAACTTCAGGTTCTATTTTTCTATAACTTGGGTTTTTGCATGTGCCGTGTCAAGTTCTCATTAGACTTTCTCTTGGCTCAGTAATTTCCTTGGTTTTGATTAATAGAATTACTGAATTGATTAAATATGAAATAATTTGAAAATTTCTTGAATCTTTTCTGTTTTTAGTATCTCTTGGTTTTGGGCAACCTTTTTTGGCGCCTTGGGATTGGGTAGGTTCTCATTAGACCTGTCCCATGATCTTGAGCATAGAATTTGGTTTCCCAAATTCCCAAGAGACTGTGTCTTAAGCCTGGTTTTGTGCACATCGGGTCGTAGTTCTCATTAGACTTTTCTCCCGGTTTGTCATATTTCCTTGGTTTGGAACAACAGAACTATAAATAGATTCACAGATCAATTTTTGGAAAATTTCTTAAAAATTTTCTGGTATGGTCATCCTCTTTGTTACTATTGAGATTGGGAAAGTTCTCATTAGACTTATCTCATGATCTTATGTTCCAATCTGGTTGCCCAGGATGTTGAACTAATAATAATAATTTATCAATTTCAAAACACAAATCAATGTTTTTATTATAGTTCATTTTTTACACATTTTTTATACCATAACTTCATTGTCATTGTCAACTTTCGACACAATGTCATTTCTCATTTAGTTAGACAGTAGACTAAGCTTCAGCAGACATGTGTTACTCTGCCTGTTGAAACTTTCTTAAATCTTTTATGATTATGTTAATGGTGCCTCTTGTTTTTGGGCTACCTTTTTGACGCTTTGGGAAGTGTGAAGGTTCTCATTAGACCTGTCCCATGATCCTGAGCTAAGAATTGGTTTCACAAATTCCCGAGGGACTGTTTCTTGAATCTGGTTCTGTGCACATCGGGTTGAGGTTCTCATTAGACTTTTCTTCCGGTTTGTCACAATTCCTTAGGTTTAGATTAACATAACTATAAATAGATTTACAGATCAATTTGGTCATTATTCAATTTTCAAAACACAGATCAGGGTTTCTAGAAGTTAATGTTCTAAGCCAAACGTCATTGTCATTGTCAACTTTTGACACAATGTAAATTTCACTCATTCAGTTTAACAGTAGACTAAGCTCCAACAGACATGTGTTACTCTGCCTGTTGAAACTTTTATCCAGGTGAATCCTGGAATAAGGACTTTTTTAAAATGTTATTAATATGATGTCCCGTTTTTAAATTTTACATGGTCCTCTGGACACATGATATTTTTATGGTCTGGCTCTTGTACACCTGACGAGTAAGTAACTTTTCAATTTTCAAAATTCTTTTTATCAAAATTTCTTAAATTCAATTCGATGTCACTTACTTACAGGTACGCACTGATGATGACTTTATAGTCGAAAGCGCTCTGCTACGATTTTATAAATAAATTTCTGCACGAAATACAACTTTTCTTCATTCAATTATTTCATAAACCCCTGGCGATTATTTTTTTTTCTTTTACCTTGGGATGTACCCAATATTTGTTGTAGTTTAAACAAAATTACTTATACCACCCTGATGTTAAGGGTTTCGAAAAGCCTTCACCAAGAATAACTATGTGCTCCTATGTGCTCTCGATATATTTAGGATGCTTTTTCTATTTTTGTTGGAGTGGATTTTCATACAACTCAGATCATCCACTCAATCCGCAAAATACCCGTTAACCTCTTCAGCTACTTCCCAAATGACCCATCTTCTCAGATTCCAATCTTTCCTGTCTGAGTCCATTTGTCACCAAAGGTTCAGAATATTTATTTGATGATCTGTACGTACCTACTTATGGATTCTTCTCAGTTCGAAAAATTCCTTGTTGTCAATGATTTTTATCTATGCTTTGATGAATATTTTTTACAGTAAAGAGAAAAAGATAACCATTTCAATCATTATTCGGTATGTCAATGCTTCCATTGTGTCTGTTATAGATAAATTGCAGATCGGAAATTTCAGAAATTGAATATTTCAGTCCTGGTTGATGTTCATGAGAGATTCAAAATATGCACATGTCAAAAACATTACTGTTCACACGAAATTTCAATCTACTGCACGAAGCAATTCATGCTAATGGTTGGACAATGGAACAGGAGTTGTAATATAATTACAAAACTCCATTTTATTTCACAGTTTCAGAACTACCAGCATGAATTGAAACAAATACGAACAATTCGTAGAGTAGCTGACAATTTGTGAAGTTTAATTTGTAGTATGGAATCGACGTCTTGTTTCGATGTGTACAATTTTTTTAATTTATTTACCGAAATATCGTGATTCCCCAAATAAAAACATATTTATATTATTTTAAATCGATGATAAAAACGTATGAATGACGTGAATCCTTGATAGTCCTTCAACAGATTCATCGAAATAGTTTGAAAATAAACTGTTTTCCGTAAACCGGCAATATACAGTGTCAAATCTGAAAGATGCTGGTTGAAATCCACCATGTACCCCCTGAGGTTGAGGCCCGGAAGGATGAACGCCCCAGCACTCGTACATACTCGAAAGCTCACCCCACCTATCCACCACCCCTGCTCGTTCCTCATCCTGATGATTGGCGATCAGCAGAATGAAATCTGACCGTTTGATTTGGAGTGCCCAGCCCATTCTCGGCTTGAAGCTCCCTTATATCTGACATGAGTTGTCTTTTGAAACAATGATTTTACTTTATGTGCATGGTGCCCCCCTGAAACTGGCTGAAGGCCTGAAAAACTCTCGGCTGAGGGCCGAGTGCTGTGTATTGATTTAACTGAAATTGAATTAACTACTTGGTCGGTTCTTCTTGGTATCTGAAACATAAAAGCATGATTAATCGAGATTTGGTGCCTGTTGAAGTAGACGTTGGCGTCGCCGAAGGTCTCGCTTTCGCCGTACTTCTTCAGGAGTGTCGTTGTGAGTTGAACCACCATGCACCCCCTAAGGTTGAGGCCCGGAAGGATGAAGGCCCCCTATCCGTTAAAGCGGTTCCTCATCCTGATGATTGGCGATCAGCAGAATAAAATATGACCGTTTGATATGGAGTGCCCAGCCCATTCTCGGCTTGAAGCTCCCTTATATCTGAAGGTTGAAATGTCTAGTCATACCTATATCCAAAATCCAAAAATATTTATTCATCAGCCGTTATAAAAAAGGTACAGCAACACACAACATCAAACAATTAAATGTAAAAACAAATAAATGTAAAAAGACACACTCTTTAAAACTATCACGAGCCACAGGGTAGTGGTTAGGGTGGGAGTTTAGACTGCGCTTTTTAAGGTGAGGATTCAATACCGCCCTTCTGAAGGCATCAGCGGGCGGGTCGAGCCAGTTCACACCTGCCAGACGGCAGGTTCTACGCTGCAGAACACTGGACATGTGTATATCATAGATGGTCTTATAACATGTTTGTATATTAACACCTTGTTGGCCATTGACAACTTGGAATCCCTGGCTATCAACGGGTATGTCCGTCTGACCGCTCCCGCAGCTCGTTGAATTGCCAAGCTGACATGTCTCAGGTACCGTGCGGACTTGGTCTCGTCTATCTGATTTCCGAGAGCTCTGAATCCCCCTGGAATGTGCACGAGAGAACGCGCTCTCTTCCAGGTGAAATTCATAAGCTGAGTTCACCACTATTTTGTTCTTCGCTAGATACGGTATGACTAGCCCTCGCAGGTGCGTTGTTAACTTTGCTGCTGCTATATTACTGAATTTCGACTGCGCATAAATTGCCGTGTCGTCAGCATATATAGCCGTGTTCGTTGTTGGGAACATTGGGAAGTCATATGTATACAGCGAATACAAAAGTGGGGACAAGCTCGAGTCCTGCGGCACTCCTGCTTCGGCTCTCCACACTACGGAACTTGTTTCATTTACTCTAACCTTGAAAGTCCTGTCGACTAGGTACGAGTCCATGATTCTTACCATATATTTAGGCATACCTGCCCTTAACATCTTCATGAGTAGTCCCTCTATGCAGACGGTATCAAACGCCTTTTGGATATCTAACAGGACCATAACTGTGTTGCGATCATGATTGAAGCCCTCCCTCACCTCGTGGGCAATTCTGGCCACCTGGAAGGTTGTTGAATGGCCTTTTCGGAAGCCGAATTGCTCCGACGGGATGAGTTTGAGCTCTTCCTCATGATCGTTAAATCTCTTGAGGAGGATTCTGTCCACCACCTTGGCGATCATACCTATATATACCTTGCTTCCATGTGCAATTCTGAAGACGTCCAGGCTTTGGTCCTCGAAAACGCACTGACCAGATACTCTCTAATCGAGAGTGCATCCAGCTAAGTTCTGAAACCTCATTGATATTACAGTAGATGAGATTTTTCCTGTCTTCAGTGTAGGGTCACTGAATCCTAGGAGGCTTTGGACTTCTTACGGGTACGGCCAATGGGTGGAGTCTAATAGTTACAATCTCTTCAAATAGTTTCAATGTTCCAAATAACCCACAAAAGCGCCAATTAGGAAGTAAGTGTCATGCGAGAGAGATAGCTGATAATTTTGGAAGATAAAGTTGGGTTATGTTTCTTTTGAAAGTCAGAATGTCAAATAAGTGAATTATGTATATCATGTTCAATTTCTATGGATACATATCAATTCTCTTATGGATTGAAATTGTCAGGTGTACATAATTGACTCGAATTACAAAAAAGCGTCGACTTCCAGGCAAGCCCCGATATTCTGTGGCCCTGCCACCAGCCATTGTGGAACATGGAGATACACCAGTCGACCATCTCTGCTGCACGCACAAGTTTCTTTCAGAATGGCAGAAGGCAGAACCTTGTGTTGTTTTCAGAATGATGTGTAAAAGTTGCCACTGATTGATTAAAGATATCCACAGAGGTACAAACTCTTTATAAAAACACTGAAACACTGAAACTTCTCCATTAATTGGGTTCATTATTCAAAATTTGAAATTATTGTTCTCCCAAATACTTCTTAGTCAATATATACCATTGTTTGATCAACACAAATTTTCAAAATTGGGTATCCATTTGAGGTACTGCAGATAACTAAATACCAAATTAAATCGATTATTGAATTTGAATCTTACAGAAGTGTCTAGAATTCATGAACATAACCATGTCAAGTATATTTGCTGAAAGCCTCTTGATGAAATCAAGCTCTGGCAAAAACACTTTAGGCATAAATTAATATCAGAAATATTACAAAACATCCAAAAATTATTGACATGATTGAAATACCGCATTTCCTACATTTTTGTTCATTCTTATTTGTATGATTATGAAAGTTCCTTTATATATCTAATGAATTGTTTTTTTTTTGTATTCCTATTAAAAATTACGAAGTTTCTTGAGATTGTGAATTATGCCACATGGCATGGTTGAAACAAGAAAATATACCCATTCACTTTAATGAAACAGCTGTTCTAAAGAAATTACCAATATACTAATATCTTTCATATTATGGTCCAACAAATTTTCTCAAGGTAAACGTCTTGTTTGAAAGAAAAGGTTCCATTTTTGCAATTTACAACTTGTCCATTCTAGGTGCTTATTAGAATTTGCCACTGTTTTCAAAGACCAGTTTTGGGTCTTTGGTTCAAAAATGAATCTGAAAATTGATAAAATGGGTTGATAATTTGAACAACTCAGAAAAAATTTGTCAGTCCTAGTGAACACCACAATATCATTACTTACACTGCACACACTTTACTTCAATTACTGATTCCAGGAAACATTTCTGATTTTAGAGGGATTACATTTTTACATATTACGGCAATACATATGAAATACAAAATTTATGAAGGAATCAAACAAATATTAGAAATAGGAATGAAGAATAATCTATGAAATTAGTGAATAAGTGCAAAAGGAAACCAAAGCAGAAGTAGTCGAAGTGAAACATTGTTTTATATAGGAATTGAAGTAATTCAGTTAAGTATACATTTCTTAAGTTCATTTTTGAATTTAGTTTTAGTCCTAATTTCTGTCACAATTTTCCACAAAATTATTCAATATTGATAGCCATTTCTTTCTCAAGGTTTCCTGTTTCCATTCGGAAAAAAAAGTTTGAATGAAAATATAATCTATTATTGTCTTCAGTGAGTAAAATGGGAAAAATATATTCGGTAAAATTCCGTTAACCGGGCGCTACAAGCTATCAAAAAATTTTTTTTTGAGACTTACGTAGTTTGACCTCCTGAATAAAAATCCAGATGAAATTTTTGGCGGTCTCAAGTAATTTCGGAGATACGGGCCTTTTTTTGAATAAAAACTGGCATTTTCTAGAACACGTTTCTTCTTCGAAAAACACACTCAAATGCCTCCTGATTTTCACCAGCACAATATACACACCCTAATTCACCAGTTTTACACTTTTTTTTCATTGAAAACAGTTTTTTATCAACAAATTCTACTTTATTTTAGCAATAACAAAATCAACAAATTCATGCTGTTTTGTTTAGTTAATATCTGTCAGGTTGGTCACAATGGAATTGACGTAAGGGCGAAGCGACATTGCCAGTGTGATTCTAGAAATATTCAATTCACGTTTAAAGTCTTGTTCATACCCTCGCGAATTTCGCAGTTTTTTGCGAATAAAATGTCTGCCGACATGGTTCTGCATCGACGATTGGTCCGGCATGACTGGCAGCCATTTTATTCGCAGAAGAATTGCGAAATTCGCGAGTGTTTGAACAAGACTTAACATGGAATATTTTAGTGAATGAGTAAGAAAAATGAGTTGATAACCACAAAATTTTCCCATCAACACTTTAACTGCACCTATGAAACAATGGTACTTATACTGTTTTAAATGACTAGCAAAATTCAAAGGACGAGACAGATCACGGAAATGTGCGCAAACATAACATGAATACACATGCGCACAAAAAATAATGAGCACTTTTCACATAAAATGAAACTACTTCAATGACTATAACTTATCCCGACAGACCCGATCTCATGCAAACCCAACCGAACTTACCCGACTATACAATACAGTTAGGTTTCGTCTTTTCTATCTGCGCACTTACCAAAAATGAATGTTTGTGATCCGACACGTTTATTCAAGTAATCATTTGTTCGCAAAAAATGCCTCCTAGCTCTGTATATTTAAAAATATCTTTTGTGCATTCAAAATATTAATACCAAGACTTTCCAAATCCTGTTCTCACAACGAAATGGCTTGTTTCATACCGAGGTAGCCAGTATCAATGTCTTTCATTGAATCAACAACAGCGAGTCTAAAAAACTTTACAATACAATGCGACGTTGTCAGATTCCCTAAAATTCCTGAATACTGAATACTCATGAATATGAAGTGTTTGTAGTGGATAGTTTTCAGAAGTATTGGCTCCCTAGAGACTGGCACTTTTTTCACAAATAATAATAATCCTCATAAACACTCGAAGAGTGAACCATTCTTAGTGAAGATATTCAGCAAGAAATACGTAAGCAAAGCGAGCACGCGCATTCCTATTACTACTTTGTAACTTATGTAACTTATTTCTTACTTCTTGGAGATTGGTGAAGATATCTGCGAGACAGACAAGAGCGCGCGCATTTCCATTACTACTTTGTCGATTTCTGTCAACTTTGAGTAGAAATTTTCATACCTTATCTGTTAGTGAACAAGACCAGAAATACGCGAGCGAAGCGAGCGCGCGCATTCCCATCACTACTTTGTCGATTTCTGTTAATGAACAAGACCAGAAAACGCGAGAGAAGCGAGCGCGCGCATTCCCATCACTCGCTTCTCTCGCGTTTTCTGGTCTTGTTCATTAACAGATAAGGTATGAAGATTTCTTCTCAAAGTTGACAGAAATCGACAAAGTAGTGATGGGAATGCGCGCGCTCGCCCGACATTTCGCTAATCCGCGCGCGCGGATTTGCGAAATGTCGGGCGAGCGCGCTCGCTTCGCTCGCGTATTTCTAGTCTTGTTCACTAACAGATAAGGTATGAAGATTTCTACTCAAAGTTGACAGAAATCGACAAAGTAGTGATGGGAATGCGCGCGCTCGCCCGACATTTCGCAAATCCGCGCGCGCGGAGTTATAGTCTGTAGGCGTTTTCCATTTAGGAGTGTGAAGCCCCAGAGCTCCAAGCCCCTGAGATCGGAAATTACTTTATCACTGACTTTTTCGCCAAAAAACTCTGTATTCGCGTTTTGACTTTTGTCTACTTGTGCTTCATGCACCAATAAAACGGGTGGTGCTCGAGGGGCAAGGGAAATATCAATCGGTGCTTGAATCTCCACTAAATGGAACGCATGGTCATACGCTCTGGGTAGCTCTGAGGAGCTCCTTACGTTAAATGGAAAGCAGCTATTGAAGAAGGTTCATTTTATGTGAAAAGTGCTCATTATTTTTTGTGCGCATGTGTATTCATGTTATGATTGCGCACATTTCCGTGATCTGTCTCGTCCTTTGAATTTTGCTAGTCATTTAGAAACAGTATAAGTACCTTTGTTTCATAGGTGCAGTTAAAGTGTTGATGGGAAAATTTTGTGGTTATCAACTTATTTTTCTTACTCATTCACTAAAATATTCCATGTTAAGTCTTGTTCAAACCCTCGCAAATTTCACAATTTTTCTGCGAATAAAATGGCTGCCAGTCATGCCGGACCAATCGTCGATGCAGAACCATGTCGGCAGACATTTTATTCGCAAAAAAACTGCGAAATTCGCGAGGGTATGAACAAGACTTTATACGTGAATTGAATATTTCTAGAATCACACTGGCAATGTCGCTTCGCCCTTACGTCAATTCCATTGTGACCAACCTGACAGATATTAACTAAACAAAACAGCATGAATTTGTTGATTTTGTTATTGCTAAAATAAAGTAGAATTTGTTGATAAAAAACTGTTTTCAATGAAAAAAAAAGTGTAAAACTGGTGAATTAGGGTGTGTATATTGTGCTGGTGAAAATCAGGAGGCATTTGAGTGTGTTTTTCGAAGAAGAAACGTGTGCTAGAAAAAGCCAGTTTTCATTCAAATAAAGGCCCGTATCTCCGAAATTACTTGAGACCGCCAAAAATTTCATTTGGATTTTTTATTCAGGAGGTCAAACTACGTAAGTCTCAAAAAAATTTTTGATAGCTTGTAGTGCCCGGTTAACGGAATTTTACCATATATTCTTCAATCTACTAAGTAACAATTTATAAACAAAATGATCTTGAACTCACCTCTGAAAATACAATATAATTAATGACTTTTGTCAGTATTCTTGCAGGCTTTCACTGCACAATAGATGAGATGAGATATTCATTCGTTCAAAATGCCAGATTCTGTGGAGAAAAACACCACTTCACTTTCAGAAGAAAGGAATATTTGTATCAGTAGTGACAGCAGGGCTCATAAGAAGATTTTGGGACTAGGGACAATCTGCTTTCTTTTTATTTGCCGTGAATCTGCTGAAACTATTTTTGAAAATTTCCAATGACATGAAAATTTACTTTTGACATGTGTCACTAGTTCAAAACATCAGACCTAATTTTCGTGGTGTTCTTTGGAACATTGAAACTATTTAGACTCCACTCATTGACCGTACCCGTAAGAAGGCCAAAGCCTTCTAGGAATCAGTGACCTTACTCCAGTGACCTGTTTATCGGATGAAGCAGCCAATCTTTCGTAATGTTGGTATTATTAGTTTTATTACCAAAGTATGACGGTTATAGAGCAGTTTCAATAATGTTATCAGTATATTGAATGTCTGAACTAGGAAGTCGAATATCAATTCCACCAAATGAGATATTCATTCACCCAAAATACCGGATTCTGTGAAGAAAAACTCCACTTCAACTATACAGCAGCAATGAGAATCCGAAGAGCGGGTTTTAAATGGGACTATAAATACGTTCCTCCAAAAGCACACGACAATTTGAACTTGATAAACTCATTCAGTTTTTACGGCCGTATTCGAGTTCGTGAATTCGCCTTCTGAAAAGTTTCCTAGTTCCATGAGACCAGGAAAAGAAACCCAGAAGAAAAAGCGGCCATTCTGCTTTGGAAATTTCTTATGTTTCTTGTTTGCGAGTTCGGGCTATGAAAGGAAGCCAGGGATTGCATACCGACTTCCCATCGATGTTGTATATAACGGAGTTTTATGAGTTTTATTGCGAATCGGAAATTTTCATTTCTGAGGAAATCGTCATTATTCAAATACCAAATGAAAAGCAGGGGTGTATTCAGATCCAAGGTAGATTATAGATAAAATATGATTTCTACGCATAAGAGCTCTGTCATAGTGACCTAATAATAAGTCAGTTGTCAAGCAGTCCATGGGGCACTGGCGTTTCTAGGGAGATTATCAGGAAGGGGGCATGAGTTAATGGAAATTTTTAACCAAAGGAATAAAATCGACAGGAAGATGAAGCAGGGTATTCTTGAATGACTGGTAGTGGGAAAATATGGATAGTCTTGAGGACATAGTCAAAATACCGGACTGTCTTAAAGAATACTCTTTGTCATTAGGTCGAGCTTTCGGAATGACTTTCTTTATTGTACGTAAATGATTCAGCAAGTGTCCGCATCCAAGGAAAATTCACAATATTCGCAGATGGCACATCTATATCTTGGCATGATAGTAGGACACTCTCGCTTAAACGTAATATAGAAAAAGTTCTGAAGGAAGTCAAAAAATGGTGCGATGCGCATCTATTATCTTTTAATATTGCGAACACTTAAACTTCTTAACTTTCAAATGTGATATAGATCAGGTTCCTCTTGATGAGAAAATCGTTGACTCAAAACAAGAGAACAAATTTTTAGGCTTATGTAAAGATAACAAACTAAAATATGAAAATCATGTCAATAAATCATGCAGAAAACTAGCCTTCAGCTGTTATGCCATAAGAGCCATTTCCAATTATCCTGACCTCGCTGCAAGAAATGCGTACTTTGCTCTTTGTGAATCTCATTTGCGTTATGGTAGTTGTTTTTGGGGTGTCGGAATAAACAAAAACAAACAGTTTTCAATCAACAAATTGTTTCAGAATTGTTTTAAATTCGATGCAATAATAAAATTCCATCCATTTGTTTATCAGTTTAATAATTCAGCAAAGCTGCCTAAAGTACAGAACAGTGAAATATCAACTCAAAACATTTCGTCACATGTCATCAATCAAATCGTGTATAGCATTGTGAATGGTTTTCTAATTGAAAAATCACCCAAGGGTTTGATTTTGAAGAAAAAAATATAATTTTCAATGTGATTCGAAAGATTTTGTAGGGGTTGGTAAGTTATTATTAGCTATGGTGGTAAAGGTTACATGTTGGCAGTGCTAGATAATCCTGATGTTGAAATAACACCTGTCAATCTCAATCGATCACCTGGCCATGGTTCCTGTTCTTCCTTGCTAATTGTCTCGCCTGTTTTTGAGAGGAAAAAATCATTGTGCACTCCCTTATTCCATAATTTATTCTCCAGGAACTTCCTTTCAGAGATTTTTTGTACCATTAATTTGAAAAGTCATATCATTTAATTGATATTCTCCGACGAAACCTTTCAAACTTTGATTGAATTCTCTCATGAATATGAAAAATTAACTGTGCAGTGAAAATTTAGAAAATTCACACGGGACTATGTTATTACACATTATTATATTCAAAAACGTTTTCTCTCTATTAAGCAATCCAATCAGTTCACTTGATGGTGCAATTTAATCTTGATGAGCTATGTGAACATTTTCGCATAAAATATTAAGATGAACTATTTCAACTATTTGATGTGAATAAACTGAATTGAGGAATATTGATAAAATAATATCGATGAAACAATATTGATCAATTTAGATAAATATGGAACTCTGCCCCTGAAACCTTCGAAATTCAATCTCTGAGATCTATGAATGACTGGCGGAGGTCGGTGTACATAGATCGTTGTTAAAATGGATTTATTTGGTCACACTTAACTGATAGAGAGATGATGGTCTCAATAACTGGATTCAATTCGCAGTCCTTCAAAGCAGTTCAAGGTGTCCCGCAGGGTAGCTATCTTGGTCCATCATTTTCCATTATTTACATAAATACCATGAAGAACTGTTTTGAACATTGTCGAATACTACTCTACACCGACGACTTGAAGATATTCTCTTTGGTGAAAGATCTTGACGACTGCTTAAAAATTCAGAGTGATCTTGATAGACTTGCCGAATACTGCGAAAGGAGTGTTTTTTTTTTTATCCCAACCAAATATTTTGCCTTAACATATTCAAGAAATGGAAATCTCATCCGGCACACTCACAAAATTGATAATTTCAATCTAACAAACATGGGTGTCACACTAGACACGAAATGAACCTTCAACAATCATATACCTTAAAAATTCCAAATCAATTATGAAATCACTCTTGCTTGATCCATACTCGGAAACTGAATTACTTAACACTTTACTCAATAAACTGAAGAATAAGACTTCATCGGGACATGACGAAATCCCTATGTTTATTTTTAAAAAGATATTGCCATTCCTCGGTTCACCTCTCACTCAAATTGTTAATTTATCTTTATCGACGGGGTCATTTCCAGATCTTTTGAAGATTAGAAAAATAGTACCAATGCATAAAAGTGGTGATCCACGGCACTTGAAAAACTATCGACCTATCAAAGTACCCTCTAGTTTTTCCAAAATATTCGAGTATGCTTTTATAACTAGACTATTACCTTTCTGTGAAAGGCATAACATTTTCTCCAAAAATCAACACGGACTTTTAGGTAACAAATCCACTACAACACTCATATTACGAAAAAATCATAAACTTGATAGATACGGGTGACTGTCCTGTTGGGATCTTCTGTGATCTCAGCAGGGCATTCGACTGTGTCGATCATGGTATTTTGTTAGAAAAAATTCAGAGGTATGGAATAAGAGGTATTCCTCACCAGTGGTTGTGTAGCTTTCTCAAATCAAGAAGTCAGTATGTTGCTATCAATGATGTTATATCTTCGAAACAACAGGTTACAATTTGAGGACCTCAGGGCTCAGTTTTGGGACCTTTTCTCTTCATACTGTTTATGAATGATTCATATAATTTAGCAGTTCAGTCTTCTTCTACCATGTATGCAGATGATACGTCGCTAATTGTATGAGATAAATCGGACGAGTTACTATTGTATGAGTGCACTGAAACTTTTTCGAGTATGCAGAATTGGTTCAGAGCAAATTTCCTGAATCTGAATATGGACAAAACCAATTCAATACGATTTCACAATCGTCAAAAAAATGTTCAAACGTGACTATATCAACCGAGAACGGTGGTGATGTAAAAATTGTTCAGCATATCAAATTCCTAGGCCTTCTTGTAGACGAATGTCTTACTTGTAGTAATCATTGTCAAATGCTAGTATCTACATTGAATTCTCATTGCTATCAGTTCAGAAATCTCAAACTTGTTCTCAATGCTGACCAACTGATGAAATTTTACTATGCCCAGATAGATTCCAGACTGAGGTATGGAGTACGATTTTGAGGTCTGTCCACCTCATCAACAAGTGTTTTTGTTGCTCAGAAGCGTATTTTACGCAGTCTGGTTGGAATAACCAAACGCTGTTCTTGTAAAGAAAATAACACTTTAAAAATCCAAATATTTTAACCTTGCCCTCAATTATAATTTTCGAGTTCTGTTTGTATGTATTCAAAAACTATACAGATTTCACAATGAACAAATCCAGACACAGATACGATACACGCCAAAAAGATGACTTATATGTTCCATTCAGTTCCACGAAAATTCATTTCAATTCCTGTGAAGCTATGGCTCCTAGACTATTTAATTTATTACCTGACAAAATAAAGCATTGCAAAACAATCTACAGTTTCAAGCGAGAGTTGAAGGACTTCTTAGTCAAAATTGCTTCTATTCAATAGAAGAATATTTTCAATGTGAAAGTGATTGAATAAACTCAAATGTTTCTGTTTAGCTGTAAGTTTTAATGTGTTATTCTAGTTGTATCTCCTATTTTCCTCCTCTACATGTATTGACGAATCCCATACAATTTGTAATTGTCCAGTGGAAAATAAAGTATTATTATTATTAAAGGTGAACTGATTGATGGGGCAAACAGGACGATTGGGTTTATAAAAGGAAAAAACTATCATAATTCTGTAACATTCATCTCTCTATATTATGCACTCGTCAACAACAAGCTTTCTAATGCGTCAGCTATTTGGAACCCTCAACATGCTGTACACTCAAAAAGAATAGAGAATGTTCAAAATAAATTATTAAGATATTTATCCTTCCAGAACAGCATTCTTGTGGACCACAATTACCAGCCGATACGAAAACATTTTAAATTTTATGCCACCTAGTAAAATACTAAAATTGTATATATCTATTCTCTTTAAAATTGTTAAATATGAAATTGACTGCCCACACTTACTCGCAAAAATCTCCATTCAATATTTTCTATTGAAGAACCAATCTGGGACAAAACTCCCCACTAGTTCGTATGCAAAAATCATTCAATACACACTGGCATGATCCCAATTAATCTCTCGACATTTTCTCGATGTGGTGGTAACGTTTCAAAATTTTGTTGAAAATATATTTCTCAACTCAGATCGATAATAATAATAATAATTGTTATTGTAATTGTTATGTCTTTTTTCTCACCCTGTACTTGCTCTATTTTTGAACTAGATTGAGAGTATGGAAACATGCCATTTCATATTATCGAGTCACAAATTTGTCTTACTGCTGGATAGTTTTTACACTGATAAGTAATATTTATTATAGTGGAAATAACTTGGAAAAATTATTTCATAGCGGTTGCTAGTTTTGGAACTATGGTCTATTAGCAACCTGCAATTGCAACTGCAAAAAATTATTAAATTAAATATATAAAAATAATAAAGTAAGTTTCAAGCATTCATTCATATCCCTGCCATCTGCTGCTGAATATGCAAACTTCTTGAGCATGGTAGCCACATAATGTTGTTATAAAGCGTTTAGTTGATATTGGATCAATATCGGTATGAGTATATTTCTTTTCCTGTTTTCATCACATTATTGGTTCAATAAATTTTTTCGCCAGTCAATATACCAATATTGGCCCGATATGAAATTGGCGTAGAGCCAATATTATGTGCTATTAACCATGAAGTATTAACTCTGAAATTATCGGCAATTTGGTTTAAGAAATGTATAGTTGTTTTCCTGTTACCAACTATTTTTTCAAAATTGAGAATTTTACTGATACATCCCTATATATTGTACAAGAAACTCATCAAGAAATAATAATTTATATCAACCGTATCAATATTGAGTTGTTTCTCAATTGAAGCAACTATATGAATGCCATGGCCAGGGAAAGTAAACTGTAAACAGCTCTGCCAACCTGAAAATTAACAGAAGTTGATTCCTAAGATTACATGTGTCAATAATACATACGAATACAATATACGGATGATCCAGATCAATCAGGCCAAAACACGTCACTCTCATTGGTTTTTCAATTTCTGGCAGGATAATCAGCAATTGTTTTTTGTTTGAAGTATTCCAGTCTGGCCAACTGCACGCGTACAGTTTTTCGTGGAGTTTGCTGGACTGAAACAAATTTAAAATGTTAAATTTGTCTTTATATAGGTCAACGAGAGTGAGTGAAAATACTAGAGGAGGACATATTATATCCATCTCGATTGGATCCTGAAAAACTTTGAATAAAAAACTCAAATTCCCAAGCAGCAAAGCCATACTGGTGAAATACCTTCACAATATTGTGAACATATTGGCAGAATTGTTGAACAGCAATATTGAAGAAAAAATTAATTTAATATTTTTCGATATTGGTTCGACATTACTTGAATAATATTGGCAAAATGATTTCGAAGCCATATTGGTCTCAAATTATACAGCGATATTGGTTATATTGCTGGTACAATATTATGGAAATAATAATAAATTATTCAAACGCTATATTGACGAAGAATGAAATATGAATATTTTATGATATTGGTCCAATATTGGAGGGAGTTATTCTTTAATTATTAATGTCATATGGTCGAATTGAATTGTCTCAATACAAGTTACTCGAGATGAATTGAAGAAAATAATAGTCTCTATTTGTCATGGTCGAGTGGTATTTATAATAATAATAATAATAATAGGTCTTTATTTCCATCTGGGTAAACATAACAATTTTGGAGTATAAAAATTATATAATGGAAAAAGGCGAGGTGTCAGCTGGTTGCGATGTGTAGGTAGGTACACACCGCTTCCTCTGTTTTTCAACCTAACCTTAAAAAAATATATATATATAAAAAACTAATACAGTAATATATAGTATATATCTAACATTCAACAAAACCATACTAATTAACCTATACATTTCTAAATAGTTCCTCCTTCAATAAAATTAATTATATAATTGTTTCGAACGAAGGAGAGGAAAAAAAAAACATTGCGTATTAATGGAGAGAAGAAAAAAAAAACAGAATATGATCACATTGTCCCAGATAGCATCATTTGACGTATTTTTCTTTTGAATGCATATAAGGACAGATGTTTTAAGGAGTCCGTCAATGAGTTATAGAGATGAGCCACTTGGTAGCTGAAAGATCGTTTGAACATTTCTTTTCTGTGTTTTGGTATATTCAGTCTGAACCGTTGTCTTGTATTGAGGTTATGAATGTTATGACGGAACAGAATTTTGTTGTATAGGTAAGATGGGTTCTGAGTAGTAATTATTTTGTGGAATAAATTGAGGGAATGCATTTTTCTACGATTGGCCATATTAATCCATGATATTTCTTTAAGTTTATGGGATATATTTTGACGCCGACGAATTCCACATATGAGCCTCAAACAAGAGTTTTGGAGCACCTGTATTCTACGCTGATCAATCGTATCAATGCAAGGTCCGTAGACAGAATCACAATAATTTAGTTTCGAAAGAACTAGTGAGTCACAGAGAATGGTCTTTATTTTTTTGTTCAGTACCTGACGATTTCCAAAAATAACTTTAAGATTAGCGTAACCTGCTCTGATACAATTAGTTATGTATTTTTTGAAGCGGAGAGAACTGTCCAAGACAATACCTAGATTATTCGCGCAATCTGTTGATTTAATTCCATAGCCATCCACAGTAACTTCAATGTCGCTTATTGTCTTGGAAATGTTCTGTCTGCTTCCAAAACACATAACTGTTGTTTTATTTCCGTTGATTGTCAATGAATGTTTTTTAGACTGCTCTACAATACGAGATATATCATAATTAATTTCATCAATTGCAGTCCCCAAATCGCTCACTTTGAAAGAGTGGTAGAGCTGAGTATCGTCAGCATAAAAGTGAATTTTGCAAATTTAGGAAGATTATTTCATAAACAGCATCAAATCATTTATTTACCCGATCATATACAATTCAACATTTGACTTTCCTTCCTTTCTTGAGAACAATAATGCAGGTTTCGTCTTATGCATTACGCGCATTCCTAGCACTTTGGAATTCGATATCTTCAAATGGATTTATCTTACGTTTATATTTATTGAAGTAAAATTCCTGGAGAGTTTTCACAGTTGAATTCCACATCACTTCAACCGTGTACTCTTTATATTCCTCGCCATTTTCCATACGCATATTCTATGTCCAATCTTTGAGGATTTCGGCGATCATGAGAGTTGGGCTAGTGGCACAAAATTCATATTTCTTCTGCTGACAAACTCCAGTCAGACTCTTTAATACTCTCCACAATATATAATGGGATGGATTCGCTTATACATGCATTAATTTCTGTCATAGAAGATAACCCAAAACGATACATTTCAATTTTGAGCGAATAAGTTATGTCAACCTATGGTCACCTACGCCTCACTGGTATGGTGGCCAAAAATTCTACAAATTTCAGCACAAGTCAAGCAGCAGAAAGTGCAGCAGCTAGTTCGTCTGGGAATAACAGGGGCAATATTTACGTGTCCCACTGCAGCCTTAGAGGTAATGCTAAACCTTCCGCTATTGCACCTATGTGTAATGAAAGAAGCAGCAAACAGTGCCTTCAGACTGAGTCAGACAAAAAACTTGAAAGCGGGATATTGGAACACGTTCCCCTAGATGCTATGTCTAAACCGACAGATTACATGCCAGTTAGGTACGACTTCGAAATGCAGTTTGATGTTTCATAACCAGCAACCAAATATGCACAGAGAACGGACCTCAACTGGGAAGGGATGCATCAGTGTGGTACACAGATGGATCTAAGATGGATGAAAGGGTTGGAGTGGCCGTTACAGGACCAAATTTTAAGCTATCAAAACCCCTTGGTAACACCCCAACCATATTCCTAACAGAAGTACATGCTATAGAATTATGTGTCCAGGAATGCCTTGAAAGAGGCACTGGAAGGGCAGAAATCTATCAGATCAGATAGCCAAGCAGCACTAAAAGCTCTGAGGTGATACACCTGTGAGTCTAAGCTGACTTGGGACAACTGGCAACAATCAGGTCACCCTGATGTGGGAGCCAGGTCACAAAGGAATTAAAGGTAACGAAGAAGCAGATTGTCTTGCCAAAGAAGGGGCAAACACACAATTTCCCGGCCCAGAACCCTTCTGCGGACTCTCCAAAGCCCACTTGAAAGAGGAGTTCCGATGCTGGGAAACCGATGAAATGAATCTCACTGGAATAAAGTGCCAGGTCAAAGACAAGCGAAAAGACTAATGTGCCTATCGCCAAAGAAAGCTAAACAGCTTCTCGAGTTAGACAAGAAAGACTTGAAGATGGTAACGGGACTCCTCACTGGACACTGCCCTCTGGGGTACCACCTCAAAAAGATGGGTAAATCAGAGAGTGATAGTTGCCGCTACTGCGAGAACTTCGCGGAAACTGCAGAACATTTGCTTTGCGAATGCCCAGCGCTTTTGTGCAAGAGGCTTAAGTTCCTGGAAGGGGCCTTTTTAACGCCCTCCGACATCAGGAACTTTGCTCCCAGGAAACTGATAAACTTCACAAGAGGTCTCGGAATCCCGGGCCTCGAATAGCCCAAGGGTCACGCACAAAAGAACTTATAGGTCGAAGTGCTTGTGAGGCTGCACAGCCTGTACGACCCCACTACAATCTACAATCTTTGTCAAGCTCTGACACTTATACAAACAAAAGAGAGCTTTGTTCACATGAATAGCAGTGTTTACCCAAATATCCGCCTGTTTACCTAAATAGCCGCTCATATCACAATTCATGTGACTTCAATCATGAAATTTCATTGGTGTAGCAATGTGTGAATGAAATAATCAGCGATATTCTTCCTTGGCAAATTATTGAATGTTGTATTACTGGGAAATTCTACAATCACATTTCTCCTTGTGACTTTGTCAAAAAGTAATTTATTGTGTTGAATAAAATTCCTAAAAAATTATTAATGTTCTTTCATCTGTATCAACCGCCTTGTAATAATCGATCCAGACCATCGAGAAGTCACACTTATACTACAAGCTTATAGTGTCATAAATTTATTTCATCAGGAAATTTTCAAACGGCAATACATCACGATTATCAATACAATCCGCACAAAAATGCACCCTCGCTGTATATAAATATGAATACAGTACCTCATCGTTCAGGAGTTGTCCTTGGATGCAGTGGAAAATGAAAGTGACGACAGCAGTTGTTAAACCAATATACATTCTGAAATTGCTTGATGGACTCAATTCCTGAAAAAAATCGAAAATTGGGTAAAATTAATTTGTTTTGTTTTGAGGCCTCAAATGAGTGATACGCTCTTCAAGCAATACCCATCATTGTGGTGGCTTCAATAATAAGAATATTCCACATCGAAAATTTTCCTAGTAGCAGTGAACCAATTCCTGTTCATACTCCACTTAGCATTACTTGATACAACAACTTATCATTTTGTTTTCTATAACCCCCTAACAAAGTAGCCAGATCTCAACGCAAAGTTTTTTCTTCTTAGGCTTCCTCTCTTTGCGTTAATTTTGTTAAAGATGATGTAACGTTGAAACAAGTATATAGTTTGTTTTCTAAGAAATAATAATCTTTTGTGTGCTCAGATGTTTGGAAGTGCGTCAACTTACCTACAACAGTTTTGGAACTCATTAATCTGGCGGAAGGATCAGCGAATTATTCTTTTTTGACATTTTATTCCTTTTTGAAATTGGACACGATGATCCTGTTTTTTTTCAATTAACAACTCAACGTTCAACTCTTTTTTTACATATCAGTCAATAAAATATATAGAGGGTGTTAGGTAAACATGCGCCAAAATTCAAGGGGTTGTTCCTTGACCTATTCTAAAAATATTTTGTCCTGTGTCCAAGTCAAATTTCAAAATAAAATAGTACCAATAATGTTTTTCTTATGATGCCAGCTTTATGAAGGATACTGTCTACGAATAAAAAATAATTTTGTACTGATCAATTCAGAATTTTTCCTCTGCTTGTCTGGTAAACTCACCAATATCTGTTGATAGATGATAAAATTTTTGATTGAATCATTTATCTAGAAACTGGGTTTCTTGAAAAATTCTGTGAATTTGATTTTAAGTTTTTCTGCAAGTGAACTCACCGTTTTGATGAAATACACGAATACGACGACAGCCAGTATCGTTGGAGGTGTGAGCATTATCATGTAAAAATCCTGCCTGCGAAGAAGTTTCCTTTGTAAACTGAAATAGAAACAGAACGTATATTTTTTGCTAGTGTACAGAATTATATTAGTATCATGGAAATTAATGAAAAAGTTTTCCTGCCACGGATAATATAAAGACTGACATACAGTTTGTCTCACTTCTCATGGAAACACCCCTGCTAATTCCCCTTATTTTTTACTTAGAATGGTTAAATTTGTATCATCGAAAAAATTACAAATCATGAGAAATTAGATACATTTGGAATTCTCAAAATGAAATTTTTTCAGGAGTAACGCGAATTAGTAGTTGGATGGTTGTCCCGATTACGAATATTTTTCGACCTCGTATAATTATTTTTTGGAAATATCTGTGGTTCCATCGCGACTAGCCTGCAGTGTATATCACTAAAAAACAACCCCTTTGGCGAGATTCAGTACGTTTTTGGTATCTATCAAGTCTGCTCATTTTACATTTTACGTATAAGAATTAGCGATGTTAGCGATGTTTCTATTACAAGTGAGACACACTCATTTTATTTTATACACTGTGTCAAATTTTGAAGCCAGTGGGAATATAACATATATAAATAAAGTTATCAAGTAAAGCCCAGACCATTGATGCTAACCAAAAAACTCCAAAGTGGATGGAAAAAGTCACAAAACTTCAAATGTTCCAACACAAAAATGATTTGACCTAATGAAAGAGAATTTTAGTACACTAAAAAAGTAATGCAATTAAAGAAAATTCAAAAAAAAGTACGAAAAGTCTTCACCGCATAAGTAGTTTCGAATCAGCAGAAAATAATTACAAAATGGCAATAAACGGTCTATGTTTGTGATAATACGAAGTTATTTCAATCATTGCTTTTACTTTTTTGTTCCTCTGCAGATTGTTGAATGTAAAAACGTTCCAGTTTTGTGGGTTTTTCCATTGATAATTGTCTATTCAGTTCATTGCTAATTGAGATATATTTATAAGCATACTAATTAAGAACACAAACATAAGTGATTACCAAAGTAACTTTCTAAAGCTGTATGGATTTAATGAAACGTTACTTACTTCTTTATTTTCAGGTGATTTTTCACAAAATCACCTAAACACTTCTGAATCTTCCTTTGGCGTTTTTCCTCATTTTCTTCGCTCACCGAATCCTCTAGCCTTTTGAAGTGTCTGTCCATAAGTTTTACTTGAAATCTCACGTGGAAAATTATGTAAGCGGTAATGAGTATAGTATTTCCTACTATCCATCCACTTACACAAAGATATGGTAGAGAAAGAATGATTGCGAAAAAATGAAGTTTTTCATTTGGAAACCACTTATCTAACAAGATACCTTGAAACATGAATTTTTCCTCATCTCCGACGAATGGCAAAAATGAAAGAGTTGTTAACGTTGAAAGTATGAGAGGAATGAAGCAGTATGCTTTCACTATCTTGATTTCATCCATTATCTCAGTTTTGATTTTCTTGCCTCCTGAATCGAATGAACAACAATTCTCGAAAATCATGTATTTGTATTCGTTGACGTCATGCCCATAGATGATGCTAGTCATGAATGCCGCATCTGACTGAAAACGAATTACATGGAAAATTATCAGAAATATGAATAAAAAGTTTTTTTCTCCATTCTTAACGCTTGAAAATCCAATACAATACAGTATATAATATTTATTTCAACCAGTGAATCATCACAATGATATGTTCACCTGAAATACGTGTCAAAATTATAACTATTATATTAATTTGCACAATTACAATCGAAATCATATGTACTGATGTAAAATTAAAAGTTGTCCGGGATATAGAACTTTATTAGTTCATGAATTTTGATTTTTTATGTTTTTATAATTTTGAAGTTGTAGAAAAAATATTGAATATGATATTTTATTATGCAACTGAACGAAATATTTTGTAGAATGAACTAAAATATTTATTTAATGAAATAGGCACTTCTGTCGAGTTATACACAATACAGCAAAGTGGTCGTGGTGTTAGAGAGTTTGCCTTCCACCCAGGCAGTATGGGTTCGATCTTCGGATCTGGAGTGGTTCGGATTCCACTATTATTTAAACTGTAGGTCTCGGATTTCCCTTGCTCGCTCAAGCTCTGCTTTGAGGGGTTTTCTCCGAAAACCTGGGAGTTCCGTAGAACAAATTTCACAAAAAAATCACAATTACCTGTACTCTCTCTCACCTTCTCATTTCTTTTTCAGCGCAGTCAGAGTAGAACATGAAACTGGTTTTCCTCAGATTCAGAAAATAAAAATACTCACTTCTCGTGTTGGTTGGAAAATTTCAATTGATTTTTAATTGCAATATGTAATTACTTAAATCTAATTATTCTGAAAATGAATCTGAAGGGTAAATCAACCAGTAGTAGTTACGCCCTTTTCATTTACGAAGCTCTATCATCTAGAAATTACAGTTTTAAATTTTAAAATGTTTATGGTTATCACCAAATTTATTGACATTTCTATTTTGTCACTGAAAAATTCTTACAGCCGTATGCATAGTCAATCGCCAGCGACTCGCCAGAGTTTCGCCGTTCGCTACAAAAGGATTATAATGCACAGTCGAGCTCCAAAAAAGTGACAACTACGCGATAAGTCACATTTTGGCGAAACGCTGGCGATGTCCCACTTTTTTGGAGCTCGACTGTGTATTATAGTTCTTGTGTAGCGAGCGGCGAAACTCTGGCTAGTCGCTGGAATTGACTATGCATACAGCTGTTATAGTAGCAAAACAAAGTCAATCACGAAGTTTTGATGAACAATCTTGATGATGTATCCGTGGAAACACCGATGAATATTGAAACTTGATCTCCAAACTCTATTTGAGTTTTCGGTTTTGAGATGAGTTGAAGTAGTGGAAGCCAATTTTCAAATGAATGATTTTACAATGAATATCTACCTTGTTCTCAGTGGTTTCGTCTTGCTCGTTGTTGGGTTTCGCCTTGATACTTCTAATAATACAGGATTCAGCAAGGTAAGTCTTGTTTCACTCATTACAACTTGATTTTCCAGCTTCGACAAATCACAAATCATGTTTCTCATTAGATGCTGTCATGTCACCAAAACTTTTATTTTCTTCATAACAATCAATCACAAAACGTTTAATGAATTCTAAGACCGATTTTATTACACAAAACTGATTGTTAACTATTTTGTTCATACCACTATATACATTCCAAACTTTTCCCATATATTACCTTCATAATTCATATTCCCTCTCATAAAATTAAAGTTGGTATCTTGTCAAACATGAATTTTCTTGTGTTACAGGGTTGTTCACAATTAATGGGTTCACTAATTGAATTTTGTATTTCTAAAGCAATTATTGTTCCTGTAATCGTTTAACTATTTTCTGGATGTTATCATCAAGAAACTTGATTTGTTCTGAGTTCCACTGAAATTTGACAGTTTTATGTTCTGGAAAGCGCTCATTGAACAAATGATTGACAGTATACAGACAAAGTTGGCAACCTTTTCAGTTTTCGAACAATATTCAAATTTCTTTCTTACATCAAAATATTCCATCAGATATAATTTCTTTGGTTGTGCCATTTCATTTTTCTTTCGTTTCTTTTCATAACAATATGTATAAAATATTCAATAGCATACGACACTTACACATATACCTAATACACAAATGAAAATATATGAGTATAAATATTAATTCAATATACTTAACAAATTCATTTCCTGACTGAAATATTTCAGAGATGATATAATAGTTTATGTTGTTATAGAAATGAGTTGTTAGATAAAATAAAAGTTTGAAGTTGAATTGTCATTATAAACTGAATAAAAGTAAAGTTGTGAGATATTTTTGAATTCCTGATAAATAAGACAATTTACGTTCGAGAAATTACATTGTTCGTTGCATAGATGAATCGGTCCCAAGATTCAAGTCTTCTCTCAGTTTTTCATTGAATGTCATCATATTCATCAACTCTTTCGAATTTGTTGTCCAATTTACTAACTAGAAGCCTGCGATGTTTTGAATTTGGCTTACTACGGATATCACACTGTATGCTTCTTCTGGAGAATCGACAAAATCCAGGTAATCATCAACATAGTGTCGCCTGGTTATTGCTTCAATTGTTCGTTGACGTGCATTTAATTTTTTGACAAACTGAGCGCAAGTTGGCGAACACGAAGCTCCAAATGTCATTACCTGCATTTGATAGACGTTACAATTTTGATTTCCGTCTCTTCAAAGGAAACGTTGGGAATCTTGATCCTCTGCTCTTATACGAATTTGAGAAACATTTCCCGTACGTCACTAGAAAATGCAATTTTTCTTTCTCTGAATCTCATTAGGACTGCCACCAAAGATTGGAGAAAGTCTGGACCAGGAAGTATATGATCATTCAAAGAACTACCATGGGACTTGGCTGCAGCATCGAATACCAAACGAAGTTTATTAGGTTTATTAAGGTTTGTGACTCCAAAATGAGGAAGATACCAAGTTCTGGGGCCTTCCGTTTCTGCTTCTCTTTTTGACGATTTGCTAGCATATCCTTTATCAACATAATTTTGGATATTTTCGCAATATTTCTGCTTGAAATCTGGGTTTTTCTGCATCTGTCTTTCGACAAATAAAAGTCTTCTCAATGCACAAGATTTACTCTCTGGTAATTTCATGTTGTTAGTTTTCCAGAGAAGCCCTATTTCATAATGGTTGTAAATTTTCTTTACTATTCGCTGCATCACGTCCATTGCTCTTTCATTATCTTTGTCTATTTTCATTCTTGAAAGTGTTGAGACTCCGAAGGCATCCAAAGTAAAGGAATGTTTAACAATTTGATGAAGTGCGTCACCAGAAATGTCTTTTTCACAAATATGGAAACTGTAGATATCATCAGTCGTCGTTTTTGTGTGTAGCGAGACGAGGCCACCCACAAACTATTTTTTCTGACAACGCAACTAATTTTCGAGGCGCTATGGAAGAGTTAAAGAAAGCTGGACATTGACTCGCATAGGCTTCAAGAAGACATGCAACTGAAAAACATCCAATGGAAAATGATTCCACCATCAACACCCCACATGGGGGGAGCTTTGGAACGTTTGGTACGTTCAGTGAAGAAATCATTTTACACTATTCTGCGGAATCAAACACTGAGAGATGAACTTTTATGCACCATCTTTGCCGAAGTGGAAAATATGGTCAATACCAGACCATTGACAAAAGTGTCCACCGATCCATGTGGTTTACCCAAGTAGCACACCTATATTGGTAAAATATTGATACAATATTGTGAACATATTGGCGAAATATTTGAAATGCAATAATGGCGAGAAAAAAAATGTGAACATTCGGCGATATTGGTCCAATATTACTTGAATAATATTGGCGAAATATTCTTGAACTAATATTGGCCTCAAAATGTTCGGCGATATTGGTACAATATAGCTGATATAATATTCTGACAATATTGGCACAATATTCAAAAGTAAAATGTGAACATTTTGCGATATTGGTCGAATATTGTTTGAATATTTTAGAAATAGTTTTGGTGGAATATTCTTGAAGCAATAATGGCCTCAAAATATTTATCGATATCGGTACAATATTTTTTATCGATATTGGTAGAATATTTATCGATATTGTTACAATATCATTTGAATATATTGGTGGATGTCAATATACCTTGGTAAATTATTAAATGTCCTTTAGTTGATGAAGGTGACACCAGAGTCTGCCTTTTGATCGCCATAACCGCTGAGTGAGCTGTCTTAAGAACTAGCTAAGGGAAGTATTTAATATACTTTCGTAGGTTTTAGAAGACGTTCTATATGTAGAGCCACCTAGCGGATTTTTATCCAAGTTTGATCATGATATAATTTTAATGAATGATAAATATTTGGCCAATCTTTAAAATTCATTTTATTCTAGACGTTAAGAACAATATGGAGACAATATTGTTCTATCGATATCGATAAATATTATTGAACCAATATTGACCCAATATTAATTAATAAGTTTTGTTGAATATTGGCGAAATGATATTCAACCAATGTGTAATCACACTTGGAGATACAATATAGTTTTTATTTCCAGAATCGATATTAGGGGAATATTGGGATTGCGATATTTATTCTAGATGTTAAAAACGATGGGAAGACAATATTGTTTTATTGATATTGTTAAATATCGTTCAACCAATATTGACTCAATATGAGTTATTACAATTTCTCAAATAAAGTGGAAATGATATTCAACCAATATTCTAACAAACTTGAAAATACAATATAGTTTTTTTCCCCTATAATCGATATGACTGGAATATTTGGATTGCAACATGTATTCTAGATGTGGAAAACAATATATAATCAATATTGTATTATCAATATTGGTAGAAATTATTCAACCAATATTGACCAAATATTTCGTGTGATAATCTACATTCAAAACTAGTTCAACCAATATTCCACCAATATTATTAATATAATATTGTTTTTTGAATATTCACCCATATTGGACCAATATTGATTTTTCATTTACAATATATCTATATTGGCCCAATATGGAACCAAGATTCAGCCGATATGATGTGCTACCTGGGTAGAGGCACTTACCCCAAATCATTTTCTCCTCGGAAGTTCGAACGGTGACAGATTCGGAGAAATGGGACAACATGATTTGAGAAAAGGATGGAGAAAGGTTCAGAGTATTACAGATGAATACTGGAAGAGATGGACTAAAGAATATCTACCTACCTTGACCCGAAGAAGTGTTTGGTGTGATGATGGAAATTCTATTAAAGAGGGCGACATTGTTGTATTACGTGAAGACAATATTTTGAAGAACTCTTGGAAACTGGGTAGAGTGGAGAAAGTTTTTCCCGGACCAGATGGCAAAATTAGAGTAGCAGATATCAGAACAAAAACTGGCACTTTCAAGAGACCTGTCGCAAAACTTGGGAAAGTTGTGATGGAATGAGAGACCTGAGAAAATATACTTCATTTGTTAGTCCTTCACTAGCAGGGGGAAGAATGTTGCTTCTCAGATCGAGTTATCCTGTATATGCAGATGATATGATAGTTTATGTTGTTATAGAAATGAGTTGTTAGATAAAAAAAAAAGTTTGAAGTCGAATTGTCATTATAAACTGAATAAAAGTAAAGTTGTGAGATATTTTTAAATTCCTGATAAATAAGACAATTTACATTCGAGAAATTACACTCAGTGAGCAGGCAACTGTAAAATTTTGATCTGTGCGACTGATCATTATTTTCAAAATACACTGAAGGAGTCGGATTGAATAGTAGGATAATAATTTTTTTCTTGTCATTTCTTGTCATTACTTGCACTCCATGAAAACATATCGAATATTAATATTGAACGGACCATTGCATAATATACCTCCAAGAGCGATTTCATCTTGAATATTTTACTTGAAGTACAGCAGAAAAACCACTAATGCACGTCTGATTCCTTGTTTGGGTCTTGAGATATTTTTGGTGACTTTTATTACTACTTTTATATTCTGATTTCAGTGAATAATTTGACAGATTTTCGAAAACTTTTGGCCGGAGCACTTGTGCTCGTCTGGCTATTGTCAAATGGCAACAAAATTGAGAAAAAATCTGTAAACTCACACCTCATCGTTTGATATGTCCACTTACGCATAAATGAAATATGGAACCCAATATGAATGGTTTGAGTTCATTTCCAAAAAGGAATCCATCCCTAATGGCGGCAACAACTAGGAATAATTCAACTGAAAAAAATGCAAGAGATACCAGTTGATGTTTCCTCTTTTCCTTCACAATGGTGTATCCACTGAAATCGAGTAGAAACTTCAGAGGATCTTCTTCAGGAGACATGAAAAAAAATTATTTGCAGGCTTTAGAATTCACCGTTGTTATTTTATACCTGTTATATTTTCCTCTGACATGTTCTGAGACTTTTCTGAAAGTAACGAATAACTACTAACTGATGGGTTTCCGGAGATAGATTAGCAGCTACTGGAATCTGGCAATTCGATTTCAGCTTCAAACCCAAAAAGCTCATCAGATTAATAACATGAATTGAGTAAACATATTATGCGCTCAGACTTGTATAATAGCTAAAGAGAATAAATATTGGATCATTTGCCCACATTTTGATGATTGAAATTGTGGCTAGAGTGTATGCAATCTGTTGAATAATGTAATAATTACATGCATTATAACAATGCAGTGACTGTGGGGAACTGAATATTGCAATATGGTCAAACAAAATGTATTGTATAAAGTGATGTTCGCAACCTTGAACTATGTGATTGATACAGAATGACAATTTGAGAATAAACTAACACAACTTTTGGATATATGGCCATGAAATAGATCCGAATTCATGGTACCGAACTAAAACTGATGCTCTATCTATTGAAAAAAAACTCCTGATTCGGTTGATAATTAACAATTTAGGAGGGGTGTCCGCATTCAACTGCAATCAATCTGTACAATCTCGAATCATGAATTGATCAAGAAATGAGTGATGAAATAGTAATACCCAATGACATAAAACAATTATTGGAATTGAAAATAAAAATAGTAAGCGTTTCAGATATTTATTGTCTTCTACAATTACTTACCATCAACTATCTTCGATGTTATTCTGTTAAATGATTTAGATTTGACATTTATCCACTACTCCAATAAATTCTGAAGATGCACTAGTATACTATTTATTTAAAAACAACTTTTCACTGATATGGACAACTGGAGCATGAAGCATGTATGTATATCTCGTACGGTTGTAAAACCTGTGAACTAAAACTAGTAGCGTCGGCTTTATGCATGTTTAAAATTGTTTTTTAAATTGTTGTTGTTGTTTGTTTTTTCCGTTAACCAGCTGTCGTCCCCTTACGAACGGCAGCCCTCAAAAGTCGAAACTTGTGCGAGCCAAGGATTAACGAGGTCTTACCTTTTAACGTGCGATTCCTAGCACGATTCGAGGAGAACATCGAAAGGAGGTCCGTTGGTCACCCATCCAAACCATGGCCATGCCTAGCGTTGCTTGGCTTCAGATATCGGTGAACCGGCGCTCTCCGTTCGAGCTATCCCGCTCTTTTATTTCAGAAAACTGACAGCAGACCACACATCTAGTTTCACAACTTTCCACAACTATCACACAATAAAAAGTCGATCTCTGACTTCTTTCAGAATTCCTGAGGATTTCTTGAAAAGCCAATATCTGCAATGTTAATCTTCATGTGTATTGGATTCTTGCTATCTTGAGAATGAATGCCTGAATCCCTCAGTCCCAAATGATGGAGGTCCATGTAAAGAAAAAGAGTTGGATTCTCGGTAACTTCCATAACCATAAAGTTCCATTCATTACCATAATGTTATATGTAATATTTTCGGAACAAAAAGTACCTGGCCTCTCTTGTAACGTCGTGGTATTAACTAGGAAAGTGGTAGTTTTCTAACAGATAAGTACCTGTCATAGTACAGTATAGAATAATGGAGGAAGAGAGGGTGATGCTTGAGCCCCATTGAAGACTGTTGGTATTTAACGAACTTCCTGAGAAATATTGAACACCGTGTTCAATACTCTACCACATTCTCTGAATGTAAGTGTTTATATTTCTTCCAGTATATTCAATCTCTTAACGAAATTGAGGAGTATATTGGGAGAACGATTTGCCAGGTTTTTTCCATACAAATTGGTAAATATGGAAAATCTGGTTATGGCTGTTGCATGGCATGTACCCACGTTGAATATGTTCAGCCGTTTCATCATCCTCCATGCATAGTTAACAGTTTGCATCATTTGCATATGGTGTTTGAGTTTGCAGTGTCCAGTGAGAAAACCTAGTAAAACCCCAAAATGTGCTCTACTAAGTTTCAGTTGTTTGTCGGTATCCTACTGTTACCTCGTGCATGTGGTGAACGCTTTGGAATGGGCTGCGCCAATAATATTTTCTTTTATTGTTTTATCCACGCTGTTGTTACATTCTAGGCTATTTGCTAGACCAATCAGCAGTTCTGTCCTTATAAGCATTGTTTCAGCCCTACCTTTTGCCAGAGTTATTTCTTTTCCAGTGTGATCTGGTTCAGACGATGGTTACGCTGTTGCGTTGCCCTTTTTACAAGGTCCGTCTGCAGTTCCATACTGCTCTTGATTCACAGCGGTTGAATTCAAGTGTCTGACTATCTTAAAATAATCTTAATGTTTTTTTTTCCGGATTTAGCGCCTTGCAGGATGTTGAAACCATATTTCCAGCCATGAGATCATGTTCTGCCACATATTCTGCGACATATTTTGAATGATAGGCTAGACTTTCGGAAACTCCTCTCCAGATGTGAGTTCAAGTTCAGTTTCTATTGAAATATAATATTTGGTTTCACTTGCAAAAGAAAATGTTACGCCATTAGTAGAAGGCAAACATTCCAGATTCCTTATTGAACAATTTGTGTGGGTTAATGGAGACATTTTCTCCACCTCACAACATTGGTATTTGGTTTATCCCGAAGAATGCAGGAAATTGTATTTCTCGATTTGTTACAGATGGTCAGTCTATGTTGCTTGCAGATTGACCTCCCAGAATGATTGGCAAGTCATCCACCAGCACTGGAAAAATAAGCTGACACTCTCTTCCTGTGAAGAGACTGTAACTGTTCTCTCTTGAAACATAGATAGTTCTCATGTAGTTCTATAGTATTGGTTCAATTCCTTTAGAGGAGTGAGGTAGTTCCCTCCATGTCCAGGAGTGCTATTTCCTGATGCTCCAGGATGTCTCTCATTCCTGAGTTTGTTGAAAGCAAGTTCTGTTGATTTGCCAGCTTGTAAGACATACTAGTGAATATAATGGGTGGTGCTTTGCTAGTGCCCATCCAGGATTTTTCTCATGCTTCTCAACAGAAATAATGAAAGGTAGGTGAGTTTGAGCGATTTTTGTATGGGTCTGTCTTGTACATCTTGAAAATATAAATCATTCCAGCCACTGTTCAGTTGGATAGTGTAGGTTCCATCTGTGAAATCTTCTTGTCAGGCTCATATTTGCGACTGGATATGGAGGCTACGGTTGAAGTGGTTTCCAACTCAAACCTTGAGACTCGTAGTGCTTCTTGCTCTGCTCGCTAGATGGAGCCGCTTAGAACCCGTTTCACCTGCAACAGACTAAAATAATCAAATAGCAAAAGTGTTAACATTATTTGAACGAGTAAAAACTTAAATCATAGCTGTAATGAACTTCTCTTGCACTATGGAGACGGAACAACCGAAAAACTACTCTACATGTTGTTTTTTTGTCTGAATGAAAATAAAATTCGGCTAGTTAGTTACAGGGAACACTTGGAACACTCTGCAATGAGGATCATTGCACATAACAATAACCGTCACACAATTAGCCCAGGAGAGTAGAATTTTCCATAACAACCTATATCGTTAACAAATGGCACTGTTTAACGATCTTTCCAAAAAACTTTTAGCTCTGTGCTCAAGTGTATAATCGTCTATGAACTGCGATAAAAAAGAAAGGGTTGTCTCAGAAATAAAAACAGAGTGTTATATTTTATATTCTTCCTTGCATCCCACTTCATTTATTTTTTGTAGGATACAAAGTGGCTGGCAGTATCGGACGAGGGGAGGCATCTGCTCCAATCCTCTAATAGTTCTAACATCATTAACCCCCGTGCATAGCCAGGGCGAGGTCAACACAATGTGGAATATTTCCGTAATGGAAGAGCAGATTATTGAATTAGGTACAACAGCTTTCAGGTAGATGGTGTATTCTCATTTGGCTCAATGTCCCAATTTCCCTAATATAACGTGTCAGGTACGTCACTCGTAGTGTTTATTGTGATAAATATTAGAATGATAATTTTGTTACTTCTCTCAGGTGTTTGGGGTGACTGTGGCAATGTTTTCGATCTCATAAACAGTGAGGTAAAGTAGGGGAATACCGGCCACCTAAGAAAAATCTATAATTTCACGGAGATTTTAAGATATCAAATTGAACTAGGATGTTTGAATGAAAGATTGAATATTCGAGAATAGAAGCCGATGGCTGCTTTTATCCATAATTATGTTCACTGACTGAAATCGCTTACATGTTTCATTTTTCGTTTCTCCATCCTTGCAGCCTTTGTGAGCCAATCCAGAACAGCTTACACAACTTACCAGAGTTCGTGGGTTTTTGCAAATTTTCCGCAAATAATACAATTTCTTATTTTTTCAATTAAAATAGTTGATACTTCAATGAAAATCCACATTAATTTCTATAGTGATACTATAACTCGAATAATTTTTACAAAAGCACGACAATTGTTTCGCTGTACAATAGCTTCTTCAATTGGAGAAAATATTCTGAAATACATATATGCTGTGTTTTCTTGAATACTCATCGTAAATCGATTTAAAAAAAAAATATCTTAAAAAATTATTTTACTTATTGATATTATAAAAGATGAATAACACCAAATTAATCTCATTTGACAACAAAACTAGTATTCCTTCTGAGAAAACAATTTTATTTGTCTAAACTATTAGATACAAATTATGTCATTGAAATGAAAATCGATCTGTTTTGATTTTAAAAATAGTGAATTTATTCTGTATTTTGAGTGCATACAATTTATGCACCACCTCATCTAGTGGAAAGAAAACAAAATAAACAAATAAGGACTGAAACCTGTATTGGCATAAATCGGAGTAATGAATCCCAGCTAAACCACAGGATTAATGCTGGCGCTTTACCACTCTGGAAGACGAACTGATACCATTAGCGAAGAACTTCATGTTGCCATATAACTTGCCTGGAAATTCGGAGATTGAGAATTCCACAATGGCAGAAAATGTAACAACTGATATTCCATTTTACTATAGATTCAACTCAAAATCGTACATCGAGATCAAAACCTAACTTCTGCTGCTTCGTCGGATCGGTCAGTACAAACAATAACGGAAAAATTAAAATATCCTCACACTGAAGCGATATATGCTGGATTCGAAAATTAAATGAAAATGTTCGACTCCATAGACCACACCTATTGAAAATTCCACCTTATCAAGCTTTCGAGAGATATACCGATGGAAGAAAAATAAAAATATCTTCACACTGAAAAGAGGTATGCTGGATTCGAAAATTGAATTGAACAAAACTTGTTCGACTGCGTAAATGCCACCTATTGAAAAGACCACAATATAAAGCTTGTGGGAGTTATACCGATAAAAAAACATTTGAATATCCTTATGCTGAAGAAAGGTATGCTAGATTTGAAAGTTGAATTGCGTACAACTATTGAAAATGCCACTATATGAAGCTTTTAGGAGTTAAACCAATAAAAAAATCAAAATATAGTTACACTGAAGGTAGGCTAGATTTGAGAATCAAATTGAACAGCACGTGTTCGACTGCGTACACCTATTGAAAATGCTACTATATGAAGCTTTTAGGAGTTATACCAATAAAAAAATCAAAATATAGTTACACTGAAGGAAGGTAGGCTAGATTTGAGAATCAAATTGAACAGCACGTGTTCGACTGTGTACACAACACCTTTTGAAAAGTCATTGCGAGGTATACCGATAACTGATAACGGAGAAATTAACATATCCTTACACTGAAGCGAGATAGGCTGGATTTGAAAAATAAATTGTACAGCCTGTGTTTGACTGCATAGACGATACCTTTCGAAAAATCCACCTTATCAAGGTTTTGGGAGAAATACCTATAACGGAAATATAAAAATATCTCTACACTGAAGACAGGTAGGTTTGATTCCGAAAATTAAACAGCACTTGTTCGACTGCATACACAACATTTTGGCAAATGTAACCAATACATTTTCTATATTTTTATTTGATAATTTAAAAAAAATCAGCTGTCAGGTGCTGAATTTCATGACGTCATAACCTTGCCGATTTGTATTACGTATCCTCTAGAGTAAAAATCCATTTCCATGAGATCTGGGGATCTAGCAGGCCATCGAAAAAATTTCTCTAAGGCACTCCCAAAACAGAAATCAAATCAAGTTCTTCTTCGAAATATATTTTTGCTAATTTTCAACACTACTGCTTACGCTTCAACACTTCAAAATCTACATAAATGCTAATTGACGAAGGATTGATGAGATAAATTTACGTTTAATTATTAGCCAAACCAGAATAATACACTCACTCACAAGATCTTTGAAGATTTCAATGAATCATAATAGGCTAGAAATAGCCATGGGAATATACAAAAATTTTGTGTCAAAAATAAAAGGAGTGGTCCATAAAAAAATTGATATTCTGAATTGAAAAATCGTCAGTGTTTGGTAAATGAAGTCTTTCCTAATAGTTAGAAACAAGCAATCGTGCAACTAATACCTGAAAAGCTAAAAATAGAGCATTTCAAAGACGTGAGACCAGTCAGCCTTCTGCCTTGTCAATCAAAAATATCGGAAGAGAAAGTATAAAACCAATTGCGGCAACATGTAACCGTGCAAGATATCATTCCTGAAGAGCAGTTAGGGTTCCGGAATAGTCACACTAGTGAGACTTCCTTGCTGAACATAACTGATGGAATCTTAAGAGGGCTGGATGAAAAATATGTAACAGTGTTGGTTCTCCTGGACTTTGGTGAAGCTTCAGACACTTTGAGTCACGAAATGTTATGAGCTGAGCTAAATTATATATGACTAGGTTCTGGAGCGACGACATTTTTCCACGAATACTTGAGTTCTGTTCGGCAAGGATCCATTCCTGGTCTGCTCATTTTCTCAATTTACATATCGGATTTCTCGTCTTGTGTTGAACACTGTGAAGTTAGCTTTTGTGCTGATGTTACTGAATTATATCTATGTTTTGACCCTCCTCATATAGATTCTGCACTCCCAAAAATATACTCAGATATTGCGGCACTATTGAAAAGAGGTACATCTCCTTCGCCAGAATGCTCTTTAGAATAGAAACACGTTGAAAGATTTAATCAAAGTTGAAGTTAAGAATTAATTATCAAATCTATCTAAAAGTGCTAAAAACCTAGGACTTACTCTGGATGATTACTTCAAATTCAAATCAAACCTGAACAATGTTAGACGAGTTGCATTTTATAACTTGAAGCTGATATACAATCTCAAACATTGTTTGAATTGAAAAGTGAAAGCACTTTTGTGTGACACTAGTATTTTCAAGGTTTGATTATTGCAATGCAGAATATGGTCCCTCCCTTCCTTTATGTAGATGATAAACGGAGACAGCAATTTATGCAAAATTCTTGCTTACGTCTAATTTTCAGCGTTGAAAGAAGAGAAGGTATATTTCACAAAACCCGAAGATATTCAATGGTTGTATATGGCATGCATTCTGCCTTCCTCTTCCACGAGATGATCAAATTCAAATCCCCCTAATATTTATGGAAAAAATTACTTTCATAATATTAATATTGTTTTGAAAGGTATACTTACACCACCTTCTCACAGGACTGACACTTTCAAATGGGCTTTTTCATATCAAATAACCGCTTCACAAAATAGTATATCTCAAGATATCAAAGACAAACCAATGAACCTTTTTAAAAACCACCTGAAGAGAAAATCATTAAATGAGCAGTTCGATTCTTTTTTTTTCCAATTTCGAGCATGTGTTTTCCACACGAAAATAATAAAAGGGACCTAGGTATAATCTACAATTTTTTAAAAATATTTTATAAATGCTTCATTATTGTTCTCATTCACATTTTATGAATGCGTCCACCGCTTGGAAATGAAACCAGGGACCCAGGTAATATGTAAAGGGGTCATCTGATCCTTGGCGTTTTCCCCAACACATATAAAGTAAGTTTATCGATTGATATTTTTATTTTGTTGCGATGTGTTTTGGGAAGTAAAGACTTTCATCTATCTATTTATAGGTAATTAATTTCTCTTTAATTCTATAACCGTGACAATAGTGATTTTTTCGGAATGCATCTGCAAATGGAATTATTAAAAAAAAAAGATGTTGTTGATAGATATTGAGGACAACAGAAATACTTCAAAAATTGTGCTATATAAATGGTGTTTGTTTGAAAAACCCTCTCCTATATTTTTCATCGGTTTTCCATGTTCAATAATTTCTGGTTCCAGTTCTCTTTGGTTTTTAAATCAACTTCCTTACTACCATAGTACTCGAGCAATCGAAATTAGACGCGCTATTGCCCTGCCTGTATATCAAACATACAAGTAATTATTTCCCCTTTTCATGATTCAATGGAGATATATAATAACTATTATATTCTGGGTATTTTTCACAAAATGGCAACACTGCGGAAATTCGACCCGATCCATTCTGAGGGCCTCAGGTGGAATCGGAAAGATATTAATGGTCGCCGGAGAGATCGAAAGCCAACGTCACCATCGCTAACAACTTCAATTAGGGCGAATGATTGTCCGGTCTGGAGTTGTTGTTCTTGGCGTTATGGTTGATGGTGTTTGGATGAGCAGAGGATGACTTTATTTTGTTTCCTTTCACGGGGCATTCGTCTATAGAATACTGAACATTTTCGAGGATACGAACAGTTTTACAAAGAATGGAGAAAATATTAATGTGAGTCTACTATTTCCATGAAGGTCATGGTACTGAGTTGAATTTCGTTGAAGTGAGCTCTTGACAGTTTCTATTTTTGAAGTAGTTGAATTGGCTGAAAAAATTCAAATCTTGATGTCATATGGTGTATTAAACGGTGGACAATCCGCATATTGAAGTGTTTTTATCAAAATATATGTGTGCTATCTATAAAAGTTATAATTTTGATAATCCGAAATACCCCGATGAAGTTTTGAAGCCCTGTTGCCAGATCGCAGTGAATGGGAATAGAACCAAGTAAGTTGCAAAATGAGTCAAAAAACGAGAAGTAACAGTAATTCTTCTACTTCTGCTACAATTGATGACTACACAATAGAACTTTTAATCAACAAATTGATACCAAAACTTAATTCCAAAATTGAAGAACAAATCGATAAATTATGTAAAAGATTCGATAGCTTGGAAACCAAGATGGAAAGTGTGATAAATCAACTTTCTTCAGTGAATTCTGTGGCCGTATCTAATAAGATTAAAATCAAAATAATGAGTTATAAACTTGAAGAATTAGAGCAGCATAGTAGGCAAAACTCACTGAGTCTGTCAGGAATCATTGAAAATAACGACGAGAATCTATTGTCAAAAGTTCTTGCACTATTCAATGAAGGTATGAAAATAAAATGTTCTCATTGGGAAATTTCAATTGGAAAAAGGAATGAATCCCACGCAAGACCAAGAATTATCGTTGTTACTTTTGGTTCGATATTGAAGAGAAACGAAATATATAGTGCTCGAAAATCCCTGAAAGTGTCAGGAGTGTACGTTAACGAAAATCTGACGAATAAAGCATATAATCTACTGCGTATTGCCAGAGAAAAATATGGTTGTCAAGCTGCATGGTCAAGTAAAAATAGAGAAGAAACCGATTTAGATGGAACGATTCAAATGGATAAAAAACTTTAGAATAGCGATAAGCCGTTGTTTTTTATAAGTGGCATTCATTAAATTTATTTTTGAGTAAAGGCGGTTCTATACCAACTATATGTAGGGTCAAGTATAGTTTATAAGAAATAATGTTTTGTTTCACGTCCATTTTATGAGAAATAATGCTGATTTTTGTTGAAATGCAACCATATTGTTCTTACCAGAATTTTTCCCCCTTTCATAACTTAATTTATTGATATTTCCTTCCGATCTTAGATGTTCGCGAATTTTTACTACTGTAATGTATTATTCTGTTTTAGTTTTATTGTCATTAAGCTCACTCATGAGGGCGTGTAACTTGGTATGTTAACTTTCAGCCTCAGCATTTACTACCAAAATTGTAGAGGGTTGAATAATAAATGTGACGAATTTTATAGAAGTACCTACCCTAAACGCAGATTTTGATGTTGTAATTGCTGTCGAAACATGGTTACAGGAGGGGGTTGGTGATGGAGAGGTGGTAGATGGAGGATTATATATCGTGGTAAGATCAGACCGAAATCTTGAGTATACAAAAAAATCTAAAGGTGTTGGAGTTTTGATAGCGATCAAAAAAAAGTATAAAATTTTGAATATAATTAGACAAAACACCGATTTTGAATTGGTAATTGTTGAGGTAAAAGTGAACAATTACAAATATACATTCTGTGGTTTATTTATCCCTTCTGGCGGTATATGCGACGTAAATGAGTCAGTTTTTGAATTACTATAAAATAAAATTGTGAATGTTGATAAAGTTTATATTGTGGGGGATTTCAATATACGCGATATTGATGGAACAAATTATGATTCGAATAAGTCCAATAGTATTCTTGATAGTCTGAATGATTTTATTGATTTTAACAGCTTCGAATTATATAATGATGTAAGAAACTTTCAAGGGAGAACATTAGATTTAGTTGTTAGTTCAGAAACCAATTCGAACAAATGCAGGGTAACTTTTGTGAAAGAAGACGCATATCATCCTGCCCTGGACATCTCAATCACTTTAGATTGCGACACAAAATCAAATGAATATATTTCAAAACAGTCTAGATACAATTATAAAAAAGCAGATTTCTTCAAATTGAGTAACAACATTAGAGATTCTGATTGGGAAAGTGTCCTCTCTGAAACAACTGATGTGAGCGTAGCTTTAGACAACTTTTACAAAAATGGTACGAAATAATAGATGAATGTGTACCTAAGAGCGTAATATTCACTAATTTCAAATGTTTTCCGATTTGGTTTACAAACGAAATAAAGAGCATGCTAAAAGAAAAGGAGAAGTATAGGAAATTAAGATTTATATCTAACTTTTATAGAGATAAGTATATTCAAATGAGAAAGACACTTAAAAAACTTATTAAACTAGAAGAGAAAAAATATACAGAAAAAATAGGAAAAGATTTGTCAACAGATTTGAGTGGATTTTGGAATTTCATATCGTGTAAAGGAAAAACTATTTCTAATATAGGTACTTTCAATTACAACAGTAAAAATATTGATGATGGAGAAACCGCTAATGAGTTCGCAAAATTTTTTTTCTTCAGTGTACTCTTCAGCAAAAGCATCATATAATTTGAGCTTTGAATGTGAAAACAGTGATACATGTAACGAAACTTTTGTATTGAACAGATTATAACAGCGCATTGAAGTAACTGAAACCTAAAAAACCTCAGGGGAAGATGGTATCCCACCATACTTGCTAAAAGCTGACTATAAAACTGTTAGAACGCATCAACTGGGAAATGAATTCAAAATACTATCGTTAGAAAATAGACGAACTCTCACAGTGTTAACCTTTTTGCATAAATTGATCAAGAACAAAATTAACTAGATTAAATTCTATTAAATTCTATTAAATTCTATTAAATTCTATTAAATTCTATTAAATTCTATTAAATTCTATTAAATTCTATTAAATTCTATTTCTAGTAAGATTCAACGTACCCTCAAGAAGAACTCGATCTTTTCCAATGTTCAATATACCTCTTATGTTCACTACCAAGCCTCCGCTTGTGGCCATGTTACGATTAGCAAATGAATTCAAAACCTTGATGGAACTAGACTGGACAGTGTCGCAAGATGTATTTCGCACATCAGTTTTGCATCATCTCATGCATCTATCTGTGTAATTCAACCCCAATATATGTGTACAGGTTACAGTTAGCATGCACACACCTAATACCTTCTGAGATTTACTATAGTTTTATATGATTTGTTAATTTTTTTATCCTTGTAATGAGACCTTCGCGGTCTGAAAGGATAAGAATGCCTTAGCATGAATCGTCATTTGGAGATGAACAAAAAAAGCCATTTTCTTCTTTTTCAAATGGTTGAATTAATGCATGTGTGTCCCAAATGATCGAGCTTGTTGCCATATAAATGGATATTTCTGTGCTCATGGTTATCAACTTTTTGCTTTATGAAGAATAATCAATTCAAGACGCATCGTTTTGACATTGATCCCATGCACTTACATCGGTTTGATGATGACAATTTGGTGATAATCAGTGTCACAATGTTCACTCGGGTTTGAAGGCCGTCGTATTTTGGAATTTCTTCCTAACGTTGAATAATCTCAGATGACTGAGAATATCCATGATTAATAAGCCTCTGAAGAAGCTAGCCACTCGCGCCAGCGAAACGTTAGGAAGAAATTCCAAAAAACAACGGCCTTCAAACCCGAGTGAAAATTGTAACACTGAATACTTCGGCCGCGAAAGCCTTAACCATTTGGGGATTCGATAGAGAAAGTTTTCGTAGGCTATAATTTTAGAAATAAATTATAAACACGATTATTTATTGAACAAAAATAATGAAATATTTCTAACGAAATCATACTATGACATCGGACTCACCAGAATCATTGGCGCAAGCATTGTCTTCACGTTCAGCAACAAGATCTCTATCGTTTGTTTGAATGTTTTAGACGATGTAGTAACTTTATTACTTATATTTCAGAAGTCCATCATCTTAATGGTTGAAAGATTTCTATCTCTTTCAAATTTTTCACAACGTTTCAATTGCTTGAATCCACAATCGTCTTCTGGTGAATAATGACAAAATCAGATTCTACGCGACCTTCTATAGGTCTATAATTAAAGTGTAATCACGGTGTAATTACGCGCGGTCTTGTGGCGCGCTCGGTTTCGCGCTTTTTCTCCCTCCAAAATGGTCCACGAGCGGTTTCCATACGTTTTTAATTTCCACGCTTGGTTGACTGAAGGCACCATTGGCTTCTATATAGGTGGTTTCTATAAATTTCCGTTTGAACCAATGTTCCTCTCTATGAAGAACACTAGCTTCGTCCCAAAGAATTCGGTGGTGTTTTGTCCAGGCGTGGTCAGCAATTCCCGATTTTGATGTTTCCCCTCGTCAATTGAGTCCACTTTTTGTGTTCGGCTATTCTTACTGATAATGGCCTCTTGGATTCCTATGAATTATGCCAATGAAAATGAAATAATACCAAAAGTACAATCTGGTTTTCGAAAATCGCATAGCACCACAACAGCCTTGATGCGTATAACGAATGATGTCACCAGAAATATTGATAACTCCCTGACAACATACACAGTTTTATTGGACTACAGTGAAGCTTTCGACATGGTCAATAATACATTGTTGTTAGCTAAACTAAAATACTATGGGCTGAGTACCTCCGTCCTACAATGGTTTCAAAGTTATTTATATTTAACACATCGAACTCAGTGCGTGAAAATAGATCAAAATATATCGGACAATTGTGAAGTAAAATGCGGTGTTTCTCAAGGAAGCATATTAGGACCTCTACTATTCAGTATATTTACATCAAACCTAGTGGAATGCATAACATCTGACTGGAACATACATCTGTATGCAGACGACGTTCAAATTTATGGAGCTTGCGACCCAAATGCGGTTGACCAAAGAATCTGCGACCTAAATGAGAATATTCGTGAAGTGTGTAAGTTTTCTGAGGATCATGGACTTCTGATAAATCCGTCCAAAACTGTTGGAATGTGCTTAGGTACAAAGGTATTGGTAAACCGGTGTAAAAGGTATCAGACTGAAAATATCAGGGTTGGTGATGTGAATATTAAGCTAAGTACTGTTCGCAAAAACCTAATAATAACTTTTGATGAGCACCTAACCTTTGAAAATCATGTCTTAAACAAACTGAAAACAAGCTATTTCAAATTCAAGTCATTATGGAGATATAAACATATACTTCCCCAACATACAAAAATCAACTTGGTAAATTCTCTAATATTAACACAAATAGACTATGGATCTAGTGTTTATTATTTGTACCTAAATAAGAGAATGAAAAATCGTTTGCAAGTTCTCCAAAATAATTGTAAAAGGTATGTTAATCAATATATTCCTAGAAGAAATCATATCACTCCATTCTATAACGAGATGAAAATTCTTAAAGTAGAGCACAGATTCACATTACTATATGGCTCAATTATTTACTCAATCATCCACTGTTTCATTCCCAAATATCTTTATGAGTTACTCTCAAAGCGCGTTACAGTACACAATGTAAATACTCGTAATATTGATTTATATATAATTCCAAGGCATAACACAGTCAAATTTAGTAAATGTTTCGAATACAGTGACCCAACTTTATTGAATATGCGTAGAGAACTATTTGATTTAGTGTCACTGAAATCTTTCCAATACCATTTCAAAAAGCGATTGATTATTGAACAAAGAGAAAATACAAATTGATAAATCTTTTTTCTTTTTTTCTTTTTTAATTGATGTTATTGTATTGTTATTGTTGTAGTGATTAGTTATTATTATTATTTATTATTTATGTTAGAAGATAAAGTATATTATCTCTTGATTTTAAAGGCAGATTTGAAAAATGGCTTGCCAATTTTCTGACTTTTGAAGTTGTAACCTGAGCTGTATTGCGTCTTATATATCTGTACTACTTCAATAAACTTCATTATTATTATTATTATTATTATTATTATTATTATTATTATTATTATTATTATTATTATTATTATTATTATTATTATTATTATTATTATTATTATTATTATTATTATTATTATTATTATTATTATTATTATTATTATTATTATTATTATTATTATTATTATTATTATTATTATTATTATTATTATTTTTTTCCCCGTTGGGAATGTACCAGTCAGGCCCTGTCTCCGGTGCTCCGATACATCCGGAGGGCGCGCTGGTGTCGTTAACCCCAATAACCACTCCCTACGTCCGTAGGGTGAGTGACTATTGGGTCCGAGAATCATGTGCCCTGAGTAGACGGAGCGAACCAAGGATGACGGCCTTCTGCATTCGCGCTGCTAAGATTTCTGCCATATTACGGCAAGCAGGTATTATCTTCAAGTTGGAGAGCAGTGTGTCCATCATTCCACCAAGGACTCCTATGATCAGAACCACCATTTTGACAGAATGGTCCGGATATAACCTGCGGAGTTCAAAGAGAAGATCTCGATATTTAGTCCGTTTTTCCTCCTCTTTTCGAACGATATTCATTTCGCCTGGAGCGGAAAACTCCATGACGAATATCGTTCTACTTTGGTGGTCGAGGACAACATCAGGCTTATTGGCTTGTATTTGCCTGAGGGTGGGGAATGAGTAGTTTCAATAGATCCGGCACCTCTCATTCTCCACCACGGACTCAATATCCCCCGGAACATAAGGCAACACCGGTGTCTCGTCTGTACCGTACGAGTGTCGTAGATGGTAGTATAACACTCGTAGCGCCGCGTTATGCCTGTGGATATAGGCTGAGACCGCATAAGATGGGCATGCTGATAGCAAATGCATTACGGTCTCAGGTGCCCCACGACATGCCCTGCATCGGGTGTCAGGGACGTCTATACCCATCACGCGACTACGGTAGACGAGGGTGTTGAAGACACCATCCTGGCAGGCCATTATGAATCCCTCGGTCTCCGACTTTAGCTCACTCGACCTGAGGAAGGCAAAGGTCAAGCTTTTGGATAAGCCAAGGTCTTCGATGTTGTGAAAGAAGACACCATGCATTGGCTTATCCATATGTAGCTGTAGCAGGACCTCTGTCTCCGCAGCTTTGATGTGAGCTTTTTGCTGAACGGGTCCCAACTCGGTGACAGAGTTTGGGTTAGCCCGTTCAGTGTCGAATACGAGACCGAGTTCATCGGCCGCACGGGTTGCTGCCTTAAAAAGAAATGCTCCAATCCCTGCTTTTTCATGGTCGCGGACCATGCAGAGAAGGGGATCTGAACTCCTGATGACTTTACAGGCCCCATCCAGAACCATTCTGTTATGCATACACTCCAAACTCAAAAGTCCACGGCCTCCCCGTTGTCTGGGAAAGTATAACCGTGGAACGGACGATTTAGGATGCAAGCACCTATTATGATGCATCACTTTGCGAGTTTTAACGTCGAGTTGTCGTAGCTCTTCCTTAGTCCACTTCATTACTCCGAAAGAGTAGAGAAGGATCGGAACGGCAAGCATTTTGGTTGCAGCAACTTTGTTCTTCCCCGACAGTTCTGATGACCAGATCTGTCGGAGTTTATGCTGATACTTGCCGCGAGGAGAGTTCTTAACTGTGAATACCTCTTGGGAATGGCGTTGCTCCACCCCTAGGTAAGTATACGTCTCTCCGGCATCCAGATGATGTAGGATGCTTCCGTCTACGAGCTGGACATCCTCTCCGTATTCCTCGCATCGTCCTCTCTTGAGATGAACCGTGGCACATTTGACGATCCCAAATTCCATTCCGATAGCATGCGTGTACTCTTCCACCACCCTAAGGGACTGATGTAGGTCCCTTCCTCCAGAGGCATATAATTTGAGGTCATCCATGTAAAACAGATGAGTGACTTTATGCCTCCGGTTGCTGGGGGTGCCGCAGTTGTACCCACGGGTATTCCTGAGTACAACGGACAATGGCAATAGTGAGATGCAGAAGAGAAGAGGGCCGAGGGAGTCTCCCTGAAACACGCCTCTTCTAATGATGACCTGCTCTGTTTGGACTATGTCTCTACCAGATCTTATGGTGAAGCGAGTCCTCCAGAGTGGCATCAGTTGTCCAATGCATCCCACTATTTGATTGGGTACCTCAAGACATCTGAGAAAATGCATGATTAACTCATGCGATGTTGTATCAAATGCCTTGCGGTAATCGATCCAGGCCATCGAAAGGTTACGCTTATACTGCACGGTGTCTTGCGTGATACATCTATCGATGAGCAGGTTCTTCTTGCAGCCGGCGACCCCTTTTTTTGACCCTCTTTGCTCATATATCCGTTCATACACCGGATCAACTGCGGAGAGAATGCGCGTGTATAAGATGCGCGTAAACAACTTAAAGCACGCATTCAAGCATGTTATCGGCCTGTAATTCTTTGGATCAGACAAATATCCGTTCTTGGGGATGAGCACGGTTTGCCCCTCGACAAACCACTCCGGAATCTGCTGCTCCCCATCTAGCCATGAGTTAAAAACTCTAGCCAGATGGCGGTGGGTTGTTGGAAACTTTTTCCACCAATAGTTATTCAACCCATCAGGGCCTGGAGCAGCGAAATTCGTAGAACCTTTTAGGGCCCTTCGAACTTCTTCCGTGGTTATCGGATTGCGCAGATCATTGTGCTCAGGCTGCCGAAGCGTCCTGCAGTAAGCTTCGAACTGCGCTAGGGCTGGAGTGTCTACATTGAGTGGTTGCGGAAACTCATAGATGTTCTTCCAGAAGGTTTCTACCCGATCAGCAGCCGGCGGGTTATCGACAACACGTGGAGGCTCTTGGAATAAGCGGGAAGGTTTATCGCAGAACTTTATGTTTTCCGCGATACTTCTCGCCCGCCTCACTAGTGACTTCTTTGCAGCCACTAGCATTCGTATCCTATCAAGACAGTGCTGTTTTATGGTATTATTATTATTATTATTATTATTATTATTATTATTATTATTATTATTATTATTATTATTATTATTATTATTATTATTTTTTTTTTTTTTTTTCCCGTTGGGAATGTACCAGTCAGGCCCTGTCTCCGGTGCTCCGATACATCCGGAGGGCGCGCTGGTGTCGTTAACCCCAATAACCACTCCCTACGTCCGTAGGGTGAGTGACTATTGGGTCCGAGAATCATGTGCCCTGAGTAGACGGAGCGAACTAAGGATGACGGCCTTCTGCATTCTTGCTGCTAAGATTTCTGCCATATTACGGCAAGCAGGTATTATCTTCAAGTTGGAGAGCAGTGTGTCCATCATTCCACCAAGGACTCCTATGATCAGAACCACCATTTTGACAGAATGGTCCGGATATAACCTGCGGAGTTCAAAGAGAAGATCTCGATATTTAGTCCGTTTTTCCTCCTCTTTTCGAACGATATTCATTTCGCCTGGAGCGGAAAACTCCATGACGAATATCGTTCTACTTTGGTGGTCGAGGAGGACAACATCAGGCTTATTGGCTTGTATTTGCCTGAGGGTGGGGAATGAGTAGTTCCAATAGATCCGGCACCTCTCATTCTCCACCACGGACTCAATATCCCCCGGAACATAAGGCAACACCGGTGTCTCGTCTATACCGTACGAGTGTCGTAGATGGTAGTATAACACTCGTAGCGCCGCGTTATGCCTGTGGATATAGGCTGAGACCGCATAAGATGGGCATGCTGATAGCAAATGCATTACGGTCTCAGGTGCCCCACGACATGCCCTGCATCGGGTGTCAGGGACGTCTATACCCATCACGCGACTACGGTAGACGAGGGTGTTGAAGACACCATCCTGGCAGGCCATTATGAATCCCTTGGTCTCCGACTTTAGCTCACTCGCCCTGAGGAAGGCAAAGGTCAAGCTTTTGGATAAGCCAAGGTCTTCGATGTTATGAAAGAAGACACCATGCATTGGCTTATCCATATGTAGCTGTAGCAGGACCTCTGTTTCCGCAGCTTTGATGTGAGCTTTTTGCTGAACGGGTCCCAACTCGGTGACAGAGTTTGGGTTAGCCCGTTCAGTGTCGAATACGAGACCGAGTTCATCGGCCGCACGGGTTGCTGCCTTAAAAAGAAATGCTCCAATCCCTGCTTTTTCATGGTCGCGGACCATGCAGAGAAGGGGATCTGAACTCCTGATGACTTTACAGGCCCCATCCAGAACCATTATTATTATTATTATTATTATTATTATTATTATTATTATTATTATTATTATTATTATTATTATTATTATTATTATTATTATTATTATTATTATTATTATTATTATTATTATTATTATTATTATTATTATTATTATTATTATTATTATTATTATTATTATTATTATTATTATTATTATTATTATTATTATTATTATTATTATTATTATTATTATTATTATTATTATTATTATTATTATTTTTTTCCCCGTTGGGAATGTACCAGTCAGGCCCTGTCTCCGGTGCTCCGATACATCCGGAGGGCGCGCTGGTGTCGTTAACCCCAATAACCACTCCCTACGTCCGTAGGGTGAGTGACTATTGGGTCCGAGAATCATGTGCCCTGAGTAGACGGAGCGAACCAAGGATGACGGCCTTCTGCATTCGCGCTGCTAAGATTTCTGCCATATTACGGCAAGCAGGTATTATCTTCAAGTTGGAGAGCAGTGTGTCCATCATTCCACCAAGGACTCCTATGATCAGAACCACCATTTTGACAGAATGGTCCGGATATAACCTGCGGAGTTCAAAGAGAAGATCTCGATATTTAGTCCGTTTTTCCTCCTCTTTTCGAACGATATTCATTTCGCCTGGAGCGGAAAACTCCATGACGAATATCGTTCTACTTTGGTGGTCGAGGACAACATCAGGCTTATTGGCTTGTATTTGCCTGAGGGTGGGGAATGAGTAGTTTCAATAGATCCGGCACCTCTCATTCTCCACCACGGACTCAATATCCCCCGGAACATAAGGCAACACCGGTGTCTCGTCTGTACCGTACGAGTGTCGTAGATGGTAGTATAACACTCGTAGCGCCGCGTTATGCCTGTGGATATAGGCTGAGACCGCATAAGATGGGCATGCTGATAGCAAATGCATTACGGTCTCAGGTGCCCCACGACATGCCCTGCATCGGGTGTCAGGGACGTCTATACCCATCACGCGACTACGGTAGACGAGGGTGTTGAAGACACCATCCTGGCAGGCCATTATGAATCCCTCGGTCTCCGACTTTAGCTCACTCGACCTGAGGAAGGCAAAGGTCAAGCTTTTGGATAAGCCAAGGTCTTCGATGTTGTGAAAGAAGACACCATGCATTGGCTTATCCATATGTAGCTGTAGCAGGACCTCTGTCTCCGCAGCTTTGATGTGAGCTTTTTGCTGAACGGGTCCCAACTCGGTGACAGAGTTTGGGTTAGCCCGTTCAGTGTCGAATACGAGACCGAGTTCATCGGCCGCACGGGTTGCTGCCTTAAAAAGAAATGCTCCAATCCCTGCTTTTTCATGGTCGCGGACCATGCAGAGAAGGGGATCTGAACTCCTGATGACTTTACAGGCCCCATCCAGAACCATTATTATTATTATTATTATTATTATTATTATTATTATTATTATTATTATTATTATTATTATTATTATTATTATTATTATTATTATTATTATTATTATTATTATTATTATTATTATTATTATTATTATTATTATTATTATTATTATTATTATTATTATTATTATTATTATTATTATTATTATTATTATTATTATTATTATTATTATTATTATTATTATTATTATTATTATTATTATTATTATTATTATTATTATTATTATTATTATTATATGTAAGGTTGATACTCCAAGTTCAGAGAAATGAATGTACATGGAACAATGTGAGGATGAGGAATGAACAATGTTAGAATGTGTGAGATATATGAAAGAGAAATATTGTTAAACATCTTTTGCATGATACATACAATGTACTCATTTTGACATATTAACATGAAGCGTCTAACACTAATGATCAAAAAAGGAAGAATTTGATAAGTTATGGGGTAAATAATTCATATTCAAATCCTAAATACAAAACTAAGAATGCAACCCTCAAATATCACTCCTACAGAACTATCACGTTTTGTTGGATCTTGACTTCAACAAACCATGTCGATAAGACGGTAAATACTTCAACGTGTCTTTTATTGCAGGAAATAATGCTTGGATATGGCCTACATATCTGAATGAAAAATAATGTACTAATCGCTTACGAAAGCTTTACTGTAGCGAAACATGTCGCGAGTTTAATAAAGTTTGTGGAAATCTTATCGTGTTTAACTTAGTGCCATAAATAACAAACATTGCATAGTGTGCCTTGGAGACGTATAATGTCTACTGTTTTGTTCGTTGTAATCAGAAAAACATTCAGAGTGCTTTGTTTCTTGATTATGTAACTTTCAAAAATAACCACATTTACTTTCCTGTTTAATATTTTTGAAAAATGTAACGTTCTCGTGTTTTAAATAAGTGATAAGCTACTGTACAAATACCATCATGGGTTCAATTCAACTTGACGACACTTGTCACTGCGAATATTCAATCAACTTTCAACTACAGAACTTCTAATTAGGTAACTCATCCAAATATCACAATTGCACGACTTATACAGTGAGCACGTAAAGGTTGGAACAAATTCGTTAACCGCTTGATATGGCCATTAGGAAAAATAAGCTGAGACACGTCGATTTTATTTTTCAGTTGCGCATTATTTAGACTACTCGGATTTTCATAACGTCATCGCTGTTCGAGTTATGACGTCATTTTAATTTTTTTTAAATGGCATTATCCTATTTTGATAATACCTTCAAAAAGAACGCATTTTTCTGTGTATAAATGTCATATTTTTTCTTATGGTTGATAACCGTATGAAATAAAATATATTTCATTCATAATAATGTAATATTAAGTCTGTTAACGTGAACTTTTGACTTGAAGTATCTCCACAAAATAAAATCTAGTGGGCTTAGATCAGGAGATCTAGCTGGCCACTCTAAAAATCCTCGTCTGCGGGTAGGGGACGGCTATTATTATCATTTGCCGTAGCGCATCGGGAGGACTTTTGGTGATTTTTGGTGGCGTATCCACTTTTAAGCTGCGGAAAAACCCGGAAAACCTACAGCCCCACCCCGGGTGGTCGGTTGCACACTTCGAGCAAATACCAGACGACGGTATTGGCATCTAGGCAACTCACTTCACAACAGAGTATGAAGTAGCATATAGATACTCGAGAAAAATTCCCTCATACTCAGGATTTCGATCACAGACGAGGATTTTTAGAGTGGTCAGCTAGATCTCCTGATCTAATCCCACTTGATTTTTTTGTGGGGCTACCTCAAGTCGAAACTTTAAGTTAATAGACCTAATTAAGAATGAAATATTTCTTATGTCTCGAAAATACGGTTATGTAACATAAGAAAAAATATGACATCCATACATAGAAAAATGCGTTCTTTTTGAAGGTATTATCAAAATAGGGTGATGCCATTCAAAAAAATTATAATGACGTCATAACTCGAACAGCGATGACGTCATAAAAATTTTGAGTACCTATACCAAAAAATGAGCAGCTGAAAATGAAAATCGACGTGTCTGAGCTTTTATTCCCCAATGGCCGTAACGAGCTTTTAACGAATTTGTTCCAACCTTCACGTGCTCACTGTATAGTTATAGTTGAAGGGAATGGCGACCGTTGAATATGATTTCCGGTGTTGAGTTAGCGGGAATTCGGTCGAAATGTTGAAGAAAACCAGTTGTTAAATTGTCGACGTTTCTAAACTTTATTGTTTTATCTTCAGGACTATTTAAGGTGGCTTTCCGGGTATAAAAAGGGTGAAATAAATAGATTCGACATAAAGTATAAATAACTACACAGGTTCATGAAAGACTTTGACACATACACGATCGAAGATATGAACAATATAGTTATATATAGTTCTCGAACAATTAAGGAAATTATAGAATCACAACCGAGATATGCTATACCTTTCTGGGAGGTATGTAAATCCGCTCTGCTAGATTCGGCGCTTGAATTGCAAAAGAGAGTCATTAGATAAGTATAGAAAATTTTTCGATATTTAAAAATAACTTGCTACTATGGTTCCACTTCAAAACATTGTTGATATCCTCTATTAATTACACGCAGCCTCTCACTGCTTGTTTATTATTAAATATGTTCAAGTCATCAGCAAAGAGTAGCCATTGTTGAATATTCAGAACTGTATTAAAAAGAAAAGAGGTCCTAAGTTGGATCCTTGAGGTACTCCAGAATATTCATGGAATTTTCCCGATGTATTTCCTTTATGTCATACAATAAAGAATCTATTTTCTGAATAATTTGCAGCCAATTTCAAAAACTTTCCTGCTAATCCGAATGTACCAAGTTTATCTAAGAGCGAGTCGAAGTTTACTTGGTCAAATTCCTTACGAATGTCCGTGAAAATAACATCACATCGTGATTTGTTAAGTAAGGTGTGGAACGTATAATTACTTAATGTTAATGAGTTTGTGTTATTCGATCTCCTTGTCATAAACCCATGTTGCTCTGGTGCTATACATTTACTAATAGAACTATAAAGTTTTGAGTAAATAATTTGTGCGAATATTTCTGAATGGGTACACAAAATGGATGGAAGTTGTCAATTTCTGCTGTACTCTGACTCACAAATGGCTGTAGTGATAGAAGTTTTCCAAAATTTTGAGAAAATACCAGTCGTGATTATCAAGTTGTGAATATGCAGTAATGTTGATATCATTGAAAATATGAACAGGATGTTCATAAAGTCAGTTGTGGAATCATCTGCGACTGAAAGTTGGAATTTAGCAGCTATTTTCTATCGTACAAGGTAACCTCTTGGAAGGGATTCATGTTTTGAAGAGAAACATTTTCAATTGAATCAATACATTACTCTTCTGAAAATGGAAAAACCCTACGATAAAATTGAAGTTACTTTTTTGTAATATTTAACAGAAAACAATTACTTCCCCGGCTAAAGCCACGCAGGACATTGAACTACATCCAATAGATATTGAGAAAGACACTATATAACTTGAGAGAAAAAATCTGAAAGTGAAAATTTGCATTTTCATTCAGATAGTTGATTATTTATTAAATGACTAGTTTCCATTTCTTATCTTTGAATGAGATAAGGGAGAATGTTATTCAGAAGTATCACTCACAGAAAATCGCTCATTCCATTGATGTGTGAATTGCATCTCTTTCGCTAGGCCTTCAATACATTTTGGTCGACAAAAATCTATTTCACTCTTCTAAGATCATCAGGAAGGTCGGTAGAATTGGAAAACATACTCTTCAGAAGCAATTTCACACTGTAATGAGGAATTGTTGGACTATTTCTTGTGCGGTGAAACTTTGAAAATATTTTTCTGACATAAAACCTGTTATGGGTATGGCATGTTGATTTCATTGAAAATATGAACAGGATGTTCATAAAGTCAGTTGTGAAATCATCTGCGACTGAAAGTTGGAATTTAGTCGCTATTTTCCATCGTACAAGATAACCTCTCTTGGAAGGGATTCATGTTTTGAAGAGAAACATTCTCAATTGAAAATTGAATCAATACATGACTCCTCTGGAAATGGAAAAACCCTACGATAAAATTGAACTCACTTTTTTGTAATATCTAACAGAAAACAACTACTTCCCCTGCTAAAGCCACGCTGGACATTGAACTACATCTGATAGATATTGAGAAAGACCCTATATAACTTGAGAGAAAAAATCTGAAAGTGAAAATTTGCATTTTCATTCAGATAGTTCAGTTAACCATTCGTGACACCCTTTCAAAATACACGGAGGTATACTATGGATTTCTGCCGCTTTTTTTGGTTTTTGAATAGCTTCACAATAGTCTGTTTAACTTAAAGGTGTCATTATATACATTCATTTTATTGTTGCTTGAGTTTATATTGGCTTTTTCTTGAATATTAACTGATGCAAGTAACTCAGCAAATGACTCAGCTTTTTTCACGTTTTCTATCGGTATTCCTCCAAACGTATATCTTTCGTGACATTTTTTCAGTTTTTCAGATTCTGTTTTTCTTCCTTTCTTTTCCTTTTTACGCAATTCTTTATATTTTTCATAATTATGATTTGAATTAAATCTGGTTTTTCTGAAACGATTTCTATCCCTATGTAATTTTTGTTTCACTAATAAACCAAATCGGATGCTGATTATATGAAGCACTATTTACGTCTGTGTCGATTAATACCTGGTTTCAGTCAGCATCCCTCGTTTTTATGCTCAACTCTAGAAAATCTGCGTTTTTATAATTAAGCCAAGATTCTTGACTACTACTACTGTTATCATTTGTTATGAAATGTAGCATATAGAAATATAATAGTAAAAAAAGTTCAAAATTCATTAGGAAAACAGCAGAAAACTGAAGAAGATAATATACCTCAAATCTGAAGTTCTATACCATATCAGCAGAACATCAAAGTTTCAATTAAAACCAGTAAAACATATTTCAAAATTTGATACAAAAAAATCAGAGTACGATTCCAGTCTGCGCAGTAAGCAGGATTCTTTCAAAAACATTAGTTTTTTCTAAAAAAAAAATTATGTTAGAAATCAAATACATGAACAAACTTATCTACAACCCAAAACAAATCGAAAAGAACAGAAAAGGTAAAAAGAAATTAATTCAAAGAAAATTAGTAATCAAATGCAAATATAATGTAAATACACTCAATATATGCAATTCAGTGTACAGTAAATTTTACACGTACATTTCAACAATAAAAAACGAGGACAGAAATTTCAAATCAAGAATCAAAATAGAAACTTGGTGAAATTAGAAGAGATTATAAAAGGTGAGAACTTTGAAAATAAATAAAAATTAACTAAATTTAATGATACAGGAATGACGAACCATTTTAAATAGTTGTAAGTAGTTATGAGAAAATTTTAAAAGAAAGTGATTACGAGTGCTAAGAAAAACTGTAGGGAGACTAAGAAAGGGTAACAAAAAGGGGTGGAGAAGATTATCCAGAAAAGCAAGCATTTTTTTTTGAACCAGCAATTTAAACTTCAACAACATTAGAAGAAAAAGCCATTGTTACCAACAAAAACTGATTACAAGGAGAAGACAAAATTGCAGAGTATCGACAAAAGCAAAATCTACTTACCAGACTTCAAACATTCCAGAGATAGCGTACGAAAAAGCAACAGTCAGAACCAGCATCACCAAACAAGGTATTTTTCGAACAATCCATTATCAGAAATTGAACAAAACTGCAAAATATATCCAGTACCTTGCAAAACATAGATTTTTCAACAATTCAGAACCATTCACCCAATTTAAAAAATACTTTTATCAACAAATATCTCTGAGACAGTTACTGAAAAACTCTTAAAAACTTTCAAAATAGTTCAAACTTACCAAAAATTAGATTTAGAAACAATCCATACCAAATACTCTTCAAGTATAGGATATGTTTGAAGAATTACTCGCTTTGGCTAATATTTCGGTTATGATACCGAAACTGCAGAATATTTGGATGATATTATTATCATTTTGAGTAGAATAAGGTATTTAACGCAGGTCTAGGTAAGTTGAGGCATAGAAATTAGATAAAAGGTCACCAAAGTGTTTACATTGCTACATCTTTGAATTGTTGATATTATAAAACAAATATATGGGGATTCACTATCTTTATTTCTACTAAATCTTTTACAATCACAAAAATCGCATTTGAAATATTCCTATCGAACCCTTTTCAATAATTCTGCTTGAGATTGAGAGAATTACATGTTTGGCGCACCGACTGGGAAGCTGAGGAGCTGAAAATAAAAAGGTAAAAACTAAAAGAGTAAGAGTAAGTATCTAGCCAAAGCAATCTGAAAATTTTTATATTTTTTTAATACTACAATTTATCAACAACTACAAAAATCAATTATTTCAATAATTTATTTTATCAATTTTAAATAAACAAAATATTAAAAATATTACACATTATTTATCTCTATTAACCGTATAATTGAAATTTTTAGGCCCAATTATGAGATCCATCATCTTTCCCTGTATTCGACGACGGTTATTTGATTCATAGTTCATGAAACATAGTTTCATAAATTATAAGTTTCATATTGTTATCTGAGAAAAAGTGTATCACTTATTTCAGAACCCAAAATTAAAACAATATCATCATTATTGTCATTTCCAGAATCGAAAATGAACCATCCGAAGTTATTCGTTTGTGGCGAAAAACGACCGAACATGAAATATAGATGATGAAAAAGCGACAGCTCGTATTGGTGCATTATTTCATCTTTCCTACTGTGAAGGCGAGAATAAACCTCTGAGGATTTCTCCGTTGGATTGTAACGGGAGAACAGCGCATAAATTTACAATTTTAATATAACTGAAACGACTTAGAACAGCAATAATATGAATTTATTGCTTAATATCGGGTCGAGATTTTAAAATTCATTCTCAGTTTGGAATCGAATGTCTCAAATAGGTTATTCGGTTTCTATTCATTTATCCCTTTGATTTACACTTCCAGAATTTATTTTTAGAGAAGTCGTGGCATTCGTTTAGTTGAATACCAGATGATGGAATCCAATATTTTTTGCTCGATTCCTATTGAATATGTCTGTCGTCTTCAATTGTGAACAATTTGGTCCTATTATAATTATTGAGGGTATTAAGTGGGTAGTTAATATTCTCATCAATCTGTTCGCTACGAAAACGGAAATACAGTAGTTTTCCAAGAACACCGTGGAAACCTGGAGAAAGGACTTGATGAAGGCGATGTCAACTCAATTAAACCCAACTACCTTTCAAATCCATAGAACTCCACACGAAACTATTTGTAAAATTAGCTATACTGAAATTTTGTTGTGCTAGATATGGTGGATTGAGCCATTAGAGAAATATGTGATTTTATGATTCTTCATAATTATGTTTCTTCTGACATATAAGCGGCCAGATTTTGTAAAAAGTCATAATTGGGCAGGATTATTGAAAATTGATGGTTTTTTTCGTTAACCAGCTGTCGTCCCCTTACGAACGGCAGCCCCCATGAGTCTAAACTTTTGCGATCTAAGGGTTAACGAGGTTCCACTTTTTTACGTGCGATTCCTTTTTGGACCATCAGAAAAATGTCTGCAGTCGCTAGGGTTTGAACCTTCAACTGACAGCCAGACCAGAACCAACAAGTTATACTCATTTTGGTAATACATCATAGTTCCAGTATATTATAGGCGACACAGATGTATTTTGTTTCTTGATGACTCTCTGCTTGAAATATGAATTTTAAGAATATTCTATGATGATTTGTAAATATTCTGATGATTTCAATTTGAATAAAGTGTATGCAAACTTTTTTCGGTCATCGTTACTACATTTATTAAGTTTTTATTGATTTAACCAAATAAATTCGCGAAAATAGTTGGAAATCAGAACACAACAACCCCTATTCATACGGACATAATTAATCCTGACTGCCCATTTGTGCAACGTTTCTCAAGGGCACAATTGCAAGTGCTAATTGTAATAAAACTATAAAAATTATCCTTTTTTTGATTGGAAATTGCATAAATTAAATATATTTGTCTTTGATGAGGAATATACTTCAATGAATTTTTGTTGTTAAACTAAAACGTCATCTTGGTTAATATTGAATTATATTGTGTTTCGTATATGTGTTATCATTCATTTCATATTTTTATACATTTTCCATCTACATTTTCGTCACAATTTTTAATACATTTTCATAAACAGTGCTGCTTTTTTTTAGCCCCCCTGTTAACTTTTGAACGGTTTGACGTAAAAAAATTAAACAAAAATCACTTCGAATGGTATCACTGATACTGCTTTATGGAATGAAATACATTGTGATTTCTCGATAGGGAGTAGGGGAGGGGGTATAATAATTTAAAAATTTCGGATGGCATGGGGGCAAGTGACACGTTGTTGAAAAGAGAATTAAATTCCCTTTTCCACTATCTAATTTTTGGGATTTCGTAGATTTTTTTTTACCAAATGCACTCGAAATATCAAGTATACGTGTGGATCTGGATGGTACAATTTGTCTCGATGAAGTTGAGAGGTTTGATTTGGAGTAATGGGACAAAAATATTTTGAATAATATTACCAATAGTACTGTTTGAGGGGAGATATATTACAATTACTCGATAGATGGCGCTGGTGGCACATTAAGTTGAAAATCCTGGAAGGCAAAGAAATCAAAATTATGGTGAAAAGTATTAACGAAAATGAAAAATATGTTTGAGATTTTCAAATTGATGTGCCACCAGCGCCCTCTATTATGCAATCGTAATGTACTTCATTTCAAAAATTATTATCATTGAGACCATTTGAAATGGTTTTTAATTCAAGTTTGCTCGTCAAACCAATCAATAGTTAACAGGGGGGACAATAAAAAATCTGTACTCTGTATTCTTATATATTTTCAAATATTTTTAAATATTTTACATACATTCTACATCCTTATTCTTTCACATTTTCATCTATATCCTTATAAATTCCTAATAAATATTTCTGTACATTTTTATGATTCTGTGACGAAGAATTTTATTTTAAAGTGAAAATGAAACATGGGTTTCACAAATAGTTTTAAGTTCCTGTTTAAGTTTTTGAACATGAAATGAAACGTACGTAATACTTCCAATTAGACAACCGTTACCTGAATTCAGTATATTCTGAAAACATTGGATGAATTGTCTTTGGGTTAATCTGATGTAACTCCAAACCAGGGCTGAGAGCTAGGATAGCATCCACTTTTAGTTCAGTTGTGTAGACTGGTTCACGTTTTTTCTGGGTCATTCAAATAATAGGAATGGGTTTGTTCAGAATCTGTGTTCATGAATAACGACTGGAAGATATAAGTGTTTGTCACATTCATCAATCTATTTTCACTTCACTGTATATCGACTATCAAAAATTGGAAGGAAGAATTACAAGGAAAAAAACATGTAATCCTCAGCGCATGAGTTCACCGAACTAGGGCCAGTCTTCTGATATCATGTGAACACTTAAGGATGATTCAGAAAAATTAAACAGGTGTTGACTCATAGTAACTCTTCTTATACCTTCCTAGGTATCGCTACCAGTACTGATGAACATGTATAGATTGAAACGGTAATAGATAATAATGAGTTTCATTGAAATGAACTTAGAGGCTATAAAGATGAAACAAATGTTACGATTAAATCGTTACTGTTGATCCGATAGGAAATGATAGTAGTCATCTTGTCACCAGTGTCAGATCAACCTGGAAAATTGACATAAATGACCAAGACGTCAGAGAAAGTTTATAATCCGATGAAGAACAATTATATTCTACAACATATTCAGATTTTCAATGGAGTTGAAGTTAGAAAAAAATCAGGTTCAGGTCTAAGGCAAATGATTAAATAAATAAAAAATCATTCTTCCATATACCCATACGATCTCAATCAGATATTATCTTTACCGAAACATCAAACCATAGTCTTCGCTGCAGTTTAATATCAGGATATTCGATGATATTGGGCGATAAAGTTTTCCATCTTCTCTATCTACATCAAGCCATTCTCGAAAACATTTGCATATCATTAACCCTAATAGCAGTTCGGCATCAGAAACTACCAATAAGGGATTATGAAATTGATTACCAAGGGTATTACTCTAGTGTGATAGGAAAATCCTACTGGAATTATGTCTTGAATCTGCCGCACCACATTTCCAGCCTTTCAAGAAGTTCTGAACTATGCGAAGTTGTTGAACAAGATGTTAGATAATTCAGGATATTATTAATTCTATGAATAACGTAAAAATTAAAAAGAATTTTCAATGTTGTAGAAACGGAAGCATTCATATCATCCAAATATAGTGATTTAAAATATGAAAACGGACTTTTCTGATTATGTTTATATGCTTTCTCAAGGAATGGTCTTTCAATCACCCATGAAAAAAAGTCAAATGTTATAATCTCATTTGGTGTCCAGTAAGTCCTCTTTGAGAGCAAGATGACATTACTCTGAATTTTGTCCACTTCGGATCAAACCGCATGAGAACTATTTTCTGAGACTCTACTGAAAAATGAGAGGCAATGAGAGCGTTTTTATCAATACAAGGACAAAAATCATTTCATGAAATGCGAGTCAACAGAAATTGCAGTTTTTGTAAATTTTGAAGCATACTGTGATGATTTCATAACAGATATAGTCAAGAACTTTCATTTGTTATGGTACTGCAAACAGGAGTTTATAAAAAATTACAAATTCATTCCTTATAAGTTTCTGGCGAAGATTCAAATAGAAAAATGGTGTGTCGCCATTGATACCTTTAACTTCTGTTGCCCTTCAACTGAATTTCGTTATTATATTTTATACAGTACTCAAGACATCCGGATAAAAGTCCTAACGTTTGTTGCGGTTTAATTGGTTCAATAATTGTTGGTCCATTGCTGTATGAGGGTACTCTATCTGGTGAAAATTGCATTTCATTTATGAAATTTACTGAATTCTGAATGATTATATGGACGAACTGTATCGCATTAATAAACAGAATTTGCATTCTGAGTATGATGATGCATCTGCGCACAACTGCCAGGTAGCACATCATATCGGCTGAATCTTGGTTTCGTATTGGGCCAATATATTGTAAATGAGAAAATAATATTGGTTCAATATGGGTAAATATTTAAAAAATAATATTATATTAATAATATTGGTGGAATATTGGTTGAACCTGTTCTGAATGTAGATTGTCACATGTAATACTGGGTCAATATTGGTTGAATAATTTTCACCAATATCAATAATACAATATTGTCTACATATTGTTTCAACTTCTAGAATAAATATTGCAATCCCAATATTCCTCTCATATCGTTTCCAGATATACAAACTATATTGTACATTCAAGTGTGATTGCAGATTGTTTGGATATTATTTCGCCAATATTCAACAAATCTTATTAACTTATATTGGGTCAATATTGTTTCAATAATATTTACAAAGAGCAATAATGAGAATATCAAAAGTTTGCTAAATTGAGCAACTTTGTATCTTCAATAACGATAAAGTAATCAACTGTGTAGACGGAATTTGGACATCACTGAACGACAAAATAAAGCATAACCAAATGCTTGATAGAACCTAGGAAGAGATTCTCCCTATTGGAATCGAAGAGAAGACATTTTTTCTGTTCGCGTTATATTGCTCTATTGACATAACTTCTTGAAACTGAAAATACCTATGTTATCTATGAAGTAATTTCCCTTGCGGGAACAATTTTCTGCTTATTGATTTTATTGAAAATATGATTAGGATGTTCATAAAATCGGATGTGGATTCATCTGCTTATATTCTACCTATCGTGGTCCAGTTAATTATTGTCCTAAATCAGAGGATAAAATAATCTAACAGATCAACCGTTGATCTTTTCACCATGATCATCACGAATAATGTTTTCGTTTCTGACATATAATAATAATAATAATAATAAGGCGTTTATTAATCAAAATTCAAAATTCAAAAAAAAAAAAAAAAAAAAAAAAAAAAAAAAAAAAAAAAAAAAAAAAAAAAAAAAAAAAATCCAGTAATATCCGAAACTTGAATTTGAGATTAAAAGGCTTATAAATTCAGCTTTCTGATGCGAAATCAGGTGCTGTTGAAGCCTAGTGAAAACTAAAATCTTAAAACTAAATAACAAAACACATTCAAAATAATTCAACAGAATACAAAAAAAATCTTGAAATATCAATATTGGTAAAGCCTTTCTTTCATTACATATTTGAACGATACAATCGATTTTGAGAAGTCAGTGATTCGAAATTTGTTGAGTAGGTTCGCTGATGAGTAGGTAAAGGTACCTCAAGGTTCAATACTTGGCCACTTACTTTTCCTCATATACGCCAATGACCTGATGCAGTACTTCAGTAGTCTCACAGAAATTCATGTAGTTGCTTATGCAGATGACACCAATTTCCTCATCAAGGATCATAATGTGTTAGATCTCACAGAAAAAAATAATAATGATAAAATAAAAATCACTTGGCATTGAACATCTCCAAAACCAAACTGATGAAATTTTCATTGAACAATGTCCCTGAGGACTTCAGTATTTTTGAGAATGAGGAGTTAAATGTTGAAAATTGCTCAACAACAATGATGTTAGGTCTCACGCTGGACTATAAACTCACATGGACTCCTCATATTGAAACTCTCTGCATTAAATTAAGGAAAAATTGTTACACATTGAGGTTCATGTCTAGACATCATTGTAGTAAAGAGGTTCTGCTGAACCTGTACTACGGAACTATCCACTGTCATCTACGGTATGGAATACTGAACTGGGGTACAGGATCAACTGCAGAGAGGGTTTTCATTCTACAAAATGAGGCTATCAGAATCATTGATGAAATCGGGTGGAGGCAATCATGCAGAAATTCATTCAAAGAACTCCGAATACTAACGGTTGCGATTATTTATATTTATGAACTATGCATATATATTTATAAGAACAGGCCGAACTTCACATCTAATCAGCATCAATACTCGACTCGCTGTAAAAACTTGTTAATACCCAACATGCACCGAACCACCCTTTACCAAAAATTTTTCTCTTCCTTGGACCAAAGTTTCTCAATAAGCTAGATGAATCGGTTAAGAACTCACCAAATTTAACAATTTTCAAATCGAGATTGAAAACATCCCTTATCCAAAAAAATTGCTACACCCTTGATGATTTCTAGGTTTATATAGTCCCATTTTACTAGTAGTTTTAGTAGACTGTGAAGTTGTTTTACTTATTCTTGACTCTGCATAAATATTTTTTTATGTCTAACATATCTTCGTTTTAGAAATATGTATGTATGTGTTGTGTATGTATATATGCATTTATATTTAGCATTGTGACGTTTTCCTTGTTATTGTACCATTGACGTCATCTTCTATTTTGTACAATTCAACAAGAGAACTAAACATATTATTATTATTAGTATTATTTTTCCGTTGGGAATGTACCAGTCAGGCCCTGTCTCCGGTGCTCCGATACATCCGGAGGGCGCGCTGGTGTCGTTAACCCCAATAACCACTCCCTACGTCCGTAGGGTGAGTGACTATTGGGTCCGAGAATCATGTGCCCTGAGTAGACGGAGCGAACCAAGGCTAACGGGCCTTCTGCATTCGCACTGCTAAGATTTCTGCCATATTACGGCAAGCAGGTATTATCTTCAAGTTGGAGAGCAGTGTGTCCATCATTCCACCAAGGACTCCTATGATCAGAACCACCATTTTGACAGAGTGATCCGGATACAACCTGCGGAGTTCAAAGAGAAGATCTCGATATTTAGTCCGTTTTTCCTCCTCTTTTCGAACGATATTCATTTCGCCTGGAGCGGAAAACTCCATGACGAATATCGTTTTACTTTGGTGGTCGAGGAGGACAACATCAGGCTTATTGGCTTGTATTTGCCTGAGGGTGAGGAATGAGTAGTTCCGATAGATCCGGCACCTCTCATTCTCCACCACGGACTCAATATCCCCCGGAACATAAGGCAACACCAGTGTCTCGTCTATACCGTACGAGTGTCGTAGATGGTAGTACAACACTCGTAGCGCCGCGTTATGCCTGTGGATATAGGCTGAGACCGCATAAGATGGGCATGCTGATAGCAAATGCATTACGGTCTCAGGTGCCCCACGACATGCCCTGCATCGGGTGTCAAGGACGTCTATACCCATCACGCGACTACGGTAGACCAAGGTGTTGAAGACACCATCCTGGCAGGCCATTATGAATCCCTCGGTCTCCGACTTTAGCTCACTCGACCTGAGGAAGGCAAAGGTCAAGCTTTTGGATAAGCCAAGGTCTTCGATGTTGTGAAAGAAGACACCATGCATTGGCTTATCCATATGTAGCTGTAGCAGGACCTCTGTCTCCGCAGCTTTGATGAGAGCTTTTTGCTGAACGGGTCCCAACTCGGTGACAGAGTTTGGGTTAGCCCGTTCAGTGTGGAATACGAGACCGAGTTCATCGGCCGCACGGGTTGCTGCCTTAAAAAGAAATGCTCCAATCCCTGCTTTTTCATGGTCGCGGACCATGCAGAGAAGGGGATGTGAACTCCAGATGACTTTACAGGCCCCATCCAGAACCATTCTGTTATGCAGACACTCCAAACTCAAAAGTCCACGGCCTCCCCGTTGTCTGGGAAAGTATAACCGTGGAACGGACGATTTAGGATGCAAGCTCCTATTGAGATGCAACATTTTGCGAGTTTTAGCGTCGAGTTGTCGCAGCTCTTCCTTAGTCCACTTCATTACTCCGAAAGAGTAAAGAAGGATCGGAACGGCAAGCATATTAGTTATTATTATTATTATTATTATTATTAAAGGAGAGTTCAAAGATTTATTTTCTGTGAGAGGGTATGGTTATAATTTCTCCTCTCTGAATATTCAAGTTGTGCACGTGACTTCTGAAAATTATTTTTCTAAATAAATATGGTGGACGTTTAATTTTTATCATTTTATAGTAGAGGATAGTTGCATGAAGTATTCTACGATTATACATGTTCAGCCATTTGATTTCAGGCAGTTTGTGACTTATTCTTTGTCTTCGTCTGCGACCGAATATTAACCGCAGACAGGAGTTCTGTAGTTTTTGCACTCGCCTAGCATCATGACTGTCCAAACATGGTCCATATATAGTATCGCAAAAATTCATATGCGAGAGGACAATTGAGTCACATAACATTTTTTTGGTGTTTCTATTTAGGAATTTTCGATGTGGGTAAATTAATATGAAGTTAGCGTAACCGATTCTCAACTTTGATGTAACATGTTCTGTGAATTTTAACTTCGTATCGATAACAAGACCAAGGTTTCAACAGGAGTTTTTAAATGGTATAAGTTCATTATCTAGATGAATATACAGACTAGCTTCCAATTTTTCCATTATTTTTTCATTACAAAAAAGTAAAGCCATAGATTTTTTTGGATTTAGTTTGAGTAAATGTCGGCTGGATATCTCAAATAGCTTCTGTAAGTCATCGTTGATATTTTTATTTGCTTGTGCTACATCTGGAGGGTTGAAGGAAAAGTATAGTTGGGTGTCGTCCGCGTTTAAGTGATAATTGCAGTTAGTTATCGATGTCACAAATTTACCGAATAGACTAGTGGACCTAGAATGCTTCCTTGAGGTACCCCTGAGTTGACAACTAATGATGTTGATATATTATTTTGGTAAACTACCCTCTGCAATCTGTTGCTCAAGAATGAATCTATTAATCTGCAAGCCCGATTCGAAAAACCAATGTGATCTTAAATTGTTAATAAAATTTTATTATTCAACATATCAAACGCATTGGTGTAGTCTAAGAGTATCAAAACAGTTGCCTTATTCACATCAGTTCCTCTCAAGACATCGTCTGTAACATCAGCAAGTGCAGTATCACAACTGTATCCTGGTCGAAAACCAGATTGTTATTCAGGTAAAAAATCAATATAGTTGAGAAAAGGTACGATTTGAGACTCGATTGCTCTTTTAAGTACTTTGGACATTACAGGCAAAATCGAAACTGAACGGAGAACGGTTGAATTCTGTAGGAGAGGTGATTTTTGCCAACGGATTAATGATGGCTTCTTTCCACAAATTTGGAAAATATGAGTTGAGAATACATGAATTCATATATGTGTTAAATGAGGTACAATATGAGGAAAACATAATAATATCAATGTGATATTAACCATTCACCATTTAAATTGAGCAACTCTGTATATTCCATAACGATAAAGTTATCAACTGTGTAGACGGAATTTGGATATCACTGAACGACAAAATAAAGCATAACCAAATGCTTGATAGAACATAGGAGGAGATTCCTCCTATTGGAATCGAAGAGAAGACACTTTTTCTGTTCGCGTTATATCGCTCTATTGACATATCTTCTTGAAAGTGAAAATACCCTTGTTATCTATGAAGTAATTTCCCATGAGGGAACAATTTTCTGCTTATTGGTTTTATTGAAAATATGATTAGGATGTTCATAAAATCAGATGTGGATTCATCTGCTCATATTCTACCTATCGTGGTCCAGTTAATTATTGTCCTTGATCAGAGTATAAAATAATCTAACAGATCAATCGTGGATCTTTTCACCATGACCATCACGAATAATGTTTTCGTTTTTGACATATAACCTAAATTTTTGCAGCCTTTTCTCAGTGAAACTAGTTTTCCGCTAGCGTTTTCTAAATTAACCACATTAATTAATATTTCATTAAAAATAAATACAGAATTTCAACTACAAATTCTTGTTCTTCTTTAATTCGGCAAAGTACTGTACTTCAATGCAGTTTGCTCATGCTATAATGTGGTTAGTCAAGACAAGCTTGGCAATGAACACTCAATACCTCTATAATGTCCTCGACGGTGGAAGAGATATTTCAAGAACATATAGAACACAAGATTTGCTCCTTTGACGAGATAATCGCATTAAGGGAGTTTGTAGGGCTAGCTAACATAGAGACTGAGAATGGACATAACAGCATGATGGTACACTGGAGGCTATAAATCAAGAATTCGAAGGTTTTTATTTCTTTTTGAAAAATATACATTAGGTCAGACAAAGCCAATGTAGAAATGAGTTAAGGTGAGCATTGATATGAGTAAAATATCTGCTATAGAATTCGACAGAATATAAATTATGGCGAATATACTACAGTTGACAATGTGAAACACGCTCTAAAATAAAATCGTAATTAATTGAATATAACATCATTTATGTTGTGAGGTCATAAGATTGATAGATAACTTTTCAACTCAGATTTGAACGTCTTTTCAAGTTATATACTTTTCATAGACAATGGTACATAATTGAAAAAATGTTCTCCAAAAACTTTTCAATTTGTGAGCAATAATTATTGGCGAAACTGTTTATTGGACTGTTTTTCTTTATAAAAATTCACCATCTTAATAATGAAAAGTGTGTCAATTACTCTCACACATTCCACTATATTTACACTGACAGGAAATGAAAAAGTCCGGTATTGAATTTACTTAAAATCGCCACGAAGAAAAGTCTTATAAACCACTTGTATAGCAATTTCGTCACGGCCCTTATTCCTTCAACAGAAATAAAGTACACACACCCCCATCTATAGACGTTCCCGTATTCATAAAAATACCCTTAGCTGAAATTGACTTTGAGTTCACACGCTGCCACGGAGGTTTCACCGCATAATGCAGGAATATATCTTGGCCGTGGACCAAACGGTGCGAAAAACATCAATTCTTGCAGAATACGGCAGGAATAGGGTCATCTGCAGGAGCGCGTGGAAGCGTCCAATTCAGAAATTGGAACAGAAATTTGTGTTTGAAAAAACTACAAAACGTATCCTCAGTCGTCTCTGGCTCTTTAGAGCAACGTTGGTAGTTTAAATTTTCGTTGTTAACGTAAGATTATGTGTTATTCTTATTTTATCCTAAGATGGCTTTCATTATCAAATTGATTGCAAAGAATTCAATTATGATAATGTCTCGATACAAAGCAGTATTTGGAAATGCGGATTCTTACACAATATGAATAATGCATAGATATGAATTTGTTCTTTGGTATTCTTTCTGGGAATTTGTGGAGGAAAGGAAATTCCAACGTCATCGAATTTATTCATTATTTCATTTATTTGTTACTCTACAGCACATATTTCTAGCGACAGTTATCTTTCCAATCGTAATGTTCCATAATGAAGTGGATCACACCCTGAAAGGTGGTAACCCTGGCAGAGTTGGAAGGTGATGACTTACCAGAAACCTACACCTGCACAACTCACGTTACCAAAGAGATGGGGAAAAGGGTGGAAGCAGAAATTGTTCTGTGTAGGCTAAAGGTCTCAAACCACGGGCTCAACACACTCCTCTGGACGTTGTGGAGTACAACCCCATCGCCCAAAGGTCACATATGGGCTTTTTCTACGGACGAAGAGTCCTTAGACGAAATCAAGAGACTGGATGTCTCCCTACTTGGACCAGAGTTGAAGGGTGGCACCGGGCCAGCAAAAGCACCAAGGAAGATGGTGCCGAACCGATTCCGGAGAGGTACAGGTAGTTCTCAGAACTAAACTAATACCACATGATCAGGGTACTGTAATTGAACCTCCATCATGCTAGAGTGTTTAGCGCTACGTTATGCAAGAGGTTCGATCCTGCCTTCTTGCAGGAACCCTGGCTACATGGAAGGAGGGTAGCAGATCAAAATCCTAACCACGGTAAGGTACTATACAAGGAAGGTAACAATAAACCTCGAGCATGAATTTCAAACAGTTATAAGGTTGAATGTACACTGATACCGTTGCCACGCACCGGTGATGTTGTTACAGGTCTCCTAACCACGCCGAAGGAGAATAGAAACAAAAGCTGCATAGTGAGCTCAGCATATTTTTCAATTGAGGAAGCATGCCCTCTACCGGTACCAGGCGAGGTCATCACCTAAGCGGCAAGAGCAAACCTCCAACTCATCATAGGATGCGAGGCTAATGCACTAGGAAGTAGTTATTTTCTGTTAGATATTACAAAAAATAGTTTAAATTTTTCCAGAGGTGCCTCGTTTTTTTCAATTTTCAATTGAGAATGTTTTCCTTTCCAACGAGAAATAAAATGGTAAACACGACAATCACCACCATGGGACATTTGGTCTGAATGTGAGAACTTCTTTGATCACCAGAAACAAAACAGATGGCAATTCAACAAGGCATGCAACAAATATATTTTTAGTGGAACTTCAGTTGAATGAGTCCTGTAGGTCAAAGATCGAGATACTTCACTAATTTACGGTGAGTAGAGGCGTCAAACGGGTAACTACGGGTCGTGAAAAATGGTCTATTATTATGTAATAATTTTTGCTACGTGGTTTCGAAATGAAGTGAACTGACGTCGTATGTAATAAAGGCATCGAATGACTAATTTGATGAAAAAACTACCAGGGAAAAGTGTACGTGGGTGGTATGACCTTGTTTTTGTAAGTACTGAATGATTGATAACAATATAACACTAATAACAATAATACCAGTTATAACAATAACAATGATAAAAATAATAGAAATGATAACATGATAACAATAATAATGCAATGAAATTATTTCAATGGCAAAGGCCATAATTCATGAATATAGTTGAGTTGTTGAGATTTTTTTTCATCAGTTTTCGATATAATATTAAGTATTTTTTCTGTCTATCAGAATGAATAAATAATCTTTACCAATATCGATAACAGTATTGTCTACAAAACCTCACTCCTTTCACACTCGAAAGAATTCTGAGGGACATGAAGCTCCCTAAGTTTTTTGGCATAAACCACCTGTTGCTGATCTTGTCAAATGCTGTTTTTACATAAGAAACTAACCTGGAACATGCATCTCTCATGTTGTGCGGAAGAGCTTTTGGAAAAACATGAGATTTGAAACAGATAGCACTGCAAACATTATACAGAAATGTTGTTATTAAACGCAAAAAATGTGCATTTGAATAATGTTTCAACTAGCTCTTCTAATTTATATATAGACAGATAGTAGCTTATGAACTTGGAACGTAATAACATGAAAACACTCAAAACAGTTACCTACTAAAATTTCACAAGATTTTTTCAAAAATGATTATTTTAGCAAGCCAGTAAGTGTGGGCACTTTATATCCAGTAGTGGCGCGTTCCTACGAATTTATCAGGTAGTTTCTTTGTTTCATTATTGTTATTCCTTTTAGGTTTCAACTTCTTTCGGTGGGGAGAGCACACTTTATGTAAGCGGTGATAAATCACCCTGTTTAGATACATATGGCTCTTACTACAAAAATATCGTCAGCTCTAGATGAAGAAAAACCGTTCCTCTGCGTCTTTATGGATTTGTCTAAAGCATTCGACACTGTGAGTCATAGTCTGCTCTTGCAAACACTGGAAGATATTGGTATAAGGAACCAGTGTCTCAAACTTTTTGGAAGTTACCTCACCAATAGATTTCAGTGCGTCAGAGTGGATGATACGATCAGTGAACGAAGGGCAATAGAATATGGAGTACCGCAGGGGACCGTACTTGGCCCTCTTCTCTTCAACATTTATATCAATGGGATGTTCTCTGTAGAAAGCAATGGGAAAATACTGGGATTTGCCGATGATACTGCAATATTTTATAAAGCAGACGATTGGGAACAACTGAAAAACATTGTACAGAGCAACTTACCCTCGATCAAAAATTGGCTGGAATACTACTTACTCACCGTGAACCTTGACAAAACGTTTTATCTACCATTTAGCTCCTACCGATCCAACTCTCCATCGTTTAATTGCCTCACATTCAATACAAACGAACAACAAAATACAATTTTACCCCAACAAAAAGTTAAATACCTAGGTGTATATATAGACACTCACCTCAGATAGGACTCTCATATCAACTTTGTTTGCAACAAACTATGTTCGATAATCTACAAATTTAAATATCTGAAAGATACTTACATTTCATCAGCTGAAAATTATGTATCATGCTTTGTTTGAAAGTCACTTACGATATGGTATAGTAGGCTGGGGAGGCGCACTGAAGACTAATATGCGCCCTCTAGAAATATTGCAGAAAAGACTACTGAAACTGATTCTCTCTAAGGAATATAAATATCCCTCAGATAGACTCTACAATGAGGCTAATGTTTTCGATCTCCGACAGCTTTATTATTATAATACAATCCTAACATACCACAAAAATAAAAACACATTCAATTCGCCATCTCATTCTTATCCCACTCGAAAAAAGCATCTCCACAAAGTTTCCCAAACACAAAATTTGATTGGGCAACGGTCTTATCGATACTTAGCTCCCAAAATGTATAACACCATCCCTTCATATATACACAGAATTGGTAGCCTAATGCTGCTGAAAAAAGAACTGAAGTCGTTTATTCGTAGTGAAACACAACAAAAAATTGCAGATTATGTGGACAACAGATAAATTGTTATTGTCGCTAATGCGCTAATCACTCAAACCCTGCTTGTATGATTTATTATTCGAGATTATGTTGAAAAAATTCCCCCTTTCTCCATTCCAGTAAACTCACAATGACCTTTTTTATATTCGAATATATTATCAAGAATCTATTGGCCCATAAACAATATTATAACATCTGCATTCGATATTACACAGAAAGAAAATGTTCTTGGAATTAGTTCTTGATAACTGATATATTACTGATGTCTAAATAATACTCGTAACAGTGTCCGTTCCCTCTCGGAAATACTTATAATAATAATATGTGTCAACCCTAATAACTCACGGGTATTTATTTGTTTATATATGCATATATAGGTGTGTATTGTCTTTTATATGTATGTATTCGAATATTTCTATGTACATGTCTTTAAACTTTGACTTGTTTAGGGACATTTTTAATTATATTATATATTGAATTTTATTGATATCGTATTTTATCACATATAACAATCTATAGTTTTAGTTCATAGTTTTACATATTTTACAATATCATTTTTTTATGTCTATAAATATTGGGAAACAAGTGCTTTGCACTTATCCCTAAATGCTTTATTCACTGCATATTTTAAATTTAGTTCGAATTATTGTATTATTTATCTGAATAAAGTTATATTATTATATTATTATATAGGTAGTGAATGATAAATTTCCCAGTTTATCTCTTATTGTGTTGATTCTAGCCATATGTCTCTGTGAAGTGGCCTGTGCTCAATTTCTCCAAATCAGCATTGATATTATTATAATATACGTGCAATCTGGTAGGTGAATGAGCGCATGAACATTTTTGGTTTCAATAAAGGGAGGATCAAGGTTCCCTTGAATCTAATGTTCAAGTTGTAGACACCCGTGCAGTATCAGTATTTCATTTTATGAAGAAGATGTGGAGGTACTTTGTTAAAAAGTATTTTATGCTACAGACATATAGGTACTATATGTTTTCAACACTGAACTATTTTGTTTTTTTTGTGTGTGGGTGTTGGCATCAAAACAGAGTTTTTTTCTGCTACAGATTTTTTTAATGATAGTTAATTAGATAATAGCTATTAGTTAATAACTATTTTGTTTCTTTTGATTCATATACAATTCTTTGTCGCTCCTACTACTTCCTTGCATAAATTCTGTACTTTTTGAATTTTGTGTTAGTAGTAGTTGGTGGTTATATTCCGGTGATATAAGATGTCTGTATAGTTTAATGAATAGCTAAGGTCTCGCATAAAATTATGTATATTGAGGTGGAAAGAAAATATTTCTTCCCATTTGATACTTTCGTAGATGAATATGCTTGTTGGATCAGTTTATTATTGTGTTTTTCGAATCTCAAGTTTATTCCAACAAGACACCAAGGCTTTCTCCTTCATCCACTATTATGATTGATCCGTTATCAATAGTTGTAATGTTCATATCTTGTACAATACTGTGATCATTTTTTGGTGTGAAGACAATTATACTCGATTTACTCAGATTTATGAATAAACAATGGCCAGTACCGACTCTCACGAATGATTCCAAATCAATATTAATTTTTGCACAAGCATCAATTACATTCGATTGAGAGAAATCCAGACAATTCAAAATGTTTGCGTTGCTCATTGTAAACAGTAAAGGGTCAAGTATGGATCTCTGGGGAACTCCAGACCTCAAAGTGAGGTATCAAGAACAGTTGCTATGTTGACTTTATGTTGTCTCTCACTGAACTAAAGTCGAGCAATACCAGTGCCGTACATGAACCTCGATCTTTAGCACTAAATACATCATCAACAATATGTAGAAGGGCAGTTGAAAAACTGTATCCCTTCCTGGAAGAATTCTTTAAAGAAACTTTGAGTAAGTCAGGCAGTTGGTATAATGATAGATTGAGAATTTAAAATTGGAGCTATAAAATAAATGGAAAGACAATCAATTGAAATTGAAGCACAAGTTTTCACAGGATTACTGAATCGATATGGCTGATTTTTCAAGAACTTGTTTTTAGTTGCGTCGCAAAGAGTAATTCGTCCACGCCACTGAAGAAGACTGTCTCAGTAGCAGTCGAAACGTTTCTAAATTTTAACCAAACAAGACCACGACAAAACCCAAAAAACAAGCAGAACACATCTACTGTTATTATTTTTATAATTATACCAAGCCTCAGTAGAAAATGTGAGAGACGGCGTCAATGATCTGAGCCTTATCTCTCTGCGGTATCCAGCAGTATTTTACATCGCTATCCGAGGAAATTTCGACCATGTCGCACGTTAATGGCACAGGGACATCGCAAATAGTGATGAAGTATGCACGTTACCTTTTTCATCCGTGGAAGTCTGGCATAAAAGGCGAATTTACCTCGAAATTATGACGCTGTAAGTGTATAATGAACTCGCGCTTCTTTGTTGCAACTAATGAAAATCACGTTGTCCATATGGAGAATTTAATTAACTAAAAACGAACGGTTATAATGGATGATGATTCCACTACTTTCTTGATGAGTGAACTTCGCACAAATGTTACAATTACATTCTTTTCTCTCTCTCATTTTGTAGTTAGTCTTTCGAATGACTATCAGATAACTTCCCAAATATTACCAAACGATAAATTTACAACTTTCATGGAATGTCAAACACAAGCACTCTATCTTGTATCTGAACGTTCTCACTTCACTATTCTATCAACATAGCAGGAACATTTTGAAGTTTCATCCAATGTGATGCCCAAGAAATTTACCGGTTAACATTCATTCAGAGAGGAATTTGTGGACAAAGTGATAGATTTGGTTTTAGCCCGGTTACGTTTGAAATGATTGGGGACCAACCATCCTTCAATTCTGGCACTAGATGTTTCCATTTGGTATTTCAACTCGTTGTGGTTTGAGTTTGATCCATGAAAACTTTCATCGCCTACGAGTCATAATACACAGTGCAAAGGATTCAGGTAATCAAAGATATCATTAGTGTAATAATGGTAATGGATGGTAACTGATGCGCTGCAACCTGATTAGATCTATTGTATCCCAACTTCTTCTGCTATGTCAAGGTGATCTCGTTTACAGCAGCCCCTCAAGCCTCAATGAGGAATTCAAGGATTTTGAGGAGGTCTATCCGTTGTATTTCTCCCACCGTCAGCTGGTGTAATCCCAGTATATTCAATCTCTTGTGATGTACAGCATGACACTCCATCAATATATGGTGGGGTGTTTCTGGATGTTCCCCACAGAATCTGCAGGTGCTGTCGTTCTCTATGCCTAGCAACCTTAGTTGTTCTCTGAGTCTGCAGTGCCCCGTCAGAAATCCCGTGATTGTCTTCAGACTAGTTTTTCTGAGGTTAATCAGTGTCTTCGATCTTGCTTGGTTAAAATTGCCTCAGCCCTGAAAGTATTTGTCAGTTTGTTGCTCTCATTGCTTCTTCAATTTTATTGAGTTCTTCTCGGAAGTGAGATTTTCCAAGTCCGCAGAATGGTTCTGGCCCGATCAGTGGCGTTGATGCCCCTTTTTGTGCCAGAGTGTCTGCGCATTGCCCTCGACTCCAACGTGCCCCGGCACCCAGAGGAGGATCATCTTGTTGTTCCTGCCAAGATCTTCTATAGGCATTCCCAGACCATCTTCGAATTGATGTTATATGAGCTCAATGCTTTGATGGCTGCTTAACTATCGGAAAGGATTGCGATTTCCTTGTTCCGGTATTTCACGTCGTGTTAGATCTGAATGCACCTTTCTATGCCGTGAATTTCCGCTTGAAAAATACTGGGGAACTGGCCCATGGGTTCGGAGTATTCGGTGCGACTCCCAAGACTCCTGCTCCAGTTCCATCTGTGTACCATGTTATGGTATTCCCTCCCAGTGTTCGAATGGATTCCGTGCCCCATTCTTTCTTGAAAACATTTCTCGAAACTAAATTTCCTGGTAATTTTATCAGTTGGAAGATCGGTAAGGTGTGCACTTTCGGTGGGGGTTGAGCCCCTTACACTGTGTGCTGTCCCTTTGAGTCCGACTTTAGCAAATCTCAGGTTTGCTCTCCAAGTAGTTCTCCTCACCATGATATGGAGAGTAGTGAGGTCCAGAATGACCTCTATAGCTGCTGTTGGAGTTGACCTCATTGCTCCTGTTATACAAAGACATGCTAGTCTTTGTACTTTCTCCACGATTTTCTTTGTTGTGGCAAGTTCGGTTCTGCTGTGCTACACTACTGCTCCGTAGGTGATCATAGGTCTCACTATCATGGTGTACATCCATTGCAGTATTGATGGGTACAGTCCCACGGTTCATTAGAGTATATAATGAACGAATGTGGCCCTAATACCGATCCGTGCTGTACTCCTTGTTCAACTATTGAGCTAACTGATGAGGTGTGTTTCAAAGTGACCGATTGTGATCTTTCAGAGAGGTGGGATTTGGAAAAATAATTTGATACGCCTCTGATGCTCTAATATTCAAGGTAAAACAAAGTCGAAGGCCTTGCTCAGATCACACATGGTTATCGTTGTGTGCTTATCCTGTTTGAGACATGGATTATGTCATAATTTGATTTAGCTGTAGCTTGAACCGTGGAACGATTCTTCCTTAACCTAAATTGTTTATCATGAAGTAAATTGAATATTTGAATAGTGATTTTTTTCCACAATTTTACCTACTGCAAACTCAAACATCACATGCATACAATCGGACTTGCACAAGATGCAGAGTGCCAGCTTTGCATAGAGAATGAGAAAACGGCTCAACACATTCTGTGGCCAGAATCAGATTTTCAATATTTGGCGATACGACAGTAAGGCCAGAAAACCTGGTAAATTTGTTCTCCCAGTACATTCCTCAATTTCGTTAAGACATTGGATATACTGGGAGAAATATAACCATAGGGTGAGCCACAATAGGCCATTGGCAGTGCAGTGGAGGGTCTGATACTCACGTCCAAACCTAACGTAACCTTACCTACTGGGAAATATACCCTGACTAAAACACAGGTTCACCAGACATGAAAGAGGTTCTGCGAGGATATCTCCCACATTTTTTATGACCTGTCTGTTCAAATCTTAGATATATTAAGAATTACTTATGACAATAATGATGTCTGCAGATGTGACAGGAACAAGAAAAAATTAATCCGTTGGTATGGGATTTGTTTTCAAGAAATCATAGACAGCTAAATTTGTGGATGGAGGTTGTTTCATTATATTTTCCGCACGTCTTGAGTAGTATGTCCTGAGTGTTCACATCTGTTACATTCGAAGTTGATCAGTCGCCATAAATCTCTACTAATATTAGTGGATTGATTGATTTAATCGTCACAGACCTTCCGTTTTGCACATTTAAGTAAGTAATAGGGAATGTGCAAGTGATTTGAATTTACTTGATTTTTTTACCTCCGATACTTTATTGTCCTGACATTACATCTAAACCATTAGTATATCATTTAGTTTGTATTTTACTCCATAAAACTGTATTCAAAAAGTGCAAAATAAGCGCGCGGAATTCAAAAATGCGAAACGCATCACCATTGGTCGAATCGAAGAATGACGTCACATGGCACGTTATGAAATTTATCTGTGTTCATATTCATACTGTGCTAGTTGTCTTTCATAGGAAATTTGTTTTTAATTATATAATTGTAGTGTTTTCCATTACATAATGCGATTTTGGTCTAGTGACAATTGTAAATTACCAAGAGCAATCAATGACTGAAAGTGTTTTTTTCAAAGCACAATCCGACAATACCTGAACTGATAAGTAGTAATAGTTTATCAAATGATAGTTTTCCTTTCGTAATTTAGGTGAGGCAGGTATAAACAGAGTTATCTCCCGCTTGGTATACAAAACATTTATGCATACAAAACTTCTGATCAATTCAAGTCATATTAACTATCGAAATACAATATACTCACATTGAAATGATCTTCACAACAGTGTAAATGTGATATTGGTGATATTTCGCCTCTTCTCATAACCTTACACTATTGTTCACGTATTTTCGCATCTCTTGGAGCATAAAAAAATACTTAACTTGGTGTACTTATAATTGTGTTTTGGCATTCCGGTAATAGACAATACCTATAAAATGTTTTTTTAGCATTTTCCATTATCCTAATAGCGATTAAAAAAGCAAATCCCTAACCTAATAAATAACTGTCAATAGTGTCAATGGCCATAACTATAGAAAGGCTTGTTCATTGAAGACTGCTCTGGTTGATCGAGATCACTTTCACATATATGTTCATCTCTCTCTAACACTTGTACTGTATTTGTCTTACTCTTTTATGAATTATCAACTTCAAGCAAGTAGAGCAATCAGAGTACGTCTCAACGAACGACACTGAAGAAGAACAACACTGATCGCGCCATGTGACGTCATCCACAGCGCGCGAAAATGGAGGCGTACAAATAGGTCAAATTCAATCGGTATTTTATATATTATTTCAAAAATAAAAGCTCAAATATAATTGTCTAAAGAATACAATGTAAATATTTCCACATAAAATGTAACATAAAGAAAAAATGAAATAAATAAAACGAAACAAAAAAAAAATATTTCAAATGAGTGAAATAGTACTCTCCGTCTCATAGAAGAGCAGATACGCTTTTCCGCTCACAAAGAATTTCGAAGAAATCGTGGAAACAATCGAATCGTCGTACTCGTGCCACAGGCCTGAATATGGATGTTTACAGTGAGCAGTGTAGTGACCTTCATTGGTGGTTCCGCTGTGGTTCGACAGTGCGTACAAGTTATATCGACCAGAGGGTGCATTTTCCGCTGAGTAGCTGCTCATATCTAACCCTTCTAGAGGAATATCAATTGAGACGTTCTATTTACTGAAACCCTCTGCTTGAGAGAACCTTTTCAAATGAATTAATAACATTTTTGGGAATTTTTGAATCGAAGGAGACATTGTGCATTTCCTTCTTTCTTTGCACTTCGAACATGTCGGTTTCTCATCACCTTCCAAAGTTTGTTTCCTAACGAATGAATCTAAACATTCAGAGAGGCTAATTGAGCCTGTTCTTGGTGAAATCGGAAGGGAACGATCCCAGAAAGTATAAAAGTGACTGAACAGTGACCATCAAAAGAGCATTTTAACGTTGATTTTAGCTGTCCAACAAAATTTTCCACTATCTTGGAGTTGTCCGATCTCAAGTATCTCAACCATGATTCTCTGGCCTTTTCAAAGTTGCTTAAGTTCTCAACAAACTCGGTTCCAATGAGTTTGGGCTTATCCGTAACTCTATTCACGTCTTCGTGTAGTCCCTCCAGCAGGTATCTTAGAAACTCCTTGGCATCATGCTGGGCATAACTGATAAAACGTGGCGCAAATCTTTGTTTTTGACTTGTCCAGGAGACTGTATTGACCACTCGATCCGACGTATCATTTGCCCACAGTTCCTTGTTCACTTCGGCAAATGTTTTGATTAAATCTCCCTTCGTGTTAGAGGAACTGTAATTAATATCCGCTGAGTAGGCATCCTCCTTCAAATACTCTAACAACCATCTAGTATTCGACAAACACTGGATAACACTATTCATGAAGCAAGTGTTACCAATATTTTTCAACCCATTACGAGTGATTTGGCAGAACTATTTATCACAAGCCTGATGGTATGGAAGCTATTCTCGCTGTATTTACCGCTGTCATCTCCTGAGAGGTCCAAGTTTGATACGCCTCTGGCTTCATGAAGGTGTGAGGTTTGAAAGTTCGAAATTTTTGGAGTAGTTCCTGAATTGTTCTCAAAAGCGTTAAAAATATCAGAATCTCTAGAGATGTGATGTGAGGTGATCATTCTCGACTCATATGGAACTTTTCCAACCTTCACCTGCTGTTTCCACTTAGATCCAGGAAGATATGAAATCTCATTGAAGTGGTGAGAAGAAGGAATTGTGCCCAATAGTGAAGAGGCATTACCACGCTGGATAGCTAAACTAATCCTTTGAATCAAGAAAGAAGTTGATCTGTTTTCATTAGTTGCCAGGCTTAGTTTTCTCCCTATATCATGAATGAAAGTCAGAGATTCCAAAAACATCTAAAGTTTCAGCAGCAACTGGGTGGAATATATAATTAGTTTCGAGATTACGGTATTTGCGTATTTTCAACTTCTCACTTGTAATTGCAGCAGAACCAGCAGACTTTGAGGAATTTGGCAGATGGGAAGGTGCTAAAGTATCTGCACAAGTGAAGTCCCAAACCAGTGGTTTTCCACGCTTCCAGGGAACGAGGGACATTCCATCGGGTCTTTTTCCGTCGTCACGACTGACTCCTTGAGGCTCCAAAATTGCTGGTATACCGGCTGAAACCAGGGCACGCTTGATGAGATCGTTCACCTGGGAATGTCTAGGTAAACGGCCCGCACTTAAAATTAATTCCTAGACTTTCAACAGTATTTACATATTTTACTATGTTGTAACGAAGTAAAAAATTGATTGAACAAATAAAAAAATTATGCATATTCCCTATTTTTTTTTCTTTGGTGTCTTGGCATCGACTGCTATGGTCATTATTATAATGCTTTCGGTGAGACTTAAACATTTCTATACAGGGTCTCAATTTGAAAACTTCCCACCCTTAATATCTTCCTTCCAGTAAACAATATGAGTAATCGAAAAAACAGGTCAATTTTATTGTCAAGGGGGACACTTTCAAGGACTATTTGTAGCCCTCGTGGTTCAACCCCCTAGGAGGGGTAGATGTTACCATTAGAATTTTAAATGGGAAGGGGGGTCAAGTGGCACATCATTTTGATGGGCGTTCAATTCTTGTTCCAATGGTACCCTGACTTATTATTTTTTGATGAGTATTTTCCGAAAAATTGCGTTCTAAACTAACAGAAGTAATTATTAGAACGCCTATACTGATATGCATGGTTTGGCCAGAACAGGTTAGAATATTAGGTGGTACCGTTCCAACCCTTTATTAGGGGTAACATTAGCCATTAGCTCCAAACACTTTACATAAAAAAGTAGTCTAATAGTAAAACGTAGATGGTAGTAAAGTTGTGTTTATTAAATGCTGAATTTTTAAGTGTCATCGCAGAAATTGTACAGATAGCCTTCCTTTTTTGCTACTTCTGCTGTAAAAAGTTTCTGTTTTCCGGCAAAAAATTGGTTAGCAAATTTGAACTATGTGGTAGTATTGTGAATACCGTTGTACCTGTTGGGCTGTTTAGGAATTACTTTAATAAGTGTATAAAAGTGTAAAAATGGTTTACATTCTTCAAGACAGAATTGAAATGATTGTAATTTATGGCGAAGTTGGAAAGTGCGCACGAAGGGCGGCATGTCTTTTTAACGAAAGACATCCAAATTGTAATGTGAGTCACCGGTATGTGCTTGATTTGGTGAATAAGTTTTACGAAACTGGTTCAGTGACAAATAAAAAAAGAAATAACCCCAGAGTACTAAATGAAGCAGCTCAAATTGAAGTTTTGGGAACATTTGCAGCAGAGCCCACGAGCACCTTACGATCAGTATCAGAACAGACGGGAGTGTCACGCGAGACTATAAGAAAAGCATTGAAAATGCATAAATTTCATCCATATAAAATGCAGATTCTTCAAGAGCTCCACGAGGATGATTATGATAGAAGAATAGAGTTTTGTGAAATCATGTCTCATCGAGTCAATACCATCCCTAATCTTCTGTTAAACATCTGTTTCAGCGATGAGTGTTCATTTTTTCTGAATGGCAATGTTAATAGACAAAATTGTCGCTATTGGAGTGACGAAAACCCACATATTTTTCGGGAAGGGCATACACAACACCCACAAAAAGTTAATGTTTGGGCTGGTATTCTTGGAAATGCCATTCTTGGTCCATTATTTCTGGAAGAAAACTTGACTGGCAATCTGTACCTTGATATGCTTGAAGAGACTATCGATCCTCTTATAACTCACGAGCTAGAAACTCAAATTGATGCAGAAGGTAATGAACTTTTGCAGGAGGATCTGTTACATTTCCAGCAGGACAGTGCTCCACCTCATTATTTTCTTCCCGTCCGACAGTGGTTAAACGAAAGATTTCCGGGTAGATGGATTGGCAGAAGGGGAGCAGTTGAATGGCCTCCGAGATCACCGGATTTAACACCCTTAGATTTCTTTCTTTGGGGGCATCTTAAATCCGTTGTTTATAAAACACAACCTTCTGATATTGACGAACTTAAAAGACGAATTACAGCAGCATGCCGGTCAATTCCTAGTGAAGTTTTCCGTAATGTTAGAGGGGAGTTCGAAAACAGACTGTATTACTGTTTAGAGCAAAATGGACAACATTTCGAACAGCTAATAAGATAAGCGTAAGTAGATTTTATGTTGGAAATGTCTTTCTCGCAAATTAAATTTTATTGTGTAGAAGGAAAATAACCACCAAATAAAAAATCCCATGCGTAATAAATTTATTCCTGTCATTCAAGGGTTGGAGCGGTGCCACCTACTCTTCTAACCATTTTTATTAAAGGGAGTCAATACAATAATGCATCTCAGTATAGGCGTTCTAATAATTACTTCTGTTAGTTTAGAACGCAATTTTTCGGAAAATGCTCATCACAAAATAATAAGTCAGGGTACCATTGGAACAAGAATTGAACGCCCATCAAAATGATGTGCCACTTGACCCCCCTTCCCATTTGAAATTCTAAGGGTAACATCTACCCCTCCTAGGGGGTTGAACCACGAGGGCTACAAATAGTCCGTGAAAGTGTCCCCCTTGACAATAAAATTGACCTGTTTTTTCGATTACTCATATTGTTTACTGGAAGGAAGATATTAAGGGTGGGAAGTTTTCAAATTGACACCCTGTATATTGTCAGTTGCTGCATGTGTCACTGATGGTTGTAGGTAAAATATTGCATAGAAAATAGTAGAAAGAAAAAAATCAAACAAAAAACATCAATCTTCCTTGAAGTTTTAGGGAATCACCCCTATCTCTCGAGAATGGCTTCCATTAGGGCATTTACGCTCAATTATCAAGAACGCATCCCCGTCGAGGCACCATAATACAGGTGTTCGGAACTTTCAACAGCAATAAATTATGCTCATGTACAATTGAACATCTCTGAAAACTTCGCAAACTTTTACTTGTTCATAACGGGGTGTATGAAGTCATCTGCGAAACGGGGGTAACTTTAGGGTGACAAGAAAACTTGATAATATAAGTTAATTCCTAAGTTTGAAACCGCCCCGGGTTACCTGCCGACGAGATATTTCATTATTATTACGCTCATATCGTTTGGTTAATACAAGTGAAAATTGTGTGCGAACGAAGCGGATAACAGATGGGGAGGACGAATATGATTTTTTCTTACTTAATTACAATTTTTCGTTTCTTTTCAGGTGAGTTGATGATGCAATAAAAGGGAACTTCAATCTTCAATTGGTGAGTGATCAGTTGAATATCATATATATAATGTATTTCATTTTCCGTATAAAAATGTAATCCTTCTTGTGCTGAATGCTAAAGGCCAATCAATAGACAACTATTTCGAATTCAATATCGGAATTTCGAGAAAAAAGTCGGAAAAATTTCGAAATATCTGAAGTTGAATCGTGCAATTTGCAGTATAGATGAAAATGTACGAAATGGTCTGTTTCGACATTAAAATGGATTTTTTTTATGAAAGTTGAAATTTTAAAAAATCTGATAAATTGTGAAAGGCTTTCGCGGCCATCGTCACTTACATGATGGTTCTTCGGGTTGTAAGGCCGACGTATGTTCTCAGAACATACGTCGGCCTTACATCCCGAAGAACCATCATGTAATTAAAAAATCTAATTTTCAAAACAAAAGTTGAAATTTTCACATAGAAGTCAAAGTAGAAACTTCGAGAAGAAATTGGAAATTTCCAAATTAAAGTTGAATTTTCGTCATAAAAATCAAAATTTCAATATCAAAAGTCGAAATTTCTATAAATTAAGTCGAAATTTGTTCATTCATTTGTTCATTGTTTTAATGTCAGTCGGACAATACGATATACCTAGTTACGAAAAATTTTGTGGTTCGAAGTTACGACTTCTTTGTCAAAATTTCGATTTTTATGTCGAAATTTCGACTTTTTTCTTGAAATTTCGAATTTTCTATCGAAGTTTCAACTTTACTGTCAAAATGAGTTTTTTTTTCATTTTTGATATATTTCTCGATACTGCAAATTGTACAATTCTACGTCAAGAATTTTATATTTCTGGGCCAATAAACTTTGACGGTTTTCATAGGGGATGAGCATGTGTATTTCTCAACTATTTTCAATAACAAACCACTTTATACTTTAATGTTTCATATGTAGATAAAATGATAAAAGCATAATTTTTCAATTACTGAATTCACGAATTATTGTTTTTGGGTTAAGAGAAATTAACGACGCTTCCTTTTCTTTTTTTTCCGACGTATTAACTTGAATATATCAACCACTTTGACCAACACCCAAACAAAACTTTGGCAATATCGGTTGACTGATTGTGACTTCTGTTTCTAACTGGAAAAACACATGACCAAACCTTCTCAGGAAAAAAGGTTTTGTTTCGTCTTGAAAGCCGAAAGAGTATCCAAGGGATTTCCAATCAACTGCAAATTGGGAAAATCGGCCAAGCTGGGTAAGCGAAGGTACTTGTTAAATCGGATTAAAAGAAAGCAATTTCTTTACTTCTACAATGTTATGAGTTGGAAATTTCCGGTTTGTTTTTATGATATGACACCTCGGCTGGGGGCATATTAGCTCACAACATTCAGGTAATGCCCTCAGACATCATGCCTAAAACTATCAATCTTCACACGTCCTACACTGTGGTCTTTCCTGAAAGAGAAGACTGGGTCCTGAATGAAACTGATGTATGTAGGGCAAATGAACGTTGGTTTACCGATGGTTCCAAAACTTTGGAAGGAGTCGGAGCCGGAATATATGGGATAAACCCAGTAGTTAAACGCTCATTCAGTATGGGTAAACTAGCTACTATATTCCAGGCAGAGGTATATGGCATTGAAATGTGTGCAAGGGAGCTTGGGAATCGACACCACACACGAAAAACCATAAAAAATATTTTCAGATAGTCAAGCAGCACTGAAAGCACTTGAATCCAACAGCTTTAAATTTAGAGCAGTATGGAACTGCAGAGACACCTTAAACCGACTAGCAACGCAACAACGTTACCCTAGTCTGGATACCAGGTCACACGGGCCTAGAAGGAAACGAAATAGCGGACGCCCTAGTGAAAGGTAGGTCGAAACAACGTTCACTGGACCAGAACCGGTAATCGGTTTAGCATATAGCCAAGAATGTCATAACAGCCTGGGCAGAAAGTAAAAGACTCGAGTATTGGCGTAGTTTACCGGGCCTAGCCCATTCCGAACCATTTATCGCTTGTACAAGGAAAAAACAGGTAGTAAAGTTCGAATATTCCAAACGGGATCTTTATTCCTGGAATTGTAATGAACTGTTTTACATACCTATTGAAATAAATAGGCATTAAAAATAATGGAAGAAAATTCTGCTTTTCTGAATCGTTCAACGACGTGTATCAAGAAAACTGAGCATGTTTGTAATTATAACGGGTACTATTTTTATTTAACTCACTTTTTGAAACACCCTGAAAAATCATGTTTGGGGCAAAGATGGTTTACGCCCATAACTTACACGATAGCTCAGTTGGATGTGGATTCGACAATAAAAATAGATTTCGGAATCATTGAAATGTGGGGTTTAATTTTCCGGAACGCCACATATTTATCGCCAGTGAAAAATCCAATACCACCCTGATAAAATGGGACAACCCACTTCACTAATATTACTAAAACAATAAATAATTAATACTGATAATGGTAAGGTAACTGAATGTAAAATGGCCAAGCCGGCAATATGGCCAGGACCTTATATTTCCGAGAATATTAATTTTGAATGTAAGTGAAGCACACGGTTCATAAAACATTTACAAAATAACGAAAATGTTACGAAATGTTACGATTCTGTGTTCTGAGGCGAAATAGTTCTACTGATAATTGTCGTCCATAAAATGTGAGTTGCATAAACTAATGGAACTTGAACAGTGTATGTTATTATTCACTTTTAACTTAAGTTAGTTCATGTCTCCTCGAATTGTTGGGGCAAAGGTAAGTATAAACATTTGAAAAGAGCTGCACATGACAATGATGAAGTTATCATTTTGAAACAGTGGCGTACAGAGTGGAGAGTTTATCTCAATAACACATAATTTCTGACATCAGTATATTAAAACAAAAAGTGTTTTCATAGTTCAAAACAAACCCGTAACAACCAATCACTGAACTCTGAGAAAAGTTTTGTTGCATATAACCTGTATGCTCAAAAGAAATTGGACATTCAAGCGCTCTCAAGTTGAAATTGAAAACTCATACCTCGCAATTGTCTCGTAAACGAACACTAGAATCGAATTCCAACGTTCAACTCGCAACTCCACTCTAGAAATTAACTCGTACCTTTCATCTGCAAATTGTCTCAATGGGATAATCGCTTGAATAGAGTTGTAGTAAATGGAATCTGATTGCGTTACATTCAGTGACATCGAATTTCAACAATAAGGCCTTGGAGTTCAAAGACTATTATATGGCAACTGGGAGAATCTATTTAACGTTGCCAAAGAAATAAACCCCGCATTTACCTCTTGATATTCTAAGAAAATGTTGCAAGTGACACAATGGTCATCTATACAGAAGCGTTGTGAAACACTTCGTACAACCAGAAGCAAGTGAATGTTAAGGAACCTTCTTCTTCTTTGTATTATAGTTTTTTATTGTAATTTGTTTAGAAAATATATAAGAGTGCCCCAAATTGAACAGGAGAATAAAAAAAAAATCAAAATATTGATGTACATTTACAACCATGTCTGAAAAATTACTCATCATTTATATATTAAATTGTATTTCTTGACGATATCTACTATTTTCAATATTTACACCCAAGCATCGAAATATTTTTTGCATCGCGATTGCAGATGAAGAGAATATCGGTCTCGTGAATATGAATCTTTGCAACCTCATACGAGAAACGGAACCTTAATTATTCACGAACAATAATTATATTAATTTATATTATAGCCGCAGCAGTCGAAATGTAAGAAATCTCACAAAGTCAAAGAGGAACACTATATGGAGGGATCATTCTGATTTGGTCTAGTTGAATACTTGATTATCCATCGCTTAAATCTGTTACATTTTGTACTTGTTGATTGGAACTGATTCATTCCATATCAGTGTTTTGTTATTGTTTAGATGCATTTCACCAACATATTCTTTGCATTCGAAACGTGAAACGGTTAAACTTCTGAAAAATTTGGTACTCACTCTCATTCTTAGAAGCATTCAATGCTTTCGACAAATCAGCGAAAAAAATTCAATCTAACATTAACGCATGCAAAAATCGAAAGAGTAGAAAATATTATTTCTAACGGGTATGTTGAAATACTAAGGGTCAGTTTTACAGGTTCCAGATGAACTCCAGATAATTAACTGATTGTTTAGATTGTGAATTACATTCTTTGAATTGTGTTGATCTAAATCTTAAATAGCACCTTATTCTGCTAATATACTATCCTAGACTTTACTTTTTTATCGCTCTACAAACGACATACAATAATTTTTTGATTCGAAGTGATAAAATATGCGGGACATTTTTTGATCCAAAATCGTTTTCCATCATTGTTTTTGAACACTCGCAACGTTTGAGGACATTTCGCTTCGCGCCTCTTCGTCAATGTCGTTGTGCGTGCATTAAAGGCACACTTTTGCACTCACTCGTATCATAATATACTATTTCCGAATTTGCAGAACTATCAGAATTTTCTTCGGCAATTTAAGGTTATTTATCTGTTTTTATGAGATGAACATTTCCGTTTTGTTTTGCTGCAAACTTATCGGAAGATGGAAACTGGAATGTTTCCATAATTCGAAAGTTTGCAGTACACTTGCTTTTTTGGTAAAGAACAAATACGATATTTTACATTTTATGTCCGCATTGCAGGCGCAGTTGCAAATCATTGAAAACAATGTATGATAATAATAATAATAATAATAATAATAAAGATATTTATTCACGATAAAAAACAAGAATAACAATTCAGCAATGTACAATAATGTGAAATGAATACCAACGGTATCAATAAGTGTGAAGCACTTGTTTTGAGATGAAAAGTATAAATATACCTAATATATCTGCATCAGTACAGTTAATATTAAAACAATGGTTTTGAGTTAAATAACTCTGTAAAGATAAAAATCGTAAGGTGTAAATATAAATATAACGATATCAAAATTGTAAACAATAAGATAGGGTGGGTCCAATTATAAAAACATATAAATCAATAGTTATAGAATAAGGTAAAGATAAAAAATGAATTAAGTAAAATAGGTAAAATACAAATATAACAATATTAAAAAAAATGGTAAAAATACAATAGTATATATCTAATCATTAAAACATATTGACACAAAATAAAATAAAACAATGTGAAATCGAACAATAAACACTTGAATAGAAATAATATCAAGGGTTACAATTGGTAATATAACCAGAGTGTCACATATGAAACAGCAGAGATGTAGAAGTGGTTGAAAACAATGTATCACAGATAAAATTACCGTAACAGTTTTAGGAAGGAAAATTCATAGACAATTTATTTCCACTAAATTGGCAATGAATTGTCGTGATTGCGTGAAGATGAATGCTTTCAATTCTTTTTTGAATACTTGTAAGTTATTGATTTTCTGTAGTGGTTGAGGAATAGTGTTGTGCATTTTTGGAGCTATATAATGATGTGATCGCTGGCCAATAGCTTTATGCATTTGCGGAACTAAGTGGTGATGTCTCTGTCGAGTAAGGTGAGAATGACTGGGCATGTTGAATTTATTTTACTGTAGTACTTTATATTTATATTTTAATATAACATTTGACGAATATCAAACACACTTGCTTCGGAAAATAATCTATTTGATGGATATTTAAACTCCTTAAACATAATCAGTTTAAGGAAATGTTTTTGTAAGATCTCTAGTGGGCGAATATGTGTCTTTAGTGTTCCTCCCCAACTTATTATACCATATCGAAGGTGACTCTCCACCAAAGCGTGGTACAGCACTTTCAATTGGGCAAAAGGTAATATATTTCTTAAATATTTGAATTTATATATTCTTGTTCGTAATTTATTACAGACATAATTGATGTGTTCATCCCATCTAAGGTTAGTGTCTATAATTACTCCAAGATATTTAACGTTCTTTTTGGGAAGAATGATTTGCTGTTGTCCCTTTGTTTCAATTGTAAGACTATTGAAGATCGGAGTATTGGATCGATTACAACTGAACGGTAGGAAGTGAGTTTTTCCTAAATTGACGGTTAGCAGTTTGTGCTCTAGCCAATTTTTTATTAACGGGAGATCAGTTTCTACAGGAACCTTCACGTCCTGCCAGGTTTTCGCCGGATAAAAGATCGCAGTATCATCAGCAAATCCCAGAATTTCTTTCTGAGTCCTTATTGAAAACATGCCATTAATATATATATATTGAAAAGAATCGGGCCTAGAATGGTTCCTTGTGGCACTCCATACTCGATTATCTTTTTATCACTGAGTACGTTATCCACTCTCACAGACTTGAATCTATTGGTCAGATAGCTTTCGAAGAGTTTTAGACAGTTATTTCTTATACCAATGTCTTCCAGAGTCTGCAGGAATAACGTGTGACTCACCGTATCAAATGCCTTTGACAAGTCAATGAATACACACAGGCTTGGCATGCTTTCGTCTAGAGCAGAGGATATTTTCGTGGTAAGTGCTAGTAGGGTATCTTGCGTGGAGATTTTTTCTCCGAACCCGAACTGTTTTTCAGATATGTTATATTTTGATATGAAGGCAATTAGCCTCTTTTTGAGAATCATTTCAAAAAATTTTGTTAAGTGTCTAATCAGAGATATTGGCCTGTAGTTAGTTATCTCGGTCTCTTCGCCCTTTTTGAAGATGGGTACAACAACAGCTTCTTTGAAAGCTCTATGCCAAATTCCTCTTTCCAGACACATATTTACTATGAAAGTTAGAGGTTCCTTGATATACGGGCAAATTGATTTGATAGTTTCTGATTTGATGTCGTCTATACCAGCAGATTTCTAAGTTTTTAGTCCACAAATCATATTTTCGATTCGATTTCCTCACTATGTGTTGGAAGGAGAACGAACGAATTGATTGAAGTTTTTCTGTGAGGGGTATAAATGGGAACTTCGATTATTTTGTATTTTCTTCCCTACCTGAGTATAAAATTTGATGACTCATCAGCTATTTGCTTTTTGTCGTTCAGTGTTTCACCTAGGTCATAACTGTTATATTTCTTTTATTTTTTTTAGTTTTACTTATATCTTTTACTATTTTCCATAAAGTTTTCGTATCTGATGTGTTATTATTTATAGGTTTTTGATAATAATTAAATTTGGTTTGTTTAATCAAATTCGTTAGTTTGATTTTGTAGTTTTTGTAATAAGTTTTCAGCTGTAGGTTATGAGGGTCGTTTTGCAGATTTCTGAAAAGTCTGTTTTTTGTATCTGTCAATTTAACGAGTGCATTCGTTATCCCGGGGGCAATTTTAGTGTTTTTTCTTTTGATTCTTATGAAACTTATACTATCGTTAATAGCTTGTATGTGAGGTCATCTTCATATTAGTCATTATTCGATACATATTTCAATAAAAAAATCAATTTTTTTTTCAAAATGTCTTTTTTGTTCGACGCAACCCAGATAGCACATCATATCGGCTGAATCTTGGTTCCATATTGGGCCAATATAGATATATTGTAAATGAAAATTCAATATTGGTCCAATATGGGTGAATATTCAAAAAAAAATATTATATTAATAACATTGGTGGAATATTGCTTGAACTAGTTTTGAATGTAGATTTTCACACGAAATATTGGGTCAATATTGGTTGAATAATTTCTACCAATATCGATAATACAATATTGGTTATATATTGTTTTCCACATCAAGAATAAATATTGCAATCCAAATATTCCAGTCATATCGATTATAGGGGAAAAAACTATATTGTATTTTCAAGTTTGTAAGAATATTGGTTGAATATCATTTCCACTTTATTTGACAAATTGTAATAACTCATATTGAGTCAATATTGGTTGAATGATATTTACCAATATCGATAAAACAATATTGTCTTCACATCGTTTTTGACATCTAGAATAAATATTGCAATCCCAATATTCCCTTGATATCGATTCTAGGAATAAAAACTATATTGTATCTCCAAGTGTAATTTACACATTGGTTGAATATCATTTCGCCAATATTCAACAAATCTTATGAATTAATATTGGGTCAATATTGGTTCAATAATATTTATCGATATCGTTAAAACAATATTGTCTTCATATTGTTTCCTACATCTAGATTGAGATGAAATTTGAATATTGGCCGAATATTCAATGAAACATATTGAAATTATATCATGATCAAACTTAGATAAAAATCCGCTAGGTGGCTCTACATATATAACGTCTTCTAAAACCTACGAAAGTATATTAAATACTTCCTTTAACTTGTTTTCAAGACAGCTCACTCAGTGGTTATGGCGATCAAAAGACAGACTCTGGTGTCACCTTCATCAACTAAAGGGCAGTTAATAATTTACCAAGGTATATTGACATCCACCAATATATCCAAATGATATTGTACCAATATCGATAAATATTGTACCAACATCGATGAATATTGTACCAATATCGATAAATATTGTACCAATATTAATAAATATTTTGAGGCCATTATTGCTTCAAGAATATTCCACCAAAACTATTTCTAAAATATTCAAACAATATTCGACCAATATCGCAAAATGTTCACATACTACTTCTCGATAATATAACTTTTAAATATTGTGCCAATATTGTTAGAATATTGTATCAGCGATATTGTACCAATATCGCCGAACATTTTGAGGCCAATATTAGTTCAAGAATATTTTGCCAATATTATTCAAGTAATATTGGACCAATATCGCCGAATGTTCACATTTTTTTTCTCGCCAATATTGCATTTCCAATATTTCGCCAATATGTTCACAATATTGTACCAATATTTTACCAATATAGGTGTGCTACTTGGGAAGAGGTTGCAAATTGAAACACTCCCCAAGAACAATATTTCAGTTATTTGCAAAACCCATGGAATTTTCATCGACAAATTAGGATTAATAACAATATTTTATTGCAAAACGAACATTTCCATTTTGTTCGAATTGTTGCAAATTCATCGGAAGATAAACTAGTTTTCATCACTATGGAAGTTTGCAAAACTTTTCCTTTTTTTGGTAGATACGAAAATAGGGTTCTTTCAATTTCATCCTCATTTCCGTGTTACAGGAAAAGCTGTAAATTAAAAATTGTCAATCCTAGAACAAATTCGAAAAAATTGTTGACAGTGACAGCATTCATAATTTACTATCTCGTTAAGATGAGTTTCGCTGTTGTCATAATTATTTAACTCAGAACAATATATTCAAATGTGAATAAATGGAACAAATTCTCTACAAACATAACATAATTTTCAACTTAGTTTATACTAACAATCGCCTTCCACTTAGAGAAAAATATTTGTAGATAATGTTCATAATAGAAAGAAGCAAGGTTTAGTAAATTGATACGAATATGGTATAGCTACAATATCGCCTCCGTAATGAGACGATATTTATTATTACATTCTAAAATTTCAACACACCTACCAATATTATTTACATACCATCAAAATAATGAGAGCGAGACGAAGTATTACAACATTATGCTCACGACATTGTCTACGATAAAAACCCAAATAATTCACTAACAACGCAGAGGCGTACGCCAAGACTTTCATTCAAATAAGTGTTTTGTTGCTAAAAACTGTACATTTCAACAGTTTGAAATCAAGCAGGGATTTCCTTGGATTTGGCTGTTTCATGCAGCGCTACAGGTAGTGAAAATGGGCTGAACATTAAAGGAAGCAATACTACTAGAAAAACGTGATAATGTCGACTCTTATACAACTAGTTTTATGTTTATCATCGACATCGAAATCATGAGTGGAATTGACCTGGACATTTCATTAGTCCATTTCAAATAGTTCATCGCATGCACTAGGATTGAAGTTTTGGATAAAACTAATGTTATGTTGCATGGGCCGTGGTGGTCGGCTGGTAGTGCGTTCGCCTCGCATGCTTGGGGTCGTGGGTTCGATCCACCGATTCACCGGTCCCGTGCATGGCATCACACGTTAATAGGTAAGGGCTGCGTCTTCCCTTGCTCACACAAGTCTCTCCATACTCTACTACTAGAATCAATGGAAGATATGGGAATCAGAGGAAATCAACTCAATTTATTCAAATCATATTTATCGAACCGAACGCAGAGAGTGAAAATAAACAGTACATTGAGTGAAAGCCGAGTGATAGAGTATGGCGTACAACAAGAAACTATCCTTGGACCAATACTATTCAATATATACCTGAATGGTCTATTCTCTGTCCAGAGCTGTGGGAAAATAACAACATATGCTGATGACACAGCAGTCTTTTATAGCTCCGGAAATTGGGCATCTCTCGGAGAAATAATTGCAACTGACTTCAAGAATATCAAACAATGGCTTGAAAATAAGCTTCTTACAATAAACTCCGATAAGACCTTTTATTTACTTTTCTACACGAATGAAGCATCCTCTCCAAACTTCCATAATTTGCAAATAGACAAAAATATGAACATAAAACCATGTACAGAAATGAAACATCTAGGAATAATTATAGACTCCAATCTTAGATGGGAAAAACACATACACTTCATCATTAAAAAAATCCAGCACTTCATGTTTAAGTTCAAAATACTCAGAGACAGTATCTGACCCAACTGAAGATACTATATTATTCTCTAGTAGAATCACATATTACATATTATGGAATTATGTCTTGGAGCGGAGTTGGAAAAACCATACTTAAAAAACTGGAGACCACCCAGAAAAAAAATTTAAAAATAATTTTCAGGACGAACAACGACTACCCGTAGGACAAACTTTTTCTCGAAACTGAACTTTTGGATCCAAGACAATTGTTCTTCATGCATTGTAATATTAAACAACATAAATCAATCAAACCTACAAAAAAATTAACATGAATACAATTCCAGATACCGACAACAAAATTACCTAACCCCACTCATGTCTAAAACCATAGCACAAAAAAGTTTCACTTATCTCAGTACGAAGCTCTACAAATATTAAATCACCCTCAAAATTAAAAAAAGAATTTAAAAAATTCATCATATCCCAAACCCGTGAATCAATTCACAATATAATAGTACTACGGTGAAAATATTGAATATTTATACTTCATATAACTCCTCGCCGTTTGTAGGTGTATTTTCCCTCTGTGTATATACAGGGTGTTTCTTAGGTACGTGTAGAAACTTCAAGAGCATGTTGCTGACGTCTAAATAAGAAAAAAAATTCCCATAAACACATGTCCGCCAGTTATTCGTTTCTAAGATACAGAGTGTCAAAGTTTAATTATTATATTTGTTTTTTATGAATAAATGCCAAAATATTTGTGATAGTCGAGTAAAGTTTGGTATCTGGGATGATTTTGCAATGACAAAATCAAATTTTGTGTTAATTGTGAAAAAACTAGTTTGTAATTGAATTCATTTTGAATTAAAATATCTTGTCATTCAAACTCACTTGCATCGATTATTTCAAAACTCAATAACTCGAAAACAGTTGCTCGCAGTGACCTCTATCAAGAATATATTTTTTAAACAAACTAAATAATAAATATTCCCAGACACCAAACTTTACTCAAATATCAAAATTATTTTGAAACTATTCACAAAAAATAAAAATAAAAATTCAACTTTGACACTCTATATCTCATAAACGAATAACTTGTGGACATATGTTTATAGGAACTTTTCTTCTTATTTTGTTGTGAGCAATACGCTCCTAAATTTTCCACACGTACTTAAGAAACACCCTGTATAAACCCCAATACTTTTTTTTTATGATTTTTTCAATATTTTTATCTATACAATAACTATTTCGACTATTACCTATTATTCTAATATTTTATTGTTCCACACCTCAGACATCTTGTCCTAATTTAAATTTCCTTTTAGTCTAAGTATACATTTTTACAATTTTATATATTTTTAAGGACAGCATTGTATATACTCCGCACAAGTTCCGACTTCTGGAGTCAATCTATGTTTATTGGAAATGTTTTTATTCATTTATACTCTGTTAACTGTTAACTGTTCAATAAGCAGATATTCTATTCTATTCTATGTTAGTTTTAAATTAAAACACTAAAATCCAAACTATTCAAAATGTCGCTAATATGGGTTATCTGTGATTGCACATACATTGTGCTCTACGTGTAATATGCCTACGTTCCTGACATTATTGATTTGTTATACTTCTAAAGAAATGAGTAAGTTCATGAAACCGATTTAAGAGTGATTTGTCACACGAGTAAAACGCTTATTGAAATACATAAAAAAATATGTTGGTTCTGTCCTGGAATGATTCACTTATAGTCATGGGAGGGCTATATCCTGTTCGATTGAGAACTTATTATGTTTGTTTGCTGAACTGATAGCGACTGAATTCAAGCACGTCCGTTATTGATGATGATACGCTGCCATTATTATTGTATGTCCATTGTAATTGTTTCTGTATATCCTATGCACACTGAAATTAATGGCATAGTCGCCATACAGAGCCAGTTGTTTTTAGAGGCTTTCGAGTCATGCCAATAGTGATTGTATATCACAAACTAATTTGACAGCAAGAACTACAATCCAAGTCATCAAATATCATGGATAGAATGAGTTTTCGGATTATAAAAATGCCTCATAAATGAGACCTTCATTTCACATACTTTGCTCTGCTATATTTATAAGATATGTATTCAACCAGAAATGGCGTAATCAGATCTTAACTCACTGATCGAAATCAAAAAGTACTAATAAACAATGTTAGTTCTGACAGGAAAAAAATTGTATGTGTAGTTCCCCAGGGTTCAGTTTTGGGTCCTGTTCAATTTCTGCTCTACATCAATGATATGGCCAACCTAGATAATTTTGGACATCTCACATTGTTTGCTGATGATACCACGATTCTCTGGAACAATGAAGATCATGATGCTCTGGTTCGAACTATCCCTGTTGACGTAGAAGAAATCAAAAAGTGGTGTGAGGCTAACCTGTTGACTTTAAATTTGGCTTCCCGAGTAATAAAAAGCAAGCCAGAAACAAAATTTCTTGGGATACAAATTGACCACAATCTGAAGTTCAAACGGCTCTAAAAAAAAGTTGTCCTCTGGTTGTTACGTTGTCAATATAATATCTTGCGAACTTGAAATGTTACCTTCCCTAACTGCATACTTCTCATTTATTGAGTCCCACTTACGGTGTGCAATTCCTTTCTGGGGTTCTTGCAGTCAAGTTGTATTCCAAAGTGTTTTCGACCTCCAGAAACGAGCTTCAAAACTTATCTTAAAAGTGAAGATGCGTGTATCGTGCAGGCCAATTTTCGACAGAAAAAAATATTAACGCCTTATCGAATTTTTAATTCAGAGACAGCTTGCTTGATGCACAAATACATGGTGAAATTCATTATTCCAACACGAAGCGATTGACACCTTTGGAAAAGATACTTATCCTTCCTCTTCCCACTTCAACTCTCACGAAACAGTCTTTGATTTATAGAAGCAAGCAAATTAACAATCATTTACCTAATCAAATCAGAGACATTAGCGACATGAGGTATTTCCGAAAATCAGTTATAACACCTCTGATCGGGAAATGCTTCTATAATTCAGAGAAGTATCTTGCATATCCATTCTAGTCGTTCTATGTATACTTAATATTCAATATTCTGCGTTTGATATATATACTGTGATACTATAACATATTTCACATGTTATTTTGTTTGATGTCTTTTTTGTTACTTCAAAATTTTAAATAGTTTCATCTTTATGGGAGATTTTCTCCAAAGGCTGATATGTGAAGAACTGTCAGTGTACTACTTCTGACTTTGTCGACAAATGTTTTAATTTAGATAAAGAAGTTTATTTATCTATCTATCGATCTATCTATTACTCCTTATCTTCGGGGTGCATGTTTATTGAAAATTGATTAAAGACTACTCCTCCACATGAGTTGCTTGGTGTCTGATGTTGAGAAAAATAGTCCTCAAAAGGTATTAGAACTACAGAGTTTTTCAAGAATTGCTTCAGTTACCAAACTGCTCACTTGTATAATATTTTTCCAGCGAAACAGAACTCATGTTATTAGTAATCCTAAGCTTAAATGAGAGAAATGATTGTTGATCATAGCTGTAGTCTTTGGAATCCAAATTGTTTCACTTAAGTTTTGTGCTAATTGTGTTCATTTCAGTACTATGTACCTTTTGTGACTAATGCATCTAGTTATTACCTATTTGTATTTTGCTACAATAAAAGTTATTATTATCATTTTTAATACATTTGTTATCGGAAACTTGGGTTCATGTTGCTTCTATCTGATTTTTATTTGAATCCAAAAATATTACACTGCTTGAATTTCATGTGAAACAGTGCTTTTTTGGAACACAATCACTGTTGGTAATGAAACTTTCCTTTATGTACTTAATATACATATTTGTTTCCAATTAAGTAAACATCCAAGGGAGGAAAAGGCACTTCACTCCCATGTAATGCATATGATTTTTCCTCCTACCCACTCAATAAAACTTTTTGTGACTTTGTTTGCAAATAGACCTATTCTTACTTGGTGGAAAGTATATACAATACAGTCATGTGTATCTAAGAATCTGCGGTGGTGTAATGGCTAGCGTCTTGGGCTTGTAATCCGAAGGTCCTGGGTTCATCTCCTGGCAATTACAACTTTTTTTTTCAAGAACTTTATTTTACTCTTTTCTTGTTAGTGATTTGAATTATTGGACATTTAGATAGCTTATACATTTCGGATTGCTATTGAGTGATTTTCTCATAAGTAATGTTATGTGCCTATTTGAATGAAGTGTCGAACTTTTTTTTTCTAAGAGCTGCGCTTGTAGAAAAAATAATGTGTGTATTTCGAGCACAAAGTGTCATTGTCGTTCTCCAAAGATTAATCTCTTTGTCGAGCAACAATCAATCACTTTGCGCCCTAAATACACAAATAGCTATTAAAGAACTAGAGTAGAAGTAACATTCATGTTTGATTTTTACCAGAATACAGGATATATAAGATGTTCTAGAAATTACGGAAACAATTTGATTATAATAGATTCACAAGTTTCATCGTTTACTTGAAATGAGGGGGAGGAAAAGTACTTTCCTTCCTAAGGAGGAAAAGTACTTACCTCCATAGGGAGGAAAAGTATGTTTCCTCCCTGGTTTGAGGGAGGACAGTGTGTACTTTCTATAGGGGTAGGAGGAAAAATATGTTTCGTAGGATGCCGTTGAGACATATTCTCACTGTCTGATTAATGATTGATTCATTGTTTTTTATGTGAATAAATGATTTTTTCATTATATCTATCTGAAAACACTATATTTACATGATTATTTAGCATACTGAATAATATGTTGTTGACAGTTCTCTAAAAATAGAAAATTGTTTGAATATTTCCTTACCAACAGGGTAAATAACGCTTGTTCTGTGGCAATTTCTAGATATTTTTGTACTATAAATAATTCAATTAACGAAACATGTTTTTGTTTCTTCATCATTAAAAATAAATTTTTCTTAATAATCTTTGGTTTTCAGGTAGATATAATGAAAAATATCGTTCATTACTCGTCCATAAATGCTTTTTCTGTGCTTGCACGACTTCCCGTGTTCGACTTCGCCTCCCACGGAAACATGTCGCGCACGCGTGGAAAAAGCCTATTTTCTGAACTCGTAATGAAATATACTATTCCCGCTGCCGACACCGTAAGTAGTCCATACATGCTTAGCAACAAAACGGGTAAATGGCCTATATCATTCGTTCACTAATTCATATTAACAACGGAATGTAAATAGTGTCATTTACATGCCTAGGGTAATAATGACTTTGACCTTCAGCTTCATTTATATGAATTTTTAGGTTATGAGACTTTTTGAATATTATTGTAGTCTGTTTATTCGGTAACTTAGTTACACGAACAAGGAACTTAGAATGAAACGGAACGGATAATCAAGTAGGAAGGGAAAGAAAACAAACTTCAATCCAGGCAAATTTTGAGAAATGTCAACAAGCAGCTTTGCCTTGGCTCGTACTCGCCCACCTCGAATGTTAACACGTCTTTACATTCCTTGTTACTTAAATAACTATTTTATATATTTGTTATTCATAAATAATTATCCATGTTATTAGACCGTGGAGATCTTTTTGAATATGAATAAATGAATTGAAGCCTACTGACGTTTGGCATTCGCCTATGGCTCGTGGTTTATCATCTCGTCACAATCGTATGAGATATCCTATTTTCCACAGTAGTTTTACAATATACTATTGAATCAAACAACTGTTATGGTCATTACGTTGTAATTTCATACAAAACTAGGAAAATCAACCAAAATATCTTTTATGTCATAGTAGTTCATTATTGTGTTTTTATTGTTTAGTTACCAACTATCTAATGTCGTACTTTATGCACGTGCGTTATGTAGTTTTCTTGCATCCAATTTAATAATTTTTTGTATTCCATGTCGTAAGCTTCTTTAGACTTTTTTGGCAACAGATTTTCAGTTGCTTTCTTTGCTTTTTCAATAATTTCGTCAGGAATACCAAAATCTTCGTTCATTTTGACTTCTAACTTTGACACATATAAAAATTATTGTAATTTTATGACATTTACGTTTGTCATCATTCACCTAGCAACGATAGTGTATACTATGATAAAATGGCAATGTTATTAATTCAAACCGGATTTTTTTAAATACTGATTTGTATTGAGGTTGGATTGCAATAATGAACTGGTATGACATAAATTTATGAATGTACCGCGGGCATAACAGATGTGTACACCATCGGGCGACTTACAAACCCTCAGGCCAGAGGTCCTCGAATTCGTAAAACGTCGCCCTCAGGGCATAAACATCTATTTATATACCCTTGATACATAAATAACTATTTCGGCATGCATGCTCTAAAACTGATATCATTATCGAACTTTCTAGTCACATGGCACAATTTGATGATATTGAACCGTGCTACTCACTGTATCTCATTCTGAAAATCTCCTGGTTCGAAATCTTTTATTGCCAAAGCGAATGGAAATTCCAGTATGCTCCAAACCGATAAAGGTAATGCCTTTGTTCCTAATCCCCATCAGACCACAAACAATTCGTGAGTAGATTCCAGAGGTAATTTTCCAAATGGATATATCAAATCGCGATTATTTTTATTTATGCTTACTGTGTTTCGATATGCGTTCTGAAATATGAAACGAGTCCAGAAGCGGAAAACGTCTAATGGTTCAGAGTTTTTATAGTAGCATAGTTTAGCTTGGAATTTACCATGGCAATCGTTTCCTCATAACGAAATTTATGGTGCAAACATTCTTCAAATTCACTCGATTATGCAATATATTTATTTCTCCACGACAGTCACAGAATATATAAAATATTATTCTGCATTCGCCAGGATCGCGCAAAACTTATCCTAAATGAGAATGTTCATAACTATTGGAAGAGACAAAAACAGTATATGAATAAAAAAAGTCGCCAGAAGTAATCTCTACAACGACTACCTAAAAATATAAAGAATATAAAGTAATAACATGTTTTCAAGAAAGAGTTGAAGTCATACCTACTTGAGAAATGGTACAGTATTGAGGAAATATGAGGAAGATTTCCTGAATTGTGAATTGATATTATATTATGTAATTGTCATTACCATATTTTAATATTTTATTATTTTTGCCTTTTTCGATGTGTATTGTAATGTTACATAGTGGAAAGTTTTAATTTTCTCGGAAATGCTGGCTTCTCGTGATTTTTGCTGAATTTTTAATATGTGCCTAATAAGATGTGATCAGAAGTTCCCATAACCGGAAATCTCAAAAATGGACAGTTTTTGAGAAATGGACTTTTTCCATTTTCAGCGTAGTAACCGTGCTGGTAGAACGTTCGCCTTTGGAGCGAAGGGTCGAGGGTTCAAAGCCTCGCATGGACATCGGTCTCATGCATGGCATCACACGTTAAAAGGTAGGGGCTGCATCTTCCCTAGCTCACACAAGTCTCTCGAAGACTTCTGAGGGTTGCGCGTAGGGGTGCAATTGGTTGACGGAAATTTTAACAATTTTAACAATTTCAACAATTTTAACAATTTTAACAATTTTAACAATTTTAACAACTTTAACCATTTTAACAATTTTAACAATTTCAACAATTTTAACAATTTTAATAATTTTAACAATTTCAACAATTTCAACAATTTTAACAATTTTAACAATTTTAACAATTTTATTAATTTTAACAATTTCAACAATTTTAACAATTTGTGTCCCTTTTATGGTTGATATGGAATGTGGATGTTCGGTCTCTCGGTTATGTTATGCGCCATCTTCGATAACTATTTATACGCTGATCCGCACTGGCTATGAAACTCTATTTATTACACAAAATACTCAGAAGTGGAAAGGGAATAATCCATAATAATATCACAAATTGTGAAAAATTCATCACATTCGCCATGATTAACTAATAAATTAACAAAGTCTTGATTATTATACCCAACACTTTTTTAGTTGATGAATCAGTGAACAGTGAGTAGCAAACAGTAAACGGTAAACGGTAAAAGGTAAACGATAAACGGTAAACGGTATACGGTAAACGGTAAACGGTAAACGGTAAACGGTAAACGGTAAACGGTAAACGGTAAACGGTAAACGGTAAACGGTAAACGGTAAACGGTAAACGGTAAACGGTAAACGGTAAACGGTAAACGGTAAACGGTAAACGGTAAACGGTAAACGGTAAACGGTAAACGGTAAACTGTAAACGGTAAACGGTAGACAGTGAACGATAAACAGTATATAGTAAAAAGTAAATAGTGACCAGTTGAAAGTAAATATTATAAACATTAATTTTATTGTAAATATGCAGAGCTCACTAGAAAAATCTAAATTTTAGGAAGTGAATATTTATGAAATTAAATGATATTGAATATCTCCGGAATTAAGGGTTTTGGGTATAGGGAAGTGAATACGAACTAGGGCTCATTTCTGTAATAAAATTGAACCATGAGTAGAAGAAATAGGGATTCCATTTGAAAAAACTGATATTTATCGTGTTTCTTATTCACTTTCTAGACCCCTTTTTTGGGCACACTGTACATAATTTAGTGAATGTGATTATGGTGAGAGATCTGCTCAACCTCCTATATCCATGACTCAGTCACTGCATATTATAAAAAAATCAAATTCACAAGAAAATGTGAGATATGCATTTGTCACTTTGTCAAGAGAACCTCGAACAACTCAAAAATGGTTCATTTCCAGTATCGAGAATGATACATGAATTTGATTAAAATGAATAAAAAAAATCCAAATATTTTGTAAAATGCAGGACTCCAATGGAAAACAACAAAGATGACGCCACTTCTACAGAACAGGAAGAGTCACAATAACAGAAATATTTCAGATGAATTCTCAATGTTTCCTTCAACGTCTCTACAGATTTTCAGAATCATACTACTTTTAGTTATCTTTTATAGTTCGTATTAACTTACCGTTGGCTGAGAAGCAACGGTAAGGTCTATGTTGTTTTGAAATCTCCTTTCATGATTATTTCCATTCATCGGAGCAATAATTAGCAATGCATCACTTCTGCAAAATAAAAATCTTTTTGAAAAGAAGACCTCAGTTCACAACACAATACCGTAGATGACAATATATGGTTCGTTATACCGATTCAAAAATGCACGATATGAGACCACTCTTGTACAAATAACTTAAGTTCATCAAAACTTGCCCATTAATTCTATAGCAAACGGATTTCATTCAACTGGTGATAAAATTGATGCTAACTGAAGTTTCGTGAATTTTGGTTAGAATAGGCAACAACGCACGCCAGAAGAACCCGGAGTCGACTCCGGAACCTTGAGTTGACCTTACCTTGGCGCTTAACCGAGTCAAGGGAATTCTTACTCACATGATCCTCACGGGGATTATTGACATATTTATTTCCGGTAATAAACATAATTCTTCTAGAAAGGTCGAAACAATTCACAAGAATAGATTTCCTTTCACTAAATAGTGAATTGGTTTAATCTTAAATCTAATCATCCGATATTTCTCCTCCGAAACAGCTGTTATATGCTGAAAATGCTGAAAATGCTAGAATAGAAGAGAAGATAGAAGAACAGATGGAGGAATACTGGAAAGTTCAGATAAAACTATAGACCCTAGCAAGTAGAACAGATAAGTATGTTCATAAGCTCGACAAAACTCAATCCAAAAAAGCACAAAGTAACATGGAAATCACCAGACCAACAGCGATGCAACCAAATAGATGACATACTCATCAACAATGAAGGAAAACAGCGAAGGTAGAAGGCAAGAGGACCATAAAACAAATAGTAAACAAGTATGAAGTGAGTAAACTAAAAACTATTACTTTGAGAAATGAATTCCCACACAGAACGTAACAGCACTGCTAATGAGCATGAGTAGAGGAGATGATATAAAGAAGGAAAGGAACAATATCAAATAAAGTATAAGCCAATAAACACCTAGTACAATGATACAGAAAATAACAAACGAGGAGCTGAATAGATGAAAATCAATAAAACCAGAGATGAAGAATATTAAACTTCCCAGAAAACAAGCGAAGAAGATAAGCAAAGTGAAAGAAAATGGATATACAACAAATTATACAGACTTGATCCAAGAAGTGAAAACGAGAATACAAAAATCTCCTAAACAAGAGGAAGGAAAATAAATGAAAAATACATAGAAAAAACTAACGGAATAAAGAAGAATCAGTGATACCATAAAAAGTAAACAAAACAATCAAGGCTCACGTATAGAAAATGAAGGATTGGAGTTGAGTCATTCAGAATCATTGAAAATTCAAATATAGTGCTTAATGATCACCTTGATTTGAAAAAACTAATCTTTGTGGAATTTTTTTTTCTTGAAGGTAGAAATTATTAGAATCTTGATCTTTGAGGTCACTTTGTTACTGTAGATATAGGGGTTGTACACTCTTTATATTTGATTATTTGTGAACTGGAAAAAGTAGTTCACAGTTATGATTACAAAGGGGTATATAAATGTTGAATTAGATGGTATGTTCACTTGAAGAAGCTACTATGTTAGCGAAACATGTCGTAAATAAATAAGTATTCTGAAAATTGAATCGTTTTCTGTGTAGTTTGTGAAAAAACTTTGCATTTTTACGGAGCAATAATTTTTCTATAGCACAGCGTGTTTTAATCTTGAAGATTTCGCACGATTCTTAGTGCACTTGACATTATTATGCTGGTAAAATTAAAAAGAATATTAAATAGGCCTTTATGATAATAAATAACGTGGTTATCTAATGAAAATAAAATTATGTGAAAATAATAGCTTTATTCCTGTGTGTGTTTAACTACCATTATAATGAAATATTGCCTTTATTTCTTTCACACCCAATGTTTATAAATGATGAGATGAATTCATGATTTATGCTCGTGGTCTATGTTGAACACGTTGTGCATCAGTAAGCATATGTAACAAGCATGACGTCAAGAACTGCATATATTTGCCTATATTTCAAAATGTCATTTCTTAAAAAAATTTAGTGTTATGTAGTTTATATCGTAATTTCCAAATTTGTCCTAGTGAATGAGAATTGCCTGGTGCAGATGATTTGAATAATAAACAACTTATGTGAACATGCAACATTGTAGAAACAATGTCATGAAATATTCATGGAACATATAACAAAAGATAAAAAACTCCACTTAATCACTAGTGTTTGACATGAGGTAATCAGTTGTTCACCGTGTCTTCTCTCAAGTTATTCATCCTTTAATGAATGCGTTTTTTATTCAAATATGCAGTGAGGTGCAGAAACATCTTTAACTCACAACCCATCTGTAATAATAGTAATAATAATGGATTATGATGGAATCACAAAATAAGCTTTCCCAAGCTTAGGTGGAACCAACATGATCATCCAGTTTTCAGTATTATATTGTAGATATGCCTGTTTTGTAAGATATATGAATGACTAAATTGAATTAAAATTGAATTGGAATGTATTCATTAAGAATTTAGTATAAGTACATAAGTAGTGATAACAATTCTGATGATCTGAACAGATTCAGTAACGCACAAAGGAGGGCCTGTGCGTGGGTATAACTAATGCATTCACAATAATCACATTAAAAGAGTAAAAAATAATAATTTTGGCAAATGAAGTGTATGAATATGTGAGACTGTAATAAATGTATTCAAATAAAAATGTTTTAAAAAAATTACAAAATGTAATAATCTAAAATAGATAAAATATATCATAGCCTAATTACGTTCATACAACTCCAATAATTATTTTTCGAGACCACTATGCTCTGTATTTCGAACCGGGGTTTGCCCATAAGCCATCTCTCAAGCTTTGACTAGAACAGGGTCGTGGAGTTGAGTGTTTTCAAATCACATGTTATTAAATAATAAATTTTTGGGGAAAGGTATATTATTTTCAAAATCCACTTTTATATTTTGATCAGATTCCTTATGTGAAATTTTGTAGTCCCACCCCATGCTATGATTCTGTAGTGAAGATGGGTTTGCATTATTTTTAGGTGTTTCATATCAAAATTTTTTTTTAATGAGTTATTTATATGGATATTCAATTTCAAGTTGCTGTCTAGGTGAACTCACAAAAATTTTAGTGTTTTGTCGTGCCTTATTTCTAGCACTTCACCCTGGTTAAGGAATTCTATTTCTTTATATGGAGGGAGATTCGATTCATAACTCGTGAAAGGGAAATATACAGTTTTCTTCAGAACAAGAGTAGTTTACCACTGAACTCTATGAGAAAATCAATTGGTACTTACATATGTGTGGGGTACAAGTTTGAAATTTAATCTTCACTCTTTATAAGTCACACAAAGCAGATTTTCAAAGGAAATATTCACCAACAAGATAAGGTACTCATCAGACGAAATCTACAGAAAATCACTGACACTAGACTTAAGACATTTATATTTTTTGTGCTCCATCAATAAATATCTTTTCACTAAAATTCACTCACCATGTCACACCTTTATTAAATATGTTCTCACAAAGATCACGTTCCTTCTTCGTACCAAAACTAAACAATATCATACCCAAAAATATAAAAAAATATAATTAATCAAATAATATTCATAACTTCGAGTTATTTTGGAAATCAGACTTAAGTAATTGATACCCAACCCTTTTTCCATTAATAATTCATATGTTTTCACTATGTGACCCTTCACAAAATTTATTAATATTACTCATTTTTTTTATTTCTGTAAATGACATTTCTTTGATTTTATGGTACAAGCTACTACAATGTTATTACTTTCGTTTTTTAACTCTGTCTATTTGTCCGTGAATTCTGCTGCTAATTCAATTTATGTCACTTTTATGCTTTTTGCATTTTACCCATAATTGGTGATTTAGCTATACTACTTTTTATTTATACTCTGGATCATTCACAATCATAATATTTACATGTACCTATGTATTAAATTTCATCAATTTAGGACGAAAGAAGTGCATCAGCACTTATCGTTCGCCAACTTCATTCTCATCAAATTTTTTTAATTGTTAGATAGATATCATGTGTTTATAGCAAATAAGGTACTATTATTATTATATCATTGGAACGATAGAAAAATCTTACTTCTGCATGCTGTCGTTTCTGACCTATAAAATGTTCACTTGAGAATAGGATGAAGTATTCCTCTACTCAGTTGTGAAAGGAAATGTATACGGATATGAAGTTTTTCCTCATGAAAACAATTACTTGAACCCTCTTTAACTAGAAAGGAAACCGGTGAATTGTTCATAAGATAACATGCCGTAAGAGCCAGAGATGAGTGGGGAACCCCAAGGAATTTACAGAGACGAGATTATGACGTTACAGAAACTTAGCTTCTCGCTTTGTTCGCAAGATGAAGAACACAGCATTAAAATGGAATCACAACTTTCTGGTAAACGTTAAATATTTTAAATGCTCATTAAGTAACTTTTTCCTCTCTTATGTTACCATGAAACTATATTCAACATGAAGTATTATAACATGCAACATATTGATATATATGATTTGTTCAACCTTTTCCGAATGTATGCTTGACAGTAATATTAGTTGGATTTCTAACATTAACTGCGTCTGTAAAAAATTAAACAGTGCTTACTATGCCATATTGCAACTAAAAAACATCTTCAATACTAAACATCTTCTCCAAGTGTATCATTTACTCGTGTATTCCATTATATCGTATAATATTGTCCTATAGGGAAACTCAACTCAACTCTAGAGTTTTATTTCACAAAGAAAGATCATCAGGTTGAATTTGAACTTAAGTTGCAAGGAAACACTGAGTGAACATTTCAAAAACCATTACATTTCCGTCAGTATACATCTTCAAATGTATTTTATAAGCCAAATTTTCAAAAAACAACGATTATTGAATGAAATTTGGTGAACAATTTAGTAGCCCAAAACATTCAACGACCCTTTATGAATTGAGTCATCAATATAATAGCATAAGATTCTTTAATCATGTTCCATCTTCTCTGAAAAACATTGCTGATCATAAAATCTTCAGAAATTGTGTAAGAAAGTGAAACTGATTTTATGTGCTATTTTTTATACCTATACTTATTTTGTTCTATTTCTCCTCATGAGATGTTATATAGATATCATCATTGTATGATCAAGAAAGATAAATAAAATATTAGCGTGAGATGGTCGTAATAATTTTAGTCAATATGAGTTAAAATAATATGTAGAATATTCGTAACATGATATTCACTTGGATGTACAATATTGTTCTTTATCCCCAGAATCGATATGAGAGGATTATTGAAATTGCAATATTTATTCTAGATGTTGAAATAGTATATTTACACTATACTAATCATTAACAAATCTGTAATATTTTTAATAATACTTTTTGTCATAAACTCTCCTGCCGTCATTTTTACATGGTTTAGATATTTTTTTCTTTCTTCACCCGTTGACTGAAACATTTATTTTTTCTTTTTCTACACGTATCTACCTACGCCGTGAAAATTATTATAAAAATCAAACACTAATCGATTCCATAAAATGAAAAAAAAAATGTGGCTGCGTGGATTTGAACCCTCGCTCCCACCATCCAAAGTCCATGTGTCATCTGAATCAACACTCGTCGTTACTAGAGCACAATAATTTGTTCAAATTAACTGCTATATCAATCAATCAATCAATCAATCAATATACTTTATTGTCAAAGAAAAATATATCTTATTGACAAAGTGGACTTAAGCTAGGCATGAATATGATAAAACGGTAACGGACAATAATATATATATACCGGGTGGCTACGGAAGTATTGCCTACGGAATATCTCAGTTATTGTATGGAGTAGGTTTGTGAAATTTGGAGCGTCGATCTAATGACATAAGAGCTAGAATTTGAGCATATTGACATGTCGAAGTTAACTTCCGGTCTGACCGGAAGTAACATCAACTTTCTTATTTTAAATGGAAACCCTATTTTTTTTCTTTTCTCTTTATTCAGCATTCAATTCCCTTTCTAATGAAATATCACAAGTTGGTATCTAACAAGAAACTAGATCAGAAAAAAATTATTATTGAAATTCACCGAAGCAACTTTTCAATTTTTAGCTTTCATTTTGCTTCCACGGCCTACTCGGTGAATTTCAATAATAATTTTTTTCTGATCTAGTTTCTGGTTAGATACCAACTTGTAATATGTCATTAGAAAGGGAATTGAATGCTGAATAAAGCGAAATGAAAAAAAAATAGGGTTTCCATTTAAAATAAGAAAGTTGATGTTACTTCCGGTCAGACCGGAAGTTAACTTTGACATGTCAATATGCTCAAATTCTAGCTCTTATGTCATTATATCGACGCTCCAAATTTCACAAACCTACTTCATACAATAACTGAGATATTCCGTAGGCAATACCCCGACGTCAAGTCACAAAATCCTAACGCGATAATACCTGAGGAGTAGGCAGACTGAGACCTCAGTGTAGAATCACGTTTCCTCACTATACCTATCCTTATTCTTGAAAATGGCTCCAAAATCGGAGCCGAAACGTCGAATTTCAACAAATTCCAGACGCGGTTCAACCCGAACTTCTAGTTTTCAAATATCTGACCGCGGAAACCTATCCGAACATATATATATATATATATATATATATATATATATATATATATATATATATATATTTTTATATATATATATATATATATAAAAAGACAGATATAGAAGTAAAAAATACTACACGGCAAACATACATTTTTTCACAATTTTATCACTAAGATAATTGACCATTATCATACTCCTGTAGGAAAAGGTGGTGTACCGGAATTTCTTTCAAGTTTGTGGGCAGTTTGTTGTACATTTTTCTACTTTCGTACAATATTGAATTCTTTGTTTGCTCTGATCGGGTAATGGGTAAAGCTACATTTTTTCTTACCATTTGACGTGTATTATGTTTTTTTACTAATGGATATTTATCATCAATTTTGATTGCATTTTGTTTGTGTACCAAACAAGTGGTTTCCAGTATAAATATTGAGGTTAAAGTGAGAATCTTATGCTTTATGAACAAGGGCTTGCAGTGAGCAGTGTACTTAGCTCGAGACATAAATCTTACCGCTCGTTTTTGAAGGATAAAAATGGATTCGAACAGATTATTAGTACAATAACCCCAGAAAGCTATACCATATCTTAGGTGTGATTCCACCAAGGAAAAATAAGTCACCCTACCCATCGATAAACCAAGTTCCTTTGACACTACCCGTATTGCATAGCTGCCTGATGCCACCTTCTTTCGTAGGGTGTTTATATGGGTAGAGAAATTCAGATTGTCATCTATTTCCATGCCAAGAAACTTTGTGGAAGATTTATTCATAATCGGATTCAATCCTAACATAAGTGAATCATAGGTGAATTTGAAGGTGAGGAGGCTTGTCTTTTTCGAATTGAAGCACAGTTGATTTGAGTCACACCAGTTTTTGACTTCACTTAGATCATGTTCAATGTTTTCTTTTAAGTAGTCAGTATTAGATCCTTTCCACATCAATGTTGTGTCGTCAGCGAACATAGTGAACTTTCCTTGAATATTTATACCGGCCAAGTCATTGAGGTAAATTAGGAACAGTATCGGCCCGAGCACTGATCCTTGTGGTACACCACATTTTATAGTAGACGGGTCAGAGTTGCCATCTTGCATTTTTACAATTTGTTTTCTATCAGATAAGTATGACTCAAACCATCTGTAGCTCTTGTCTCTGAACCCATAGTGCCAAAGCTTCTGAAGCAGTATTCTGTGACAGACACAGTCAAATGCCTTTGAAAAATCACAGAACACTGCTCCAATTGCCAAGCCTTCATTCACACCCACATAAACCCCCTCCAGAAAGTGAAATATGGCATCGTTAGTGCTCTTGTTATTTTGGAATCCGAACTGGGATGTGTTCAGTACATTATGTTGTTCCAGAAACAGCAACATTCTTTTCTTAACAAGTTTCTCTATTACCTTTGAGAGTACGGGTAGTAGAGAGATAGGGCGAAAATTTGATGGATCCTCAGCGTTCCCACTCTTGTGGATTGGGATAATGACTGCTGTTTTTAGGAATGATGGAAAAACACCAGTCGCAAAGGAGATATTTATAGCATCGGCTAATACATGCACAGCTTCATCTGTAAGGTTTTCTAGAATAGTGAGTGGAATATCATCAACACCAGCACTCCTCTTATTTTTGATATCTTTAAATATTTCCTATAACTCCAAGGTATTAGTAGGATACAGGTAGAAAGTCTCGTTTACCCTTTTTTCCTGTACAAAACTCATTGGATATATATCTCCGTCATTATTAGAGGCAAGCGAGGCTGCAATGGTGCAGTAGTATTTATTTAATGCATTGGGATCTACATTGGGCTGAAGAGGTGGCAACCCTGTTTTTCCTCTCAAGGAGTTTACTATTACCCAGCTTTCTTTAATTTTATTTTTGGCTTTGTCGATCCTATTTTTGTAATACCAATCCTTTGCAAGTTTTATGACACGTTTGTATACTTTTTTGTAATTGCAGTAGTAGAAGTATAGTACTATAGTAGTAGTACTATAGTATAGTAGTAGTAGTATAGTATGGTAGTATAGAAAGTATCTGTCAACTATTCAAAAATATGGAATCCGATTGTAATCAATCTTTTTATTGAAATTATTCTGGTTTTATGAAAAGAAAATCATACCTTTGTCAGAAGATAGGCATTATCAGGAGCTTCTGATATAAATTATCAATTTGATCTGTAGAAAATGTTTTGGATTTCCTTGGTTGATACCCGTCGGACTTTAAAATTCGTTAATACCTACCTATAATGACAGTCTAGTAGTTCATGAAAGTCGTGGGAAGTGAAATATTTCGATACAGCTAGCCCGTGGGAAATGAAAATCGGTGTTACAACGTGGTAGGTTTCTTAATCGAAGACGCAATTGAAATGTTAATTTTTCTTTATGGTCGTAGAAAAACAATATTTTTTCATCGATATCTCCGTACCAATATTGATACAATATGGGTTAATATAATTTATCCACAATCACCTTATAATTGAAGTTTTATCCACACTTATAAACCGTATAAAGTACCACTTTATCCACTAGTGGAACAATGAAAAATACAATCTTGAATATCAATCACATTTTACTTATTTTCACCAACTTCACAATTTTTTTCAAATGGAGTCGATAAACAATCGAAAATACATAGCAACCATTCAACACCTCCCGATATTTTTGTATGTTATTTCAATGATTTTTGAGGAAGTGACAGCCGCTGTCAGAGCAAAACGTCAAATCATTTTGTGATGAAAAATTTCCGCGATTCTGATTCTAAATGAATGTGATTGTGCACAGAGGGAAATAAATGTATATTTTCTACACAATTGTGAATAATTTCAGCACAATTTGTTTCTAAAAAGTTGACAGCACCAATTTGTTCATTTTTCTTCTAAAATATTGTATTAGAGATATTGTGTATAAACAATACACTTCAGTGTTATATTATTCAGAATAGTTTTGTTTTAATTTTATACACAAAATATACAAAATTAATCGGTTTGTTCTGCGACGAATGTCAACAACTTGTGTACTTTTTATGCATAAATTGTAATGAATGGCAACAATTTGTGTACCTAGTTTGTACAAATTGTGTAGGTATTTTAAATATAGGATGCAAAAAATGTCACAAATTTGTGTACTTTGCATACATGAATTGTGTAGGTATATTGTACATATTTGTGTACAAAGCAAGACCTATTTTTATAGGTACTATTTATAATTTTAAGAAAGGATACACTTGAGGCACATAACATCCAAACGGAATAAGATAAGAATAAGCATCAGTTTCAACTTGCTCGCTTCTTCATATCTTATTCTCTTCAGAAATTATAAGCTTCATTTTCCAGAAGATTGAAATAAAATTAAATGTCATTCAAATAATGTTTATTTTATCACAAAGAACTAATAACAAAAATAACTGAACTATAAACTCTAATCACAAATAAAATAACAGAAACACAAAATACCAACACACATTTTGTTATTGTGGAAAACGTTGAATAATAATAAAGCTTAAAGTAATCTTCGTGTCAAACTATATTATTCAAGTAGGAAGTAGGTACGAGGATGCACCTTCCAAACCCTTAAAAATGATGGAAATGAGTCAGTTTGTAGGTTTCATATTATAACAAAAAATAGCAATACCAACCTTCAAATATTAGTATCAGTTTGCAAATATTCTAACCCTCCCTTGCTCGCACAAGCTCTGCTTTTGAGGGGTTTTCTCCGAAAACCTGGGAGTTTCGTAAAAACCAATTTTACAAAAAAAATTACTTCCATTTGACACAAAACCACATACATATGAGAAAATAATAAATAATAGGAAAGTACACTTAATGAGCTTCGCCCTTCGATCAGCATAAAACAATCAAACAATGATGGACTGGACATTTGGAGTGCCGCGCATGAGTATTTATTTGGGTGAGACGACGCCTTGGTCAAGTTGTGGCAAATTACACAATTGTGTTGAAATAGTGTACAATTTGTGCATATCAAATAGAAACTGCACAACAGGTGTAAGATGAGTTCAATGCGTTGTAGATGTTTTTCATATAAATTGTGTTATGGTAGATGTGCATATTTTTGTGTATTTTTAGACAATGTGGAAGTGCATGAATACTATACAAATTGACTTGCACAAATATTTATTGAATTTCACAAGACGCGTATGATGAAAGATAGGACAATTGTGTAAAATATCTACACAACTGTGTCTTACACAACGTTGTGCATGAACCTGCTGCAGTCTTTTCTCTCTGTGTGATTGTGAATAAAACGTTGTATTGAATGCGTGTTTTAGATACATTTTATTTACGCTCGAGCTTCGCTCTCGCGTTTGAACATTCTGGCGCAAATAAAATGATATCTAAAACACTTATACAATAAATAACTATTGTTGAATATAGTTGAAACGATATTCAATCAATGTATATGAGTGGAATATTGGGAATGCAATATTTATTGTAGATGTAGGAAACAATATGTGGACGATATTGTGTTATTGATATTGGTAGAAATTTTTCAACCATAATAATATGTAGCAATCTAAGTACATTCAGAACAGGTTGAACCAATATTCCTTCTATATTAGGTATTAATATAATACTGTTTTCCATTATTCACCCATATTTGAAACCCAATATGAAACCAATATTCAGCTAATATGATGTGCTACCTGGGATATCAAAACCTAACTAATTTAAAAAAAAATATATATTGAGATTCTATATAGCATACAGCACCGAGAAAGTAAAGGGTGCGGTACAAATAATGATACAATGAACAATAATGTGATGAAACTTTGAGAAAAGAATTCGTTCAGATGATAATGATTTTTTTTCGTTGTGTATTTGGAACAAAAAGTGGTTAAACCTGTTCCTAGTTATGTTGTTGCTATAATTTGGCAAAAAGGAAAGGTAACAAAAGGAACAACGAATCAGGTTGGTTAAGCCTCGAAAGATTCCGCTTACTACATTTTTACTGACTCTCGTCGATAAAGTTGTAAAACTCCAGCAACCAGAGTATCTTCACAATAAACTGATAACTTTTCTAGCATTAACAACTCATTTACACGAAATAGATCAACATAAAACATCATAATTTAAGAGGTCATTTTCATACAAGGCAAGCACTGAATATAATCGGGTATCTTGGGAAATTAGATCCTACACAATAATGAATTTTAAAAAACGTTTGAAAACTAATCTCTGCAATACAACATAGAATATAATGTAGACAACTCAGGCAAAGGAATAGGACAACGATTTGAAATTTCAATGAATGTGGCGTTTATGTATTTACCTTCTCTTCTTGTTACTAACAGATGTATATTCAGGTACTCAGTCTCTCTATTTATACTGGGCAAAGTTGAAAAACAGCTTTAGCTGAACTTCGCCCTTTCATCATAATTCATTGATAATGCTTTTTTCTTGCACCTTTTCAAAATTCTTGTAATTATGATGAATAAAGACCATTTATTATTATTATTATTATTATTATTTTTTTTTTTTTCTCCTAGGAGTGTACCAGTCAGGCCCTGTCTCCGGTGCTCCGACCCATCCGGAGGGCGCGCTGGTGTCGTTAACCCCAATAACCACTCCCTACATCCGTAGGGTGAGTGATTATTGGGTCCGAGAATCGTGTGCCCTGAGTAGACGAAGCGAACCAAGTATAACGGCCTTCTACATTCTTGATGCTAAGATTTCTGCCATATTACGGCAAGCAGGTATTATTTTCAAATTGGAGAGCAGTGTGTCCATCATTCCACCAAGGACTCCTATGATCAGAACCACCATTTTGACAGAATGGTCCGGATATAACCTGCGGAGTTCAAAGAGAAGATCTCGATATTTAGTCCATTTTTCCTCCTCTTTTCGAACGATATTAATTTCGCCTGGAGCGGAAAACTCCATGACGAATATCGTTCTACTTTGGTGGTCGAGGAGGACAACATCAGGCTTATTGGCTTGTATTTGCCTGAGGGTGGGGAATGAGTAGTTCCAATAGATTCGGCATCTCTCATTCTCCACCACGGACTCAATATCCCCCGGAGCATAAGGCAACACCGGTGTCTCGTCTATACCGTACGAGTGTCGTAGGTGGTAGTACAACACTCGTAGCGCCGCGTTATGCCTGTGGATATAGGCTGAGACCGCATAAGATGGGCATGCTGATAGCAAATGCATTACGGTCTCAGGTGCCCCACGACATGCCCTGCATCGGGTGTCAGGGACGTCTATACCCATCACGCGACTACGGTAGACAAGGGTGTTGAAGACACCATCCTGGCAGGCCATTATGAATCCCTCGGTCTCCGACTTTAGCTCACTCGACCTGAGGAAGGCAAAGGTCAAGCTTTTGGATAAGCCAAGGTCTTCGATGTTATGAAAGAAGACACCATGCATTGGCTTATCCATATGTAGCTGTAGCAGGACCTCTGTCTCCGCAGCTTTTATCTGAGCTTTTTGCTGAACGGGTCCCAACTCGGTGACAGAGTTTGGGTTAGCCCGTTCAGTGTCGAAAACGAGACCGAGTTCATCGGCCGCACGGGTAGCTGCCTTAAAAAGGAATGCTCCAATCCCTGCTTTCTCATGGTCGCGGACCATGCAGAGAAGGGGATCTGAACTCCTGATGACTTTACAGGCCCCATCCAGAACCATTCTGTTATGCAGACACTCCAAACTCAAAAGTCCACGGCCTCCCCGTTGTCTGGAAAAGTATAACCGTGGAACGGACGATTTAGGATGCAAGCTCCTATTGAGATGCATCATTTTGCGAGTCTTAACGTCAAGTTGTCGCAGCTCTTCCTTAGTCCACTTCATCACTCCGAAAGAGTAAAGAAGGATCGGAACGGCAAGCATATTAGTTACAGCAACTTTGTTCTTCCCCGACAGTTCTGATGACCAGATCTGTCGGAGTTTATGCTGATACTTGCCGCGGAGAGAGTTTTTAACTGCAAGTACCTCTTGGGAGCGGCGTTGTTCCACCCCAAGGTAGGTATAAGTCTCTCCGGCATCCAGATGATGTAGGATGCTTCCGTCTACGAGCTGGACATCCTCTCCGTATTCCTCGCATCGTCCTCTTTTGAGATGAACCGTGGCACATTTGTCGATCCCAAATTCCATACCGATAGCATGCGTATATTCTTCCACCACCCTAAGGGACTGATGTAGGTCCCTTTCTCCAGAGGCATACAATTTGAGGTCATCCATGTAAAATAGATGGGTGACATTATGCCTCCGGTTGCTGGGGGTGCCGCAGTTGTACCCACGGGTATTCCTGAGCGCAACGGACAATGGCAATAGTGAGATGCAGAAGAGAAGAGGGCTAAGGGAGTCTCCCTGAAACACACCTCTTCTAATGATGACCTGCTCTGTTTGGACTATGTCTCTACCAGATCTTATGGTGAAGCGAGTCCTCCAGAGCGGCATCAGTTGTCCAATGCATCCCACTATTATTATTATTATTATTATTATTATTATTATTATTATTATTATTATTATTATTATTATTATTATTATTATTATTATTATTATTATTATTATTATTATTATTATTATTATTATTATTATTATTATTATTATTATTATTATTATTATTATTATTATTATTATTATTATTATTATTATTATTATTATTATTATTATTATTATTATTATTAAAATAAATTATTTGTTTCCTATATATGGCAAAATGAGTATGAAATAACTAAATAATAAGTTCTTCTCTTTTTCAAAAAACGTTTGTTTAGATAGTCAAATTCACTAAACGATAAGAAAATCAATAATAAAAGTTTGTATTTCCCATTTTCATAATATTGCACTTTGAAAGAAGTTGGTTTCTGAGTTTGTTGTTTCAATATTAATAAGCCCTTTCTGTTATTTTGTCATGAGGGGTAATTCCGCACCTTTTTCCTTCAAAATCCTCAGTCCCACTTCTAATTGCTATTGCTCAACTCAACCTTGCCGTAAAAACACAGAATCGTTTTCGTGACATTGTCATCTGGCAACATTGAGCCTATTTACAAGAAGTACATTCTCCATATAAAATAACCGAAGTGCAACCCGGCAACCAGTAATAAACGAACGACGCTTGTTTCAGTGCACTCTTCGACCGGATACATTTGAAAAACGTAAGTGCTTTTGCGGAAATAGGAATGTGTAACGAGCCGGTATGCTAGAAAACCGGAACAGTGTCAGTTGTTGTGTCTTGTCGAGTTCGAGTCTTTCGGACAAAGTGGTTTCGTTTGTCTTGGTTGGTGCTGGGTGGAATCATTGGGAGTTTGATCGGATAACATTTTCTTGAGAAATCATACAGTGTGAGACTAAATGTTTGCAACATATGGGAAACAATGCTTTTGTCAGAATAACAAAAAAAAACATTTATGTGGATCGTTTTTGAAAATCGAAGAACGCAAAATAGTTATTTATGCAACAAGTGCAAAAAGTGAATGTTTATTGCACTCGACGTGAAATTGTCCGACGAGGCCGTTAGGCCGAGTTGGACAACATGTCGAGTGCAATAAACAATTTTTGCACGAGTTGCATACAACATTTTTTCTACGTTCATGCAAAAAGCAAAAAATGATTTATTGAGGTGCGGCACTAGGTGTAGGAAAATGAAAAGCGCAACTTGAATACTTTATTATTAATATCGATTTGCATTGAAACAGGAACTAATACGTTACGAACAATTTAACTCAAACTTTATTTTTACCCTCAATGTTGAAAGTGAATGAACAATTGGTGCAATTTTCAATTTGAATATTGCGTAGTGAAGTACTTTTTGACTGACGTTTCTATAACCACAATTGCATTATAAAAATCAAAATCATAGTAGCCGTGAGCGCGTATGTTATCACTAGGTGTGGTCATAGTACAGACAGTGTGCTCTATGCAGGTAGACGGTTTAGAACAAAGCGGATCGGATTTGATTATGGAGTTATTCTCGGGAAGGCATTGTTTGTTTAACTCTTGCTACTAACAATAATACAAAATAATATAAAATATGTAACTGTTTGAAACCTATTGCCAATCTCACAGAATATCTGCTAAATATGTAGTAGGTTTAAACGTTTATGTTTGTCATGATGACAGCACGTTGAAGTAGAATGACAGATGAGTGCAATAAAAACTTTATTGCACTAGTACCATAAAGAACTTCTATTTCCACTGAATATAGTTCAATAAAGTTTTACTTTTTGCATGAATGTGGAAAAATATATTTTTATACCATAAGTGCGTAAATTAAGGTTTAACGCACTGTTTACACTGCGTAAAGTGATGCATTTCAGCACAAAAATCAACTGTGCGTCAAATCATCAACTATGCGTAAAGTAATATTTTACGCACTGTCCAAATATTTTCCAAGAAGACAGCATTTACAATCAGATTTTAACTGGATTATAATACGAAGAAAACTGAAAATTCATATGATAAAACATTCAACAATTGCTACAATTTGTCAATGTTATAACTGCAGTAGAAAAAAAATTATATGATACAGTTTCGTAAAGGGCATTTTTGTACTCGCGTGTTTTGTTGAACTCTGCTTCGCCTCATTCAACAAACTTCATGCTCATACAAAAGTTCTATTTCACGAACTTCAACAAGTATCAGACTAGGGCGTGGTACATGTTTCAAATTTAGCAAAAATCTATCTTCAGCCTTATACAAGTTATGGAAAGGAATAAAAGTAATCAAATACGGATACTATATCCAATGCCCAACAAGTATAATTATAGTTTGATGAAAAAGTTTAAGGATTCTAGCAGTTCAATACACGGATTGTTCGTTCAAATTTTACTAATCTTTGTTCTTCTGGTTTCTGAAATAAAAAATTATTGGATTCGCGTGTCACTTCATTTAGCGGAAATTGAAATCTGTTTTGAGGAAATGATAAAAACGAAGGAGATAAAGTAAAAAAAATCTCAAATTTCCACTTTGTACTGCATTTAATTTTCCATCTGAGTTGTTGGCTCGTTGTTTATCACCCCATTTTCCTGCACTAGTTGTACTTACAATTCACTAATATTAAATTTATTACTAGCATTTGGATAAAAACATATGGAGTTCTATATTATTAATTGACTAAGATCCCAACAATTCCTAAAAATTATTTATGATAAAAATGCACCTTTTTATTAATCAGCAAAACATGTTTTCGAATAAGTTTTGATTTTCAATTATTTCGAATATTGCATAAGGTAGTGTTGGGGAATAAGGCCCGGCCGTAAATAAGGCCCACTGTCTTTTTCCTTCAAATCTGTCAACATGGTTAGTCTCATCATCCGAGTGGTAAAGCTTTATTAAAAGATCGTTGACTTCAATTCGCTAATAACAACACTAGGTGATTGTGCAGTTTTAGGCTGCACAGATTATAAGTTCGCAAATAGGTGAGACGTCTTTTTTAATTCAACCTATTTTACCTGAAGAAACAATAGTTCTCCATCAGTTACTATAACATTGGTACTATCTTTCGCACTGAGAGAAAAATTAAAAGAATTGTAAATTTTTTTGGAAATTGCATGTTTGAGAAAAAGTGCTCGCCCGCTAATAAGGCCCTACCAACGGTCGCGTAATAAGGCCCGCGGGTAATATGCGAAAGTGTCTAGAATGTGGAACTTGGTTACACGAAACTTGCATAGGACTGACGACTGAAGATGTTGAGGATTTTTAATGTAGGGAATGTTCTTAAAATTTAGTCAGTCAGTTTTTTTTTTTTAATAATTTAATTTCTTTGTTTGAGTTTTGTTAAGTTTATCACTTTTTGTAGAAAATAATGTTTATTTTTGTTTTTTCTATTAGAGTTTCATTGAGTTTCTACCATTTCTGATTGATATAAATGATCTGTATATATTTATATTTACAATAAATAAATATATTCTGCATAATTTACTATGGGCTTTATTACCCTAATAGGCGGGTAATAAGGCCCAACAGCAAGTTTTTGAAACCTGTCTCATTTTGGTTAAAAAGGTATTGAAGGAGACGAATATTGATGTTAACATAGCTGCAAACATCACAATCATCTCATCAAGTTTCGGATTTTTTGAATGAAATATAGAGGATACAGAAATTTGCAAAAGTTAAGTGGGCCTTATTACCCAACACTACCTTATGGCCAATTCATATTTTAAACAACTTTTTGATTTAGTTTTTTGGCAATCTCTAAAATTAACTCCATTTTAACCCATTCGCAATGATTTAAAAAAAATCCTCTACATTGGCGGTCACGTAACAAATGCCAAGTCTTCTTTTGTTTTCCGATATACAGAAATGATCCCTCATAAAGTTTTTGTTGTATCTTTGATAATTTGTCCCATACGTTGCAAACATTTTGGCACACTCTGAACAAGAAAGCAGTCTTGGAAAAAATAGTTTTGGTTTCTCACGATCATGGAACGTCGGATAAGACTAATAGTAATGATAATCCTTCATTTTTAGTCAAGAAAAGTAGAAGATAATAGTTCCATGATCACAAGTCCAGACCCAACGGGATTTAAAAATGTTTTAAAAACCATTAATTCATTTAAAATATAGGTTCCTTTCTACGAAGTAAAAACCACTGTTGAACTCTCGTTCATTCTAACAATAATTTTTCAAATCCTCCGAGCATCAATCAATGAATTTCTGATACAGTGAAAATATAATTTGGATTCAAATACTATAAAAACATGAATTGGGGATTACTCCCTACTTCAATTTCATTTTTTTATATATAAAAATCAACGAGTGGAATTATTGCATGAAAGATGAAATCAGTATTTTCAATACAAGAATAAGGAGCGGGTCTGTCATGGGTCACTGAGGAGCACCGATGTTATTTGAAATAACTTCTGATCTAGAATTCAGTTGGTGATTTCAATCAGTGACTATAGTTTTTCATTCCTCAAGAATCAGTGGAACCATGATAAAGGGTTATCTTTCATTTCACAATGATGAATGAGTTTGTTGAGCACTATCTGGTAATCAGCATTGATGAAGCCCTGCTGAATTCAAATAATATTATAACAGGACATTCACAATTTTTTTATGTCGGTTTATTCCATCATAGAATGGATGTGAGAACAGAAGCTGTACTGTTTCCTCGTTGGTTACTTACATAACATATTCCAAGGTTATCTATCTTTTCTGTTTTTTTTAAGACAAGCTCATGAGCCTTGGAGCCAATTGAAACCATAAAAAACTCAGGTTCTGTCTGTAACGAACAGATCGATAATGGATTAGATTTCAGAAGACAACCAGTTTTTTCTTCCTTAATAGTTATTGATACACACTTCCCTGTTGATGTAGTCATGTTCTCTTGATTATTTTCTATTTGTTGTTAAATTTCAACCAAATTTATTAGTTACAATAATCATGTATAATATGCTAGATGTTGAAAAATGCACTTTATTCCAATTTCCACTGTATTAAAAATTTATGGATTATCAGAACTCCTGATGACTTCGTAGTCATTACCATTCAATTCAAGATAGAGTGAGGTCCTATATAAAGTAATGGATAAACTAATTTTCTACGTAATTATGACTACGAATGAAAAATCCTGAATCAGGTCAATTTTTATACATATGAAACTCGAGATGAAACTACACCTTCTCATATAATATTATTCACCAGTCCATTCAACTCCTAGGGGTAATCGCTATCTCTATTTGATTTTTGTTAAATGGTAACAATAAAAATCAACTTTCAATTGTACAAATTATTAACGACTGTTATGGGTTTATTTTGCACTAGATAACCCTTTCTGTTTTAATACAATAACATCAGAAATTCTCTGTCATTGATATACACTTTCCACTCTGTACGCCACTGTATTCTTCTTCTTCTCAGATTCCTCAAAATGACAACTTGATCGTAGTCATGTATAGCTTGTTCCGAATGTTAGTACTTACCTTTGCTGTACTAGTTCAAGCGGATATGAACCGGCCTTAAGCTAATGACAGTTACAGTTGTTCTATTTTGCGGTATGACAGCGTTGTTTTGTAAACATACTTATGGTTAGTCTATTGTTTTGTACTTAGAACACAAAACCGTAACATTCCTACTCTATCTCTATCTTGTGTCCTTGAGGTACCTATTTCACATTCGAATACTTGACCTTTTGTTTGTTTGGTTCTGAGATTGAGAGGCTGGCGCTTCGTGTTGTTTCAGTTGGCAACACTGAATCTTAAGGTGTTCTTTTCATAGCTCCTATTAGCTCGAGTTAGTTCCTGGACTATTCCCACCGAACACTAACGAACAAGAAAGCGCCTTGTCAGATATTGACAGTTTTGACTTTGCTGTCTGATAGCGAGTTTCTCGTTCCAGTGGTTTCACACAATGATGAAGTGACTTCTAACCTCAAAAATCCGCAAAGCGAACGGAGATTTCTCAAAAATATAAAGCGTCAAAAATCGCAAACAATATGAGAAACTCTCCTGATATGAATTTTCCAAAGATCCATCAACGATGATCAAACTTTAATTGGAAATCTTCAAAGTAGGTCAGTCACTCATCAAGATCAAATAAGGAAGAAGAGAGTATCTCTCAGACGTCAAAGTCAAAACTTACAACAGACCAAAAAAGCCAAAACTGTCAATATATGACAAGGCGCTTTCTTGTTCGTTAGTGTTCGGTGGGAACAGTCCAAGAACTAACTCGAGCTAATAGGAGCTATGAAAAGAACACCTTAAGATTCAGTGTTGCCAACTGAAACAACACGAAAACGCCAGCCTCTCAATCTCAGAACCAAACAAACAAAAGGTCAAGTATTCGAATGTGAAATAGGTACCTCAAGGACACAAGATAGAGATAGAGTAGGAATGTTACGGTTTTGTATTTTAAGTACAAAACAATAGACTAACCATAAGTATGTTTACAAAACAACGCTGTCATACCGCAAAATAGAACAACTGATAACTGTCATTAGCTTAAGGCCGGTTCATGTCCGCTCGAACTAGTACAGCAAAGGTAAGTACTAACATTCGGAACAAGCTATACATGACAACGATCAAGTTGTCATTTTGAGGAATCTGAAGAAGAAGAAGAATACAGTGGCGTACAGAGTGGAAAGTGTATATCAATAACAGAGAATTTCTGATGTTATTGTATTGAAACAGAAAGGGTTATCTAGTGCAAAATAAACCCGTAACACGACGTCTAGCGAACTAAGATGAGTATTAAATACATATGAAACTTTAGTGACATACATATGCCACAATGAGTTCTGATTATATTTATTTTTTGGCAAAAAGATTACCAAAAGACTAGTCAATCGTGACAGGTATTCGACTCAGGGGCTCTCTGTTCGTATAGAATAAAATTCCTTTTTTCTTCAGGATAAATTTTGGATCACTATATGATCTGAGCAAGTTGAAAAATATTCCAAAAGAGCATATATCAAAAAAGTGTCAAGATTTACACACACTCCTGCAAGTGGGAAAGAACAGACTTACAACAACTTACGAATTATATGAATAATTACAACAAATCACCTCAATCTAACCCGATTCCACTAAAGATGTGAAACAGCTGCTTCAATACATATCAATACATAACAGAAAATTGAAAAAAAAATCACCCATACATTTAAAAAAAAATAACATTACCAGTAAGTTTTCGAAATTAAAGGTAATACGAAATAATTTTAGAAGAGCATTGGGTCGCCAAAGACTTTCATCTTTGGCAGTTTTATCTATCGAAGCGTTATTTAGAAATGTATGTCGTATAAAAACATACGATATTGTTTTCTCATTTTTCATACAATAAATTCTTGATATCTTTGTGGATATTCTTTGTGGAAAACCAACTTCTCTCCTGATACAACTAGATACACATCGAATGATTGTTTCATTCCAAACTCAAAATTTAGTTTCATCATATGTGCCTTCTCTGGATGGAATCCTTGTACGCAAACAAAATAGTGTAATGAAGACTTGTCCACAACGTATAATCGAGTTGTTGTTTCTTTTATTCCAAATGAGGAATTTCATTTGGTTTCATCATATCTGTCGACACACATGACGAGAGAATATGAAAAACAAACAAAATTACGAAAACATACAGTGTACGTCCTAGAACACAGTGGATTATGCAAACATATACTTTCCATTAATATACATGTGAAGCGTTCGCTTCAGCTTTGATATTTGCCTATTAACCCAGTCGATGCTAATTGGGAAAGATACAATCACGGTTCACTGAGTTTGTTATTAAAGCAAACAATTATAACATCAATTGAGGTGTAGTATTAGATTTGTATAGAATGTATAGAATTGGAATAATCCTTTGACATCAGAGGTAGGGTGATGTGTGTCTTCAAGTCAATGGCCAATAGATATATAATGCAGCTGTGCAATTCAACGTTTGCGGTCACAATTGAGATTTGCCAAACATGTCAACACTATTGAATAACGTTCTCAAGTTTCTGATGTTATACAAGGTGAACTATTAGCAATTACGAAAAATGAAATGGTGTCTGAAGTCTGTGATGCAGAAAAACACCTGTGAAATTTCAGCGAAATTTGTGATATTCTGTGTCATTTTTTGATCGCCATTTCCTGAATACGCTCTAATGAATTTGGCTCAGATGACATAAATATTAGCTCTATTATTTTTTGCTGTCCTTTTATCATTCACATCACCACCCTTACAGTAAAGGACCATACGCATAAGGATAAAAGTCTTGCGGTGAAAATGACTAGATTTTTGATATGTTATAGCTGGAACCATTCTGAGTAAAAATCTCTATTGGCCCAACTCGATCGTATTACTAGAGTCGATGATAGAGGTCGCAAAATCATGAATTTTGTGATTTTTTGAGAGAAAAATACCAATCTCGATCTCCTAAAATTTGCGAATTTTTTTTTCCATGATACAGAATAAAGAAACGCCACTGTTTCTCTACAGAGTTGTCAACAATATAGTCAAATCAGGAATTTTATTATTTTTGAGTGAATTCAAATAAATGAAAAACATTTACATATTATTTGCAATCGATAGTCAACTGTGGCGTTCTTAAATCTCCTGATACAAATTATCTCTCTGCCAATGGAAAAAAATGTCATCAAAAAAGCAAATGGCAATGACTCGAATCCCCCATCTTCTGTTGATGGGCCAGTGAGTAATACCAAAATATTACTAACTGGTTCAAGCAGAAGACATAATCTAAAAATACAGGGCGATAGTAGTGACAATTATTTGGAATGGCTGTACGTTGGACAAATAAAAGTTGTCATTGACAATGAAGTGATGCGATCTTTCCCGGACGAGTCTTTTCCAAGTCAAAACATCAAATGCTTCAAGTTCAATATCAAAGGAAAAAACAGCTCATTTAAACTTGGAGTCCCGAAATCTCTGAAGCAGTTAATGCTGAAAAGCGATTTATGGCCTGAAAATGTGTTAATTAAGGAATTTATGTTTTTTCCGTAATGATTCTGAATACTTTACGTCTCATGATCACTGTCTAAACTCAGCCAATTTTGTTATTTTCCACTTAAATATTCGTAGTATTAGAAAAAAAATTGACAAACTCGACTTTTTATTGTAATCAGTCGACTATCCAGATGTAGTCTGTATAACTGAGACCTGGTGCAGTGATCATGAAATTAACTCAGTTAATCTTTATTCTTACATTCTTATTTTTGTAGAGAGGACAAAGATGGTGGTGGTGTTGCCATATTTGTTGAATCTAACAATACCTTCAAATTATCTGGTATCAAAATTGATAAAGTCCAAGATATTTTCGAATATGCCGCCATTCAAGTAACTGCTTTCAACTCTAAATTTCGCATCAGCTGTCATTATAGACCTCCCTCTACTGACAGCAAATTATTTCTAGCAAAAATGGAAGCATTTTCTGATTCATTCCTTGGGAAAAATCATCAATCTATGGCATTTATATGTGGTGACATCAACTTCAATTTTCATGAAAATTCCAATGACAGTAATGCAAGATCTCTTCGTGATCTACTCACTTCATATGGATCAAATCAATGTATTTTTGATTATACTAGAATACAAGGGAACAGTATGTCTACAGTTGATAATATTTTCGCGTCCACTTCTTCCCAAATACCTTCTTTTGTCATTCATCCTAATTTTTCTGACCATGCACTACAAATTATTAAACATCCAATTAAACCTTGCATCATCGACGAGCCCCAATACACTCTTAAGAGAAAGTTTAGTGACCATAACATTTATCATTTCAATAATTTACTGTCACGTGAATCTTGGGACTTCTTATATCTCCAGAACATTAATTTCGACACTAAATTTTCCAAATTCTACACCTTATTCCTCGAACTATTTGATGCAGCGTTTTCGCCTGTCTCACGCAAAATCAATAACACTCCATTTCATAACTGTAAACCATGGATTACCAACGAGATAATCAACGAAGGTATACTACTCCGTGATATTTTCAATGTGAGCAAAATACAATTCAACGAAGTAATTAACGAGCAATATAAATTTCTCTTGAAATATCATAGAGTGAAAATCGATCAATCCAAAAAAGAATATTTCAGCCACAAATTTCTTGACGCTGAGAACAAATCCAAAGTTGCCTGGAATATAATTAAACAGAATACGACATTCAATAATATGAGCAATTGTTTACCAAGATACATCGAAACTGAAAAGGGAAGTAGTGCTTATGGAGGTCATGAAATTCCTCAAGTCTTTATGAATTTTTTTGTTGATTCTGTCAAATTACTAATTGATGATACTAAGCCTGTTGGAGAAGAGCATCACGACATAAAAACTAACTCATTTTTTCTCCATCCCCTGGACGAAACTGAACTTTTCGATATTCTTAAGTCTATTTCGTCTAAGAAATCTAGCGGAATTGATCAATTGCCTGGAAAACTTTTCGATATTCTTAAGTCTATTTCGTCTAAGAAATCTAGCGGAATTGATCAATTGCCTGGAAAAGTCTTGTTGCTTGTTGCTGAGCATATCATCGAACCACTTACGTATTTAGTAAATTTATCATTTCTGGAGGGATCATTTCCCTCATGTCTCAAACACGCCATTGTTATTCCTGTTCACAAAAAAAATTATAAACATTTGATTTCTAATTATAGAGGTATTGCATTGCTGTCTTCATTCTCGAAATTATTCGAAAAATCCTATCTCAAAGACTTGTATCCATTTGTAAAAAGTATAAGTTGTTCTCAAAGAGTCAATATGGCTTTCAGGCTGTTATCAACTCAAGATGCTACTCTCTCTCTGATCAATCATGTTCTATCCAAATTTGATAATGGTGAATAGACTTTAAGTATTCTTTTTGATTTGTCACGTGAATTTGACACCATCAATCATCAACTTCATCTTGATAAACTTTATGACTTGGGTGTTCGTGGTCATAGTCTTAAATGGATTGAAACTTATTTAACTGGCAGAACACAATCAGTTAAGGTTAGGCTCGAAGCGGGAACTTATTATTCTGAAAATCGTAATATCATAACAGGAGTCCCGCAAGGTAGTGTCCTGGGTCCTACCCTCTTCCTTCTATTTGTAGATGAAATATCTAATATTAATCAACCAAATTGTACCGTACAGTTTGCGGATGACACGTCCTTCATATTCAGTTCTGCTTCATGTAAAGTGTTGTCTGATCAGGCAGAAAATGCAGAAAATGCAGTTGCTAATATGCTAAACTACTGCTCCAGAAACGGCCTTGTATTAAATAAAAATAAAACGAATACCATTGTTTTATCTCTTAGAGAGTTGGATTGCAGTATATTGGTAAGAGCAAATTCAAAATTGATTATACAGAAAAAATTAGTTAACTTCCTAGGGTTGACCATAGACTCACAATTATCCTGGAATGACCATATCGACTCTATTTCAAAAAAATTGTCAAAACATTGTTTTGTTATCTGGAATCTCAGGAATTTTGTCCCTATTAACATTTTATTAAGCTATTACTATGCCTATGTACACTCAAGTCTCAATTATTGCTTACTTTCCTACGGTAATTGCGGTAGATTAAATGATTTGTTGATTTTCCAAAAAAAGATATTAAGGACTATGTGTTTCAAAAAATATGGCGATTCTTGTAAGCACTTATTTATTGAATTGAGAATTCTAACTGTGATATCCATGCATATTTTGAATTGTGTCACTTATGTAAAACAACAATGCCACATGTTTCAGGAAAGGGACACCACCCGTCTTGCCTCAGGCTACACTCTAAGACAAAACTTAATTTCATTGTTCCCAATCACAAATTAACATGTGTATCTAACGGACCTCATATCATGTCTATAAGACTTCATGATAAACTTCCTATATCCTTTAAAAAAATTTCTAATCTCAATAATTTCAAAAATTGTGTGAAGAATCTTCTCAACAAGAATGCATTTTATTCTCTTGATGAATTTTTACAAACTGATTTGGCTACCACGTTATGAATGTTTGCTTGTGTACTTTTTGTTATTTATATTGTTTTTTTACTTATATCATAGAATTCCTTTTTTACCACTACTATTAATTGTGTTGTATTCTTATATGTTAATTTGATTTAATTTGTTGAAATGATTTTGGACTGCCATTTTATTTCTTAACCTTTTGTATTTGACGATTTCCATGCTTGTAATAGTCTCAGGCAATAAAAAGATTTTAGATTTTATTGTATTGTATTGTATAACTGTAGTTTCCAATATAATCAATTTTTATGTGAAAGAAACTGAGTAATAAAAATACATAGTGATTCACTCAAGGAAGATTCCATTCAATTTGAATAAGTAAGTACTCTTTTCGAGGATTCATTCATGACTTCGTTCTCAACAAAGAGATGAAGTCATCTCCTATTGACCTAACTATGACGTAATACTCAAAGGTTCGACGATAGAGGGCGCCAAATGAATAATTTAATTTTTTTTTATCAACTCGAAAATTCCGAGATGCAAAGAGTTCAGAGCTGTGAAAATATGTATGGAGAAAAATTCAAAAAAATCATATGACTGAAAAGGGAATTGACTTCTCTCTTCGAAGATGCGTAATTTGACCCCCCATGCCATTTGAACTTTTTAAATTGATGTTCCTCCCCACCGTCCCTTCCAAGTAATCCCAGTGTCTGTTATTTCGAAAAGTAGTACCGGTGATACCATTCATAACGGTTTTAGATTCATGCCTGTAAGTAAAACCGTTCAAAAATTAGGAGGGGGGACTAAAAAAGCCGAATTGTATATTTGGACTGAATTAACTGAGTTGACCCGTCCAAATTCAAGGTAAATACAATTATAGGCACGTAGTTATTGAAGTAGAACTTGATTAAAGAACCTAGAGGAACGAACATTGTTTATAATTTGTGCTTGACACAAGTATTTTTGCTTAAATTATATTCATTAAGTATTTAAGATGATATTTGTCTGTTATTCCGAATATTTCAATCATTTTTCAACCAATTTTGACTCAATATGACATGTGACAATCTACATTCAGAACAGGTTCAACCAATATTCTACCAGTATTATTAAAATAATATTGTTTTTTGAATATTCACCTATATTGGACCAATTTTTTTTGTCATCTACAATATATCTATATTGGCCCAATATGAAACCAAGATTCAGCCGATATGATGTGCTACCTAGGAAAGACCTGGTCGATAGCCCTTTGGATCAAATCGATTCAATAATAGTTATTTATGCAACAAGTGCAAAAAGTGAATGTTTATTGCACTCGACGTGAAATTGTCCGACGAGGCCGTTAGGCCGAGTTGGACAACATGTCGAGTGCAATAAACAATTTTTGCACGAGTTGCATACAACATTTTTTCTACGTTCATGCAAAAAGCAAAAAATGATTTATTGAGGTGCGGCACTAGGTGTAGGAAAATGAAAAGCGCAACTTGAATACTTTATTATTAATATCGATTTGCATTGAAACAGGAACTAATACGTTACGAACAATTTAACTCAAACTTTATTTTTACCCTCAATGTTGAAAGTGAATGAACAATTGGTGCAATTTTCAATGTGAATATTTCGTAGTGAAGTACCTATTGCCAATCTCACAGAATATCTGCTAAATATGTAGTAGGTTTAAACGTTTATGTTTGTCATGATGACAGCACGTTGAAGTAGAATGACAGATGAGTGCAATAAAAACTTTATTGCACTAGTGCAATAAAGAACTTCTTTTTCCACTGAATATAGTTCAATAAAGTTTTGCTTTTTGCATGAATGTAGAAAAAATACATTCATTGTTATTATACAAACTGGAAACATTCCATTTGTTTACGGAAACGACTCTAGAGATAATTGAAGAAAACGGGCATGTTTCCAATCTCGCCAATTAATCTCATAACGATTGCAGATAGAACTTTCACTAACTCAATGATTCTTACTCAAGAACATCCACTTTGGCATATCACGTTCGCGTATACGTGAGGTCGGGAATGTGTCGTATTAATGATTGGAAATCACGCGCCGCAAACTGCAAGTTCACTCGAGGAAACTCGTTACGCTTTGTAGTGATGAGTTTGCTAGATCGAGGGGCCTCAAACGGAATCTGACATTGGTAATGTAGCCATACCGAATGCCATCTCCAAAATCTGGTACAATCTTTATTGATTAAGACGTCCCAGGTAGCACATCATATCGGCTGAATCTTGGTTTCGTATTGGGCCAATATGGATATACAGGGTGAGTCACGGTCGATGGTACCTTAGACGTTTACGGAGAACGGGACATAGGATCATTCTGAAACTTTGGTTTCTCAAGTAGTTGCTCTTGGTCTATCGATCTAAAATATTTTCAGCAATGCAGCGTTGCCGCTTATACCAGAAAGTAGCAGCATCTTTGTTATTTCAAATGGGTCACCCTATATATTACCGCATTATTGAACTTGTCATTCCTTTCTGATTATTTCTGCCTCATACTCCCCTATACCTATCTCTAACGGTTTTTGAGATATTGGTTATTTTCCATATTTTTTATCCACAACATAGCTCGAATTGAATGTTTATCTCTGCGGTATTTGAATTCTTAATAAGTTGTAATTTTGTGTTTAATTCATCAAGATCATGTACATTGATTCTATATGGAGAAGTTTGTTCTGCGTTATACAGGGTCGTTCAAAATTTATGATCTTACTGCTAGATACGAAAAGGGTTGAGAGTGCGTTTTTTTAAATGGAACATCCTGTATATTATGGAATATTCTGAAAGATGACTAAATTCGCTTCGAATTGATATATCATGTTCCTATACCTAAATAGCCAGAATTCCGAGATAATAGCAATTTTCACTTGTAATCTCCCAAGTGTTTGAATTATTGCCGGAAATTTTTCGAGTACATGAATTTTCTTTGAAAATTCATGTACGAGATAAATTTACGGCAATTAATTCAAGCACGAGGGGGATTCGGTAAGAAAATTTCACACCGAGAAATGAAAATCATCCAACAATTCATAAGAAATAACTAACGGGTTTCACCTGAACTATTTATAACCACTAAAATATTGATATGTAAAATACTTAACAAAATTTTCATCAGTAAATGTGTTTAAATTTGGAAATGTTCTTATCGTGGATTGAACCATCGACCTAGCGACTCATAGGCCGCAACACTACCGCTGAGCTCAAACTCAAACTCAAAAACATGTATATTCAGATATTTAGCTATTTACATTGCATTTCGGTGAATTCTATGTACAACACAACTCTGCTTGATATTTTCCGCCCACCTCCGTGGGCTGATAGGGATCCCGCAGGTTGTGAGGGAGTGCTGGGGTGGGGGGGATCCGTCGACCCCTGTTGCCAGGGGTCGGCGTTGTCCCGAATGTAGTGTCTCCTCGGCTCCTCAAGAGGAACAGGTGAGGCACCCCCGCTGGTGTTGACGGGTGTAACTCTTATTTTACCTTCCTACATCATGGTATTAGTATACCCTGTCTCCCGCTATGCTAATACAGGGGTTGATTGTCAGATTTTAGAAGTGTAATTTGTGAGGGGTGTTGTGGATTCCCGGAAAAAGTGTTCGGCAAAAAACCGGGTTCTGGTCCTAGTCCTCTATAGAGGTGACTAGGTGCTCAGTCTTGGCGTTCATGGAACAAGTCCAGTTTTTGGTAAATGAGCCCGCCGTGTTTGCGGGGCTCATTGTGGTGTGCCCTTACTCTTGTTATTTCCCTGGTGAGTGAACTTTTGGGAATGTGATATTTGTAAAATTTATATGAAAGATTCATTATGTGGTCTTGGATAGTGGTGACTTTAGCTAGGTCACGCACGTTTCAAAGAAAATTCATAGACTCCAAATATTTCCGGCAATAATTCAAGCACTTGGGAGATTACAAGTGAAAATTGCTATTATCTCGGAATTTTGGCTATTTAGGTATAGGAACATGATATATCAATTCGAAGGGAATTTAGTCATCTTTCAGGATATTTCATAATATACAGGATGTTCCATTTAAAAAAACGCACTTTCAACCCTTTTCGTATCTAGCAGTAAGATCATGAATTTTGTCATATTGTTTCAATATTATTTTTACATTTACAATATATTCATATTAGCCCAATACGAAACCAAGATTTGGCCAATATGAGTTGCTGCCTGGGTGATGTATGCTCCTGGCCTCATCCTTAAGAGGTAAGTCAGTTTCTTAATCATGAAATCTATTCGCACTCAATCTTAATATCAGCTAAAACTAACCAGTAAAGGAAATGAATAAAAAGAGCCATTTCCGTTGAAAACGAAAGGTTTTTCAGATATTGTGTTGTATATCGAAAAAAAATTATCTACAAGTCCTAGACATTGCATGAAGTTGCTTGCAATGTTTCGACTCAACTACGTCGAAAATGTTTTCATCTTTTCTTAGCTGTTAAAGTTATTTCTTTGGTCCTTCTTTTCTACAGCATCCTATATACCAGCGTGATTTAATGTCTGTAGAATGAAGTCCGGGCAAAATCTAGTTTAACTACTGGTTACGTAATTCAATTTTTCTGCTTCCTCAACTCGACTTGCATAGCCTTTGCAACTGTGGGCGTTGCTCTGAACTCAATTTAGAACGTTGCCTACATACACAGAAGTTATCATCCAGTGAATCGAGTTCACCTTGCTTTGTTGGTTCAAATAACAAGGTCGATGCGGAGATTCAACCTTGCAAGAGCTGTCTCGTGTGTGCTTCCTGTACCGTGTCCGTCTATTGTTGATTCCACGAAATGATAATAATAATCGATCTGTCTGAGATGACATTGATGTTGCGTGTGTTTCGAAATGAATGGGGCAAATGTGAGGGTCTTGAGTTTTGGCCTTTTGAAAATAATGTCGATGGCAAGAGAGTTTAAACAGGGTGAAATTGTATGAGGTACCTATTAGCTCAATTTCGAACGATTGAGGTAAATGTAAGCTCATCGAGCTCATTCTCGAAACAAAAAGAAAAGTGGCGTGGGAGTTCGTGGGAGTCTCTTATACTTTTCGAGTTATGACCTTTCGAATCTTGAAAATCGACCATTTTCAAACACGATTTTTTCGGTAAAAAATCGTCTCCTTTTTGTCGACACTCATTTCATTCTTTTTTCACAATTACAAGCACCAAAACCAAATGAACTGCAAAAAAAATTAACCTTTTTATTTTACACCATACTTAACCTAACTCTTCATTGGTGTTCATTCTAGAAGTTTTGGAAAGGTTAGGTATACTTTATAAGAAAGTTGAATTTTTGTGTAAAACGTTTGGTTTTAGTCCTTGTAATTGTGAAATATGAGTTGATTAGGGTCTTATAAAAGTAATTGAACAAATGCGTTGAGCTGAAAACACTTGTTTGAATAAATTAAGCGAAGTTTTGAATAGAAGTGTATAAATTCTCTTTATTGCAAAGCACTATCGACGTTCGTCATCTTCAGTGCTTCATGACAGGCAAAAGGAAGTTTCGAAATATGTAAAAAACATTGTTTAAAATTACACATGTTTAAACATGTTTTTTACATATTTCGAAACTTCCTGTTGCCTGACATGAAGCACTGAATATGACGAAAGTCGAAAGCGCTTTGCAATAAAGAGAATTTATCCTCAATCACCTTATAATTGAAGTTTTATCTACACTTATGAACCGTATAAAGTACCACTTTATCCACTAGTGGAATAATGAAATTACTTTATTCCACTAGTGGAAGAATGAAAAATACAATCTTGAATATCAATCACATTTTACTTATTTTCACCAACTTCACAAATTTTTACAAATGGAGCCGATAAACAATCGATAATACATAGCAACCATTCAACACCTCCCGATATTTTTGTATGTTATTTCAATGCTTTTTGAGGAGGTGACAGCCGCTGTCAGAGCAAAACGTCAATCATTTTGAGATGAAAAATTTCCGCGATTCTGATTCTAAATGAATGTGATTGTGAATAAAACGTTGTATTGCATGCGTGTTTTAGATACATTTTATTTGCTTAAGAAATTTAAACGCTCGAGCTTCGCTCTCGAGTTTAAACATTCTTGCGCAAATAAGGTGATGTCTAAAACACTTATACAATAAATAACTATTATACACTTCTATACAAAACTTCGCTTCATTTATTCTTATAAAAGTGTTAACAAACAGAAGGAGACATTTTGTGCGATTTTTCGCTGGGAAAAATCAAGTTTGAAAATGGTCGATTTTCAAGATTCAAGTGATCATAATTACTCCCAAGAAATTCATTCGGATCCGTGTTCGGGAGCTAAAACTACCACTTTCATTTTTGTTTTGAGAATGAGCCCGATAAGCTTACCTTTATCACGATTGTAGTTATGAAACATGAATTCTAAGCACAACCGATATGAAGTCCAACGATCAAGAGTTTTTTACCAATTTGGCAACGATGCATTTTTTCAAAGCTTAGTCGAATTTGAATAAAGGAAATAATCTTTTTCTGCAACAGTGCGTAAACTAAGGTTTTACTCACTGTTCACAGTGCGTAAAGTGATACTTCTTATCACAACTGTGCATAAAGTGATGTGTTACGCACTGTTTTAACAGTTACGCATTCTCAAAAAAAAATTATTTTGCGTCAGATTTTAATCGGAAGTCCTCATTTGAGTCATCAATATAGTAACTGTCGTAGAAAAAAAAAGGTTTACAACAGAATGGTGTTTGGGGATTACAAGTACTTCAGTGTTACGAGTCACAAATCTGTTGATGTTGGAAAACATTTTTGATCTTTCGAAAAGATACTGGGGTTCATAAGAAGTTAAAATCTTCTTTGCGTTACATAACAGGTGCATATTTCTGAGAGTTTCTATCCTCACCTAACCAGAGCTGTTCATTTTGCTAGAAATACGATTGCATTTATGACCGTAACGCTGAAAGCGATTAGGATACTGCCCCAACGTATTGTCAGCAGTCTGGCAGAGATAGCTCACACGTCTAGTAGATCTCGGAATCAAAATCTGATCTGATATTTTTAGTTTCATTCATTATTGGCAGTGTATCATTGCCAAATTCTATTATCAAAGAAGACGCAGCAAGTTATCGCTTTCTTCGTGGTTCGAATAACGTAACAACTGAGTTCTTCGAATTCAAGTGCAGACAAGAAGTCAAATATTGCTTGAAGGTCGTCGTTGATATCTGTTTTAGCTTCATGGAGATTGCTATGACTGAACTAGAAATATATTTGTGTATTGCTTGCTTAATGGTGAATGTAGCATTAACTGATGGAAGTGTAGAAGTTGGAAAAACACAAACTGAAGAGTAAGGGCCGCAATACGGATCCTTGTGGAAGACCTTTGGTAACGTTTAAACTTCTCGACAGCTTTCCATTCAGAATAACACATTGAGTGCGATTCGACAGGTAACTGTTAATCAGATTCACTGCACTTTCTGAGAGTCCGCAGTTTTCTGCATTTAATGTAATTATTCATGGTACGTTAAATCAGACTACATATACAATTTTTTAAATTACTGGTTATGTACACGCATATACACGCATATGTACACGCATATATTATAATCAACTTGACTACCTGTTCAGTCACACATTTTACATATTTCTTCATACTACTTTTTTACTGTCATCCTGACCTGCAAAAAACACGTATAACGTATAACGTATAACGTTGTCAAATCAAATCCACTTATTTATTAATCATGTATTTACTTTAAAAATTGAGTTACTTACAGAAACGGAGAGCTTGTACATAAACTGCCCAACAATGCAACTTCTCTCAACTTTTATGGGTAAAGAACTCAATCAAGCGAATAAAGTGTGGGTGATAATGAATTTGTCTCCAAAAGCCGTGAAGAAGTGGTCATGATGTGAATGCGGACGTGAAGTTAATACGGTCAAAAAAGTTACACATTTTTGGGGCTCTTTTGAGTCTGTGAAACTACATGTTTTGTGACAAAAAATTTCCACAAAATGTCACGCTATTTGACAGAATCTTGCTTGGAACATGCAACTGAAGAGTTGAGCGTTTTACTCAAGTATTTGACATCAGACTATACTAGATCAAATAAAGTTTATTCAAAAAATTCATCGGGTTAAAAAGTGATCAAGTACATGATATAGGATACGTCAAAATACAAACATATATAAATTTAAAATACAGTTCAGAGTATAAAATAAGAGCATGAAAACAAAATTCAAAGACATGTTAAAATGTTATAAGATGTACACGAATATAAAAATAATATAATGAAAACAAAATTCAAGGACATGTTAGAATGTTAAAAAAAGTTATTTCACGTTTAAAAATTCCGAGACGCTGTAGAAACTATGTTCTTGCAGGTATCTTTTCAATTCTGATTTGAACAAATTTTGATTTTGAATTTTCCTCTGACAAATAGGAAGATTGTTGAAAAATATAGCTCCTGTGTATGATGGACTATTTTCATAAAATGATGAGTTATGTTCGGAATTCTGAAGAGATCTCCATTTCTAGTAGAGTAATTGTGATGCTGAGAAACTGTGTCGTACATATGTTTATGTTTCAGAAATAACATAATGCATTTTAAAATATATATGCAGGGGAAAGGTAAAATATTATATTTCTTAAAATATTCTCTTCAGGAATCTCTGAATCTCAAATTGAATATTAGTCTGATGACTCTTTTCTGTAACACAAATATCCTGTTGGAATTGCTGGAACAGCCTCAAATGTTTATAATACAAGATATATGACAATAAATCATTGCATAATAAATATTTATTAGATTGGTTCTGGAAAAATATTAGTAGAAAATGGATTAGTTTATTATTTGTTTTTTCTTCAGATTCTATCCTTTTTTCTATATCATCTTTTTTGCATCTTACAGTGCCCTGAAGATGTCAAAATGAATTAACGAAACGTTGGCTGGAAAGAAATTTAGTTTTCTTTAATTTAAGCCCTTATATCCCAAAAAAGTAATAGAAAATCAGTCATCATAAAAAAAGTCGTAAAACTTACGTAAGAAAATGTAAATTCATGTTACGCTCATTTTAAACACCCTGCACAAAAATCGTCATTTCTGAAAAGTAGTCCAAATCAAACCAACGAAATCTTTTAAGCAGTTTAACGACCAGTTGACCACCAAGTTGCATAGACCATTTGAGGTAGACATTTAAACAATTAAAATAATCAATTATAAACATTTGAAATACAAAAAATACCAAAACAATTGTTCGTGGAAGATGAGGTGATTTTTTTTTAAATGTACATAACTCGAAAACTGGTCGTCACCAAAACGAAACAGCTGTTTTGAAACCTTATGCAATACCGGCCCTGTCCTGTTTTTTGCTGCAATCGTAATTATAGTTACACGAAACATTGCACATTGAAACAATATTTTCCATGTGGGCCGGAATGACACGATGGTCCTCCTATAGAAACTTGTTTGTTCTATTTATTACATTTCGCCATTGGTGATCTATCGGAATAAACTATCTACGTGCTATAAAACAGGATATACGCTTGGAGCCATTCGGTGAAATTGAATCATTTCTCGGATTGATGGGCAGTTTGGGAATAGATATGAATTCAACAGCTAATATTTGTAGGATAGTATAGGTATTTTGATGGAAACAGAGGAAAATTGACCCGAACATTGGTTTACTTACTCGATTATTTTTTGGTGCAAATTGAAAAAGGAATGTGATATACTTCAAATCAAGGATATTCCTATAGTGTTCAGAATCCGATGATGAAAACTATAATTTTCATCAAGAAATAAGATTGGATAATATCTTCTATAGAATATCAATTTTAATTTATAGTTCAAAAACCAGACATAGGAAATGAATGAAACTTACCCGAGTGTAGGGTAATTTACTTGGAAGCATAACTGAAAAATATGATTCAAATTCGGAGATCCGTTCAAAAATAATTAACAAACATATATATTACGTACAAAACTGATTTCAACTAATATTTGTAAATAGCCCCCGTATAAAATGTGATCGTATCTTTTTGAAGCTGATCATGTCGAGCAATTACCATAAGTCTTTCTCAAATAGTTTTGGCTCCAAAGCGGATTTATTGACTCAAAAAGACTATTTTGTGTGTCTATTGTTAAAAACATGTAGTATAAAAAACAAACATTTGAAAAAAAAATTACTGTGTTGTGAAAAAGTCGAAACTTTTACAGAAAATCTTCTTGTCATAAGAAAAGAATCCCAATAGGTATTTTCCTAATGAAAAATGCTCAGTCTCACTAATGGGACCGTTGATAAAGATTGGCAAAATATCCTAAATTGTCGCTATTTTTGAACCACCCTGTATAATAGGTGGCTTCTTCTATCGCAACAACCGACTGACTGACATGCTATTCGACTTTCTTCGAACCAACAATGCTACTATTTTGTTACTAATCAAATAAAAAGTAATACTTTTGGATCAGTGAACCTTGCTATGTTTTGGTAAAACAGCAATTTTTATGATTTTCAAAAATTTGTATCTCCGAAACTGGACATAGAAACTAATTTAAACTTGCATGGGTAACTTCTAGTGACTTGTACTAGAATATCCCAAAAAATTATCAAAATTGGCTGAACGCCATTTTCCCATGTATTTGGTGCGGGGTCCTTTGTCAAAATGACAAAAATCAAAATGTTAGCGATCAAATTTTTTACTAATATTTCTCATCAATCAAAAAACGAGTCAATAAGTCTTTTGAAATCAAGATAATGATTTTAGTTAACGCTGTATAAAAAATCTACGTAGCGAATAAAAAAATGTTTCTTGCACCAACAATTAATTTTCTATCAAGTTATTTTTGTTGTTTCGCAAAATTACCAAGGTATATGTACCTCACATATTTTTATTATCTTATTGGACTAATAAACTATTATTATTATATATATAATAAAATTTCTCCTTGAACTAGTTATTTACGACATTCAAGATTACTTTCTGATATAATCAAATTAGTGACAATGCTAAGTTGTTAGTCAACCCTTTTATATATTTTAGTAGTCTAACTTTTATTTATATTGTTATTAATGTGACTGTGATGTCTGTGACACCTGTATTGTACTGGCTTAACTTTGATTAATATTAGTGTAAACTTTAACTTATTTTACTATTAATGTGACTGTGTAACTATTTTAGTTGTCTAACTTTAATTATTTATAAATATTAATTGACTAGCACAATTGTATCACCTACCAATGTTTTTGCTAAACCTTTTTAAACTGTCTGTGAATGTATGTATATATTTACACAAATACCAGGAAGTATAACTGTGATGCAATAGTTTTTAATGATTTGTTTACCAAACTTAATTCATTTACTTTATATATATATATACACCCACTAGATATTTTTCACGCTTTATGCTCATTAACGCTTTGTCAATAAGAATACATTTCTTCAGACAATAAAGTATATTTTGATTGATTGATTGATTGATTAGATGATCATTTGAAAAAAGCAACTTATTCAAATCAACAAAATATTTTGATTGAAGTTTCAGTAAAAAACAGAATTTCATTTCGTCCAACACCACTTACAGTTGACACAAAAAAAAGATCTTGCTTCAAAAATATTGTTGATGTTGAATGAGTACATTTTATTTCGTTCATTTGACAAAAATAACAGCAAATATCAACGAAAAAGTTTACTCATCCAATTATTTTTTTGTCACATTAACCCAGTTATTTTTTCACTGAATCACTCGCATATTCGAAACACGTTTTGTTGATACAACAATTCCATTATCTTACATCAAACTATCAATAATATGAGATAAACCATTCAATTTACATATCTAACGAAATGATTAATTACATGAATATAAAAATTAATTGAATGATCAATTGTTTTTTAACAGAAACACAAATAGTTTAGTTTCAACAAAATGCGTAACCGAAGAAAACCCTTTACTCCCATAAACACCTACTGCGTAGGCTTATTATGGCAAGTACCTGTCAGAAAACAACTACTTCCCTGGCTAAGACCACGACGGGTATTGAATTAAATCTAACAGCTACTTGTGCAACGTTCCTCAAAGCATCAGAGGACGCAATTGCAAGTGCCCTCTATGACCAACCAGCAGAATTATGTTTTGATTTGGACAGGGTGACCACCTGCAGACTAGTTTCGAGGTTGTTGCCTCTCATCAGTGCAAGGGCAGGTCAACACAGACAGCACTGAAGCCATCTGTTCCCCGTCTAAACCAATACACACTCCGCTGATTGGTCAATTCTGGTTCACGAGATGGAAGCAGTTTCTAGGCCGCTCCACCTAGTGAGCAGACGAAGAACACTCCGAATCTCCGGGTTAAGAGATTTAATCGAAGAAAACAGAAATCTTTGGGAGATCGTTTGCTAACGAACAATCGTCACCGACCAATGATGAACCCTTTACTCCCATAAACACCTACTGCGTAGGCTTATTATGGCAAGTACCTGTCAGAAAACAACTACTCCCCTGGCTAAGACCATGACGGGTATTGAATTAAATCTAACAGCTACTTGTGCAACGTTCCTCAAAGCATCAGAGGACGCAATTGCAAAATGCTTAACGTTGAATGTGTGAGTTAAATCTGAAAATTTTTAAATTTATTTGTCTTAAATTAAATATTTAAGCAATTTCTTTACTTGCTGCACTGACTCGTGGTAATATTGTGAATTGAAACAAATTGCCATTTAAAACAGACCAGTATTTAGCCCTATGCTGTATCACTTTCGTTATATTTAGCGGTCAGACGTTAACCCAACTTAACGGAAAATTGCTATTAACTTGGGATAACGTCTGACCGCTGAACATAACGGCAGTGATACAGCATATGGCTGATTATAAGTTATTCAACTAAGTCAACTAAGTCAGCTCAACAAATAAACTGAATTTATTACAGCAGATACTGTATTGCAACAAATCGCTATGTCAGGGTTTATATTATAGTGGTTCACAATAACCAAACAGTTATTTGGAAAATAACAAAAAGAAATTGTTTTTATGAAAAAATATTTTGTCGTGAGTATGACCCTCAGATCTTTTTGAATTCATGTAATTTTTATTTATTTAAACAATTTTTTTCTGCGCGTAGAAAAGAAAAATTATGACGACTTCAGCTCGTTATCAATAGTTATATTAAAAAATACATTTTTAAAATAATTACAACTTTTTTCTCCAATTTCTTTATTTCTTTATCTGCAGAATATTATTTTGATAACTTCTCTGTAGTAGGGCTGATGGTACATGGGGATGGGTATACTGTATATTAGTAAAAGTACACAAAAGGAGTTGATTTAATGTTGTAAAGACCAAATTTTGTTTGTTATCTTGAGAAAAATTGGTGAAGCTAAATATTACAGCATTATGTTTGACGAAACTACTGACATATTACATGTTTCACAAGAATCAATTGTAATTAGATTCCTAAACGGGCAGGCGAATTTCATGTTAATCATACCTACAATGTCTGAAAACGGTATAATTCGAAAACATTTGTACTTGGACACAAATAAAAGTCTATATCAGTCGAAGTAAAATTGTCACTTTGGAGACCATTTTATTTACTGCCTCTATGAATTCGAGAGACTCAAAGTTGAAATTTTGGCAGATATGTATTCTCACGTTTGCCACAAAAATCGTAATATCACGAAAACAGTTTGAAACTACTTTAGGGATATATTCCACGAATTGTTTTAATATACTACGTAGTTTTGAAAATTGTTATAAAATACTTGGTGTTCCGTATTGCAAATTTTGAAAAATTAACAACTTTGTCCCTATCATATATATATATATATATATATATATATATATATATATATATATATATATATATATATATATACGTGTTCAAGCTATTATGTCAAGCGAATTTCCACAGAGATTGAGACAGAGATTGCAGAAGGTTCCACATCAAAGCATGTTTTATTTCTTCAATGTTAATGTTAACATCTTCCCCAACATTTTTCTCATCATTTTCTGAATTTCCACTACCACCCTCTTCATAATTAATTTCTCTTATAATTTTGAAGTGTTTTGTATAGTTGACGTTTTTTGATGCAATGTTCACAGCGTAATTGTCTACTGTATATAATTTTCCCAAAATTCTTGTCACCATATTCTAAGTCGACACCCGTAACATTTTGAGGCGTATTCATTCTATAAATCATATCAGTTCCAACTGTTCTATATATTACTATTTCAGATATATTTGAAAGAAAAATATTGTAATTAGTTCATTTTAAACAGATTTGTTTTTCTTTCTTTCTTTCTTTCTGTGTAACTATACCATTATTGTACAATTTCTTTATATATTTCCATGAACATTGCATCCTCTATACAATAAATTACTATTGATAAGACTATAACTACTATTAAAAAAATATTATTACTATAAACCGGAAGTGCTACAGAATTCGTTTTTATTCGAAAAATCACATTTTAACAATGGACCTTTACATTTACGAAAACTAAATTGCAAAACTCTTTTAAATCGATAGTTTCAAGTCTGAAACGTCCATTTAACAAAGAGTTTCACTATATTCTTTTCATTTTGAAAAAATATCTCATCTGAAAGTGTGCCGCTGACGTCACGTTCATCGGAAACGACCCCCACCACAATCCACGTTCCGTAACATTCAATACCGTTCTCCTCAAAAATAAAGATTCTAGTTTGGTATAACCCATTGAGAAATAATTAAAACTTCGTCACTTGATCGATTCATAGAAAAAAATCCACATTTCAGCAACTTTTTATTGTTTTTGCAACTTTCGAATTTCCTGAACGGACCATCCTTTCGATGAAGAATGAGCATTGACAACACCGCAAATCATCATGAAAGTTCTCATGCAACAAAAGTGATCTCGAGATTTGAGGTTATTTTTATTTACATTCAACATTTAAGTGATACATTTATTATTACTGTAGCGAGGTGTTATTATGACCGAACTAGTGTGAATTTATTTATGTATTAAAATATGGAAAGGCTTGGTGAAAAGGGAATTTCAAGGCTAGATTATGAGATGAATAAAAAATATAATTTTATTTTTATGTTCTTCACAAAAACATAATTATATTTTCGGTTTTTATATCAGGTTTATTCATTGTTTCGAACCACATTTTACAATGCTCTTCATATTTAGGAGCATAAAAAAATGTTTATTAGAATATTCACTGGTGTTCAGACCACCGGGTACGAAGCACCTTTTCAACATGTTCACAGTTATTGCAGGGAAACAGATACAGAAATTAAGAAAAAAATGTAGAGCACAAACAACAAAAACATTTCAAAACTTTTAAAACCGCATTAACCTCAAAAAAGAAATCAAGTAGGGCCTGTCCGTTTGCAGCATACATATTTGATGGAACTGTATTAAATATTGAAGTAGGCAAACGAGTTAAACAGAGACAAACGATTCTTATTGATGCTCCGTGAAACAGACGAACGAACCCATCTGGTATCAAATGACAACTGTCATACGACACATTATATTCAAATGATAATTTGAGATTCCACGGTGCGCATCTTTTACAACGTTGCCAAGTCTAGTTTTGATGAACGTGACGTCACGAAACCACTTTTCTTCTGATTATAGAGAAAGTAGCGGTCAGAAAAAAATAATAAAAAATCCTGAGTAATATTATACACTTTCAAATCACAGTGTTCTCTCATATGTCATGGAGAGGTCCATTCAGTAGACCCTTGAATTGTCCTGCTTTGAATCCAATTATGTGTCTCATAAATATTGTGGTATATCTCAAACTCACCCGGACTTTTTGAAATTTATTTTTATACCAAGACATGCTTTTGCAATTTTTGTTTCAAACAAATTTTTCTTTCCAGAAAACCATGAATTTCTACTTGGCCATATTCACCATCGCCACAGTGGCTTCAGCAGTCCACTCCGCTGCACTCTTGGGAGACTTCAACTCAGTGTCATTCTTCCCACAAACCTACAGCAACCAACTCCATTACCCAACTCCCGGAATTGTTCCCGCCCATCACCAACATCAGGATATCACCAACCACGCAGTTGTTCAGAACTCGCTCGCCGAATCCCAACTCCCCCATGAACTCCTCAACCCATTCTACAAGAACCCGTCCATAGCTGCTGCGCTAGCTAAAGAGTCTTGGTTCGGCCACAAAGAGTTTCCAGTGCACCATCGCGAAGCTGAGAAGATTTCCAGGGAAGAAATCTACAAAATAATTTCTAGGTTACACTGAGAGACGGGAGGGAAATTATTTATTTTTGGGAGTGTGAGTGAGAGTGAGTGAATGCGAAGGAATGTGTAAATCAGTGAAATAATTTTCAAAACCAACCACATCCAAGATGTTTGAAATTAACGTTTTTGAGTTTTTGTTACATGTTTGTTACATGCATGTATTCATTCTGACCTTTTGAGAACAAAACGCAAGTTTTGGGTAGTAACAATTGATAAAAGATCGATATGACAAATCAACCTATTCAAGGAGAAACTTCACTTGCAAAAAAAATGCTTTGTTAACTTGTAAAGTATTTTTTCCCACCTTGTACATATTGCCATTTCCTGTAATGATTTGTAAATAAATGTATTTTCATAGATCTGTGTATTAATTGTGGGCTTGAGATGACGATCTGAAAACACAACCTATTTGAGGAGAAACTTCAATTGCAATAAAATTGCATGATCAATTTTTAAAGCAAATACGATGTCCATATCAACATTTCCTGTAATGATTTGTAATTAGATGTATTTTCATCAACCTTTGTATTAAATGAAGCCTTTCGAGAACAAAAAACACAAGTTTTGGGTAATTACAATAAAAAATAGAGCGACGTGACAAATCAAACTAATTTAGGAGAAACTTCACTTGCAATATAATTGCTGTACAAAGCAGAAAAAGATGCTTTACTTTACAAAGTAAAGCAGTTGATTGATACGTAAGTTAGAAGATTTGCTGTTCTGTCCAAAGGTTTTCATTCTGTGTACTAATTATAGCTGTCTGAGAACAAAACACAAGTTATGGGTAGTCACAATTATTGATAATAGAATGATCTGATAAATCCAGCTTAAAAGTAGCTTTGTAAATTTGTAAAGCATTTTTTCCTACATGATTGAAACATCAGTTGGTAGATCTACTGTCCTGTCCAGAGGTTTTCCTTCCATATATAATCGTCGAATTTTTAAATAGAAGATTTCTGACAGGTTTGATGAAAAAGCATCTGTTCTAGAATGAACCCGTCCACATCCAGATATTTTAATTGTAGATATTGCCATTTTCTGGAATGATTTGCAAATAAATGTATTTTTATAGAACTGTGTGTATCAATTATTGTAACCTTTTGAGAACAAAACACAAGTTTTGGGTAGTTACAATTGATAAACGAACGACCTGACGAATCAACTTATTGTATGAGGAACTTCAATAACAATAAAATTGCTTAATAAATTTGTAATAGTAGATTATACCACGAATCAATAATGATACCAATTTTTGATAGAATTTTTGCGTGTTAGCGGCGAGGGAGTAACATTCCGAGAGAAAAATAGCCATTATTGCGAGTAGTATACTCTAATTTATTTACGACAAATTTGTTTATTTTGATTTTTAATAAACAACTTCATTTGCCAATAACATTCAAATTAATAACAGTATAATTGATGAACTGAATTGGTCGTGAATTTTCATTATCATTGGAGAAGCTTTTTGTCAATTTCCTAATTTATTCCGGTGTCAGAGTGAAATCCTTCAGACTTTCGTTTTGAAAACGCTCGTAATTTGTTATATTTTTCCAGATCAACATCATGGTTTATCCTCAACATGGATTTAATCTTTGAATAGAATTACCGTAATGAAGAAGTCTTATATTTTGCACCCAGCAGAACATTTTCGGAAAATGAGTTTGCGTTGGTTTGAAGATGCCATTCATTGAAGGTTGTTTATAAATGGATTCCGATGTTTCTGGTATTGAGGTAGATGTTGGTGCTGCAGCTAACTGAACAATTTCTGGAGGTGTGTGTGCAAGTGAAAGATTCTTCATATTTATTCATCTCAATACAAATACACAAACACCAAGCATTTGACAATGACACTTCTGAAATTGGTTATGATGTTTCCATGGCAATATTAAATTCGAGAAATGTGATAGGAGTACAAAAGTGAATAAAGACTAATAATCCCTCGCCACTATTCTCTGAAGGAATAATATATGGCATTATCCTGCAAAAACCACAAGTATAATACTTGCATTATGTTTTAGTAGCAAATAAATAAATTTTCATAGATCTGTGTAATAACTGTGGCATATGGAAATCAAATCACGTGTTTTGGGTAGTTAAAATCAATGAAAGAACGATCTGACAAATCAACCAATTTTAGGAAAAAAACTTCATATAAAATAATGTTGCTTTATTAATTTGTAAAGCATTTTTTGCACATGGTTGATAAATCAGTTGGAAGATCTACAGTCCTGTCCAAAGGATTTCATTCAAATGGATTATCATCGAATTTCTAAATCAGTACCATAATATCGAAGATTTCTGACAGGTTTGCTAAAGAAGCATCTGTTATAGAATGAACCCCTTCACATATAGAGATTTCAATTGTATGAATTGCCATTTCCTGTAATAATTTGTAAATGAATGTATTTTTATAGAACTGTGTATATCATATATATGTGTAATAATTGTGGTCTCTTGAGAACAAAACGAAAGTTTCAGGTAGTTACAATTATTGACAAAAGAACAATCTAACAAATCAAATCTTTTAGGAGGTACTTCATTAGCAATGAAATTTATTTGTAAAGGACCCCGCAAACACCTTATGGGATTTGGGTCCCGGTGGATTTTTTTGAATTTTTGGTATGATGAAGTCCATGTTATTCTCAACCAATGTTACCATTGCGCCAACTCAAAAAAATGAACAGTTTTGCTGCTAGGGGGCGTTGAAATCACCCCTTGCGCAGATTAGACTATTTATTTTTGAATCCGGTAACAATATGTTCACTTGTTTCATTGTTGCTAACGTTGCACAATATTGTGCTGTTTTATAAAAAAATGTTACCCCCCTCCTTCTTCCCCCCAACTCCTATTACGTAACGAAAAAGAAAATATTTCTTGGGTGCTTTTAAATGTATCGTCGAACGTTTAAATATGCCTTAATAAGGGAAATAGCAATTTTGTATGATTATCCCCCCTCCCCCCGAAAGACACAAAATGAAAAAAATTAGGTGGATTTTTCTGAATTTTTAATATGATGTCGTTCAAGTTATTTTGAATCGAAAATAATTGGGTGACAAACCCCGAAAATGAATAGTTTTGATGCTAGGGGGCGTTGAAATCTCATTTTGCTCAGAATAGACTATTTATTAATATAGGCTGAAACAATTTCTCTACGTATTGTAGTTTAGATTATGCTGAACAATTGTGTGATTCCTTATAAAAAAAAATCTGAAACCTCCCCCTTACCCCCAACCCCTATTTTAAAACACAAAAAAAAATATTCTCGACTACTTGTAAATGCTTTATCAAAATAAATGTTTTATCAAAATAAATGTTTTAATCAGTTCAAATGAAGGAAATCGTACAGTTGTTTAATTTAATCTCTCCCCTCTTCCTTTGAATCCACCAATATTTATTTGAATGGAGGAAAAGGTAAAATTGAACCACTGTACAGTTTCCCTAATTTTAGCTGATTTAAACATTTATTTTGATAAAGCATTTACAATAAATATCGTGTTTTAAAATAGGGGTTGGGGGTAAGGGGGAGGTTTCAGATTTTTTTTTAATAAGAAATCACACAATTGTTCAGCATAATCTAAACTACAATACGTAGAGAAATTGTTTCAGTCTATATTAATAAATAGTCTATTCTGAGCAAAATGAGATTTCAACGCCCCCTAGAATCAAAACTATTCATTTTCGGGGTTTCTCACCCAATTATTTTCGATTCAAAATAACTTGAACTGCATCATATTAAAAATTCAGAAAAATCCACCGAATTTTTTTCATTTTGTGTCTTTCGGGGGGAGGGGGGATAATCATACAAAACTGCTATTTTCCTTTATTAAGGCATATTTAAACGTTCGACGATACATTTAAAAGCACCCAAGAAATATTTTCTTTTTCGTTACGTAATAGGAGTTGGGGGGAAGAAGGAGGGGGGTAATTTTTTGTTTATAAAACAGCACAATATTGTGCAACGTTAGCAACAATGAAACAAGTGAACATATTGTTACCGGATTCAAAAATAAATAGTCTAATCTGCGCTAGGGGTGATTTCAACGCCCCCTAGCAGCAAAACTGTTCATTTTTTTGAGTTGGCGCAATGGTAACATTGGTTGAGAATAACATGGACTACATCATACCAAAAATTCAAAAAAATCCACCAGGACCCAAATCCCATAAGGTGTTTGCGGGGTCCTTTGTAAAGAAAATTTTCTCACATAATTGATTCGTCAGTTGGAAGATATACTGTATTGTCCAAAGGTTTTTATTTCTATGGATAGTCGTCGAATTTATAAATTAGTACCATTAAGTATCGAAGACTTCTGACAGGTTTGTTGAAAAAGCAACTGTTCTAGAATGAACCAGTCTACGTATAGAGATTTCAATTTTACATTTAGCCATTTCGTGTAATGAATGTGTTTTTCTGAAAATGAATAAAAATTGTGGCCTCTTATGAACAAGTTTTGGTTAGTAACAATTGATAAAAATACGATCTGACAATTCAACATATTTTATGAGGTAATTCATTTGTGATGAAATTGTCATATAAATTTGTAAAGCATTATTTTCCACATGCTTTATACATCAGATGGAAGATATATTGCCCTATCCAAAGGTTTTAATTTTTTAATCGATCATTTTAATCGAAAATACCGCATGTTTCAATTTCACTATGCCACTATATTTATTGTATTTTCTACAATGCCATTTATGTAAACGTTCCAAGCTACTCTAATAGCACACCATGTCCCAGGGACGTCTCTATTTGGTACAAATCATGTCCGAATGTCCGGAACTTAAATTAATTGTCCTTGGGACGTCTGATTCAATGCATTTTCATGAATTTCCCCAAAGGACTTCCTATGGATGTCCCAATCGGTACATCGTATAAAACGTATCTGCGAGGACGTTTTTGGGATATCCTGGGTCGGATACATTTTGTAATGATTCCTAGGACATCCATCGGACGTCCTTGTTAGTAAGTATTCTGGCATGTCTTTGAAAGGACGTCCCATAGTTGTCCTGGTACGGGACATTTAGGAACATCCCGCATGAATGAATATTGGACGTCCCAATTGGTTAATCTTAGAATATCTCCCTGCGAGGACTTCCTTGGGATGTCCTGGTTCGGATATATTTTGTAAAATTTTCTAGGATATCCATTGGATGTCTTGGTTGGCATGTATTTGGCATATCCTCGAAAGGACTTCCTATGGTGGTCCTGGTACGGGGACATTCTGGAACGTCCTTGATAGATGTACACTGGACGTTATCCCAATCAGTGAATTTCAGAAAATGTCCCTGCGAGGACTTCCTTGGGATGTCCTGGATTGAACATTTTTCGGAATGTTTCCCAGGTGCATCCATCCAAAGATGAAGGATGGATGATCATAAAAATTAAACAAAATTTTAAAACAGTTACAATTATTAGGCCTCCATGTGTACCCAGTACCAGTGTATACATCCCAGCTAGTGGTCTTACAGAAGAGGTATAAAATGGATCGCATATTTACAATAGGGCTAAACATTATAGCGAAAACAACCCATCTGAAATAAAATCCTTTCCACTATCATTGAGGTCATCAGGGGCCATATTCTCGAGTTTGTGGTATGCCAGTACGATTCACGGTTTCACAACAATGAAAATAAAAAAATTATGTTTGTATCTCTTGTTCGTATACGGATTGAAACCGAACAATTCCTCTATGTATGGATTTCGTGCATAAAGTTGTGTTCTGTGTTTTGTGTTCTGTGTTCAAGTGAAGTGTTGACGAATTGACAGACAATTGTTGAGTATTTACCAGCTATGGCGGCTTTTCTATCGTCTTTTGTGACTGTTCTGTAAGTTATTTTGTGTTCATTCAGTGTAGTTATATCTATAAATGAAAATAAAAGTTTTGTTATACTATTCGATAGTTATTACTAACCTATTCAACACAGTTTTGAAAAAGGTGCTTCCGTAAGACAAGTAGAGTTGTGTGTATCCTTTAAACATGTACCCTGAGAGAGTGTTGAGCTTACCTAGTAAGTAAATCTGGTTCCATCCAAATTGGTATCTACAGTAATCCACAACAATATCATAATCTTAGTCCTGAAAGAGATGTAGGAGCAAACACATCTGATAATTCTGCACATCCTAAGGACGTCCCAGATGTACTTTCATTGATGTAATTCGGGGACGTCCAATGAACATCCCAGGTGGATGTCGATTGAATATCCTTATAGAACAACCAATTTTGGTGAGAAGTCGAAACTGGTACTTTCCCACGGATGTCCATTGTACGTCCGCGGTACCAATACTGCACGTCCTAAGGATGTACCAATATTGCACGTCCTAAGGACGTCCAAGATGTACTTTCGATTGATGTAATTCGGGGACGTCCGATTAACATCCCAAGTGGATGTCCATTGGATATCCTTATAGAACGTCCAATTTTGGTGAGAAGTCGAGACATTGGTGCTTTCCACGGATGTCCAATGGACGTCCGCGGTACCAATTTTGCACATCCCAAGGACGTCCCGAATGTCCTGAGAGGATGTTCTATGGATTACCATCGGACTTCATGGAGCTATTAGGGTACTACAACTGCATCCGAGCTTATCATTAGAATTCTACAAATTTATTCATCAGAACTCCTTTTTGGTCTTGAAGCTGAAAAATTTGAATCTGGAAATCCTATAAAAGGCACAATAACATATTATGGAGTATTTATGGGTATCTGAGCTTATTAGATGTAGATGAATGATGAATCGTTCTCAAAACGCATAGTTATTCGATATTACCTAGCGTGCTACGTTGTCGTTGATATACGGAGAAATCCTATTTTCTCATCAACACTTGACCTGGTTCCCAACGAATTTAATATTCACAATAATTATAATTTAAACAAAGCTTCATTGAAATTATCGTTTGTATCTTTTTGTACACATCAGGGCATTGTAATTGATCTGGGAATACCCACATAAAGTTTGAACATAAATTACTACATAATATAAGCACCACTCCGCTACAATAGTGAACAAAATCCACTGCCAATGTGGATAATGAAATTATCTTTGAAACTCAGAAAACTAGAAGCGATCGATATATACCTTAAGAACAATCAATAGAATATCCGAGTATTGTTAGAATATTGAATTTTGTTTTCAGTAATATAAAGTTGGTACGATGTATTCATTATCAATTCTCTGGTGATCATCGATTGATTTTCTGTTCGAATGTTTGGATTTGAAATTCTCAACTTCCGGCAGTGGTTGAGGTCAGACGGCGGTCTCGTGATGGAGTCAGGATAATGTGTGTGATGTTCACAGTCTTAAAGACGTGCATTGACAGATTGAATATGAAGTGTTGTTAAAAATTAAAGTGTTTAAAATATGGTATGCAGAATTGCCTAGAGCGAGACAACTGCTTTCCCCCGATAAAACCTCGCTGTCTACGCCGGTTAAAGGCCGGATGGGAACGGATATCTCGCAGCAGGGCATGTCCACATGGCGCCGAATGGAAGCCGAATAATTAAAGAGAGAGAGAGGATTTGAAATTTCTACAATTATTTGTCATCTCTGCCTGGTACAATTCTCTTGTTCAGATTGGGTTATAGTGGAACAAACCAAAAGTCATATTTCAGCTCAAGTTATTGAAGTTTCGCATTTCGATATAATATAGTTTTTAATACATCATATAGGCTTTTGATATTTCAGTGCAATGGCTCAGCTACCGATTGAATGGAATAAGACAACCTCGTTTTCCGATGATAATTTTCCTCGCCGTATGAAACTCTCTTTTTCTGCAATATTAGGGCCGATAAGGGACGTAGGCATCGATAATACGCAGTTCCTTCCTTTCGAGCCGGTAATACCACTTTGTGATGGCAACCACGTATCCAAACAACGGAGAATATGAAATCATCTTGCTACTGATATGAATCTCAGTCTGACAGACTCCATGTCTATCAGGCATCATCTATTACTATTGAAGAATTCACGAAAATGGAACTTTTTTACTTTATTGCTCACAATACTATCGATAATTCTGTCAGAAAAATTAAACTCGTCCTAAAGGACTCGTGGTGTTACCAAGCAATTTGATCTCGTTGATTTCTTTCAGAATTACTATCGACAGTATTGCGAGCACTCGTGGTATTACCCCCGAACATCTATTGAATGGATCACATTGATAACGCTGATCAGTCACTTATATAGAAATGGTATATTGTGTATCTAGTAGTAAAAGCTATACATTCCCGGACGACAATGTAAATTGTTGGCCGAGGCGTTAAGCCGAGGCCAACAAGCATTGAAGTCTAGGAATGTGCTTTTACTACGAGGCACACATACTATTTTTTCTGAAATCGCAATCAGCATTATCAAAAACTAAGGAATTCTAGATATTGTTTGCGTGAATTCAATAACTGTCTAAAATGTAAACAAGCCGGCAAATAGTAATTTACGTATCAAGTCCAGAAAATACTGTCTATTTGGACGAGTAGACCAAATTCTAGGACGAGCGTTAGCGAGTCCTTGAGGTCTGCGAGTCCAAAAAAACTGTTTTCGGACATGTGGCGTAGACTATTTTTTCGGCAACCATGTAGAATAATAAAGAGACGAAGAGAGGTCGACCTTCACCCATCTGTTAACCGGATGAAACATACTTTTTATGAAGTTACATAAACGAATGCGCCTAAAATGGATTGCCAATCAAAAGGTGGTCATGACTATATACATCAAAAATATGGAAACTTTTTTAATATCGATTTGTCAGAAAATTTTATTCCTCATAAAAATTGGTGCATTACGGAATACTTGTATTCGAGTTATCAAAATTCTAAATTTCCAAACGGTGGGGAACAAAAAATAGAATTTTGATCAAGAGTAAACTACCCTGGCTGCGATTCCAAATTTGAATATATGGAACATTTTAGTTCTTATTTGTTTTGTATATTGAAATTCGAACAGAAGATAGTGTCGTATATTTATAGTCCAATTCACTCTAAAATAATTTATTTAACGAAATACATTGATTCACAATACTCTAATTTATATAACAATCACTCTACTATTTATATCCGTCTTTCACTTCACAGACTCTGACTGTTCCTCTCTGTTGCCTGGTTCTTCTTTTATATTTACTGTTCATTTCGTGGAAATTTCGCGTAAGCCCTCGAATCGTCCTGAGTCTTCTCGAAGGTCATATGCGGCCTGCGTGATCGTTCAGGCCCGGCATCGCCCGCAGCTTCGCTACAATAGGTACCAACAGAAACATTCTAATTCTTATTTATATTAATATTTATATTAAAATTCGAGCACTTCCCGGCCTAGTACGGGAAGTATGTATTTCCCGGACTAGTACGGGAAGTGCTACTTTCTCAAAGAAAAAGTGTCCGGGAAGTGAACACTTCCCGGATGGTTGCCGAAAAAGTACTTTTTCGTACCGTTTAGGTCCGGAAACGGTCCGGGAAAGTTCGTTGCTTGGCAACGGACTAAAATACTAGATTAGCGCATTTTGAGGCCTGAAGTTACTCCGAGAAAGTGGGCATTCTTGAACGATTTCAGAAAAAATATATTCTAGAATGCTAATCCCTATGTCAAAAGTGTTGTTAAAAGTTCAGGCTAATCCGCAATGCGCAAGCACGTCATTAGTGATTTTTGAAATAGGCGCGGTTTTAGTAAAATATTATGATACTTGCGAAGACTCATACCTGTTATTTGTATTTAGCCGATTTGAATACATATTTTCACATATTTATGATCCCAAATATTCAGCAAATGCCATCAGAAAGTAAAGTACGGTTATTATTATTATATATCGCTCTGAAGCGTCTGATTTTTGGTATCTCATTCACTTTTCAGCTGTAGTAAACCAACAAAAACCTACGGAACCACCCCAAATCGTCGGTGAGAATTTCAAGGAAGCACTGGATTGGAAAATAAATTGAAAGTACAAAAAAATATGAAAATTTATTTCAAATAATATCATGAATAATTTCATCTCGAATTGGATTTTTAAAATTGGATGCTTGGAAGCTCGAGGTTTTTTTTGTAGAACGATTCAAGTCAAAATATGCAACTGCATTTAATTTAAATCATTTGAAGAGATCAACATGCTATTTCTACAAGTATTTCTGGTTGTATTACCTTGGTGCAATTTCCACAATGGAGTGCCTGAAAAAGTGAGTCCTGAAGTATTTTCCTTACCATCAAAGAAAAGCACTTTCATATTGACATTAGTTTCTGAGGCAATTCTGTATATGTTCAGTACTTTTTGTAGGAATCTAGAACTCATGATATAAGCGGTGTGGCAGAAAGTTGTATCACTCGCCATGCATGCTTACGCAGACTCAGTATTGGTACTGCACTAGGTTTCTAATTATTTTATTCTCGTTTTCACATGAATCTTAATGAGGAAAATGTCTGCCACAAATTAAATTTTGTCACTCAAATGTTCTGCTGGGGTCTTTTATTTAAAAAATAACCAAAAATCATGCCTTTTTTGTCAAGCTAAAATAATATTTATAGCAAAGCATGTAGGTACATAAAAAATTTCATTACCTACCAAAATTGATATTTAGAAATAATGAACTTGTTCCATAATTTAGCGTCGCACTGTAGAAATATATATTTTTCTATGATCAGGCATCATCTATTACTATTGAAGAATTCACGACAATGGAACTTTTTTTACTTTATTGCCCACAATACTATCGATTATTCTGTCAGAAATCTTCAACTCTTCCTAAAGGACTCGTGGTGTTACCAAGCAATTTGATCTTGTTGATTTCTTTCAGAATTACTATCGATAGTATTGTGAGCACTCGTGGTATTAACCCCGAACATCTATTGAATGGATCACATAGACAACGCTGATCAGTTACTTGACAGTCTCAAGGACAATATTGACAAGACACTATTGCCAACATCATAGTACCATCATATCAATCATCTAACCATTGCCATCTAGAAAAAACAAAATCAATTTCTGCCTACTAATATCTACATCCAGTAATCAACCTATCAGTCAGATTAATCTAAATATACCGCGAACCCATTTACCAAATGAATTTTCTGGTTAGAATCGATTAGCTTCGATATAATTAGAAAATGTCTGGCAATAAACACTAATTGACTTTTCTTAACAGCAAGCTGACTTCAGTCTCTATAAGACCGCATCAAATCTGATGAGGGCATAATTTTACGGATAACTACGTTTTCGATCATTTCGAAATTGGTCAGACGGCTTGGAAATAAGAAGATTTGGAATTTCAAATACATGGATGGAGTGTTGTGTGTCATTCGCAGGGAATTTTCGTTTTGATTGAGAGCACTAATAGGACAAAAGAATCGAGGAAAAATCAGAAAAAAACTGAAAAAAAAAAACGAAAAAAAAAAACAGAAAAAATCCCTTAGAAAAAAAATGGAAAAAACCCTCTGAAAAAAAAACAAATAAGAAACCCTTCGAATAATATGCAGCTAATATATTACACATCATACTTATTATACATGTTTAAATCTTATATTATGTAATATAGCATCTAAAAAAACAGCTATGTCTCTTTGCTGATCATGATATCGTCGACATAACAGTTTCAATCTATCCTGTGGTATCTGGTAGGTGACCGTTTTTTCTTCACCTCTGGCTGTTCCTCTGCATTCTGCAACATCGCTGAATCCACCTCCAGTTCCATCCTCATCTCCTTTATCAACGTCCAAACAGACGGGTGATCCTGACCAACAAGGCTGGAAAATCTGTTGTTCCACCCCTCTGTTTGGTTATTGGTTCTGTCTTCACCTGACAAGGTGGAATTATGAACATTCCACCGTTTCGGGGCGAACAAAGGATCAACTTTTATGGCCTTTATATTTGGAATACTTCCTATTTTTCTGGGTGATCCCGAAACATATGTAGCGTCAAAATGATTCAAAGGTTAGAAAATTTGAAGTTGTCTTCAGATATGTTATTCCTTTGTCTATGGCATCCACTGGTAGAAAAGCCAGCCCATCCAGTTTTCCGCAAAAACTATTCAATTTTGGATTTTCCATATATGTTTTTTGGAGGCCCAATTCTTGAACTTTTCTGAATGTGCGCTCTGGCAAAGGTGGTGAAAGAAGCCTCTAGTAGAAATATGGTCTCCCAGTATTCTAGTTGCTGCCAGCATAGCTGCCTTTTTAAAGTCCATGTAAAAAACCGCCGGATCGGGAAACAACTCGGTGGGCACATTCGTCGAGCAAACTTTGCAGCATATTCTCGTGAGTTTACTGGATTCAGTAAGCAACTGTAACGATGGAGCCTGAAGGTGCTACGGGAACTCTTATAACATAGAGCTGTTTAAAAAATTGAGGTGCCAGTGAAAAGTTTCCATCAAGGTACCACGTGGTTGCTGCTGCTAAATATCTCAAACAGTGATCATCATCAAAAATTATTCGAAGAGGTATTTTTTCCGTTTTTTTTTTCTAGTGGTTTTTTCTGAGGGATTTTTTTTCCAGGGGATATTTTTTCCGTTTTTTTTCCAGGATTTTTTTTCGTTTCTTTTCCGGGTTTGTTCCGTTTTGTTTTTTGGTTACAGAGTGAAAGGACCAAAAGGAAACTCAAGAGGAAATATAATTTTCATTTTTCAATACAAAATTTTCATTTTCATAAACAAAATTTTCATTCATTTATCAATAACTGAACACGATATTTTTGCCTATTTTAAATACTTTGTTGAATTTTGTAGCAAGCGACTTCGATCATGTACCAATAACAAAAAAAAAATAACATAGTGGATGGAGACTTACGTAGAAATATCCAATGATATTATTTATGAAACCAGGTACGTTTCATGATAAATTTCAAATACCATTGATTTAAAGTTTGATTTGTAGAAGAAGTTCGTTTCTTGATATTTTTTTGGGGTATTTTAACCTTCAACGGCATGAAAATGTTCAAAATCATGGAAATGTATACAAGTACATGTATAACATATACATGTGTAACCAAAACAACCTTTTTTGAAATAAAGAAGTATTTTTCAGATAGAAAAATTCAGAAAACGAAACGATACTGACAAAATTGAATAATTTTTTGAACGACTCCCAAGTAGCACACCTATATTGGTAAAATATTGGTACAATATACTTGAATAATATTGGCAAAATATTCTTGAACTAATATTGGCCTCAAAATGTTCGGCGATATTGGTACAATATCGCTGATACAATATTCTGACAATATTGGCACAATATTTAAAAGTTATATTGTCGAGAAGTAGTATGTGAACATTTTGCGATATTGGTCGAATATTGTTTGAATATTTTAGAAATAGTTTTAGTGGAATATTCTTGAAGCAATAATGGCCTCAAAATATTTATTGATATTGGTACAATATTTATCGATATTGGTACAATATCATTTGGATATATTGATGGATGTCAATATACCTTGGAAAATTATTAAATGTCCTTTAGTTCATGAAGGTGACACCAGAGTCTGTCTTTTGATCGCCATAACCACCGAGTGAGCTGTCTTGAAAACAAGGTAAAGGAAGTATTTAATATACTTTCGTAGGTTTTAGAAGACGTTGTATATGTAGAGCCATCTAGCGGATTTTTATCTAAGTTTGATCATGATATAATTTCAATATGTTTCATTGAATATTTGGCCAATATTCAAATTTCATCTCAATCTAGATGTAGGAAACAATATGAAGACAATATTGTTTTAACGATATCGATAAATATTATTGAACCAATATTGACCCAATATTAATTCATAAGATTTGTTGAATATTGGAGAAATGATATTCAACCAATGTGTAATCACACTTGGAGATACAATATAGTTTTTATTCCTAGAATTGGTATCAGGGGAATATTGGGATTGCGATATTTATTGTAGATGTTAAAAACGATGTGAAGACAATATTGTTTTATCGATATTGGTAAATATCATTGAACCAATATTGACTCAATATGAGTTATTACAATTTGTCAAATAAAGTGGAAATGATATTCAACCAATATTCTAACAAACTTGGAAATACAATATAGTTTTTTCCCCTATAATCGATATGACATTGTGCCAAGGAGACTAAACGTTATTCAACAAGGAGAGTTTAATCCCCATAAGACACTAGTAGAAAGAGATGAAATAACATTTGTGACGAAATGTGACGTAGTTGGACGTGTCATGGCCGCCGTTTTCTATAGACAGTGACGGACTAGCTGTTGGTATATGAGAGTTACTGCTGACAGTTTTGTTGCTTGGTTCGAGTTCGACTCTGTATTCATATCCAAGTACAAGATTCTGATTGTCTAGAGCTTATCAAACCCTCCTGGTTAGTTTAGTCTCTTTGGCATTGAGCACGGAAAACTCGCCTAGAAAGTGGTACTTTGTACACTCCGAGAGCAAATCACTTTGAGCACGGTTACCTATGTCATCTTTACGGACGCATCTCTTGTTCTTTGTGATTTTATTTTACTACCTTCCTAACAACGCAAAAATTCTGCTATTCTCTAAGTTGGCTTAGTTCAATAGCAACTGTCACGACTCTAAGGTTTTGTTGAATGCATACTTCATAAAATTATTGTTTCTTAAGTTTGTTGCAGAAAATTTCGGATTCTGCGAACAATATTTTTGTGTGGTTTCTATTTGCAGTCCAATGAAAAGTTTCTGAAATATCTTGTTTTGTAACCTCTTTGCACAGTCGCTTTAGTTGAGGACCTCGCCTCCGGCTCAGACCACCAATTTGTCTCGCTCATGTGCAAAGATTCGTGTCAAATCTTATTGTTTAATTGTTCAATATACTTTTGTAAACGCACTTATATAACTCATCAGAAAATCACACGTATCGTTTTCACATTCTCGTTTGTGGGACGAATACCTCTAGAGGAAATTCTGATTCCCAAAAAATTAACTTCATCAACAAATAACATTTGTCTTTACGAAGTCTGATTCCATCCTCCCTGAATCGATCAAGAATAGCTCTGATACGATACAGTAATTCATTCATTTTCGATGTGTTTCTCTTTAAATTATGAATCCCTTCCAAGAGGGGTTATCCTGTACGATGGAAAATAGCGACTAAATTCCAACTTTCAGTCGCAGATGATTCCACAATTGACTTTATGAACATCCTGTTCATATCTTCAATGAAATCATCATTCATTATTGTTCCGACAACCAGGATATTATCGAAATATGGCAGTGTCGGATCGATTTATATCTTGCATTGTCATTAGTTTTTCTTAGTGGTTGACTCATATTCCAAGTGGTTGGAAGTGAGAGAAGTTCCTTTCATCTCAACACAGTCAGCTCTAACAGTTTTGAGAATGGAACAGTATTCACTTCGCAGAAATTCAGTGAATTCGTATCAGATAATTTGATAAGACTCGTTAAAATTGGTCCTTATAGTCCTGATTCAAATGGACAGGTGGAACGAATGGTGAAGATCACAAAAGGAGCGCTGTTGAAATTATCTGAAGGCAACATCAAGACTAAATTGAGTCGATTCGTGCTGCAACAGCATCTCACACCACATTCCACTACTGGAAGAAGTCCATCAGAGTTGCTTATGTCTCGGAAACTCAATTCAAGATTAGATCTTCTTCACCAAGACTGCATCAGGCGGAAAATGGATGAGGCAGGAGTTAGCAGCGAGGGAAGAAGTTTCAAGGTGGGAGACGTCGTGTACGCTATGAATTTTCGAAATGGTCCAAAATGGATTCAAACCACAGTGGATTCGTTTTCTGGTACTGTCATGTATTGGTTCAAAACTCAATCTGGTTTACTCATTTACAGACACATAAATCAGATGGGAAGTTGCCATAATAATTCAATCCACTGGATCAGAGTTCACTGCATCAGGAAACGAAATTGAGAGTCCTGCAGACAGATTCTCAATTTTTACGATCGTTACATCCCGATCGGTTGGTCACGGTCGGGAACGTATTCGGTGTACAGTCGTTACCGACTGTTGAGCAATTCTTAATGTCTCCCGACTGAACTTACATTGGCAGCAGTGAAAAATGAAAGGTGTCCGAAATTTCTCAATAATTGTTTCCGTTTGAAGTTTACGAATTGTCAATTTGGGATTTTAGTGAGGAATATCGACATCAATTTGGATTGCCTCAAAAAAGTTTAAACGCGTCCGGTGAATTTCGAGATGTTACCCATTGTGAACGAAGTAATTAGAGCTCAACAGAATATCAATTTTAAACGTCAACGAATGAGGTGCCGTGATGAATTTGATATCAATAATATCAGTGATGCTAGGTTCATCGAATTGTTTCGAGTAAATAAAAATCTTTTTGAAGAATTGCTCAGACTCTTGGTTCCCCATATACAAGTGCCTTCCCATTCTGATAAAGTTCCTGTCACACAAAAGATATTAGTTGCTTTGCGTTTTTATGCAACTGGATGCTATCAAAGGAGTGTTGGTGAAGACTTCAATTTGGCAGTTAGTCAAACGAGTGTTCATAGGTAAAAATGAAAATGCATAAAACGACTACTAACATTTTATTTTCGTAATAATTGTAGGTACATTCATGAGGTAACTAATGCAATTTATGAACATTTGACAGCGAGATTCATTAAATTCCCAACTACAAGAGCAGAACAAAATGAAAGCAAAGAAACTTATATGGATAAGTTCAATTTTCCAGGAGTTTTAGGAGCGGTGGACTGCACACATATATTGAAGCCTAAAGTTGACGAGCACAATTTTTTCAATCGGAAGGGGTATCATTCTTTGAACACTCAAATGATATGTGATGCCAATTTGAAGATTCTCTCAATAAATGCGAATTATCCTGGATCCACTCATGATTCATTCATATGGAGACAATCACAAGTGAGGCAGTACTTAATGAACCAATATCACCAAAATAACTTACATGGATCTTGGCTTATTGGGGATTCAGGCTATCCTTTAGAGCCTTGTCTCATGACACCTTACCTCAATCCTATTCCAGGATCTCCCGAGGCTCGCTATAACTCAACACATATACGTGCTCGAAATACTGTGGAAAGAACATTTGGTGTTCTCAAGTCAAGGTTCCGTTGTCTTCTCAAAGAACGAGTAGCTCGATATGAGCCAAGATTTGTAGCAGTTTTGGTAAATGTGTGTGCTGTCTTACATAATATGTGCAGGGTATTTGGAGTTGAATTGGAGGAAAATATGGCCATGGACAATGATCACTTGGCACATAATCACCCTCCTATTGACGTTCGTCTTTTTCATGAAGGACAACGAATTAGAAACAATTTGACCAGAAATTATTTCAATCACATTTAATATTAAAGTCTTTCTGTTTGAAGTATATTTTTTGTAATTTTAAATAAGCTATGCCATAAGATATGTATTCAAAAACAAATTTCTGATCAAAAGAAAAAACTCCAAAGTAATCATTTTATTGTGAACTGGGTATCAAAGTAACCTAAAACTAATGTAACCATTGAAAAAAGTAAACAAACAAAACTCGCCTATACGATAACACGAAAAAACAATAAATGAAATAATAATAAATAATGAAAATTTGAGAATTCAAGTATGGGGCAGTTTCCCTTTCAGCACCTCTGTCAACTCTTTCAAACCATCTCTGATGCTGTTATTTATAGTATTCAAACCATTGGCAAGTGTGTTTTCTATATTTTTTAGGCAGTTGATGGTTTCTTCGTAAATCAAATTTAAATTCTCAGTTTGACTCTTTCTCTTTTTCCTGCTTCCATTCTTATTAGAAAAAAATGAGATATCGTGGTCATTTTCACAACCCAATTTTCTTTTTTCTGAAGATTGGTTAGGCAGAAGAGTAACCAGTCCTATATTTCCATTTTTTTGGAAATTTTGGTCAATTATATGGCTAGATGTTGAAGTCGCATCTGGTGTGATAGGAACTGAAGTCACAGTTTCTGGTGTATCTGGACATGGAGCTTTAACATTAATCTAAAAAGATCATAGAATATTGTAACATTATCAAAATTCGATATATTTTTGTTATTAACTTACACCTTTCTCTTCTATTCCCACACCCTTAAAAAATGTGGGTCCAAGAATCTCCAATATTTTTTTTTCTATATCTGTTAGGTCTTTTATCGATGGACCTCCTCCTGTTGCCTTCAGTAGTCTATTGATTTCTGCTGCTTTTTTCTTCAAATTCCCTTTGTAATCTGACCATGTCTATAAAACATACGTGATATTTGAAGTTCCGCCAGAAGTAAAGTCGAAAAGAGAACCAAAGCATAGCTACTCTTGTATTTTCAAGTAATCAACCATCTCACTTAAAAAGTAAAATAAAAATCAACTTCATGTACTCACTTTTTGCCATTTGTCAACTGATTTTGTCCCAAGGCCTAAGGAATTGAGTTTGTGAGCCAAATTTGACAACAACTCCTTAAATTTGGTTCTCGAATTTGAGACTGACAATCTGCCCTTTGCAAAATCGGTGTGATTCTCCATAAATACCGATATCACCTCTAAATGCTCAATTTGCAATTTCATTGTTCTGTAGGAAAGACAAGTTTGAAAATTCATCAAAAGTAATCAAAACTACAGACGTACCTTTCCTTGAAACTTCACTCGGAACATTCGGACCTACCGACTGAAATTGACGTTTGCAAAAGGTGACAAGTCGTTATCGAAACGATTGAGAATCGCTATTTCGGTTGCCACTCGGGACGGTAGGTAACGAATAACGATTGAGAATCTGCGTACTGTTCCGTTTCCACAACAAATAAGATTCTGAAACGAAACTACACCTGTAGAGTCCTCATCTCGTCCGACACAACGGAATGATCCAGATCGTCTTCAATATTAGTTCAAAATAAGATTGAACTGGAAGGGAGGGACGTTATATATTGTGATAGAATAGAATAGACTAGAATAGAATAGAATTTATTTGACCACGTTATGCATAATTACATTTGTAGCAAGTCAAAATGGAGTACAAACAAATAGGCGTGTTGTGTTATACAGAACAATATAAAAAAAGAACAATGTATCTATATCAATGTGTCAATAAAATACAGTAAAATATAATAATATCACTTCATCATTAAAGTACCATAAAATGTAAACATATAATGGAAATATAAGTTTTTCACATAAAAAATTCATATTCAACGCAGATAAAAGATCATAAGATAAAATAAAATAAAATATATTAAGAGTATAGGTGTCTAGGTGAATGGAGTCTCGTGAATTGAGTAAAATGATTTTTCGAGAAGAAATTTCTTGATTGCATTTTTATAGCAATAGTTATTCATGTTTTTTATGTGTGCTGGAAGTTTATTATATATATTAACATTTAGTGTGTTGCGAGTAGATGTTGTTAATTTAAGCATTGGTGGCCTAAGCTGTCCTGCATTTCTTGTTGGGTAATTATGGATGCTTGCATGGGTCACATATAGTATTGATGTTGTTCATAAAATCTAGCATTTGCTAGTATTTGCTTGTCATAGTTGTTGTGAAATATTTTTCAAATATACTGTCAAGTAATTTTCATTTCTTCATAGAATACCTTTCTAGAACTTGCCCGAATACAACAATTGGTTTCCCCAAATTTATAATTTTTCTTTTTGTGACTTCGAAATACTCAATAACCATGTCAGGAAATGTAACTAGCATTATTGTCACTAGCAAAATAAAAATGGCTCATTTAATTTTTTTTTCTGTCAATAACTTCTCTTCCCCAATCCACATGGATCCACCAAAAATAGTGCTACTAAAACGAGACTGAACCAGGTTACCACGAAGTGATGTACGCCCCCCAATTTTTCTATAGTTTGGTAGTTACAGATTATGAGTCTTCTCAAAAATTAGTGTTCTTCAATTGAGGTGGCTTTGAATATGAGAAAGCTAAACATGAAGGCATACTCCATCAACAAATTGATAGTTTTGTTCTGTTTATTCAAGAAAAAATCATTTTTCTGAAATCGTTCAAGAATGCCCACTTTCTCGGAGCAACTTCAGGCCTCAAAATACGCTAATCTAGTATTTTAGTCCGTTGCTAAGCAACGAACTTTCCCGGACAGTTTAATACTTTCCCGTATCGAAAACGATACGGGAAAGTACTTTGCCGGCCTAGGCCGTCAAAATCGGTCTTTGGTTTATAGTTGTTACTTTGACGTTTCAGGAAAGCACGTAATTTCGAATCCTCAATTTATGATAATGCTGATTGCGATTTCAGAAAAAATAGTATGTGTACCTCGTAGTAAAAGCACATTCCCAGACTTCAATGCTTGTTGGCCTCGGCTTCGTCTCGGCCAACAATTTACATTGTCGTCCGGGAATGTATTGCTTTTATTACTAGATACACAATATACTATTCCCGTATCGAAAACGATACGGGAAAATTTTTGCCGGCTTGTTTACATTTTAGACAGTTATTGAATTCACGCAAACTATATGTAGACTTCCTTAGTTTTTGATAATGCCTGATTGCGATTTCAGAAAAAATAGTATTTGTACCTCGTAGTAAAAGCACATTCCCAGACTTCAATGCTTATTGGCCTCGGCTTAACGCCTCGGCCAACAATTTACATTGTCGTCCGGGAATGTATTGCTTTTACTACTAGATACACAATGTACTATTTTTGTTCCGTTGTTCTTTTTAACAAACGAAAAATAAAACTTGAAAATAATATCTGAAGAAGACATTTCCTGAAATTGAGGAAAGACCTCAGCCAAAGCAATCTTGGTAGCAAGTTTCCGGTCAAATACTTTTTTCTGGATGTTATTGAGGGAGGATATCCTAAGCGAACCACTAATTTTTCTTTTGATTAATATTTTTGTTCTGATGATCCTTCTGATTTCGGACATTTATTTTGCTCAACTTTTTGTTTCACTTACTCCTCAATGCACCTTGAAATCCGCCAACTCAATTCATTTCTCACTCTAGGTCGAATAGAGATAATACTAATGGGAATTCGTGTATAAAATATCAAGCTTTCGGGATCGTCGTCTTTCTTTCAATTCAAACTATCTCGAAGTCCCAGAAGGGCTCTTACAAGCCACACACAAACTACATTAAAACTTGATTCCCGCTTGTTTGGAAGCGAAGTTTGAAGCGGAAAAATGAATGAGTCCGAAGTTAAGTTTGACTTCCGCAATGTCTGATGCGGGGTTTATCTAAAGCATGGTCCGTTAAGAAAAAATTCATGTGGCATTTCTCAAGATCATATTGGGCGTACGGAAAAAAATTGTTTTTTCTGTGACGGGAAAAAAATTTGACATTTTATCTCTGTTGCCAGGTAACAAAATATAACTTTTCATGAAATTACTATTTTCCCGGACATATTCACACATAGATAAAGGAAGATACGCGATTTAGCTGGAAATACTTTTCGTGACGCTACTTTCGCTGCTTCTACCAACTCCGGTGGAGTCAGAAAACTTGGAATCATACATTTTTCAACTTCATATTATTTAAAATAACTATTAAACAATTTCTGAGTTCGCAATTTGCAAATCAAATCACAGAATTAAACTGACAGATGTTTGATTACTTTGAAGTTTTCCTTATCAACGCTGGTCTAATTGTCGCTGTACGTACAACAGCTTACTAGTTTAAAAATTCAAATTTCATATCGATAATATTCTGACTTCAATATATTGTGATAATATGTTTTTCTCACTATTGAATCGTCGTTTTCCCCGCCACAGAAAAAAATAGTGTATTATAGACGGGAAAGATATTAGATTTTAGCTCTTGGTTTTTTGTCTCCATCCGCTTCGCGTCGGGAGACAACACAACCTCGAGCTAAAATCTAATACTTTTTTCCCTTGTAAAATAAATAACTATTTTCATTTTAACTAGGTAAATATAGAGACTATTAAAGTCTGCGACATTTAGGAATTTTTTTTATTGATAGACCTACATAAAATTGCTTAGATTTTGGCATTGTTTTTGCTTCGAAAAAGACAAAAAATAACAAGATCATTTGTCAATAACCGTCAGTGACGTATTCTGTCAAAACTAATATTACAAAAAAAAACAGAAATGACATTTTTCATAGAATTTCGAAAAACGTCATTTGAAAAAGTTGTTTCTCTTGCAATTTTTTGACTATGTATCAACCAAATGTAATAAATAATACGTGAACAAAACTTAACATAACTAACTTCCTCGTAAAAAACATTTCACGCTGTTCAGTTTTCGGAAATAAATTAAAATTACAATTTAAAATCTTTCAAAAATACCACGTACTGGTGGAAACTGGAATTAAAGTTTAGGTATCAAGCGTTCTGCAATAAAACAAAAAAATATAAACAGAACTTCATTATCGAATAACTGAATATTTGGAACCTTTGGTGCGAATATAATTCAAGAAATATAAACTACCTGAGCTTCTAGCTCCTGAAAATGCAAACTTTGTTGGTGAAACGCGCGTCGTGTGTGATTTTATCGTAGTTTTGTTGTTTGGGTAGTTTCTCTTTTTTGTTCGGCATCAAAGTCAGCATCTTCAGAAGCTAAAAGCTTTCAGCACCTGAAGATGCTTACTTTGTTGGCGAAACACGCGTCGAGTGTGATTTTGACGTGATTTTGGTGTTTGGATACTATCTATTTTTTGGAGAACTTCTTCACCTATATTGAATTTTCTAAAAGTTGTTATTCGGTTTGTAAACAGCGGTAAATTGTGTCTTTATCCCTTAATAACATTACAATTTTCTGGTCTTTCAAACTAGAGTACTCTTCTTCAATTGCTTCTCAAATATTTTTTGAAAAGAAGCTGAATAATATTTACCATTTATACGATTGTAAAATTACCACCTATAGCATTCTGTGACATTACCTTAAGTTCTTCCTTGAAATTTTCTTTCATGTGCTTCTACTTTGTATCGGTATAGGTATTGTATACTCAATCAAATTATTATTATTATTGGTGTCCATTACTTGACAAATGATGTAATGATGTAATGACATAAACAGTTATCAACTTATCTATAATACATTTAAAGATTACAAAGAATACAAAAATAATTTTATATAAATATACACTGCATAAAATGTATCACTTGAATCCAAATTTGAGTACTATTATTATTAATTTAATGAAGATTTGTCTATACGTTTTTATAAGTTCTCAAAATAAAGTACATTTTGACATTGAATTTTATCCAGCAAAACGATAATCAGATAATTCAGAGGGTCATAAAGAAATTCTATCAATTTTCAAAAAGGTGATTTTTTCAACATATTGTAACACATTCTTCAAAAACAGAAAATATATACAAAGAATAAATAAATACAACCTATTACTCAGAACAATGTTCAAAAAGATGAAGGAATTGTTCCTCTTGTATTGAAATAATAGTGGACAATTTACAGAGGCCAGTGTGTTTCACTGATTAATTTCAAGTTTGAACAAGAACACTTCGGCATCATTCTCATGTTGATTTCCAGATAATCTTCCACTGCACCAAATTTCGAAACAACTTGGTATACCTCTTCTATCGACTTGCAAGAAGAATATTGGAAGATCTTTCAGAATGTCTTCATTCTGCCTAAACTGTAGAACACGGTGTTCTTTTATTGTAGATACCAGGAGCCTCGTTATTCTCGAAGTCTGACACAAACTTCGTTGTTTTTTTTTTGTGAAGAATTGTGTTTGTTCATTTCATTTCAACTTGCTCTATTTTACAGCTTTCTTCATAACTGCAGCTTTCTAACATAGAACATCCTTGTTTGCTAAAAATACTCATTTGGTCTCAGAATATCATTCTGGAGCAGATGCATTCATATATCTAGATAGTGTTGCAAAAATATAATATTCCATTAGCTATAAATCAAGTATTTATTATTAATGTTATAATCTTTGATGATAACATGATTTATACAAACAGTTCATGGTCACATCTCATCAATCCAATAGGGTCTCAATAGCTCGCAGCATGCGTTTTGGGAAAACATGTTCATTGGAAACGTTCCATGTATGTTTGGCGTTATTTCGATTTTCCAACAGCCTCTGACACGTTACTGTATCCATCTTCTTTCAGGAGCTGCTCTAATTTCCTCTTCACTTTGGCCACAACTGGAGGGCCCTCGTACACCATTGCAGTATACAGTTGCACCAAACTAGCACCCGCTTTGATTTTTTCATATGCGTCTTCTCCTGTCGAAATGCCGCCTACGCCTATTATAGGCATTCCACCAGTCAGTCTACTCATATCCCGGATCATTTCGGTCGACATATCTTTCAATGGCTTTCCACTCAAACCCCCTGTCTCAGCTTTCCATTCTGATGTCAGCGATACGGGCCTGTCAATTGTGGTGTTGCTAACGATCAGACCATCAACTCTGCAATCCTTTCTTTTCAAAACATCTGCTATCTCCTTCTTCTCTTGCATGGACAGATCAGGGGCCAGTTTCAGCAGAAGGCAAGGTTTTTCTGCTAGTGGTAAGTCATTACGTGTTTTCACGAGAGCTTTCAATAGAGCTTGAAGATTGTCTCTATTCTGCATGGTCCTCAGTCCTGGCGTGTTAGGGCTGCTGATGTTGATCACTAGGTAGTCAGCCACTGCTCCAAATTTCTTTATACCCTCCACATAATCATCAACTGGATCGGATGAATGTTTATTTTTACCTAAATTTATTCCCAGAACTATTGATTGGTTTCCATCTCGTTTCAGGTTCTGTATCCTAGACAATACACTGTCGTGGCCTTCACTATTGAATCCATACCTGTTGATGACTGCTTGATCCTCTTGCAACCTGAATACTCGTGGTTTTTCGTTACCTGGCTGAGGTTTTGGGGTTATGGAACCGATTTCAACGAATCCAAACCCAATGTCTTCGAGACCTTGCACAGCTTCTCCATCTTTATCGAAGCCTGCTGCAATCCCAACAGGATTGCAGAAATCTTTACCAAAAATCTGGATTTTGAGAGAATCGGGATCTTTATATTGGCTCCTTGGTATTAACCTATATTTGCTAGTGAATACAGCTAGCCTATGGGCACTCTCTGGATCAATTCTACGAATGATGGGCATGATGGTGTTTTTGTAGAAATTCTCCTCACCGTTGTAAAAGCTGATAGCCCCGTAAGTTGTGTATCCAGCTGCTACAAGCGCGATGAGGGACTTCATTTTTCTTCCCATGGCAGTCTTCCTATAATCTAAAAAATATTAAAGTCAAAATTAGTCAAACTGCACAAGACAATCATAGATATACGAATTATTTTGATTCTACATGATTTGCATAATTCTGAAACGAAGTTCATCTGCAATTTGGTTATATGCAGAACCAAATATTGTTGGTGCCCTCTTAGTGAAAGTAGTTGAGAAAATCTTTGGAAAGTTTTGAAGTTGAAAGATTTGCTCAGCTGGTCCAGAAAACAATACTCCATTTACGACTTTGGAGACTGGCAAAAAAGTATCTTGCTGCACAATAGCTACACCACTGAATTATTTTGAAAGTATTCCAATTAAGTGAGATTTGCTCAGTTGATCTCGAAATCAGTACTTCATTTACAACTTTGGAGACTTTGGCAAGATTACGTCTGATACAAACAAGCCCTCCAGGAAAAAACAGCTGCCAAAATCAGAAAATGAACAATTCAAAAATGCTTGTTCACCAGCGAATACAAGGGACGCATAAATATACACGTATCTATCTGTATCAAATCAGGGTGGATTTATCGAGGGGCAATATATAAAAATATAAATAGAAAAGTTATTGGGTATAGCCCTCAAATTGTTGTGCAACCGTAGACACGTGTTTCGAGCTTAAGCTCTCATCAGTACGGTAAAATCAAGTGCGAAGATGTGCAACACTTGGATGTAAAAATAGAAACAAAGGAAGTCAACAACAGGAAGCAAACCACACATTTGTATCAGTAGATGAATTTTCGCATGATCATCAGTAGAAAATACATGAGAGATATTATTTTTTCTCATCCTACGGTTAATTCCAGGCGGACCCCGACTTTTTTGTTCGAAGAGTTAGACCCTTGTTACTTTGGAGAAAATGATCCCAATAATTTTTTTTTTGATCTCGGTCTGTCTGTAGCTCTGTCCGTCATATGTGAATTTTTTTGCGAACGGAAAATCTTGAAATGCTAACATTTTCTTTTCGGCGATTTTCCGAAACATGTAGATTTTTCCAACAATTAATAATAATAATAATAATAATAATAAACGTCTTTTTTATTTCCATTATCCTAGATTTACAAACAAAAGAGTTACATACAGTAATAAGAAATGGAAAAAAGGGGCGAAGTTCAATTTTTATAGTGACAATTGTTCTTCCACCTAACCTATTATGATGAATGACATAGTTCAGAGATGTTCTTGACAAAATAAAGATATATTATTGCGAATTCATTAATAAGTTTTCGAATTTCACCCACATTCTTTGATGTATAGACCGCGGGCATATCTGACAGACGACAGTAAATGACAGTTGTCAATCCCAGCCTGCTGGACAAACAAACGGATCTACAAATGCTTATTGTGCAATTATGTCATATTTTAGAATAAAAATTCTCGATAATGCCTCAATTTTGCGCGATTGTGAAATGCGGAAGTAGAAGCGGCAGAGATAAGGTTTCATTCCACCGACTCCCTTCTATTTTCGACAATAGAAAAAATATTAATCCTCTTGCTGAAAAGAGACGTGAATTGTGGATTCAGGCAACTGGCAACTAGAAGAGCAGATTTAACTACTGAGAAGTTGAAATGGGCAACGGTATGTTCAAAACATTTTGTAAATATCTCCTCTGGACATCCTTAGACAACGTGTTGAAATAATCACTTTTATCAGCCATATCACAAACAATCTCGTTGCAATCAGGAAGAATACTGATTACAATATCAAATTACGTTCCCCTCTTTCAGGTAAACCCTTAATCTTCTCAGAATGGCCATTATAATATCATTAAATTACCATTGTTGTTCATTCAAATATGGTTTGTTTGTCCAGCAGGCTGATTGACACTTGTCATGTGACGTCAGATGCCCGCGGCTTATTCCGGTATGGGATTGTATATTTTGCATATTTGATAGCTGAAACTGCGCCTAAATAATTCTAACCTAAAACTTGGTGGTGTGAGTAAGGCTTTGTTTCTTACATTGAGGTTATGCACATCGGTTCTTTATGTTATTTTTTAATTTATGAAAGAGATTTGCAGTATGAAGGATTATTCTATTTTGCATATTTAGCCAGCCAATATCACTCAATTTATGTGAAACTCTCTGTCGCTTTTTGATACCGTAAATGAGTAGCAAACAAGAGTTTTGAACTTTTTGGATCTTTCCCTTACAGTGACTAGTTAAAAATGTATTATATAGTACATCTGCATAGTTGAAATTTGATAGTACGAGTGTCTCGCATAATGTAGCCTTCAACCTCAATGGAAGAAAATGTCTTTGGCTATAAATGCTTTTCAGTATGAAAAAGGCACGCTGTATCAGTTTGTTGACATGTTTTTCATTAAGTTCTACATCTAGTATAACACCCAAGCTCTTTGCTTCCTCGACCATTTCAAGACGCTGATTGTTAATATTTATGTTCAAGGATTCAAGTATGGCGGCACAGTTACTGCGTGAACCAAAAACGATTGCTTTTGATTTACTCTCAATAATCTTGAGACAATGATTCCATGCTGTTTTTACAAAAATGTCAAGATCCTTGTTTATTCGGGAACACGCACTTTCAACCATTGACGGAGGAAAGCTGTAATAGAGCTGAGTGTCATCGGCATAGAGATGGATTTGGCAATGCTGAAGACTATTTAAGAAATGAGATGTGTAAATGGTAAATAGTAGTGGTCCTAGAATAGAACCTTGTGGTACACCTGAGTGAAGGTGAAGATATTGAGAATCAATTCCATCTATGTTCACTTTTTGTTGCCGATTTTTCAGAAAGGATTTTATTAAAGAAATAGCTTTTCCAGAGAGTCCTATGTAATTCAAAATATTCAAGAATAAGTCATGATCAATCGTATCAAATGTCAATTAAAATACGCCGAACCGTTTATCTAAACTGAATTCAAAAAAATGCTACAGAAGCTAGAAGCTAGAAGAATGCTATAGAAGAATAAATTTTTCACGAAAATTATCATAAATCCGGAAAAACTTGAAAAATCTGAAAATAAAAATTAGCATTTTGGAAAATAAGAAATATCTCAGAAACAGTTGATAATTTTACAATTTACAAAGGTATCCTTTTTGATCGCCTTTGAAAAATCTACAAAAAATGTTTTGAATTTTTTCGGCAACTCAATAGTACAGGAAATATTTCAAAAAAATTTAAAACGGAGATAGTGACCGTAATGGAATTAATAAAATTCTTAATATTGCTTCCTATAAGTACGTCTTAATGAGCCATATCTATAGTTATAAACTATTTTTCTCCAACTAGGTCAAAAAGTGGAAAAAGGTTGGAGAAATTGAAAAAAAGTGTAATCTCAATACGTTTTTTCTAAAATCGCCAAAAACTTGAAAACGAAACGAGATATTAAAAAGTTGTAAATCATTAATTTTATTCTTCTTGAACAGTTCTACATAAAGTTTTCGTGCAAGTTATTTATATTTTGAAGAAAAAATGAGATTTGGAAAAAAAAGAGCAAAAACTCGAAGGGGAAATGAGATATCGAAAAAATGTATACGAACAGTTTTTATTTTCCTCGAATAGGTCTACAAAAAGTGTATATGAACAGTTTTATTTTTCTTAAACAGGCCTGCAATAAGTACCCATGAAATTTTTTCATAACTAGAAATAAAAACACAATATTGAATTTTTTTTAATAATAACATCAAAAACTCAAAGACTGAGAAAGATCTACAAATTTCACAAGGTAACTCTTCTGACAGCCTTCTAGAAGAGTACAAAAAATGTTGAAACATTTTTAAATAGAGAAATATTTGAAAAAAACAAACAAAAAACAGATTTTAACTTTTTTTAAATTAATGAAAATTCACCATCCTCCCAAATTTTTCCCTTTTTTTATTCTTTATTTCCCATGTCTCCCCTACACCTCCTATATTTTCCAGCGCTTCGCGACCGGAATTTTAATAATTTTTCTGATTGAAAAAACAGCTAAAAACTTCAAAAACAAAACGAGATATCGAAAAAATATATATGATCAGTTTTATCGTTCTTAAATAGATCTACAAAAAGTCTCCATGAAATTTTTTCATATCTTGAAAAATAAATGAAACATTGAATTTTTTTTTTAAAACTGAGGCGACAGATTTTTATATTTCACAAGATATCTTGTTCATTTTTGCAGTGATATCAGTAGTCATGAAATTATTTCAACTCAAAAAACATTCCTAACCAGCAATTGAGCTGAAATACAGTGTGTACCACTTACCATGCTCACCATGGGTATCTTTTTAATGGTGACAGATACGAGGTCGGTTAAATGACACCAAATTTGAAGTTTATCAAGGCCAACTATAATGTGAAAAAATAATTTGATAAAATCTATTCGTTTTTGTTTTATACGCAAAAAAGAGATTTTGATAATTTTCATGTCTCCTCCGCAACTTCTTCATTTATGAAAATATTCGAATAGGAATTTCACATTCTTATAGCAGTTTTTCAATGAGATTTCGAAAAAATATGAAATTCATACCAACTCTTCTAGAATTTGAGATATCAGTACCAACTTTAATTTTTCAAATGTAGGTCATAGCTCACTATAACTTAGTTATGAATAACTTTTTTTTTCTCTTACAGATGATATGTCACAGTAATAGTTTTTTGCTGATAACAACGGAGTTATCGTCATTTATACAAAAACAAGAAATGTTTTGAAGTCGCCATCTTGAATTTATAAATTTTAACAACGAAATCATAATCTCCGACCTCAAAAACCCCCACATACCAAGTTTGAATGGAATCGGACCATAATCACAAATCTCGTCCGCCATATTGGAGGAGCCGCCATTTTTAATTTTTCATTTCAATAAAAATTTCATAGTGCACCGGAATTATGAACATCTGCCAAATTTCAAGTTATTAGGACCGCCAGAAGTGGGTCAAAATTCGCTTGCAAGAGACATAAAAATGATCAAAATTTGTTATTTGCGTATAAAACAAAACCGAATAAATTTTATCAAAATATTTTTTCACATTTTAGTTGGCCTTGATAAACTCCACATTTGGTGTCATTTAACCGACCTCGTATCTCTTACCATTATAAAGATACCTATGGTGAGCATGGTAAGTGGGACACACTGTATATCCAAAGAAATATATAACAAAGTAACAGAGAGAAAAATAATTCATTAGATGTTTGCAATTGCTAATTTAACGAGGAATTTCTTGCTACTTACATGAGACGTTTCAGAATGGTTTTAATTTTTAATGCGATGTGGAGAAAAATGTCGATTTGATCGTACCTATTACGGTATAGACGGCGAACTATTATAATTGAAATTGTGTTTCTGGTGTGTAGACACTTTGAAAGTAAGTTGAAAACATACTTATTTACTACTTAACTGTTGAATTTGATGCATCTGCAAAATTGAATTTTGGTAGTTTATTAGAGTACAGATGTTGCAAAAAAATCGCGAAATTTTTAAATGAGTCTTTCAGCAAACTGAAGGAAGTTTCAACATTCATATAGTGATATTATTGTTCATAGTATTTCTTTGTTCATTTCTTGTTAAGAATATTTGAATACCTAGTTTGATATTTTTTTAATATTCATTTGTCGATAATGTTACGTCACTCTTTCACCAATAGGAATAGACGAAAGGCAATCAAATCACCAAAGGGATGTACAATCATACATATTGTGGCACTATTTGAAGAATTGAGGTAAAGAAAAGATGAATTTCGTGAAAATCATATTATTTTTCTGACCACCCTGTATAACTTACGAAGAATATTTTCTATGATAGAATACGCTACCGATTATGGATTCTCTTGAATTATTCCATTGATTCTTCGTCGTATAGGTAGGTAATGGATTTTTCTTAAAAAATGTCTGTATTCAATGATACCTTGGCAACGCCTAATCGGATTTTCAAAAATAATTGGCGCAAATTAATGAGCATGTATAAATATGAAGAAATATGTATACGATATTCCATTTCAAAAAACAATGATCGATTTCGTGATCCTTTCTTGCTTCCCTCGTAAAAAATAAAAAATAGTCATTCCTAATGATAGCTCTCATAATGCCGTATAGGTATGATATGAAATCATAATATTTAAAAAATTCCTGTTGGCTCATGAGGTATTTAACTGTCCCACTAGTCTAGGTAAGCACAGTATAAATGGTAATTTTACGGAAAATTAATGAATAAGTGTGTTCGGATTGTGCTGATTTGAAGAAAGATGCAATATGTTTTAGTTTTTTGGGAGAAATTTGATCTATAAAAATACCGTTTCTCGACTTTTGTTTGAACTGGTGTCCAGGAACTTTGAAATAAACCAAAAATAAAAAAAATGTTTCAAAATCGGCGTCAATCCATGAAGTAGAATATAAACAAAAAATATTATTTCCATCATGTCTGCTCGAAAATCAAACGTACGCTTGCACTGGATTCTTTGGTTAGGTCGAATCAAAGGCAACACATCTGTATTTCTCTCCATTCTTAGATAAATAAATACTAATCGGTACTCACTTTCCAAAGCTTCAGGTATAATTCTCTATTCTCTGTTACAATTCACAAATTTCAACACACGTGGATCATTTAACTACAACATGACAACAAACTTTTTCAGTTTCAGTTGACTTGCACACTTCATTTTCGTTGTGCCTCCGCCACACAGCGTTGCCACTAATCCTTGAAAATAGTAGTAGCTCGGAGGTAGAATTAAAGATAGATTCGAATAGACTCGAATTAAGGCAGTCTTGGTACTTCAAGCTAACTTTTTTCATGCTATTGTCAATTCGTTTTAGAATATATAGAAATTGCCTATATTATGTTCAGCTTTAGTCACGGAATACTTATTCTGGACACTGCGGCCAACTGGCAAATTTTGAATAGGTAAATTCCTCCATTGTTCAAACAATGATCCCACCGTACAGCTGGGAATATTCTGAATGTTCCGACACTACTTCTTTCACATCATATTCATATAATATTATTGATAATATTTTATTTTCGATGTCGATGTCAGTATTTTTGTTAACCACGGAAGAGGTGTTAGCTCATAAAAGAAGTTGATCTGTGGCAATTCGGTACAGATGAGAACCAAACAGGAATAAGAATTATGAAGTTAGCTGTGTTTGCCAAATAGACCGGAGTGAAAATTATACAATTGGAGATACAAATGCCGTCAGAGTGGATCTACATCGAATGGAAAAGCTATGGCAGCACCGCTACAACGTATTGTCGCCGTTCCAAGAGTGTTATTATAGAGAACATTGTTGCCAGTTTTCTTGAGCTACCACGTAGTGCGCTTCATACAGAACCGCACCATTCGAAAAATCTTCCATGGAAGGTACAACTAATACTTGTAACTAACCGAAATAAAAAATGAAGACAGCATTTTTATTTTTAGAGAACTCTTTTGCTATTTTTTATATTCATTAGGTCACCTTGTTGTACATGGTTAGGGAGCATTATGGGAAATCATGTTGAATACCGCCCCTTGACATAAAGTATATTTCTTTGGATTTTCTATGGAAAATAGAGATGAATATTACCATTTCACAGTAAATATGTGTATCTAAACAAAGCTACTTGTCTTCTGGAACTCAGACTGTTTCAGATTACTTATATCTAGATCTAGAACTACAACAAGTTTCTGAATAAGTAAATACTGACCTAATATAATAATAATATTGACTAATAATCAAACTAAAAATTTAAGGCTATCTAGAATAATATTGAATGGAATTTTGAATGAAGAAGGTAAACCTAAATAGAATTTTAATGGAATACGTGAAAATACAAATCTTAAAATCTTTATTTCAGCTTATTTTCAATAATAAAGACCAGAATTCGAAGTACCTTTATTCTCAATGACAAAATGATTTGTTCATATACAGCACCCTGACCTAACAGTACATGTGACGTCAGCACTAACGAAGCAATATTTTTGGTCAAACTTCTAATGCGTATTTCAGTGATGGCTTCTGAATGGGCTATTTCGAATAGTCTTCCAAAAGATCATTTTTCCAAAATGCGATATAATTCCAATGTTTGAGGTACCAAAATATTGAATCTTTAACTGATCATTAAATAATCATTAATCAATAGGTTTCTTATAGTGATTCATATCAATTCCAATAGAAACTAATTGAATAAGGTTCACACGAAAATTTTCTACCCAAGATAGTTATTTCAGGCAGTTACAATGTAAATTGAAAGATTTTACGAACGTAGGATGTTAAAAGAATAGTGGAAATTATCTCGTGACGTAACCCTTTTTCAGCATTTTTGGACAAATGAATACAATGGTAGAAGGAAGTTTTGAAAAGGTTACCGTGTATCTTCACATGCACCTTGAGAATCGAGTGTTTAGACACCAAAATTTGCATTATCTTATTTGCAGCAACATTCTTTCAGAAAACATTACACACATTCTAACCATATTAGAAATATTTCACATGCTGGCAACCCTGTTCACAAATCCAAATATGACATTGAATAGATTCAATTCATAGGCGTATCATTGGGTTTGAAACAACTTAGGGTGAGTGCGGCAGTTATTGGCATGTGTAGGATATTTCCATACCTAATTAAATATAAATTTTTACATCAGACTCACTTGTACAAATGGTTAATTCCAAATCGCTATTGTAATCCACGACTCAGTTAAAAATGGAAAAATTATAAAAAAGACAATTATATTTCCGCTTTTTACACAAGAATTATTCATTGCTTCGAAACACATTTTACAATGCGCTTCATAGGTATTTAGAAGCATGAAAAATTGTTTATTAGAATATTCACTGGTGTTCAGACAACCAGGTACGAAGCACCTTTTCGGCATGTTCTCAGTTATTGCAGGGATACAGATACAGGAATTAGGAAAACAATTCAGATCACAAACAACAAAAACATTCCAAAACTTTGAAAACCGCATAAACCTCAAAAAATAAATCAAGTAGGGACTGTTCGTTTGCAGCATACATATTTGAACTGCTCTACTTGTATTAAATATTAACGTAAGCAAACGAGTTAAACAGAGACAAACGATTCTTATTGATGCTCCGTGAAACAGACGAACGAACCCATCTGGTATCAAATGATAACTGTCATACGAAACATTATATCCAAATGAGAATTTGAGATTCCACGGTGCACAACTTTTACAACATTGCCAATTCTAGTTTTGATGAACGTGACGTCACGAAACCACTTTTCTTCTGATTACAGAGAAACTAGCTGTCAGAAAAAATAAATAAAAATTTCCGAGTGATATTAGCGTATACACTTTCTAATTACAGTGTTCTCTCAAATGTCGTGGAAAGGTCTATTAGTTATTAGCACGTTTATTGACCAATAGTTATACAGTTATTGACATTTTTGGTAAATCATGCCTATGTGTGAATATTTCAAATAAAACAATGATCAGCATAAGTTATACATTTTTTCATAAACTCAAACTTGGATAGTGGATTATTGTAGCTAACATATTCTTGTACTTCAGAGTATATATCTGAAAAAAAGAAAATTTAAAAAAATTTGTATTTTTTAGACATGTTCTACAGGTGAAAATATTTGAAGTTGTGTATGTTATTCATGTTTTTCAATGCATTTAACATAGTTGCTCTTATGCAACTATTACACTTTGATTCCTCTTGACAAATAATTTATGTGTAACTTACATGAATAACATAATCTAGTATTCAATTGTCTATTGAGAAACGATGAGCTCAGTGAGGATGTGTCATGAAAACCAGTAGGAGTATTGAAATCTGATTAGTTGAAATTATAGCTATTTATGATATAACGTTCGTAAAGTAGGACTTTTTTGTATGATCGTGAAGTTTGTTGAATGAGGCGCAGCCGAATTCAACAAACACGCTAGTGCAAAAAAACCCCTTCTCGAAAGTGTGTCATACAAAATTTGTTACGGGTTTATTTTGCACTAGAAAACCCTTTCTGTTTTAATACAATAACATCAAAAATTATCTGTCATTGATATCCACTTTCCACTCTGTACGCCACTGTATCAAAATGACAACTTGATCGTTGTCATGTATAGCTTGTTCCGAATGTTAGTACTTACCTTTGCTGTACTAGTTCGAGCGGACATGAACCGGCCTTAAGCTAATGACAGTTATCAGTTGTTCTATTTTGCGGTATGACAGCGTTGTTTTGTAAACATACTTATGGTTAGTCTATTGTTTTGTGCTTAGAACACAAAACCGTAACATTCCTACTCTATCTCTATCTTGTGTCATTGAGGTACCTACTTCACATTCGAATACTTGACCTTTTGTTTGTTTGTTTGTGTTTGCTTCTGAGATTGAGAGACTGGCGTTTTCATCTTGGTTCAGTTGGCAACACTGAATCTTAAGGTGTTCTTTTCATAGCTCCTAGTAGTTCGAGGTAGTTCCTGGACTGTTCCCACCGAACACTAATGAATAAGAAAACGCCTTGTCAGATATTGACAGTTTTGACTTTGACGTCTGAGATATATTTTCCTCTTCCTTATTTGATATTGATGAGTGACTGACCTATTTTGAAGATTTCCAATTAAAGTTTGATCATCGTTGATGGATCTTGGGAAAATTCATATCAGGAGAGTTTCTCATATTGTTTGCGAATTTTGACGCTATATATTTTTGAGAAATCTCCGTTCGCTTTGCGGATTTTTGAGGTTAGAAGTCACTTCATCATTGTGTGAAACCACTGGAACGAGAAACTCGCTATCAGACAGCAAACATACCATCAAAGCTGTTATCAGAACCCTCCGACTTAATAGAGGTGAGTATTTGCATTTGAGCTCTACTTATGGCCCCATAAAAGTGTAATCGGAAGTCAGACTGGTATGGTTTATTCTAGGGTGCTCTGCTGCGGCTACTACTTTGCTACTACTTTGCTCCTCTGCGACTACCACTTTGCTACTGTTACCTCTTCGCCGCTGGTAGTGCTCCATTACGGTTCATTGCTACTACTCTGCTACCGTTTATTGGAGTTCCACTAATGTTAATGTTCCATTGTTTCGTTGCTACACGATTGTCTTTCCACTATTCCACTGCTGTGATTGTTCCTGCTCGACTGTGGTTGTCCCGCTGTATATCTGTTGTTCAGCATTCCTTCGCTATTCGTCCCAGCTGTACATGTACTTTGATTGATTGTGTCGTACCCACTGTGCACCTGTATACACCAAGGCACTGATGAACATACAACCACAATAATTGGTGAACTGGCTTGCTTGAGAATATCTACATAGTATCAGATAAATTTAGAATAAAACTGCCCCTAAGGCGTAAGTATCCATAATTGTAAGCTATCATCGTGACATCACAGGCATAGCCCTCACTGGAGATTTCATATTGATATATTCAAACAATACCATACTCTCAATCACAGCATTCACTTGAATTCATCTTGGTGGTTGATATTTACATTAATTTCATTTTCTTTTGCATGGTAAGCTGAACTGTGCACATACAGGGTGTGTACCGATCAATACAGTTTATTAGTAAGGGACATGACTATTTCTTTTATTCTGGTCCAAGTTATCTAAGCGTAAGGGAAGACAAAACCTCTACATATTTATATATTATTATTATACCATTAACAGGTATCTATTGTTTAATATTTTAGTAATATTACTTCAGTGGGTTGTCCCATTTCATCAGGGTGGTTTCGGATTTTTCACTAGCGATAAATCCGTGGCGCTCCGGAAAATTAACCCCATATTTCAATCTTATCGAAATCAATTTTTATTGTCCAATCCACGCCTACTGAGCTACTGGGTATGTTAGAGGCGTGACACATCATTGCACATTCACTGCTCTCCTTTCCTAAATTTCGCCCCTATCAAAATGGCGCCCAACGTGACAGTCATTATATTGCCAAATTGTAGCAATTATACACACACAGGTTGAGTGGAAGAGCGAGTCTACTCGGTAATTCAACTTACTGATGAGACCGAACTCTGCCTTTTGTTCTCGAGCTATGTTTGAAATTGTACTTCTGTATGTGTACTCACTCTAGAACAATAAAATCTATTATTATTATTATTATTATTTTTTTTTTCTCCTTAGGAGTGTACCAGTCAGGCCCTGTCTCCGGTGCTCCGACCCATCCGGAGGGCGCGCTGGTGTCGTTAACCCCAATAACCACTCCCTACATCCGTAGGGTGAGTAATTATTGGGTCCGAGAATCGTGTGCCCTGAGTAGACGAAGCGAACCAAGTATAACGGCCTTCTGCATTCTTGCTGCTAAGATTTCTGCCAAATTACGGCAAGCAGGTATTATCTTCAAATTGGAGAGCAGTGTGTCCATCATTCCACCAAGGACTCCTATGATCAGAACCACCATTTTGACAGAATGGTCCGGATATAACCTGCGGAGTTCAAAGAGAAGATCTCGATATTTAGTCCGTTTTTCCTCCTCTTTTCGAACGATATTCATTTCGCCTGGAGCGGAAAACTCCATGACGAATATCGTTCTACTTTGGTGGTCGAGGAGGACAACATCAGGCTTATTGGCTTGTATTTGCCTGAGGGTGGGGAATGAGTAGTTCCAATAGATTCGGCATCTCTCATTCTCCACCACGGACTCAATATCCCCCGGAGCATAAGGCAACACCGGTGTCTCGTCTATACCGTACGAGTGCCGTAGGTGGTAGTACAACACTCGTAGCGCCGCGTTATGCCTGTGGATATAGGCTGAGACCGCATCAGATGGGCATGCTGATAGCAAATGCATTACGGTCTCAGGTGCCCCACGACATGCCCTGCATCGGGTGTCAGGGACGTCTATACCCATCACGCGACTACGGTAGACAAGGGTGTTGAAGACACCATCCTGGCAGGCCATTATGAATCCCTCGGTCTCCGACTTTAGCTCACTCGACCTGAGGAAGGCAAAGGTCAAGCTTTTGGATAAGCCAAGGTCTTCGATGTTATGAAAGAAGACACCATGCATTGGCTTATCCATATGTAGCTGTAGCAGGACCTCTGTCTCCGCAGCTTTTATCTGAGCTTTTTGCTGAACGGGTCCCAACTCGGTGACAGAGTTTGGGTTAGCCCGTTCAGTGTCGAAAACGAGACCGAGTTCATCGGCCGCACGGGTAGCTGCCTTAAAAAGGAATGCTCCAATCCCTGCTTTCTCATGGTCGCGGACCATGCAGAGAAGGGGATCTGAACTCCTGATGACTTTACAGGCCCCATCCAGAACCATTCTGTTATGCAGACACTCCAAACTCAAAAGTCCACGGCCTCCCCGTTGTCTGGGAAAGTATAACCGTGGAACGGACGATTTAGGATGCAAGCTCCTATTGAGATGCATCATTTTGCGAGTCTTAACGTCAAGTTGTCGCAGCTCTTCCTTAGTCCACTTCATCACTCCGAAAGAGTAAAGAAGGATCGGAACGGCAAGCATATTAGTTGCAGCAACTTTGTTCTTCCCCGACAGTTCTGATGACCAGATCTGTCGGAGTTTATGCTGATACTTGCCGCGGAGAGAGTTTTTAACTGCAAATACCTCTTGGGAGCGGCGTTGTTCCACCCCAAGGTAGGTATTATTATTATTATTATTATTATTATTATTATTATTATTATTATTATTATTATTATTATTATTATTATTATTATTATTATTATTATTATTATTATTATTATTATTATTATTATTATTATTATTATTATTATTATTATTATTATTATTATTATTATTATTATTATTATTATTATTATTATTATTATTATTATATCATCAATTTGAATGTTTAATGATATGAATTGTCGTCGTATTATCAAATAAAGACTTCGGAGTTATATTTGACGCAAAATACTGTGTGTAAAAAATTACTTTACACACAGTTGATGATTTCACGCACAGGTGATTTTTTTACGCACTTGTGCGAAAAAGTAATACTTTACGCACTGTCAGTAGTGCGTAAAAGCTTAGTTTACGCACTGTCGTAGAAATAATTTTTTTTACCATTCCCAATTTCTCTTGTGATAAAGATATTACATTTTGTTATAACATCATAACATCATCTGATTTTATAGTTGATTTTCGAATTGTCAAGATTTTCATTTTTCCTACCCCGGTATTTTTTCAAATTGCTTCCGTTTCATCATCTTTCTTTGCATTTTTCTGTTTTATACTTTCTCTTGTTGTCTCTTCCTTTTTTTCTGTTCTTGTTCTTCCATTTTTTTCTCTTCCCCTTTCTCATCTTTCATAGCTCTCCTCATTGTGGATGGTATTACAAATGAAGATTTTTTGGATTCTTATCTACCTTTTCATACCGGAGTATTGAAATGATAGAGGTTTTTTGATTGTACTATCTGGTTCAGTACCACATCTTTGGTTTTTTGTGATGCCTCAAAAAACTATTGCGATGGCTATTTCTTGAAAATCATTGTTCTGAATTGCAATCTTGCATGAATTCAATAATAACTTTCCTTTCGGGGTTTGTAAAAGCTGTGCAGTATTGATTTATAAGAACTGTCATTCAGGAGACAACCAGAAGTATAGCTAAGCATCAAAATCATGTTTGGATTAAAATTATGCGCAATAGGGAACAGGCATGTGTCCCCGTTCTGAAATATTATTTGCACACAAACATTTACACCCGAGAAACTAAGTGACATACTCAGAAATTGATATTTATTGTTTTCTTTTCTCTAATTCGTAATTGAAAATGCTACTTTTTTCATCCCATTTGAAAACGTACCCCTAGCGACTCTGACGGACAAATACATCGTTACTTCACACAGTTCAAACTTTCACTGTTAGAGGGCTCTTTAAGGATGTGTAATCATGTGTAATATTTCTCTGAAACTGCCAAAATCACTCAATGTTCCAGAAACAACCACAAGGAGCGCTAGTGTTTGGGGGAAGTTATTCGAATCAAGGTCAAATTTGGTTTGAATCGAAGAGCAATTTCAAATTTTAATGTTTCGGAAACAAATGGGATTTATGGAATTATTTTTACTACATGTGATTTATGAGACCCAAATCTATGCAGAAAACCTAAAAACCAAAATCATGCGTGTTCCCTATTATAAACATTAGAATTTATAAGAAAATAATTGAGATATAGAAATCATGAGGCCTCCATTACCTATGGACATGCACTCGTCAGTACTTTGAAAACATCAGAAATTCCGTTCAATATCGAATTGATTTTTATTGAAATATGCAATGAGGGTTTAATACAAATTCCGTTGGCGAACCCTTCTCGGGGAATTCGACCCGAGAATCTCATAAAATAAACATAAATTCTCAATTTCAATCTTTGTGACCAGCCAGTTCGTTTTCTGCCTCGCTTTAATAGCTGTTCAGAAACCAGTCATTTTTCCATAATTCATAAAAGCAGCCAAAGAATGGTTTTGATTCAATATGCTACACTCCTTTTGGACGTAATTTAGTGATTCACAAATGGCGGTCTGTCGGAGTAAATTTTCTTCAATTGTTAATTCGATTATATTGCACCCAAGATTAAAAGAGTATTAGGCAATTCATCAATCTGTCAAGGACTTCTTGCTGAGGACTTCTTAGACGTATTTTGAGAAGTATTGCGAACTGAAATCTGATTTTTTTTTAAATGAAGTTCTGATTTTCCAAGAGATATTATACAGATGTGATTGAATACCCTCCTGCTGGTAGAAAATGACATATTATGTCTCTTAGCTTACAAATAATTTAGTATCATTGGGTAACACACCAGAGTCATTGTACTCGTGCCACTGGAGTGCAAAAGGGTGTCTACTGTCTGCTACATAGTTTCTCATATCCAGTCCTTCTACAGGAAAATCAATTATCACATTTAATTTTCCCCTGAATCTTTCTATTGGACAAGAAGTCACTATAGAATTTTAGGAAATTTATTAATCGCTAGAGACTTCGTGCACTTCCGTTACTCTTCGCAATTTGAATATGTAGATGTTTCATCCAAAGTATTTTATTCATCCAACGAATCGAGACATTGTGAAAGTTTCAACTCAATATTTCAAATGACAAATGACTGATTTATTATTTTTCCGCTCATCTTCAGTTTTCCATTAGTGGTTGAAATGTATCCCTTTATTCGTCTTCAGCATATTCACTCATAACTTAACTCATATTAGGGTTAATATTTTTGGGAATACTTTGCAAAATTTATTCTTTTGATTGACTCTGCCGTTACTTGATAAAGATCCAGAGTAATTGTACAAACTACACCGAAAACGATTCGATCTTCACTAAGTCCATTTGAAGACGACATGTTTCGCTAACACAGTATCTTCTTCAAGTGAATATACAATCTGAATAATCATTCATATACTCTTTTGCAATCATTAATCATCAATAAGTACTAATAATAAGCCTGTTAGAGGTAAGTACTGATCAAAATCACAGCGAGTATTACCTATCATATCTACATAAATGGAATGATCTCAAAGATTGAGATTCTAATGATCTCAACTTTCAACGACATGAGTTCAACGAAGGTGATATATCCAAATCAAGTTGGTCGTTAAGGAATATGTTTGAATCTTCAAATCTATTAATTTTCAATGATTCTAATGATTCAACTTCAAGCCTTCATTTTCTGTGTATATTTTGAAATTATCCATCAGAAGTGTGATTTTCTTCTAAAATAGGATTTGTTCATTTGGTTTTGGTGTGAATATAACCCATAATGTTCAGGAGTCCGATTTTTAAATGTTTTACCAGTTTGGCCAATATAATCCTTAGTGCAAGTTCTACAATTTACTCTATCTGTTTTATTTGCAACTATGATATCTTTTCTGCTGTTACTTGTCCGAGGAATAGGTCAATGCTCTGTAATTTTAATTCTCTGTTTTTGCTATAGAAAAAACATTTTGAATAGATTGATTTGGGAAGCTGAATACACTTGCGAAGAATAAATGAAGAGGGTTTTTTTTTGTATGAAGTGTATAATTTCTAAATTTGCAAAGCGCTTTCGAAGTTGAACACTTGGTGATTGTTGGCCAGTTTTTCATGTTCGTAAACTCCAGATAACGAGCTAATAGTTTAGATGGTGAATTACATTCTTTAAATAATGTTGAAAGAGTCACATTCTAACCATTATTTAATAATCTGTAGGTCAAGTGGAATTCGAAAAACTGGACCAGAAACACGTGTCGAGGTGTTAAAAATAGCATTTTGGTGTTGGGATGAAACTCCAGTATAATCATTACTTCACCAAAGGTTTCAAACATTGTAGTGCAAGTATTTCATCTATTAATTCAGAATTGAATCCATTGTATACCAGTATTATTATGATAAGTTTTGTATTGAAATTGTCTATCGAAATGGACAAATTTACTAATCCATGCATCATGCCATAAGCTGCGATTTTCTATCGCAGAGTATGGTAATATATTAACAGTGCGACTCTACCCACCCTTTGATGTGTCCCGAAACCAACGCTTAACGTTATTGTGAATTCATAACAAATTAATTCTTATTTCCCACGCTTATCAGATTGGAAATATCTTTAGTGGTGAACTGGTAATTGTGAATTAGATGCCAGCATTGAAAAAAATAATGAATCTGCTCATCGTCTTCGCAGATATGAGAAATACAGGTTGTCAGACAGTTAGCAAATGGAGAGGTGTATATAGTAAACAAGAGAGGTCTCAGAATCGACCCTTGGGGTACCACGGAATTTTGACTACCTGTGTTCTGGAGTGGGGATAATTTTGGAGAAACGATAGGGCAACGTCTCCAAAGCCTTGGAAAAATCTAAGAGCGTTAAAACCATAACATGCGTTTTATCGTCGGTAATATTTAGAAGTGCAGCTTGACAACTGAGTATACTTTGGTTTGAAACTGCACTGTTTGGTAAGAATAAGATCATGTTCATTTACATAGTGGCGTATTTGATTCTCCATTACCCTTTCAATCATCTTAGATATTTTGGGCAGTAAACTTATTTGCCTTAGATCGTTAGGTTCTGTGGGAATTGATTTTTTGGTCTACAGAGTACAATAGCTGGTTTCCAGAAGCTGGGAAATAGGCCTGTCGATAGACAGTAGTTGAATATGTCACAAATGTGTGTGATTATATAGGAACAGTGTAGTAACAATGCTATATCAAGGACGACCTCACCAGTAGCTGCAGTTTTGATATTGTATTGAATTTCTTGCACCTCCTGAGGCTCTACAGGATAAAAACTGAATTTGGAAGAATTGTTCATTTTGAATGTGTCGCCATAAAAGTGTAATAATTCTAGGCAAATAACAGTTTTATGAATTCCACTTCATGAAAATCTGCAAGGTTCACAGGGATTGGGTCGTTATTTTTTTTCCGAATTCCAAGATGTTTTAATTTTTCATTTATAGATATACAGTACGATGCAAATGTATGGAATAAATTCATTATTTCTGAATATAAGCATATTTTGGAAAATTCCTCGAACACGTCGATTTTCTTTTCCGATTGGGTGGCCCACCCAAAATAAAAAGGGTTATCCGTATTCGGGTAAAAATTACTGTAGTGATATTTTTAAATGGGACACCCAGTGTATTTTTTCATATTTGGTTAGGGATCGTCATTACAAATCCAGTGATACCAGGTTTGATGGGATTATGTCAAACGGCTGTGGAGATATGGGCAAAAAACTTCCTCGTATGTCCAATGAGTATGACTGAGACTCCACACGATTTGAAAGGTCAAAAGTCTCTGTCGCACTCATTGGGAATATGGAGAAGTTTTTTGCTCATATCTCCGCAGCCGTTTAACTGGATTTGTAATGACGATCCCTACCCAAATATGGAAAAATACACTGGGTGTCCTATTTATAAATACCACTAAAGTAATTTTTACTCGAATGCGGATAAACCTATATATATTGGGTGGGGTTCAAAAATTGGCCAATCGGAAAAGAAAATCGGCGTGTTCGAGGAATTTTGCAAAAGATGTTTATATTCAGAAATAATGAATTTATTCCAATAATAATACTGTATATTCCATTATAGTCCATTTATAGTCCATTACTGTTGGATTCTTTTTCAATTAAAAATAAATATTTTTTTTGTTCCTGTTCTTAGTTGTTTGTAATAAAAAAAATTGTTTTTGTTAAAATTGTTTTTTCCGTTAACCAGCTGTCGTCCCCTTACGAACGGCAGCCCTCAGAAGTCGAAACTTGTGCGAGCTAAGGATTAACGAGGTCTTACCTTTTTACGTGCGATTCCTAGCACTTTCTCGGGCCATCAGAAAAATTTCTGCAGTCGCTAGGGTTTGAACCTTTGACTGGCAGCCAAAAGTGATTGAAACAATGTCGCTTTAACCACTCGGCTACCTGGCCTGGCAAGGTCCTATATATATATTTTATTTCTGAGCAATTTTATTTCTGCTTCATCGTGCAATTTCATAAGATAAGTAATTTTAAACTTTCCATTATCCATGAGCAGCCAATTTTTCTTATTTTTGTTTTACTTACAATGGTGTCCTCTGCGATGAGAAACTTTGCAGAGTATGGGTTTGAAGGAATGCAATACTCTTCGTTACATAGTAATAACAATAATGACTTATTCATATCCTCAAATTACTTTGCACACTAGCAGAGCAGAAATACAAATGAAAAAGAGAAAAACATTGGTGAAATCAAGATATAGAGTGCAGTGCAATGTTGACTACAAGGAGTAAGTAGGCATTACGTGTCGACCGATTATGTTGTGATTCATTGGCAGCAAGTTTGTTTTTGTTACGGTATACCTATGGATGAATATTTTTATATTCTGAAATGCTTTCCTGCAAGAATCTCTGAATCCCAACATAGCAATTATCCTTCCAGCATAGATCTGAAATATGAACAATCTGCCTACAGATGATCTTGTTTTCCAGTTCAAAAGTTCAAAATGCTATGTCTACCTGCATCCATGGCAATCTGTTATCAAAAACCAAACCCAACATTTTGGTTGTTGTCATTGAAATCAGTTCCAGATCAGTATTCTCAAATAGATGCATCTCATTATGTTGTTCTTCCACCATGAACTGTTAGATATTGGTTTTTGCTTCACTTATTTGGGAACTTAGTTCAAAGTAATTTCAGCTATGTTTGTCAAGGTATTCACATCTCCTATAACTAATATATTGGTGTCATCGTAAACAATGAGTGAAGAAATTACCATTATTCATTTACACTTTTTCATCATCAGCAAAAACAGGATATAAAAAAGGTCTCAAAATGGAACCCTGAGGTACACCATGTGCGAAATGCTTTTCAGATCATATAACTTCCCTAATGTTTTACTCATATTTTCAGGTAGGAAGTCAGTAATTTGAGCGGCAGTCCTCCAACTCCATATCTCCACTGTTTTTTCAGCATAAGGATGTGGTTCACGCAATCAAACGCACGTGATTAGACAGGTAGTGCTTTTTTTCCGGTAGGTTTATGCTACAATAGCCTACACTATGCTCAAAGGTCTGACGTACAGGTCACTCACACAGGTGTAATTGAATATTTATCGTGAAATCCCACCCTCATTCGTCAAAGCTCTACGTTCGTAAACGGAACGCTCCAGTTATTAAATTCTCTTCAATTCCATTATTATTTACACAAAGACATTTCGTCCCCGACACTATAAAGCAGTTCAATTATCTGAGTGTACCTCCGACCGAGTGCGACCGCAACACTGTGAAGATAATTCGTACGCTCTCGGATTCTCTGATGCGATTTTCCTTTGGTTGTTTGTCGACAACACGTTTATATGAACAGACAATTAATAACTCATTCTTTTCATGTAATTTAACTTTAATATTCAGTGAAGAGGGTATCGTATACTGAAATAAGAAAAGGAAGAAAAAATATAACTTTTGTCCAGTTTCCACTAACACTTTACTACTTTATTACGACCGGTTTCGGCTTTTACACCATTTTCAAGTAACTACAGATTTCATCAAGTTCGTGAATATTTATACATAAGAAAGTAATTAAAGAAAGGTTGGGTTTGAATTACCTAACTGATGTTTCAAAACAAATTGGGAAAATACCTGGAATCTATCTGATGAGTCAATCTAATTTATCTAATAGGGGTTCATACAATCAGTGGGTCCAACTTTGTTATCAAAAGTCATAAATTCAGAAGTGGAGAGCTACATAATTTTAACTGGTCATTGAAGGAATCAAAATTGGGGTTTTCACTGAATATTGAAGTTAAATTACATGAAAAGAATGAGTAGAACAAATGAAATAATGTACTCCTCAACACAAGAGTTGAAGAACTGAGCACTTAGATCTAAGATTATCTCAACAACAATATAGGCATAAATGGTGCACCATGAAAAATTTTATTTGAATTCATCACTGAATTGTGAAATTTATACAAATTAGATAATAATCCTAGGAGTGTGAAAGTTCAATAAAAATTAGTGATCTTATTGGAATCGTCCCGAAGATGAAACGAAATTTGAGGTTAGCACTAACTCGAATGTTCAATTAGCTGGTAAGAGTGGTAAGACTGGTAAAGTTGTCGAATTCACAAAATGGTATCTATTTCCGGTGTGTACGATGATCGTATGAATTATAATTTTTAGTCCAAGCAATAAGTAGGGAAAAGTGCGTGCAAAAATTAATATCCAAAAACAAAAAATATGAGCATATAGGATATTGAAATTAGGCATGAGTTTCTATTTCATGCGACTCGATCGTGTTTACCGAACATAACCTAAAATTTGGCAAAGTTGCGACAAGCGGTTTTTTATTGATAACTAAAAACCTACAGCTCCGACCGAAAAAAGTCAAATTAGGAAATTGTAGATATCAAAATGATCTATCAATTGAGTTACCAAAAATTTCCCGATATTATTGATACTTTTCGAGTTATATCGGAAAAAACCATGAAAAATCGGGTTTTCTATAACTTGTTAACTGTAAGGTATTCAAACTTGTTATGTGTAGCCTATGACAAGCCAAAAAAGAATTTTTCGGCAACCATCCGGGAAGTGTTCACTTCCCGAACACTTTTTCTTTGGGAAAGTAGTACTTCAAGGCCTTGTCCGGGAAGTACGTACTTCCCGGACTAGGCCGGGAAGTGCTCGAATTTTAATATAAATAGTTATATAAATAAGAATTAGAATGTTTCTGTTGGTACCTATCTTCTGTTCGAATTTCAATATATAATACAAATAAGAACTAAAATGTTCGGCATATTCAAATTTGGAATCACAGCCAGGGTACTATACTCTTGATCAAAATTAAATTTTTTGTTCCCCCTGTACACATTTTGGAAATTCAGAATTTTTATATCTCGTATACAAGTATTCCGTAATGCACCAATCTTTATGAAAAATAATATTTTCTGACAAATCGATAACAAAAATGTTTCCATATGCTGCAAATTTTTTAAACTTACTGTATATAGTCATGACCACCTGTTGATAGGCAACCCATTTTAGGTGTATTCGTCTATTTATGCAACTTCATAAAAAGTATGTTTCATCCGGTTAACAGATGGGTGAAATTCGATCTCTCTTCGTCTCTTAGACTAAATGCGTCTCATTGATTTGTAATTCTACATGGTTGCCGAAAAAATAGTGTACGCAACACGTTCGAAAACAGTTTTTTTGGACTCGCAGACTTCCAGGACTCGCTAACGCTCGTCCTTGAATTTGGTCTAGTCGTCCATAAAAACAGTATTTTCCGGACTCGTTACTTAAATTACTATTGTTTAAAAATTGATGAATATTGATTATTTTTCAAAATATATGAAGTTTTCTCAAAAAAGATGCTCTCTCAATATGGCTACTCTTGCTTGGGGAATGATGCTACAGTACCAATTCATGGATTATTTGTTTCTGTAAGATTTGTTCTTTCATATTATCGAATGAGTATATTGATTTTTCAAATTTTAAGGGTCAAAAAATTACTTTAAAAAAATTGCACAATTTTTTTACATGTTTTTTTAAAATACATTGCTCAATTTTGTTTTTATATGAATGACTTTTATGAAAATGGATTCCTAGCATGATTTCAAGCATTAAAAAAAAAAATTAATTCCTGCGATCACTAGGAGCCGAGATAATTCTTTCTATTTCAAAAGAATCTGGAAGATGCAGTAATCATCGTACAGCAGTCAGCTTCATGGATATTGAGGTTGAATACTTATATTTTCAATAAAAAAATTCTAGGATATGTCTAGTTCATTTGCAGTGTTATTAATTGATGAATAAAGTGAGGCGTGCAGGCGCGGATCGCGATAACTGTAGCGGGTGGCGGATAGTGATGGGATAATTCGAATTAAAAATAATCGGTCATTCGATTATTGAAATCATTCGAGATATCGATTATTCAAATGCAATCATTCGAATGATTCAGATCAAATGCAAAGAAAATCGAATGCCGAAAGCTCGCATGATTCATTCAAAAGTAGTAGTAGTAAAGAAACATCGAGCTGCGAAAGAGAAGCGAATGCCGAATAGTGAGCGAAACATTCGATTCGAAAGCAGTAGTTTAGGTATGTAATCGAGAGTCTTGCGCTGTGCTCATACTGCTCATGAGTGCCGCCTGGCCGACGTTTCAAGATTTGTAGGATGCTAGGATGTTGACTGTTGAGGAGTATAGGTTTGGGTTCAAAATACTCAGGAATTTGAATAATTTGATACCAAAATTTATTGCATCAATAACTTTCGAATACTTTCGATATTCTGTACAAAAATGTAACGAATAATAAAATAAAAAATAATGATATGTTAGACTGTATTGAAAACATAAACAAAAAATAAATTCTCACAAAAATTAAAATAAATTATAACAAAAACAGTGTTATATTCGTATTAGAAACTATTATTGCATACCATTTAAAAACAAAATTTCGTCTAAACAGAGGCGATTCCTTCTTAAATTTGTTAGCTGCCCCGATTTTGAAAATACTCTTTCTGAAGGCACTGAGGTGCGTTTCAATTTAACGTCTTTCGTCCGGTAACGGACGATGTATGACGTCATAGTTGTTTCTTCGGGCGATATCTGTCGGATTGAATTTTGAAACGCTCTCCTAAATCGTGGGGTAAATAGTTGACGGTCGGACGTTCCACCCAAGAATTTTGAAACGATGGAATGAAGTTTTCGGACAAGACGTTCTAATCTCGAAACGCTTCATAAGTTAAACGTCGGACGTACGTCGGACGTAATATTGAAACGCACCTCTGAAGTTGCCGGTATTGACAGGTAGCCAAGCGCATCTCATGTGACGTAGTATTCGAGTGATTTATCATTCGAATGATCATTCGATTATTAGGATCGCTCGATTACTAATAATTCGATTATCAGAATAATTCCAGAATAATTCGATTATGCCCATCACTAGTGGCGGAGTGGGGATAGCACTGAAAACTTATTTCGTGCGTTCAAAGTGGCTTGGCTTGAAAAATATTGAGTATCTCGGCTTGTTGTTTACGTACGTTTTTTTGCAATGTACACTAGTACTTGAAATTGAACCAATAACTTTTTTTTTTCAATAATACTGTCAGGACGAAAGTGTCTTTAATGTCAACAGTATTTGCATCCCCACTGCGCCACCCGCTAATATTTCATCGCTCCGCGCCTGCAAGCCTCACTTTGTTCAGCAATTAATAATACCTAGTTTTTTTTTTTTTTTTTTTTTTTTTCGAAAATATAGTTATTCAACCTCAATATCCATGAAGGTGACTGCTGTACGATGATTATTGCGCCTTCCAGATTTTTTTTAAATAAAAAAATTATCTCGGCTCCTAGTGATCGTAGGAATTCATTTTTTTTTCAATGCGTGAAGTCATGCTATACATTTTTTCATAAAAGTCATTTCTATAAAAACAAAATTGATAAATGTATTTAGAAAAAACATGTAAAAAAATTGTGCAATTTTTTAAAGTAATTTTTTGACACTCAAAATGAATACAATCAATATACTTATTCGATAATATGAAAGTACAACTCTTACAGAAAAAATAAGCCCTGAATCGTTACTGTAGCATAATTCCCCGAGCAAGAGTAGCCATATTGAGAAAGCATCTTTTTTGAGAAAACTTCATATATTTTGAGAAAAAATCAATATTCATCAATCTTTTTGAATAAGATTTTTTTTGGCTTGCCATAGGAAACACAAAACTGTAAGTAACGATTTTCAATTCTTACAATAAATGACTTATAGAAAACCTGATTTTTTAGGGTTTTTCTGATATAACTCGATAAGTATCAATGAAATTAAAAAATTATTGATCATCCAATTGATAGATGTTTTTAATACCTACACTTTCCACATATATTTTTTTTTTATCGGAGCAGTAGTTTTTTAATTATCAACAAAAAACCGCTTTACGCAACTTTGCCAATTTTTTAGGTTATGTTAGGTAATCAGGATCGAGTTGCATAAAATTGAAACTCATACTGAATTAAAATTTCCTATACGCTCATATTTTTATTTTTCGGATATTAATTTTTGCACATTTAACATTGGGCCGTTTCCTAGTTTCTTGCACTATTTGGCAAAAGTGAAAATGATTTGAAATACACATTTAACATAAAAAGCAAGTTTAAAAATCTGAAAAATTTACATCAGCTGACTCTAATCAGCTAAGGAATTCGAAATCTGAGAACTATGAAAAACAAAACCAGTTTTGCCAATTTTAAAACTAACAAAACGACAGTTTTGCCAACTTTGTGACTTGAAAACACCAGTTTAACTCACTCAACGAACATGCATTGATCAAGCCATGGAGAAATCACATTAATTATAGGCAAAATACGTAGGATATTGTCAGCAAAAATCGATTTGGAATAGCTGGTACGATAGTTTTTTGCTTCTGAAGTGTTGAACAAATATTATTATGTAATAAACATCGCTACTATTATCATTATATCAATCCAAATAAACAATGTTTAGTCTCGAAATGCTAGTGATGATAGAGTCTAACTTATAGTTATTTTTTAATTTGCAAAATCTGTAACAATATCATTGTTTATAACTTGCTTCTCTTGAAATAATTATTGTCATCAGATTTCTCACAGAACGTATTTTTGTTTGAATTGAAAGTGTTAATTTCCTTTGTATTTTTCAGTCATTGCAGGGTATCAGAATTCAAAAAGGGTATATCACACAATATAATAAAAAAAATTCACCATCATCCTTGCTCTCGCGCTGTTTATATTCAACAATATTTATGGCCTGTATGAGAGACATTCAGTTCACGCAGAATAAAGCTCTTCCATAAACCTATAAAGACGTCTCAGATTTTATGTTCGATAAAATTTTGTAGATGAATAAAAGTTCAGAAGAATTTCACAGTATTTGTAGGGTGATATGTGGAGTTAAAGCATGATATTTTTTCTTAGAATCAAAGTGTCGATTGGAATATAGATTAAATACGGGGTGAGGGATGAAACTGTTCGTAATCGATGTTTCGAAAATATACTCTGATATATCATTTGTCATGTTCATTGAGAGGGGATTCTAGATTTGTGACTGGGAAGTGGCATCCCTGGCCTGGTCCACTCACTGCTACCTTTTCAGGTATATTGTAGAGTTCTCTAGAGCACACTGTTGAGCTTGGTCTTCTCAGTCTTCTCAGTAAGACAAGCGCAACTACGACAGTGATCTTTGTTTTTTCCTCCTCACACTGTCTTTATCTTGACCTCGTGTGAGGCCTTCGCAATGACAAAATGTGCAGTGCAGTGTTTCCTGGAAGAACATGCATAGGCTCTCTACTGCCAGCATCATCAAGTTAAGGTGTATGTTGAGCCGACAACGACCTCTCAACAAGCCTACCGTTAGCCTGATAACCTTGCAAATGTGACCCAACGGGTCCACTGTGAATTTGGGAAAGTGTCCTCAAACGGACTTTCTGGCTCATTTCTGACAAGTTATTCCACAATTACATCCACAGAAGGACCCTGGGTCTACTAGAGCAAGTAATGCCCCATTTTGGGCAAATGCATTTGCCTCTTCGAATCCCCAGGATCCCTTACTGCAGTGATTCTGTTGTTGGTACCCAATTCATCCATATCGCTGAAACAGTCCCACATTAATCGAAACTTGATGTGAGCTAATGCTAGAGAAAATGGCAATCGTATTGTTCGCAGTGTTCTGTCAAAGAAGTTCTCTGACATAATATTGGAGAACCCAGGGTGAGGAAGATGAGTTGAATGAAAAACAAAATGAAAACAAAACAATGTAAAGCGCCTAGACGAGATGGAATATATTCAGTTCTACTTCAACAGGCAATTGAAGAACAAAGCAGACCTCACAGGAGGAGCCTCGCATTTGGCTGGCCAGTAAAAATCTGGAGATGTATGAAAGTGGTCGTTATTTCTCCTGAAAGGACTAGAAAAACTGACATACGGGGACATACGGGAGGTAGCTCTTATAGACCAGCCTCTTCACGTGAACTGGCTTGCCTATTTTACAGGAAAATCATTCGAGACGGCTTCACACTCATCGATGTCTGTCAAGGATGTTGGACACTCTGGCGAAAATAGAAATAGCGTTGAACTCTTTTCCAGATATCGAAGGAATCTTTGACAATATATCCTTCAAAAGCTCAGTTTCAGCGGCCAAGTGAAGAAGCGTTGACAAAACCACTTACAGGTGGATACCCTCAATAATCTCAAATTGACAGGACCATACCAACATGTTTGAAGACTCCGCGTTGATAGAAATTGCTAGGGGCATCCCACTGGGCAGGATTTACAATACCCCATGGTGTTAGAGGAACATAGTAGTCCAAGTAACCTCTGAGCCAATGCAAAATGCACTGAAGAACATGTAATTACCCAAATTGTTTGGCGTGATACGACAAGTTGCTGTAAAGCAACTATGCCGGATTATGCATTTTAATATGTAGTCAACAAAATCAAATCATCATTCATGATGAGCAGAAGAGCTTTAGCAAAACCATGGATTGAAATGAAAAATCATGCACTGGCTATACACCTATAAAACGTAGTGCAAATCTTTGAATTTCTCTTTATGTCAGTATCAACTAGATTGCATACTGCTATTGCATACTGGACATGGTCATGTATATCCCTGGCATAGGCATCATTCGTCAAATACTTCGACAGACATCTTGTGTTGGATAAGTACTAGAATACTGTTCATACAGCAAATAATACCAATATTTTTAAGTCCATTGAAATCGAGACTTTTGACGTAGCCTGTGTACTACTGCAACACTAAAAATATTTGTGCTGCATTCATCACTAAAATTTTCAACAGAGTGGTCTCTAAAATGGTGGTTGTCTCTCATTGAGAGGCGTGATAATGAACTCGAGGCTACTGACTACTGAATTGAAAGGAGAGTTGGCAGATCATGAAATGGAGTAAAGTTAGGATAAACGAATATCTCTTCCAAAGAGTAGGTATAGTGTCAGAAACAGAAGAAGCATTTTCATGTTACACAGCAAGACTAATTGTTTCTGTGAACCATTTCTTATTTAAAGCTTATGTTCTGTTTTAAAATGTTGGAATCGGTATAAACCTGAAATTCCTTTTGTCCACACATACCCCACTCAACGATACAATTCTTCAGGGAATTATGAAACTAGTCGCGTATATTTTCACCATTATGGCATCAATAAAAATCTACGTCGAATTCAAACGTCTACAATTTCTTTTCAGAAGTTTCTCTATACACTGAAAAGTTGGAAAAGTCTGATTGAAAGAGCAACCACAAAAAACCAACTTCATTTCACGCTACATTTGAAACAAAGGAGAAACAAATTAACACGGCTCCACATCTCGTACTGACATCGAAACGTTGATGTTAAACGTTATTAATGATCGCGGAGATTGATGTTTTCAGCATGAAATGAGAGAAACAATCTATGGATGCTGACTTCGGAAATGAATTCCCTATCTAGTACAATACGCGTATTGATCGTTGGTGAAAACCGAGGATCATGGAGATATATTAACTGATACGAGTAATAGCAGTTCAGTATAGGATACTTTATTAGCGAAATCCATCACACTAAATATGTTAATAGCGATTAAAAGCAAATGATATACGAATACTATGAACTTTCTGATATATGGATGATAAATTGAGATGCAATATATTAATTGTGTGAGCTGTGAATAGATTCAACAAAATTTGATAGTTCAAGTACTCCATCAGGACGAAATATATAGAGTTACCTCTTACGATTTTTGAAAATAATTGGGAAAGTTGAAAAGGGAATCATTCTCAATTGAAAATTGAACCAAATATTTTTTCCCTTCCAAAAGAGGTTATCTTGAACGATGGAAAATAGCGATTGAAGTTTTTCTTACAGTCTAGATGATTCGTAAAGCCGTTTTAATATCAAAAGTTCCTATGAACATGCAGTGTGACCCATTTTTAATGGAAACACCCCCCTAAAATTTGAAGTTGTAAACCGATTTTAATAAATTTGAAATGTCAAGTACAAAAAGGTCTACCTTGGGACATAATTTGAAATGGAAACCGCTCATGGACCGTTTCGGAGGTAGAAAAAGCACGAAACCACGCGCGCCACAAGATCGCGCGTAATTACATTGTAATTACACTTTAATTAAATACCTATAAAGGGTCCTGTAGAATCTGATTTTGTCATTATAATAATACATCAAACTGTTCATTTGATACATTCAAACTGTTGGAGTTAGCAAACCTGTCAAATTTGATAAATGAAATGGAAACAAAATATAGTGATGAAATTATCAACTCTACGTTCATCATAAAAACTTTTGGAGGTATAGGTCATGCCTTACTACATTTTATTAATATATCCCTAGACAGCGGTAAATTTTCCAAAGACTTAAAAACCAGTACTCTTGCAGCCGTATGCATAGTCAATTCCAGCGACTCGCCAGAGTTTCGCCGCTTGCTACACAAGAACTATAATGCACAGTCGAGTTCCAAAAAAGTGGTACATCGCCAGCGTTTTGCCAAAATGTGACTTATCGCGTAGTTGTCACTTTTTTGGAGCTCGACTGTGCATTATAATCCTTGTGTAGCGAACGGCGAAACTCTGGCGAGTCGCTGGCGATTGACTATGCATACGGCTGTAATACCTGTTCAGAAAGTTACGAACACGAATAAATCGTGGGAATTCAGACCAATAAATACATTACCATGCATTGAAAAAATACTAGAACTTGCAGTGTACTACCAACTAGTAGAATACCTAGAGAAAAACAATATTTTGTTAAAATATCAGTCAGGCTTCAGACAACACCACTCATGTGAGTCTGCATTACAAGTCACAGTGACAAAATGGAAAGAATCTATTGACAAAGGTCAGTATGTTGTAGCAGTATTACTGGATCTGAAACGAGCATTTGAGACTATCGATCGTCAAATTTTATTAAAAAAACTACAAGCTATTGGTATTGGTGGAACTGTACTTTTATGGTTAACTGACTATTTATCACAACGCCAACAAGTAACTAAAATAAATTGATGTTTGTTAACATCCCGAGAAACTGTATTTGGAGTCCCCCAGGGAAGTGTCTTAGGTCCGGTTTTGTTTTGAATTTACCTGAATGATATAGATACTATCCACGACTGTGATTTCATTAGCATTTTGCAGATGACACCTTACTATCAATTTCAGCAGAAAACATAGACATAGCATTCAATAAAATGAATAGATGCCTGAATAATGTTCATAATTATATGAATCATAATAAACTCAAACTGAATATAAGTAAAACAAAATCAATGATTATATCAACACATCATAAACTATCCCTTATAGATACTAATAGCTTCAGTCTACAAATTGCCACGGAAAATATAGAGTTAGTAAGTGAATTCAAGTACTCAGGATTCATGCTGGACAACTGTCTAACTTTTGAGGCTCATTTCAATTTCATTCACAAAAAAAATATCAAAAAAATGTACTTCTTTTCGAGAATATCATCTCAGCTTTCAATGTATTCCAAAATTACTGTATATAACTGCATAATTCAACCACACTTTGATTATTGTGCTAGCTTGTTGTACACATTCGACCGGAGCAAAGTATCTTCGTTGCAAAAATTACAGAACCGTGGAATGGGAATTATATTGCAGGTTAATAAGTATACAAATATCTCGGCTATGTTAAAGACGCTACAATGGTTCTCTGTTTCTCAGCGACTATATAAAATTGCAATGATCTTCATTTTCAAAATGGTACATAACTTGCTTCCAAGCTACTTTTGAATTCTGCACATATAAGCATCAGGTTCACGACTACTCAACACGAGCAAGCACTTCCCAGCAATTCCACCTTCCTAGAGCTAATCTAACCAGTACAACGAAGTCTTTGTTCTATAAGGGTTTGAATGAATACAATAAACTTCCACAAACTGTGAAAAAGTCTACAACTCTCTTCCAATTCAAGAAGGAACTTATAAGTCATATTAAATCCTTGCAGTAAAATACTTTAGGAACAGGAGCTTTATTATTTAAATTGTCAGAAATTATTTACATTTACTTTATAATTCTACCTTCAATGTGATTATTATATATTATTATTTTTTCATGTTTTAGCCACTATGTAAGTCTTTCTGAAATTTATGTATATTAGGATTAACCTATTTGAAATCAATAAAGATTAATATTATTATTATTATTATTATTATTATTATTATTATTCACCAGAAGACGATTGCGGATTCAAGCAATTGATACGTTGTGGAAAAATTGAAAGGGATAAAAATCTTTCAACCATTAAGATGATGGACGTCCGAAATATAAGTAATCATAATTTGAAATGTTTATTCCCATTTTCAGGGCATAGTACGATATTTTTTCTGTCGATAATCGGGATTTTTTATTAGCGATTTTTTTATTGAAAAACTCATTACGCCACTGGAGTCAAAGTGCCTCTAAACAGGTGTGACCAAAGTTTCATCAAAAAATATTCATTAATAACAAAGTTATGACAACTCAAAAATTCGAAAACTCACACAGCTAACAGTCACAAGAAACACCCTATATCAACAGATATAGCCATGAGACAACAAGGTGCTACTGGATGAAATAAAAAATTGATAGCGTACATTTTTTTAATGAAAATAATGGAATTACATTCACATAATTCAACTAATAATGAAGCTAAAAATTTTAATAAACGTAACTATGATAACTAATTATTGAAATGTTTCGATTCAGTGCAATAATTGATTCTAACCCATATTCTAGTAGCCTCTACTAATCCACCATGTATTTCGATACATTTGTCTTAGCGCTTACGAATGTTTCTGATTACGTTCCTTAGTTCTTGGGGGGTAATATCTGCACATCGAATTTTTGCACAAAGTTCATTTCTATCTCTTGAGTGGTTTTTGTAAACCTTTTGTGTGAGAAGTCCTCAGAGAAAAAGTCCAAAACTGTGAGGTCTGGAGATCTGGGTGGCCACTCTATAAACGGACTACCACGGCATATCCATCGGTTTGGAAAATGTCCGTTAAGCCATTGCCTCACAGCTCTGGCATAATGAACTGAACACCCATCTAATTGGACAATTAAGTTTGATCGTTTATTGATTGGCAGCTCGTGAATAGCACCCCAAAACTCTGTGTTTGAATACTCTAGAAACCTCTGCGCATTTATGTTTTCCTCAAAAGAGAAAGGAACAATAATTCGTTCGTTCAATATCCCACACCACACCCAAAATTATTAAAATCGGTTTACAACTTCAAATTTTAGGGGGGTGTTTCCATTAAAACTGGGTCACACTGTATGTCCAGAGTTGCTTCTGACATATATGCTTTAAAAAACAATATTTATGAAATATCATAAATATTCTCGAAACGTTTAGGTTGAAATTTGGTACCGTTATTTGAACTGATAGGCGCTTATTCAGCTTCAACCAGTTTGGAATTATTAGTTCCAGTGGCACCTCAGTGGGCATCACAGCCTACAGTATTGTGAAAAAAAATAGTACTTCACTGTTTTTTTTCCCAATTTTTTAATCTTTTCATAGTGAGCAACTGTGTTCTCTACATATCTTGCTTCGTTTTCGAGAAAAAACATTGAAGACACTCTATTGCATATCATGAAAACCTGCTTTGAGACTAGCTGACAGTGAGAGTATTGTCATATCTGTAATATTCAGAGCTGTCAATTATCACCGATTCCATCATGAATTATTTTCGAAGAAAACAGAGTTCTTTGGGAGATCGTTTAATAACGAACAGTGTAACTAAAAAGAGCTTCATATTTATTTACTTGCTCATTGTATACAGCAGTGCCTGTGAGCTGCTCAGATTGGTACGGGAGGTCGTGGGTTTCGTTATCTGCCAGTTTAATAGATAGATCCTTTGACAAAAATTAGATTCTCGAAATTAAAGAAAATAAAGATACAAGGTAACTATATGGGCACCAGGTTCTTTTTTATGAAAATACCAAAAACACGGATTTTGTCAAAGGATGTACTTTGTGCTTCTCAACAGTAAAACAAAAAAATTTTGAAAACACTATATTCACAATTTGGTTATAAATTTGAATACAATAAAAAAATTATTTATATAAGTTTGAATATCTAAATTTCTACAAAAATATTATGATTGAAATGATTTGAGTTTACTAATTTGCAAAGAGTATAATAGCTTACAAATGTCTGGTTTCTTTACTTTTATGATAAGTGTTTGCGATGGTGTAGGAAGACTCACTCCAGAGTTCTACTTTTACGTTGGATGTAGGAGCCTTGTAGGGTGTCTCGAGACAGTGGCTGCTCTACTAGCTGGATACAGTTTGTAGTAGCTTATCTGGTATATTGGAGTTTTCCTAAAGCTCAGATGATTGAATGTTGAGGTTACACTGTGGAAAATAAAAACAAACCAGTACCTTGTCTCAAATTGACAAATGCGATAAGAATAATCAAGGAAAAATCAACTTTCAGATTGACTTTAAAGTTTGTTACAGAAATGGTAAAATTTTATATTTTTACAAAAATAACATTTGTCTAAAAAATAGCATATTAAAGATTTGCTGAGTTAAACAATGTGTTAAAGATTAAAGTTGCATGAAGCACAATAATTTACGATAAAGTTTGAATTTAGAATCTTCTCATACAAAATTAGAGAAGGCCAATCTCAAGCGAGCATGAGAAAAATAATTATCGTGAAAATATTGTTTTTATAAACTAAAGAATAAAATATTCAAATTTGAACAGTCATTCAGACTGGCAAAAGGATATCAAATTATTGATCTTTCTTATCGATAAAGATAAATAACTATGGAATGTCTCCAGACTGAGGAGGAGAAAGTGTAACGATAAAGCGTAGAGATAAATTGTAACGAGAAATCTCCTCAACAAGTAAAAATCAAAGATATATCTCCAGACTGAGGAGAAAAAGAATGTACTGAGGAAGTTCCTCGTTAACAAACTTGCAACGTAAGCAGATGGTTGTTTTGAGTTTATCTCCTGACTGGAGGAGAAAGAGAGAGAGTACTGAAAGGGTACCTCGATATCAAATCTCACACAACAAATGAGAGGTTGTTGAGGCAATAGATTTCCTCTTTGACTAGGCCTTTCCATCTAAACGTGGCTAGTGAGTGATCCAGAATAGATCGAACCTAGAGTTCGGAGAATCATGAGTGATTCTAGCTTCTACAGATTGTAATAAAGTGAAATGAAAGCAATGACTCACCCACGAATTCCGTACTCCTAGCTACCAGACCAGTCCTTGGTACAAATCACCAACCAGGTTCAGGAGGAGTGCCTTTTGCTCCTATTCACTGTTCACACTTCTAGCAGGTTGATATTTTCTGAGCGTTCCAGGAAAACTTGTGGAAAAACTTGTATCACTGAAAATCATAATGCAGGAACAGAAACAGGTCTAATTGATATTTAAAGTGCAATAATAATAAAATTAATCGAAATCATCAAAACATGTGATTCATCACTTTTGGAGGTTATGTTATGGACTGGTTAATAATAATAATAATAATAATAATGCATTTATTGCATACCAAAATTAACATAATTACACAACAAAAAAAAAAATAAAAAATATATGGTGAGCAAAGGGCATTTGGTTCAGATCTGATCTTCCACCAAAGCCTTAATTTGAAGAAAAAGATGTTAGAACAGTGAGATCATTGTGAAAAGATATAGAAAGAAATAGAAAGAGGAGAGTAGAAGGAAAAAAAACAATTATTTCTTTTACATTTCATCAGATTCTCGATGCGACTTTTTTATTTGACTTCAGTCGTGCTGAGTGAAAAATAAGTGTTTTTTGAATGATTTTCCAAAGGTATTGATCGTTAGGGCAAAACAGTTTGGGTTCCAAGTGTTTATATAATTTATTGTGTCAGAGATATTATAAGAGAACGAGCGCTTATACAATTCTTTTTTGTGAGCAGGAGTAGTCAAAACTAATTTTTTCCGCAGATTCAAGTTGTGAACGTCCGTTCTATGAGTTAACTGTTCATGTAGGTAGGGAGGACTTTTATATTTCATTATTTTAAAGAAAGTGCAGGCTATGTGTAATCGTCTGCGGTTGATCATGTTGAGCCAGAACAAATCTTTAAGTTTGTGAGAAATTCTGAATCTACTTCTAATACCAAAAATCAATCTCATGCAAGAATTTTGTACTTTCTGTATGCGGCTTATGTCATTACTATCTAAACAACTGTGGTATACCACATCACAGTGATTGAAGTGAGACAAAACCAGTGAGTCGCATAATATTTTTTTATAGGTAACATGTTCAGTGAACCTAAGCTTGGAGTCTATAATAAGCCCTAAATTTTTAGAGTGAGACTTGAAATCTATTTTGGAGTCTCCAATTTTCAAATCGCAACTTTTTGCTTGCTCAGTAATTATTTCGTTCCCGAATATCATAGCAATTGATTTGTTGGGATTGATTTTCAACATGTGTTCTGTAGATACTTCTAGAATTGCATTTAGGTCTCTATTGATAGAGTTTACAGCTTCTGCGAGATTTAGAGGATCAAAGGAGAAATAAATCTGTGAGTCATCTGCGTATAGATGGTAGGTACAGAACTTCAATTTTTCAATGAAAGTGGATGTGTAGAGGGTATAAAACAAAGGGCCCAAAACGCTACCTTGTGGTACACCTGATTTTATTTCCTGCCAATTTGAAGTTGTATCACTTATGAGTACCTTTTGTCTTCTCTTGTGTAAGTAAGATGAGATTAATACTCTTGCTGTATCACTGAATCCAAAATAATGCAACATTGAGAGTAGTACTTGGTGATTTATGGTGTCAAATGCTTTTGAGTAGTCTAATAATATCAAAATTGTCGCTTTGTTTCCATCGAGAGCTTTAATTATATCATCGACTATTTTTAATGTTGCTCTAGCGCAGCTGAAACCCCTTCTGAAACCAGATTATTTTAGTGGTAAAATATTATATTGGTCAACGTAACATCTAATTTGGTTTTCCATTATTTTTTCTAGTATTTTTGAGAATGTCGGAAGAACGCTAATGGATCTCAAGTCATTATAACTCTGTGGGTTATTTATTTTTGCTATGGGTATAACCTTTGCATTTTTCCATTTACTGGGAAAGTAATTTTGACTTAAACATTCATTCATAATATGAGTTATTATAGATACCATAAGTGGTCCACAAAGGTTTATAATAGTAATATTTATCCCATCTAGTAATATTTATATAATTTTGACATTTTCGGACCGACTAGTCAAAAGACGATACGAAACGTTATTTAAATGTTGATAAGGTATCGGGATTACATTAAATTATTTAAGATTGAAAATTTTTAAAATATTTATGAGTGACGCTCATGTGGCCATCTTTGTTTCACCAGAGACGTGAACCAAGTCGCCAAAATGAATTTAATACATTTAAAGAAAAATCTGCCAAAGAGAAAGTCGATATGTAGGTAGATCGATTCGATCAAATCAATCGTTATAAATTATACGACCTTTCATTTCTTCGTTGTGGAAAATCAATACATTTCCCGAAGGGAAACTCAAAACACCCAAACGTCTTGAATGCTCGCTTTAGAAAGGGGCAATGAAGGGCCTCCAAGAAGGATATCCCTTCCCTCTCGCTCTTTCTATTTGCAGTGTTACAAATGCAGTAATGTTGCACTTCACATCACAGAACAATAAGGTACATCGGAACAATCTATAATCGGAACAAACTATCTAAGTGAGATGTTCGGAATGAACTATCTCAACTAGATGTGAAATCTATTTAATTATGATATAATTTCAGATGGAAATTATAAAAGGAACGGAATGTTTTACATTTCGTTACAACTTACTCTCATAAACACCTACTACTTAGGCTTATTATGGCAAGTACCTGTCAGAAAACAACTACTCCCCCGACTAATACCACGACGGGTATTGAAATAAATCTAACAGATACTGTTTGTTATTATGAATTATTTTACTAACACTGGAAAAGCTGACATGCAATTTATGGATTAAGAAATAGAAATGCGAAAGAAGCAAGGAGAATTCACCAAGATAAATGTCCCAACAGAGTGATTCCATGTGAGTACTGAAACATTTAAAATGCTACATGCAAGATATGGAAAACTTCGAGTTTTGATAAAAATGCAGTTGGTGGAAGACTAGGAACGGTAACAACGCCTGAACTAGACAAAGCTATACTCGATTCGATGGAAGATGTCCTTCAAATAGTAGCAAGAATATTGCATTGCAGCTTGAAGTCAGCCCAAAATCCATTTGGAAAGTTCTAAAAAGAAACCTCCTATTGGAACCCATATCACATACAGCGGGTCTAAACTCTACAGCTTCAGGATTTTCAACAAAGAATAATGCTTGGCAGGTGGTTGATTCTCACGATTAGTAATTTTTTACCAAACATTTTTATTTATGGACGAGGCAAATTTTTCACAAGATGCTATTACTTATAAACTTTCACAAGGAACATTTTTTGTAGTAAAGAGGTTCTCCTGAACTATCCACTGTCATCTACGGTATGGAATACTGAACTGGGGTACAGGGTCAACTGCAGAGTGGGTTTTCATTCTACAAAAGGAGGCTATCAGAATCATTGCCGAAATCGGGTGAAGGCAATCATGCAGAAATTCATTCAAAGAACTCCGAATACTAACGGTTGCGAGTATTTATATTTATGAACTGTGCATATATATTTATAAGAACAGGCCGAACTTCACATCTAATCAGCATCAATACTCGACTCGCTCTAAAAACTTGTTAATACCTAACATGCACCGAACCACCCTTTACCAATAAAGTTTTCACTTTCTTGGACCAAAGTTTTTCAATATGCTAGATGAATCGTTTAAGAACTCACCAAATCTAACAATTTTCAAATCGAGATTGAAAACATCTCTTAACCAAAAAAATTGCTACACCCTTGATGAATTCTAGGTTTATATAGTCCCATTTTACTAGTAGTTTTAGTAGACTGTGAAGTTGTTTTAGTTATTCTTGCCTATGCACACATCTTTTTTTATGTCTAACATATCTTCGTTTTAGAAATATGTATGTATGTGTTGTGTATGTATATATACATTTATATTTAGCATTGTGACGTTTTCCTTGTTATTGTACCATTGACGTCGTCTTCTATTTTGTACTTTTCAACAAGAAAAATAAACATATTATTATTACTATTATTTTGGGCCGTCGAAAATCCCTGTTATTAGAAAAAGTAATTTTCAGCAACAATTTTCGATCAACTTTAGGGTAGGAATTATGGGTGACACCCCAATGACCAATTTTTTTTCACAGAAAGATTAACCCTTTCGCTCATGGTGTCCTAAATTTAGTACACAACTTTCTTGTTTTTTTTTTGTGTGCAGAAAACTGTTTAATCCAAGTATTGTTGCCATGGTTTTATAAGTTGTTATTTTAGTTGCCAACTGTAATTTTATCTGTCATCTATCAGATTCTTCAGGAAGTATTTTAGAAAACTTCAGCTGACGAGAATGGACGAATCCTATCATCTGGGTCACCAGTTTGGTGTATGTCATTTTTGAATTTCTCAGTGTGGAATTTATTCATCGAAAAAAATACTGTGTGTTCACATTAGAGTGTTTTACGTACTCGATTCAAAATATTTAAACATTTTATTACTATTTTGAAGTTTTGAACATGAATTTCGGTGTGCTAAATTTAGTACACTGTGAGCTAGTGGCATTGCATATGTGGTAGACATAACCTCACTTTATATCATTAAAAAATGTATTTTTTGTTATTTTCACAGTACCATTGATTGACATGGTAATCAGAAGCTATTATCAATAATAGAAAACAATTTATCTGATAGAATGTCAATGGAATCGAAAGTGACTTGAGTTAGGGCACTAATTTGGAAGCTTCTGGGGGTAAATTTCATGAGTACGAGATTGATTCAGAATGCTCGTTTATTTACTTGGACATAGGTTCAGAGGAAGAACAAGAATACGGGTAGTTACATTAGCACAAAAACTTGCCAGAATCAACTGAATTACCTACCTACAATTTGATATATAAAAATAGTCTTGGAATATTACAGAGTATGCTGCGACATTTCTACTTTCGTTTTCGGATATTTTTTGATTTGCACGAAACATTTTTACTGAATTGCAATGACTATCACAAAATTTGTGTTCTTATATTATAATATCCCATATACCGTTTGCTCATGGTGTACTAAATTTAGCACAACCCATATCACAAAAATTGGCTGTCGCAAAAAAATTTCTATAGGCTCAAAAATCTTAGAAAAATTCATTTATTATATTTGCAAAATTCAAAATTTTTTATTTCAAAATACAAAAATTCATGAGTGAAAGGGTTAAAAGGTAAATCACACATGGACTTTCTGCGAGACAATTTACCCATTTTGTTAGAAGAAGTACCCGTATTTGTAAGATGCAACATGTGGTTAATACACGACCTCATTTTAGTGTTCTTCCTTGCCAGCTTTTCGACATCTCCTATCCTAATCGCTGGATTAAACCTCAACATTGACCAGCTCACAGTCCTGATATGAATCCTATAGGAGGCTCTTGTTCATGAAACTCATGTACTAGATGTGAATGACTTGAGGGATCGAATCATTGTCAATTGCAATGTTATAAGGACTGCTCCGGGTATTTTTGAACGTGTCAGACAATCAATGACAAACTGATCGCAGTCATGTATTTTATCAGAAGGTGGACATTTCACTCATTTGCTGTGAGGTCAAAATTGTTTATTTTATCTTTGGTTTTTATTTTATGTCTTCCATGAATAGTTTTTAGAAGGAGTTAAAGTGATTATTTTTCTTCGTGATAATGAAGCTAGATATGAAAGAGATTCACGAGACCCAAAAAGTTGTATATTCAGTTGCTCGAACTGAAAACATTTGAAACTACAAGAAAAAGTCAGTGGCGTACTTTTCTTTCTCAATATTGTTGGCTATGGTGCCCACTGTGACGCCATTGGACCTGATTATTTAAATTTAGTTGGGGCTGAATAAGCACCTTATCAGTTCAAAAATGGTAACAAATTGCAACCAAATCGATTGAAGGATATTTATGATATTTTATTAATACGTTTTTTTTTAACTTTTTTAAACATCCTGTAAATTAGAAATGAAACAACTCCGGATATATGTTCATTGAAACTTTTTTTTTTCAACAACCTAACAAATCACCCTCTCTATTCTCCTGCAATTTTGACAAGAAGCTTTTCAAACAATGCCGCCAAATACTATAACTAGTTACCAAGTGAGTTCAGGACTTTAACACTGGGAATTTCAAAAACAGACTGAATCTTTTCAAGGAAGATATTCCATCTTCTCTCAAACAATGAACGACACATCCAGGTTTTTCATATATTTAACGCTTTTCTTACATAAAATTCTTTATCATCTCTTACTTCTCTCCTCTGTGTGTGTCATTAATCAGGACCTCTCTCATATTTTTTAAAATATTTTTCATCTCATTTTTATGGTCAAGTTGAATAACAGCTATAGCTGACACTTTCATCATTTTGTCTTTCTCTTTAGCATTCAGTATGTATTTTGTTTTTTTTTTTAATATATGAAGATATCGATGATGAATTAGGACGCTTTATTATTAATATTATCATCCAACGAATGTCCCGGGGCTTCGACGGATCCAGTCAAATTAGAGACTGAGAGATTGTGAACTCCCGTGATACCCCCGAATATTGCCTTCTGTAATAATTACGTCATATGTTTCGACAGTTTACCGAAGAGATTGAACGTCGTGATTATTGCCTTTAACATCGGAGCGTTAATATTCATGAATCAGACCCTTTTCGAAATTGCCTTCATCATTAATTTCATAAGAGAAATTCATATACCCTTTTGCCAATCTGGTGAGATCAATTTATTATAATACGCTTGCCGTTTCCATTTAATTCCCAGCATTGGGAGCAGTGAAAAAGACTCGGGAATAACTGGGATATTTCTTCATACGAACTCAAGTCATAATGGTCTGATTTACTTACATTTATTCTGGAATTTGGCTAATAAATAGATAGACAGATAATTTATTCACTATGTGACATAATAATAATATGGTTAATAGGTGTTTTCGATCGTAGAACATAAAAACAAATCATTATTCACTTTCAAACTAGAAATGATAGATATTCCAACTACGATAATAGTATAATTGATTTATCCTACTCCACGGTTTTGGGAAGACATCATTCGTAAATGGATGTTTTGCTGGCAACCTCAGCCTAGTTCATTCTTATATTCGCAGTAGGCGTTATTTTTACATTACGCATAATTTCAGAATTTTATCGAGAGCTATCGTGGAAAATAAATAAGGTACTCCTACCTGCATTTTGTTTGATTTGCCTTCTCAAACTGGCTACTATTATCACTGTTTGCAAAAATTTTATTCAATTTTTTTTTCAATATCTACCCGTCTTTTTCATAAATTTAATTTTGCTTTCCTTGTAACCCTCAAAGTTTTGTACAGAATGTACAGATGAAAAAGCAGCAGAGAAAGAAAAGAAATTAATATATAAAAAATAAACACAAAACCCAATGCATATTACCAAGATATGAAGTATCAGTGTTTCGTTCTTATTCGCGCTAATAGAATGAAATAGGCACTGTTCAAGTTCTCCAGGTCTTTTCTAAAGTTGACCGTATTGTATTTCATTATATTAATCATTTCAGAGAAATTTCTTTTAAACAGAGAAGATTCATACCCCAATATTTTTTTCCATTTGTATTTCTTCAGTACCTATATGAACAGCATCACACACCTGGATATTGAGTAAGCAAGATAAATAGCGTGAATTGTTCATTTTTCATTTGTATTGTTTCAGGATATGAACAGCATCATATACCTGGATAGTAAGTGGGCAGAATAAAATTGAAGATAATTGCGTGAACTGTGCATTTTCTATTTGAATTTGTGCAGTATATGGTCAGAAAGAATCATCTATCTGAATGGTGAGTTGGCAGGATGGAAACAAGATCAATATCGTGAATGCTCCATGTTTTATTCGTATTTTTTCACTATATGAACAACATCATATACCCGGATATTGAGTATGCAGGATAAAATACAACATAGAAAGCGTGTAAACTGTTATTCAGTATTTTTCCAGTATATGAACAGCATCATATACCTAATAATAATAATAATAATAATAATAATATGTTTATTGCGGTTAAATGAACAATACTAATATAATGTAATATAAATATAAATGAATAAACATGTATACTCACAGAAGCAAGTGATTGCTTGTGCGTGAGAGTTTACAACTACAAATACATAAACATTATCGAAACAAAATATATATTTAATGACAAAGTAGGGATTTAATGTACATTTCATGATATATTCGACACAATTGGGATATATTTGAATAATCGGGATATTCGACACAATCAGGATATATTTGACATAATTAGGATTTGTTTGACATAATCGGGGTCTGCTTTTTTTTTGTATCATTAATTTTTTTTTCTCAAATCATTATATTGTTAACAAAGTAACTGAAGAATACTCTTTCCGTGTTTAAAATCCACATTTTAACCATATATTTGAAAGAGTTTTTATTGATTACAGATTTCAGTTGTGGAGGAAGGAGGTTATACAATTTAGGGCCCAAATACTGTGAACTTCTTTGTCCAATATTCTTATCGCACTTGGGTATTTTAACAGTAGTGTTTTTATTCCGAGTGGCATAGTTGTGGTCTGTGGGTTCCAATACAATTTTAGATGTGTGGATGTTAATTATTAATTTCTGACAGTATAATTGTCTTAAATCTAGGATTTGACTATTGAGAAAGAGTTCATCACTGGAAAAGGTGAGTTTTTTTTTGTAAATAATTCTCAAAACCCATTTTTGAACAACATTCAGTCTTTCTAGATGACAGTCGAGAACTCCTCCCCAACCCATAATACCATAAGACAAGTGAGACTGGATGAGTGCATAGTATACTGTTTTTAGGTGATGAATGTCTAAAAATTGCGACAGATATCTAAATCTACTAATGAGGCCTCTAATTTTTTTCGTTATGAATGCAACGTGTAAATCCCAACGTAAATGTTTGTCTATTATGACACCCAGATACTTAACAGACTCAGCTTCAGGTATTGTCGTAACTTTATCGATATTCAAATTTCCTAATTGTGGCAGATGATTAATATAGGACGTAAATGGGAGGTAATGAGTTTTATTCAAATTTAGAGTAAGTTTGTTACATTGGAACCACTTCTTAATGACTTGGAAATCAGTTTCTGCCTTGATTTTCAAATTTCTCCATGTATCAGCAGTATAGAATAACACCGTATCATCAGCAAAGCTGAGAATTGTCCCTCGGGAATCGATATGTAAGAGGCTATTTATATATAATGTAAATAATAGTGGGCCCAACACAGTGCCTTGGGGAACACCAAATGTGACAGTCCTCGGTTCGCTGATATTTTCATGGAGGCATACTCGTTGTTGTCGATCTGCCAAATAACTTTTCAGAAGATCATGAGTTTTACCTCTAATACCGTATGAATATAGTTTTCCAAGTAACACCTCATGACTCACGGTATCAAACGCTTTAGACAGGTCTATAAATATACCTAATGCTGGAGTTTTTTTATCTATTGCCTTATATATGAGTGATGTTAATGAATAGATCGCATCTTCTGTGGATTTCCCCTCCCTGAAACCATATTGATGATTTGAAATAATTTTATGCTTGGTAAAGAAATTTGTTAGTCTACTTTTTATCAATTTCTCAATTATTTTAGATAATGTTGAGATTAGTGATATTGGTCTGTAGTTATTAATATCTGATTTATTACCTCCCTTATGTAGTGGCTTGATGAGACCAATTTTTAAAGATTTAGGAAAATAAGCTGCCTCGAAGCATTTGCTAATCAGAAAGTTCAGTGGTAAGATAATGAGATCAGAAATTTGTTTCAGAGTTTCAGCTCTCAATCCATCTATTCCGGGGGATTTTTTTGGCTTAAGACTATTTATTGTATTGATTATTTCACTATTGTTTGGTGGAAAAAGGTACATGGTATAATTCAAAGCTGAAATATTTTCCTGAAACTGGAAGGGTTCCTCAATTTTATCGGCATAGTTTTTACCCAGATCGCAGTAAAAATTGTTGAATTCATTTGCCATAATTTTTTCATCAGTAATAATTTCATTTGTATCTGTTATGATTTTTGTAATTTTTGTTTCACTTTTACTTTTGCCACATATATTATTCACACATGTCCATAATTTTTTTGATGACTCTTTATTACCATCAATTTGTTTTTTGAAATAATCTTTTTTATTCTTCTGAATCAAGTTGTTAAGTTTATTTTTATAGGATTTATATTCCATTTCTATAATTACGTTATTCGGATTTTTTTGTAATTTGTTGTATAATTCATATTTAGTTGATATAGACTTTAATAGACATTTGGTAATCCAGGGTTTCTTGATTCTATATTTTGAAGATATTTTCACGACATTGGTACAGTTACTGATATGATCGTTCAATGTTTTAATAAACGAATCCGTTATTTCATCTACGGTTTCAGATGTATACGTAGTATACCATGATTCTGTATTTAGAGCATTTCTCAATTTTTTTAAATCAATGAATTTTTTGTGTGGATAGTAATAATTGAGCAGTGTGAAATACAAGATGAATTCCGTTACCTGTGACTGTTTATTTGTTTTTTCAATATGTGAACAGCATATCATTCACCTGAATATTAAGTTAGTAGGATGAAATACAAGATAAATAGCTTTGACTGTCAATTTTTCATTTTCCAGTATATGGATATTAGGTAAACGAGATAAACTACATTTGTTTGCCTATTGATTCAATGAGTATATGGATATTAAGAGGGCAGGACAAAATACAAGATAAATTGCATCAATTATTCATTTTTTATTTATTTTTTCACTACATGAACAGCATCATATACCTGTACAAGCTGGTGAAATACAAGACAAATAGCATGAAATGTCCATTTTAATTTATATTTTTTCAGTAAATGAATAGTTATTTAGTTGGTACGAGAAATAGCATGAACTGTTCATTTTCATTTGTACTCTTTTTTTAGTATATGAACAGCATCATACACCTGGATATTGAGTGGGCAGGAAAAAATTATGAGATGAATACTGTAAACTGTCCATTTTTATTTTCTTTGTTTGAGTATATGAACAGCATAACATATACCTGGGTATTGAAAGATCAGGTAAAATACGAGATGAAGAGCATGAAAATCCATTTTTCATTTGTATTTTTTCAGTATATGAACAGTATATGAGCAGAATAAAATACAAGATAAATAGCGTGAACTGTATATTTCGTATTTGGATTTTTTCAGCATATGAATAGCATCATATACAGGATAAAATACAATGTAAATATGTATTGTGCATTTTTGATTCGTAATTATTCTGTATATGAACAGGATCACACACCTGGATTTGAGCAAGATAAATAGCGTAAACTGTCAATTTTTCTTCTGTATTTTTTCAGTATATGAACAGCATCATATACCTGGATAGTTAGTTAGATCCGACATTCAAATAAACAGACAACTAGAGAAAAAATAATTCATTAATAACCTTCAGGTAACAATTTCCCCTGAACGAAAAACGCTGCTTATACCTGACTTTTTGATGGTAACAACCTCCGTTGCAGAGAGGGATAACAGACTCCAAAGTCGGTACACTCCCCTCGTATGGGTACCTGACGTGGTATTCGTGTGGGAACTGTCGACAATTTTTTCTCAATAGTGTATGTGTTGAGTAATCTCTGTATCAAGCTTTGTTTGCAGAAAAATTGATGGTAACGGAAATACACTCAAAAAATGCGACCAAAAAAAGACGTTTCTCATGCTCCAAAAAAAAGTTATTTCAAAAGCGCCATCGCTGAAAATGCGACCGTAATATATGTTTTACACGCTCCAGAAAAAAGGTAAAAATAGAAACGTCAATTCACGCAAAAATCCGTACAATATAATAGTTTTCGCGTTAAAAAATATGACCAAAATTATGGAATAAAAAATAGACATTTAAATAGATTGGATATTCCAAACATATTTTAAATAGACGTTTTTCACATACCAACAAGGTGAATTCAAAAGCGTTGAAACACGCACAAACTGCGACCAAAATAGATGTTTTCCACGCTCCAAAAATGAAAGATAGAAAATATAAAAGTCAAAAAACGCAAAAAATGCGTGCCAAAAATATACGTTTCACACAGTCCAAAAAAGATAGAAAATATAAACGTCACTTCACTAAAAAATGTGACCAAAACAGACGTTCTTTACGTTACAAAAAAGATTTAAATTTAAAAGCACAATCAACGCAGCTACGTGTACTATGTTTGTAGCAATTCGCACGGTTGCAAAATTCCGTTCCTGCTCCCGCGTTCCCGCTTTGGTTTGACGGAACCTCTAGAACAGCATCATATACCTGGATATTAAGTGAGCAGGATAAAATACAAGATAATTTTGTGAACCATCCATTTTTTATTTGTATTTTTTCAGAATATGAACAGCATCATATACCTGGATACTAAGTGAGCAGGATGAAATACAAGATAAATACCGTTGACTGTGCATTTTTATTTGTATACCTGGATATTAAGTGAGCAGGATTCAAGATAAATAGCATTAACTAGCCATATTTCATTTGTATCTTTCCAGTATAAGAATAGCATCATATATATGGATATTGAATGAGCAGGATAAAATACAAGATAAATATTGTGAACTGTCCATTTTTTATTTGTATTTGTTCAGGATATGAACAGCATCATATACCTAGATAGTAGGTGAGCAGGACGAAATACAAGAAAAATATCGTTAACTGTGCATTTTTATTTGTATTTTCTCAATGTAAGAACAGCATATCATACACCTGGATATTAACTGTGCAGGATGAAATACGAGATAGATAGCTTGTACCATACTTTTCAAATTTGTATTTTTTCAGTGTTTGAGCAGCATCGTATATCTGGATATTAGGTGAGAAGGAAAAATACAAGATAAATAGCGAGAACAATGCATTTTTTATTTGTATTAATTCGATACATGAATAGCCTATTATCATATACCTGGATATTAAGTGAGCAGGAACTATCCATTTATCCTTTGTACTTTTTCATTATATGAACAGCATCATTTACCTCGATATTAAGTGAACAGAATAGAATACAAGATGAACAGCCTGAACTGTACATTTTCTTTTTGTATTTTTCCAGTATATAAGTATCAGTATATGAACAGCATCATATACCTGAAATACAAGACGAATAACGTTACCTGGATAAAATACAAGATGAATAGCCTGAACTGTGAATTTTGTTTTTGTATTTTTCCAGTGGATGAATGTATGAACAGTATCAGTATATGAACAGCATCATATACCTGAAATACAAAACCATTAACGTTACCTGTGCATATTAATTTTTGTTTTTTCAATATGTGAACAGCATATCATATACCTGGATATTAAGTTAGCAGGATAAAATACAAGATAAATAGCTGTGACCATCAATGTTTTAGTTTCCAGTATATGAATAGCGTCATATACCTGGATATTAGGTGAGGAGGATAAACTACATGATAAATAGCATGAACTGTCTATTTTCATTTGTTTACCTATTGATTCAATAAGTATATGGATATTAAGTAGGCAGGACAAAATACAAGATGAATAGCATTAATTATCCATTTTTTATTTATTCTTTCAGTGCATGAAAAGTATCATATACTTGTATGAGCAGGTAAAATACAAGATAATAGCATTAAATTTCCATTTTAATTTATATATATTCAGTTAATAAACAGTTTGTTAGTTGGCAGGATATAATACAAGAGAAATAGCGTGAACTGTTCATTTTTACTCGTATTAAATTTTCAGTATATGAACAGCATCATACACCTGAATATTAAATGGGCAGGACAAAATTTCAAGATGAATACTGTGAACTGTCTATTATTATTTGTGTTGTTTCAGTATATGAACAGCATTTCATATACCTGGATATTAAGTGTAGGAAAAATCGACCATTTTTTCTCAATAGTTGATGTGTTGAAAAATCTTAGTATCAAGTTTTGTCTGTAGAAGTATTGATGAGAACAGCAATACATACGAAAAATGCGATCAAAATAGACGTTTTCCACGCTCCAGATGAAAATTAAATTTAAAAGCGTCATAACACACAAAAAATGCGACCGAAATATATGTTTCACAAGCTCCAGAAAGACGATGAAAAAATACAAACGTAAATTCACGCAAAAATCCATTCAATTCAGTCGTTTTTGAGTTCAAAAATAAAATGAAAACTATGGCATACAAAATACACGTTTACGAAGATTGGACATTTCAAAGTAATTGAAATAGTCATCTTTCACGTTTCAAAAAGGTAAATTCAAAAGCGTTAAAACACGCAGAGACTGCGACCAGAATAGATGTTTTTCATGCTCCAAATATGAAAGATAGAAAATATGAACGTCAAAATACGCAAATAAATGCGGACCAGAAATATACCTTTTACACGCTCCAAAAAAGATAGAAAATATAAACGTCAATTCACTCAAAAATGTGACAAAAATAGACGTTCATTACGTTCCAAAAAAGATTGCAATTTGAAAGCGCAATTCACGCAAAAAAATTCTCGAGTATCAAGGCCTTCAATTGATGGATATCTAACGAATATTTAGGTTTGTGAACAGTGTATAAGGTAATCACCTTGTGTTATTTGTCCAAATATAAATATAAGAATACTGACATGTACAAGCAACCTCATACGTACGTTTGCACTCGATAATAATTTCAAATCGCTCCATGAATCTCATAAATTTTGCTTTCATACAACACCACAAACAGAGAACATTTAGTGCGGTACGCATTAAAAAATTCAACATATTTTTTCACGACTAAAAGTCCAGTATATTTCAGCATATCTTGTTAATCGTTAGGTGTGTTTCAGATATTCGTCGTGAAACTAACCTGAGGTACTTGTTTTTGTGTTGAATAATGAGCTCAATTGAAATAAATTGTCAACTGGAATTAGGAAATTATTTGAATATTATAATAGAGACAATTTTTGGAACTTATTTGGAAGTGATCAATGTTCTTGTACATGAGCGAAAAATTAAAAGGGGTTGAAAAAAAATTGAAGGTAGAGTACGTCAAGCATATATACCACAATACACTAGGAGTTGCTTGTCAGACATAAATGCGGCCGAGCAGATATCGAGCCCACATAATTTGGTATATTGGCGACAGCTCCTGGGATCGATGGGTCGGCCCTTATGGTGAACAGCACGGTTTTTATCCACTGCACACCAGGGCGAGGTGCTTTACCGACCATGGGGCGTGCTGAAACTCAACGTCTTTCAAGGCCCTAAATATGTCTGAGGTCGCAAGTAAACCTAGCTGTTGCATGAGCATGTACGCTGGACGTGAAAACAAGCAACCAAAAATAAAATGAGAATTTTTAGTGAAACCTAATATTTCTGTCATTGGAAATACATGAATTCGACAGAACAAGAATTGGGATACAGATTCAACGAATTAAGTATTTTCCATAATGTCTCTGAGCGATGGTGTGGTCAATGACCAATATCATATTTTGGATGTATCAAGTGAGCAAGTCCATTTTACATTTGTATTTTTTTAGTATATGAACAGCATGATATACATTGATAGGGAGTGGGCAGTGTGAAATACAAGATAAATAGCATTTCCTGTGTATTTTTTATTTGTATCTTTTCATTGTATGAACAGCATATAAATAGGATAAAATACAAGATGAATAGCGTGAACTGCATATTTCTTATCTGAATTCTTCAATACATGAATAGCATCATATTGATGGAAATTGGTTGAGTAGGATAAAATACAAGATAAATAGAGCGTGAAATTTATATTTGTTATTTGGATTTTTTCGATAAATGAGTAGCATCATATACTGTGATATTAAGTGAGCAGGATGAAATACAAGATAAGTTCCGATATGAACAGCACCACACTCCTGGATATTGAGTAAGCGAGATAAATAGCGTGAACTGTATATTTTTCATTTGTATTGTTTCAGAATATGAACAGCATCATATACCTGGATAGAAAGTAAGCAGAATAAAATTCGAGATAAATGCGTGAACTGTGAATTTTCTATTTGAATTTTTGCATTATGTGGACAGCATCATATATCTGAATGGTGACTTGGCAGGATGAAAACAAGATCATTATCGTGAACGATACTTGTTTTATTTGTATTTTTTGACTATATGAACAGCATCATATACCCGGATAATGAGTGTGCAGTATAAAACACAACATATATAGCGTGTACCGTCCATTTTAATTCAGTATATGAGCAGCATCATATACCTGGATAGTAGGTGAGCAGGATAAAATACTAGATGTATAGTGTGAACTGTGCTTTTTTTATTTGTATTTTTTCAATACATGAAAAGCATATCATATACCTGGATATTAAGTGAGCAGGATGAAATTAAAGTTAAAAAGCATTACCTACCCATATTTAATTTGAATCTTTCCAGTATAAGAATGGCATCACATACCTGGATATTAAATGAGCAGGATGAAATACAAGATAAATATTGTGAACTGACCATTTTTAATTGTATTTTTTCAGGATATGAACAGCATCATATACCTGGATAGCAGGTGAGCAGGACAAAATACTAGATAAATAGCGTGAACTGTCCTTTTTCATTTGTATTTTTTCAGTACATAAGCAGCATATCATATAATTGGATTTTAAGTGAGCATGATGGAATTTAAGATGAAGAGCATTAACTGAGCATATTTTATTTGTATTTTTCCAGTATAAGAACAGCATCCTATACCTGGATATTAAATGAGCAGGATTAAATACAAGACGATTTTGTGAACTATCCATTTTTCATTTGTAGTTTGTCAGAATGTGAACAGCATCATATACCTGGATAGTAAATGTGAGTGAGCAGGATGAAATACAAGATGAATAACTTTAACTGTGGATTTTCATTTGTGTACCTAGAGCAAGATGGAGTTCAAGATGGATAGCATTAACTAACCATATTTCATTTGTATCTTTCCAGTTTGAGAACAGCAGCATATACCTGGATATTAAATGAGCAGGATAAAATACAAGATAATTTTGTGAAGCCTCCAATTTTTATTTGTATTTTTTCAGAATATCATCAGCATCATATACCTGGATATCAAGTGAGCAGGATGAAATAAAAGATAAATAACGATTACTGTGCATTTTCATTTGTATACCTGGATATTAAGTGAGCAGGATGGAATTCAAGATAAATAGCATTAACTAACCATATTTTATTTGTATCTTTCCTGTATAAGAATAGCATCATATAACTGGATATTAAATGAGCAGGATAAAATACAAGATAAATATTATCAACTGACCATATTTCATTTGTGATTTATCAGGATATGAACAGCATCATATACCTAGATCGTAAGTGAGCAGGATTAAATACTAGAAAAATAACGGTAATTGTGCATTTTTATTTGTATTTTTTCAATGTAAGAACAGCATATCATACACATGGATATTAACTGTGCAGGATAAAATACGAGATAGATAGCTTGTACCATCCTTTTCAAATTTGTATTTTTTCAGTGTATGAGCAGCATCGTATATCTGGATATTAGGTGAGCACGATAAAATACATGATAAATAGCGAGAACAATGCATTTTTAATTTTTATTCATTCCATACATGGATAGCCTTTTATCATATACCTGGATATTAAGTGAGCAGGAACTATCCGTTTATCCTTTGTACTTTTTCATTATATGAACAGCATCATATACCTCGATATTAAGTGAACAGGATAATATACAAGATGAATAGCCTGAACTGTGCAATTTGTTCTTGTATTTTTCCAGTATATGAACAGTATCAGTATATGAACATCATCATATACCTGAAACACAAGACGACTAACGTTACCTAGGCATTTTTGATTTGTGTTTTTCCAATATGTGAACAGCATAATCACCTGGATTTTAAGTTAGCAGGATAAAATATAAGATAAATTGCTCTGACCATCAATGTTTTAGTTTCCAGTATATGAATAGCGTCATATACCTGGATATTAGGTGAGCAGGATAAACTACATGATAAATAGCATGAACTGTCTATTTTCATTTGTTTACCTATTGATTCAATAAGTATATGGATATTAAGTGGGCAGGACAAAATACAAGATGAATAGCATTAATTACCCATTTTTTATTTATTCTTTCAGTGCATGAAAAGTATCATATACTTGTATGAGCAGGTAAAATACAAGATAATAGCATTAAATTTCCATTTTAATTTATATATATATATATTCAGTTAATAAACAGTTTGTTAGTCATATACCTAGATATTAGGTGAGCAGGATGAACTACATGATAAATGGCATGAACTGTCTATTTTGATTTGTTTACCTATTGATTCAATAAATATATGGATATAAGGTGGCAGGACAAAATACAAGATGAATAGCATTAATTATCAATTTTTTATTTATTCTTTCAGTGAATGAAAAGTATCATATACTTGTATGAGCAGGGAAAACACAAGATAATAGCATGAAATGTCCATTTTAATTTGTATATTTTCAGTTAATAAACAATTTGTTAGTTGGCAGGATATAATACAAGAGAAATAGCGTGAACTGTTCATTTTTATTCGTATTATGTTTTCAGTATATGAACAGCATCATACACCTGAATATTAAATGAGCAGGACAAAATTTCAAGATGAATTCTGTGAAATGTCTATTATTATTTGTGTTGTTTCAGTATATGAACAGCATTTCATATACCTGCATATTAAGTGTTGGAAAAGTCGACAATTTTTTCTCAATAGTTGATGTGTTGAAAAATCTTTGTATCAAGTTTTGTCTTTAGAAGAATTGATGAGAACAGCAATACATACGAAAAATGCGATCAAAATAGACGTTTTTCACGCTCCAGATGAAAATTAAATTTAAATGCGTCATAACACACAAAAAATGCGACCGAAATATATGTTTCACAAGCTCCAGAAAGAAGATGAAAAAATGTAAACGTCAATTCACGCAAAAATCCATTCAATTTAATAGTTTTCGAGTTCAGATATAAAACGAAAACGATGGCATACAAAATACTCGTTTACGTAGATTGGACATTTCAAAGAAATTGAAATTGAAGTCTTTCACGTTTCAAAAAAAATTCAAAAGCGTTAAAACACGCAGAAACTGCGACCAGAATAGATGTTTTTCACGCTACAAATATGAAAGATAGAAAATATAAACGTCAAAACACGCAAATAAATGCGGACCAGAAATATACCTTTTACACGCTCCAAAAAAGATAGAAAATATAAACGTCAATTTACTCAAAAACGTGACCAAAATAGACGTTCATTACGTTCCAAAAAAGATTGAAATTTAAAAGCGCAATTCACGCAAAAAAATTCTCGAGCATGAAGGCTCAACCAAGGTCTAGTGCCTTCAATTGATGAATATCTAACGAATATTTAGGTTTGTGAACAGTGTATGAGTTAATCACCTTGTGTTATTTGTCCAAATATAAATATTAGGGTACTGACATGTACAAGCAACCTCATACGTACGTTTGCACTCGATAATAATTTCAAATCGCTCCATGAATCTCATAAATTTTGCTTTCATACAACACCACAAACAGAGAACATTTAGTGCGGTACGCATTAAAAAATTCAACATATTTTTTCACGACTAAACGTCCATTATATTTCAGCATATCTAGTTAATCGTTCGGTGTGTTTCAGATATCCGTCGTGAAACTAAACTGAGGTACTTATTTTTGTGTTGAATATAAGCTCAATTGAAATAAATTGTCAACTGGAAGTAGGAAATTATTTGAATATCATAATAGAGACAATTTTTGGAACTTACTTGGAAGTGATCAATCTTCTTGTACGGGAACGAAAAATTTAAAAAAAATGTTCTAAAAAAAATTGAAGGTAGAGTACGTCAGGCATATATACCACAATACACTAGGAGTTGCTTTTCAGACATAAATGCGGCCGAGCAGATATTGAGCCCACATAATTTGCTATATTGGCGACAGCTCCTGGGATCGATGGGTCGGCCCTTATGGTGAACAGCACGGTTTTTATCCACTGCACACCAGGGCGAGGTGCTTTACCGACCATGGGGCGTGCTGAAACTCAACGTCCTTCAAGGCCCTAAATATGTCTGAGGTCGCAAGTTAACCTAGCTGTTGCATGAGCATGTACGCTGGACGTGAAAACAAGCAACAAAAATCAAAATGAGAATTTTTAGTGAAACCTAATATTTCTGTCATTGGAAATACTTGAATTCGACAGAACAAGAATTGGGATAGATTCAACGAATAAAGTATTTTCCATAATGTGGGATGACCAATATCATATTTTGGATAAATCAAGTGAGCAAGTCCATTTTACATTTGTATTTTTTCAGTATATGAACAGCATCATATACATTGATAGAGACTGGGCAGTGTGGAATACAAGATAAATAGCATTAACTGTGTATTTTATATGTCTATCTTTTCATTGTATGAACAGCATATAAATAGGATAAAATACAAGATGAATAGCGTGAACTGCATATTTTTTATCTGAATTCTTCCATACATGAATAGCATCATATTGATGGATATTGGGTGAGTATGATAAAATACAAGATGAATAGCGTGAAATTTATATTTATTAATTGGATTTTTTCAATAAATAAGAAGCATCATATACTGTGATATTAAGTGAGAAGGATGAAACACAAGATAGAGTGAATTGTGCATTTTCCATTTGTATTTTTTCAGTTCCTATATGAGCAGCATCACACTCCTGGATATTGAGTAAGCGAGATAAATAGCGAGAACTGTATATTTTTCATTTGTATTGTTTCACAATATGAACAGCATCATATACCCGGATAGTATTGAGCAGAATAAAATTCGAGATAAATGCGTGAACTGTGAATTTACTATTTGAATTTTAGCATTATGTGGACAGCATCATATATGTGAATGGTGACTTGGCATGATAAAAACAAGATCAATATCTTGAACGATCCTTGTTTTATTCGTATTTTTTCACTATATGAACGGCATCATATACCCGGATATTGAGTGTGCAGTATAAAACACAACATATATAGCGTGTACCGTCCATTTTAATTCAGTATATGAGCAGCATCATATACCTGGATAATAGGTGAGCAGAATAAAATACTAGATGTATAGTGTGAACTGTGCTTTTTTTATTTGTATTTTTTCAAAACATGAACAGCATATCATATACCTGGATATTAAGTAAGCAGGATTAAATTCAAGATAAATAGCATTACCCACCCATATTTCATTTGCATTTTTCCAGTATAAGAATGGCATCATATACCTGGATATCAAATGAGCAGGATAAAATACATAAAAGTTGTGAACTGACCATTTTTATTTGTATTTTTTCAGGATATGAACAGCATCATATACCTGGGTAGCAGGAGAGTTGGATAAAATACTAGATAAATATCGTGAACTGTGCATTTTTCATTTGTATTTTTTCAATACATGAGCAGCATTTCATATACCTGGATATTAAGTGAGCATGATGGAATTCAAGATGAAGAGCATTAACTGAGCATATTTTATTTGTATTTTTCCAGTATAAGAACAGCATCCTAAACATGAATATTGAATGAGCAGGATAAAATACAAGATGATTTTGTGAAATATCCATTTTTCATTTGTAGTTTTTCAGAATATGAACAGCATCATATACCTGGATAGTAAGTGTAAGTGAGCAGGACGAAATACAAGATATATAACGTCAACTGTGGATTTTCATTTGTATACCTAGATATTGAGTGAGCAGGATGGAGTTCAAGAAGGATAGCATTAACTAACCATATTTCATTTGTAACTCTCCAGTTTAAGAACAGCAGCATATACCTGGATATTAAATCAGCAGGTTAAAATACAAGATGATTTTGTGAACCCTCCATTTTTTATTTGTATTTTTTCAGAATATGATCAGTATCATATACCTGGATATTAAGTGAGCAGGATGTAATAAAAGATAAATAACCATAACTGTGCATTTTCATTTGTATATTTCAAATGAGCAGGATGGAATTCAAGATAAATTGCATTAACTAACCATATTTTATTTGTATCTTTCCTGTATAAGAATAGCATCATATAACTGGATATTAAATGAGCAGGATATAATACAAGATAAATATTATGAACTGTCCATATTTCATTTGTAATTTATCAGCATATGAACAGCACCATATACCTAGATCGTAAGTGAGCAGGATTAAATACATGAAAAATAACGTTAACTGTGCATTTTTATTTGTAGTTTTTCAATGTAAGAACAGAATATCATACACATGGATATTAACTGTGCAGGATAAAATACGAGATAGATAGCTTGTACCATCCTTGTCAAATTTGTATTTTTTCAGTGTATAAGCAGTATCGTATTTCTGGATATTAGGTGAGCAGGATAAAATACACGATAAATAGCGAGAACAATACATTTTGCTTTTTATTTATTCGATACATGAATAGCATTTTATCATATACCTGGATATTGAGTGAGCACGAACTATCCATTTATCCTTTGTACTTTTTCATTATATGAATAGCATCATATACCTTGATATTAAGTGAACAGGATAATATACAAGATGAATAGCCTGAACTGTGCAATTTGTTCTTGTATTTTTCCAGTATATGAACAGTATCAGTATATGAACAGCATCATATACCTAAAATACAAGACGAATAACGTTACCTAGGCATTTTTGATTTGTGTTTTTCCAATATATGAACAGCATATCATTCACCTAGATTTTAAGTTAGCAGGATAAAATATAAGATAAATAGCTCTGACCATCAATGTTTCAGTTTCCCGTATATGAATAGCGTCATATACCTTGATATTAGGTGAGCAGGATGAACTACATGATAAATGGCATGAACTGTCTATTTTTATTTGTTTACCTATTGATTCAATAAATATATGGATATAAAGAGGGCAGGACAAAATACAAGATGAATAGCATTAATTATCCAATTTTTTATTTATTCTTTCAGTGCATGAAGAGTATCATATACTTGTATGAGCAGGTAAAATACAAGATAATAGCATGAAATGTCTATTTTAATTTGTATATTTTAATAAACAGTTTGTTAGTTGGCAGGATATAATACAAGAGAAATAGCGTGAACTGTTCATTTTTATTCGTATTCTGTTTTCAGGATATGAACAGCATCATACACCTGAATATTAAATGGGCAGGACAAAATTTCAAGATGAATACTGTGAACTGTCTATTATTATTTGTGTTGTTTCAGTATATGAACAGCATTCCTGGATATTAAGTGTAGGAAAAGTCGACCATTTTTTCTCAATAGTTGATGTGTTGAAAAATCTTTGTATCAAGTTTTATCTGTAGAAGAATTGATGAGAACAGCCATACATACGAAAAATGCGATCAAAATAGACGTTTTTCACGCTCCAGATGAAAATTAAATTTAAAAGCGTCATAACACACAAAACATGCGACCGAAATATATGTTTCACAAGCTCCAGAAAGAAGATGAAAGAATATAAACGTCAATTCACGCAAAAATCCATTCAATTTAGTCGTTTTCGAGTTCAAAAATAAAATGAAAACTATGGCATACAAAATACACGTTTACGTAGATTGGTCATTTAAAAAAAATGAAATAGACATCTTTCACGTTTGAAAAAGGTAAATTCAAAAGCGCTGAAACACGCAGAAACTGCGACCAGAATAGATGTTTTTTACGCTCCAAATATGAAAGATAGAAAATATAAACGTCAAAACTCGCAAATAAATTCGGACCAGAAATATACCTTTTACACGCTCCAAAAGAGATAGACAATATAAACGTCAATTCACTCAATAATGTGACCAAAATTGACGTTCATTACGTTCCAAAAAAGATTGAAATTTAAAAGCGCAATTCACTCAAAAAAATTCTCGAGTATCAAGGCTCAACCAAGGTCTAGTGCCTTCAATTAATGAATATCTAACGAATATTCAGGTTTGTGAACAGTGCATAAGTTAATCACCTTGTGTTATTTGTCCAAATATAAATATAAGAGTACTGACATGGACAAGCAACCTCATACGTACGCTTGCACTCGATAATAATTTCAAATCGCTCCATGAATCTCATAAATTATGCTTTCATACAACACCACAAACAGAGAACATTTAGTGCGGTACGCATTAAAAAATTCAACATATTTTTTCACGACTAAACGTCCAGTATATTTCAGCATATCTAGTTAATCGTCCGGTGTGTTTCAGATATCCGTCGTGAAACTAACATGAGGTACTTGTTTTTGTGTTGAATAATGAGCTCAATTGAAAAAAATTGTCAACTGGAATTAGGAAATTATTTGAATATTATAATAGAGACAATTTTTGGAACTTATTTGGAAGTTATCAATCTTCTTGTACATGAGCAAAAAATTATAAAAAGGGTTTAAAAAAATTGAAGGTAGAGTACGTCAGGCATATATATCACAATTCACTAGGATTTGCTTGTCAGACATAAATGCGGCCGAGCAGATATCGAGCCCACATAATTTGGTATATTGGCGACTGCTCCTGGGATCGATGGGTCGGCCCTTATGGTGAACAGCACGGTTTTTATCCACTGCACACCAGGGCGAGGTGCTTTACCGACCATGGGGCGTGCTGAAACTCAACGTCCTTCAAGGCCCTAAATATGTCTGAGGTCGCAATTTAACCTAGCTGTTACATGAGCATGTACGCTGGACGTGAAAACAAGCAACAAAAAATAAAATGAGAATTTTTAGTGAAACCTAATATTTCTGTCATTGGAAATACTTGAATTGGACAGAACAAGAATTGGGATACAGATTCAACGAATAAAGCATTTGCCATAATGTCTTTGAGTGATGGTGTGGTCAATGACCAATATCATATTTTGGATGTATCAAGTGAGCAAGTTCATTTTATATTTGTATTTTTTCAGTATATGAACAGCATCATATACATTGATAAAGAGTGGGAAGTGTGAAATACAAGATAAATAGCATTAACTGTGTATTTTATATTTCTATCTTTTCATTGTATGAACAGCATATAAATAGGATAAAATACAAGATGAATAGCGTGAACTGCATATTTCTTATCTGAATTCTTCCATACATGGATAGCATCATATTGATGGATATTGGGTGAGTATGATAAAATACAAGATGAATAGCGTGAAATTTATATTTATTTGGATTTTTTCAATAAATAAGAAGCATCATATACTGTGATATTAAGTGAGCAGGATGAAACACAAGATAGAGTGAATTGTGCATTTTCCATTTGTATTTTTTCAGTTCCTATATGAGCAGCATCACACTCCTGGATATTGAGTGAGCGAGATAAATAGCGTGAACTGTATATTTTTCATTTGTATTGTTTCAGAATATGAACAGCATCATATACCCGGATAGTATTGAGCAGAATAAAATTCGAGATAAATGCGTGAACTGTGAATTTACTATTTGAATTTTTGCATTATGTGGACAGCATCATATATGTGAATGGTGACTTGGCATGATAAAAACAAGATGAATATCTTGAACGATCCTTGTTTTATTCGTATTTTTTCACTATATGAACGGCATCATATACCCGGATATTGAGTGTGCAGTATAAAACACAATATATATAGCGTGTACCGTCCATTTTAATTCAGTATATGAGCAGCATCATAAACCTGGATAGTAGGTGAGCAGAATAAAATACTAGATGTATGGTGTGAACTGTGCTTTTTTTATTTGTATTTTTTCAATACATGAATAGCATATCATATACCTGGGTATTAAGTAAGCAGGATTAAATTCAAGATAAATAGCATTACCCACCCATATTTCATTTGCATCTTTCCAGTATAAGAATGGCATCATATACCTGGATATCAAATGAGCAGGATAAAATACATGATAAAAATTGTGAACTGACCATTTTTATTTGTATTTTTTCAGGATATGAACAGCATCATATACCTGGGTAGCAGGAGAGTAGGATAAAATACTAGATAAATAGCGTGAACTGTGCATTTTTCATTTGTATTTTTTCAATACATGAGCAGCATTTCATATACCTGGATATTAAGTGAGCATGATGGAATTCAAGATGAAGAGCATTAACTGAGCATATTTTATTTGTATTTTTCCAGTATAAGAACAGCATCCTAAACATGAATATTGAATGAGCAGGATAAAATACAAGATGATTTTGTGAAATATCCATTTTTCATTTGTAGTTTTTCAGAATATGAACAGCATCATATACCTAGATAGTAAGTGTAAGTGAGCAGGATGAAATACAAGATAAATAACGTTAACTGTGAATTTTCATTTGTATACCTAGATATTGAGTGAGCAGGATGGAGTTCAAGATGGATAGCATTAACTAACCATGTTTCATTTGTATCTTTCCAGTTTAAGAACAGCAGCATATACCTGGATATTAAATGAGCAGGATGAAATACAAGATAATTTTGTGAACCCTCCATTTTTTATTTGTATTTTTTCTGAATATAATCAGCATCATATAGCTGGATATTAAGTGAGCAGGATGGAATTCAAGATAAATAGCATTAACTGACCGTATTTTATTTGTATCTTTCCAGTATAAGAATAGCATCATATTATTGGATATTAAATGAGCAGGATAAAATACAAGATAAATATTATGAACTGTCCATATTTCATTTGTAATTTATCAGGATATGAACAGCATCATAAACCTAGATCGTAAGTGAGCAGGATTAAATACAAAAAAAATAACGTAAACTGTGCATTTTTATTTGTAGTTTTTCAATGTAAGAACAGCATATCATACACATGGATATTAACTGTGCAGGATAAAATACGAGATAGATAGCTTGTACCATCCTTTTCAAATTTGTATTTTTTCAGTGTTTGAGCAGCATCGTATATCTGGATATTAGGTGAGCAGGATAAAATACATGATAAATAGCGAGAACGATGCATTTTTTATTTTTATTCATTCGATACATGAATAGCCTTTTGTCATATTCCTGGATATTAAGTGAGCAGGAACTATCCATTTATCCTTTGTACTTTTTCATTATATGAACAGCATCATATCCCTCGATATTACGTGAACAGGATAATATACAAGATGAATAGCCTGAACTTTGCAATTTGTTCTTGTATTTTTCCAGTATATGAACAGTATCAGTATATGAACAGCTTCATATACCTGAAATACAAGACGAATAACGTTACCTAGGCATTTTTGATTTGTGTTTTTCCAATATATGAACAGCATATCATTCACCTGGATTTTAAGTTAGCAGGATAAAATATAAGATAAATAGCTCTGACCATCAATGTTTCAGTTTCCAGTATATGAATAGCGTCATATACCTTGATATTGGGTGAGCAGGATGAACTACATGATAAATGGCATGAACTGTCTATTTTTATTTGTTTACCTATTGATTCAATAAATATATGGATATAAAGTGGGCAGAACAAAATACAAGATGAATAGCATTAATTATCCAATTTTTTATTTATTCTTTCAGTGCATGAAAAGTATCATATACTTGTATGAGCAGGTAAAATACAAGATAATAGCATGAAATGTCTATTTTTATTTGTATATTTTCAGTTAATAAACAGTTTGTTAGTTGGCAGGATATAATACAAGAGAAATAGGTGAACTGTTCATTTTTATTCGTATTCTGTTTTCAGGATATGAACAGCATCATACACCTGAATATTAAATGAGCAGGACAAAATTTCAAGATGAATACTGTGAACTGTCTATTATTATTTGTGTTGTTTCAGTATATGAACAGCATTCCTGGATATTAAGTGTAGGAAAAGTCGACCATTTTTTCTCAATAGTTGATGTGTTGAAAAATCTTTGTATCAAGTTTTGTCTGTAGAAGAATTGATGAGAACAGCAATTCATACGAAAAATGCGATCAAAATAGACGTTTTTCACGCTCCAGATGAAAATTAAATTTAAAAGCGTCATAACACACAAAACATGCGACCGAAATATATGTTTTACAAGCTCCAGAAAGAAGATGAAAAAATATAAACGTCAATTCACGCAAAAATCCATTCAATTTAGTCGTTTTCGAGTTCAAAAATAAAATGAAATCTATGGCATACAAAATAAACGTTTACGTAGATTGGTCATTTAAAAAAAAATGAAATAGATGTCTTTCACGTTTGAAAAAGGTAAATTCAAAAGCGCTGAAACACGCAGAAACTGCGACCAGAATAGATGTTTTTTACGCTCCAAATATGAAAGATAGAAAATATAAACGTCAAAACTCGCAAATAAATGCGGACCAGAAATATACCTTTTACACGCTCCAAAAAAGATAGAAAATATAAACGTCAATTCACTCAAAAATGTGACAAAAATAGACGTTCATTACGTTCCAAAAAAGATTGAAATTTAAAAGCGCAATTCACGCAAAAAAATTCTCGAGCATGAAGGCTCAACCAAGGTCTAGTGCCTTCAATTGATGAATATCTAACGAATATTTAGGTTTGTGAACAGGGTATAAGTTAATCACCTTGTGTTATTTGTCCAAATATAAATATAAGAGTACTGACATGTACAAGCAACCTCATACGTACGCTTGCACTCGATAATAATTTCAAATCGCTCCATGATTCTCATAAATTATGCTTTCATACAACACCACAAACAGAGAACATTTAGTGCGGTACGCATTAAAAAATTCAACATATTTTTTCACGACTAAACGTCCAGTATATTTCAGCATATCTAGTTAATCGTCCGGTGTGTTTCAGATATCCGTCGTGAAACTAACATGAGGTACTTGTTTTTGTGTTGAATAATGAGCTCAATTGAAATAAATTGTCAACTGGAATTAGGAAATTATTTGAATATTATAATAGAGACAATTTTTGGAACTTATTTGGAAGTTATCAATCTTCTTGTACATGAGCGAAAAATTATAAAAAGGGTTAGAAAAAATTGAAGGTAGAGTACGTCAGGCATATATACCACAATTCACTAGGATTTGCTTGTCAGACATAAATGCGGCCGAGCAGATATCGAGCCCACATAATTAGGTATATTGGCGACAGCTCCTGGGATCGATGGGTCGGCCCTTATGGTGAATAGCACGGTTTTTATCCACTGCACACCAGGGCGAGGTGTGTTACCGACCATGGGGCGTGCTGAAACTCAACGTCCTTCAAGTCCCTAAATATGTCTGAGGTCGCAAGTTAACCTAGCTGTTACATGAGCATGTACGCTGGACGTGAAAACAAGCAACAAAAAACAAAATGAGAATTTTTAGTGAAACCTAATATTTCTGTCATTGGAAATACTTGAATTCGACAGAACAAGAATTGGGATACAGATTCAACGAATAACGTATTTTCCATAATGTGCGATGACCAATATCATATTTTGGATAAATCAAGTGAGCAAGTCCATTTTACATTTGTATTTTTTCAGTATTTGAACAGCATCATATACATTGATAGAGAGTGGGCAGTGTGAAATACAAGATAAATATTGTGTATTTTATATTTGCATCTTTTCATGGTATGAACAGCATATAAATAGGATAAAATACAAGATGAATAGCGTGAACTGCATATTTCTTATCTGAATTCTTCAATACATGAATAGCATCATATTGATGGATTTTGGGTGAGTATCATAAAATACAAGATAAATAGAGCGTGAAATTTATATTTGTTATTTGGATATTCTTAATAAATGAGTAGCATCATATACTGTGATATTAAGTGAGCAGGATGAAATACAAGATAAAGTGAATTGTGCATTTTCCATTTGTATTTTTTCAGTTCCTATATGAACAGCACCACAAACCTGGATATTGAGTAAGCGAGAAAAATAGCGTGAACTGTATAGTTTTCATTTGTATTGTTTCAGAATATGAACAGCATCATATACCTGGATAGTAAATGAGCAGAATAAAATTCGAGATAAATGCGTGAACTGTGAATTTTCTATTTGAATTTTTGCATTATGTGGCCAGCATCATATATCTGAATGGTGACTTGGCAGGATGAAAACAAGATCATTATCGTGAACGATCCTTGTTTTATTTGTATTTTTTCACTATATGAACAGCAAAAAATAAAATGAGAATTTTTAGTGAAACCTAATATTCCTGTCATTGGAAATACTTGAATTCGACAGTACAAGAATTGGAATACAGATTGAACGAATAAAGTATTTTCCATAATGTCTCTGAGCGATGGTGTGGTCAATGACCAATATCATATTTTGGATGTAACAAGTGAGCAAGTCCATTTTACATTTGTATTTTTTCAGTATATGAACAGCATGATATACATTGATAGAGAGTGGGCAGTGTGGAATACAAGATAAATAGCATTAACTGTGTATTTTATATTTGTATCGTTTCATCGTATGAACAGCATATAAATCGGATAAAATACAAGATGAATAGCGTGAACTGCATATTTCTCATCTGAATTCTTCAATACATGAATAGCATCATATTGATGGATATTGGGTGAGTATGATAAAATACAAGATAAATAGAGTGAAATTTTTATTTGTTATTTGGATTTTTTCAATAAATGAGAAGCATCATATACTGTGATATTAAGTGAGCAGGATGAAATACAAGATAGAGTGAATTCTGCTTTTTCCATTTGTATTTTTCAGTTCCTATATGAACAGCATCACACTCCTGGATATTGAGTAGGCGAGATAAATAGCGTGAACTATATATTTTTTATTTGTATTGTTTCAGAATATGAACAGCATCATACACCTGGATGGTAAGTGAGCAGAATAAAATTCGAGATAAATGCGTGAACTGTGAATTTTCTATTCGAATATTTGCATTATGTGGACAGCATCATATATCTAATATAAAAACAAGATCAAAATCATGAACGATCCTTGTTTTATTTGTATTTTTTCACTATATGAACAGCATCATATACCCGGATATTGAGTGTGCAGGATAAAACACAACATATATAGCGTGTACCCTCCATTTTAATTCAGTATATGAGCAGCATCATATACCTGGATAGTAGGTGAGCAGGATGAAATACTAGATGTATGTGTGAACTGTGCTTTTTTTCTTTGTATTTTTTCTATACATGAACAGCATATCATATACCTAGATATTAAGTAGGCATGATGAAATTCAAGATAAATAGCATTACCTACCCATATTTCATTTGTATCTTTCCAGTATTTAAATGGCATCCTACCTGGATATTAAATGAGAAGGATAGAATACAAGATAAATATTGTGAACTGACCATTTTTATTTGTATTTTTCCAGTATAAGAACAGCATCCTATACCTGGATATTTAATGGGCAGGATAAAATACAAGATGATTTTTTGAACTATCCATTATTCATTTGTAGTTTTTCAGAATATGAACAGCATCATAGACCTGGATAGTAAGTGTAAGTGCGCAGGACGAAATACAAGATAGATAACGTCAACTGTGGATTTTCATTTGTATACCTAGATATTGAATGAGCAGGATGGAGTTCAAGATGGATAGCATTAACTAACCATATTTCATTTGTAACTCTCCAGTTTAAGAACAGCAGCATATACCTGGATATTAAATGAGCAGGATAAAATACAAGATGATTTTGTGAACCCTCCATTTTTTATTTGTATTTTTTCAGAATATGATCAGCATCATATACCTGGATATTAAGTGAGCAGGATGTAATAAAAGATAAATAACCATAACTGTGCATTTTCATTTGTATATTTCAAGTGAGCAGGATGGAATTCAAGATAAATTGCATTAACTAACCATATTTTATTTGTATCTTTCCTGTATAAGAATAGCATCATATAACTGGATATTAAATGAGCAGGATAAAATACAAGATAAATATTATGAACTGTCCATATTTCATTTGTAATTTATCAGCATATGAACAGCACCATATACCTAGATCGTAAGTGAGCAGGATTAAATACAAGAAAAATAACGTTAACTGTTCATTTTTATTTGTAGTTTTTCAATGTAAGAACAGAATATCATACACATGGATATTAACTGTGCAGGATAAAATACGAGATAGATAGCTTGTACCATCCTTTTCAAATTTGTATTTTTTCAGTGCATAAGCAGCATCGTATTTCTGGATATTAGGTGAGCAGGATAAAAAACACGATAAATAGCGAGAACAATACATTTTGCTTTTTATTTATTCGATACATGAATAGCCTTTTATCATATACCTGGATATTGAGTGAGCACGAACTATCCATTTATCCTTTGTACTTTTTCATTATATGAATAGCATCATATACCTCGATATAAAGTGAACAGGATAATATACAAGATGAATAGCCTGAACTGTGCAATTTGTTCTTGTATTTTTCCAGTATATGAACAGTATCAGTATATGAACAGCATCATATACCTGAAATACAAGACGAATAACGTTACCTAGGCATTTTTTATTTGTGTTTTTCCAATATATGAACAGCATATCATTCACCTGGATTTTAAGTTAGCAGGATAAAATATAAGATAAATAGCTCTGACCATCAATGTTTCAGTTTCCAGTATATGAATAGCGTCATATACCTTGATATTAGGTGAGCAGGATGAACTACATGATAAATGGCATGAACTGTCTATTTTTATTTGTTTACCTATTGATTCAATAAATATATGGACATAAAGTGGGCAGAACAAAATACAAGATGAATAGCCTTAATTATCCAATTTTTTATTTATTCTTTCAGTGCATGAAAAGTATCATATACTTGTATGAGCAGGTAAAATACAAGATAATAGCATGAAATGTCAATTTTTATTTGTATATTTTCAGTTAATAAACAGTTTGTTAGTTGGCAGGATATAATACAAGAGAAATAGGTGAACTGTTCATTTTTATTCGTATTCTGTTTTCAGGATATGAACAGCATCATACACCTGAATATTAAATGAGCAGGACAAAATTTCAAGATAAATACTGTGAACTGCCTATTATTATTTGTGTTGTTTCAGTATATGAACAGCATTCCTGGATATTAAGTGTAGGAAAAGTCGACCATTTTTTCTCAATGTTGATGTGTTGAAAAATCTTTGTATCAAGTTTTGTCTGTAGAAGAATTGATGAGAACAGCAATACATACGAAAAATGCGATCAAAATAGACGTTTTTCACGCTCCAGATGAAAATTAAATTTAAAAGCGTCATAACACACAAAACATGCGACCGAAATATATGTTTCACAATCTCCAGAAAGAAGATGAAAAAATATAAACGTCAATTCACGCAAAAATCCAGTCAATTTAGTCGTTTTCGAGTTCACAAATAAAATGAAAACTATGGCAAACAAAATACACGTTAACGTAAATTGGACATTTAAAAAAAAATTAAATAGACATCTTTCACGTTTCAAAAAGGTAGATTCAAAAGCGTTCAAACACGCAGAAACTGCGACCAGAATAGATGTTTTTCACGCTCCAAATATGAAAGATAGAAAATATAAACGCCAAAGCACGCAAATAAATGCGGACCAGAAATATACCTTTTACACGCTCCAAAAAAGATAGAAAATATAAACGTCAATTCACTCAAAAATGTGACCAAAATAGACGTTCAATACGTTCCAACAAAGATTGAAATTTAAAAGCGCAATTCACGCAAAAAAATTCTCGAGCATTAAGGCTCAACCAAGGGTGCCTTCAATTGATGAATATCTAACGAATATTTAGGTTTGTGAACAGTGTATAAGTTAATCACCTTGTGTTATTTGTCCAAATATAAATATTAGGGTACTGACATGTACAAGCAACCTCATACGTACGTTTGCACTCGATAATAATTTCAAATCGCTCCATGAATCTCATAAATTTTGCTTTCATACAACACCACAAACAGAGAACATTTAGTGCGGTACGCATTAAAGAATTCAACATATTTTTTCACGACTGAACGTCCAGTATATTTCAGCATATCTAGTTAATCGTTCGGTGTGTTTCAGATATCCGTCGTGAAACTAACCTGAGGTACTTGTTTTTGTGTTGAATAATAAGCTCAATTGAAATAAATTATTTGAATATTATAATAGAGACAATTTTTGGAACTTATTTGGAAGAGATCAATCTTCTTGTACGGGAACGAAAAATAAAAAAAATGTTCTAAAAAAAATTGAAGGTAGAGTGCGTCAGGCATATATACCACAATACACTAGGAGTTGCTTGTCAGACATAAATGCGGCCGAGCAGATATTGAGCCCACATAATTTGCTATATTGGCGACAGCTCCTGGGATCGATGGGTCGGCCCTTATGGTGAACAGCACGGTTTTTATCCACTGCACACCAGGGCGAGGTGCTTTACCGACCATGGGGCGTGCTGAAACTCAACGTCCTACAAGGCCCTAAATATGTCTGAGGTCGCAAGTTAACCTAGCTGTTGCATGAGCATGTACGCTGGACGTGAAAACAAGCAACAAAAATCAAAATGAGAATTTTTAGTGAAACCTAATATTTCTGTCATTGGAAATACTTGAATTCGACAGAACAAGAATTGGGATACAGATTCAACGAATAAAGTATTTTCCATAATGTGCGATGACCAATATCATATTTTGGATAAATCAAGTGAGCAAGTCCATTTTACATTTGTATTTTTTCAGTATATGAACAGCATCATATACATTGATAGAGAGTGGGCAGTGTGAAATACAAGATAAATAGCATTAACTGTGTATTTTATATTTGCATCTTTTCATTGTATGAACAGCATATAAATAGTATAAAATACAAGATGAATAGCGTGAACTGCATAATTCTTATCTGAATTCTTCAATATATGAATAGCATCATATTGATGAATTTTGGGTGAGTATCATAAAATACAAGATAAATAGAGCGTGAAATTTATATTTGTTATTTGGATATTCCTAATAAATGAGTAGCATCATATACTGCGATATTAAGTGAGCAGGATGAAATACAAGATAAAGTGAATTGTGCATTTTCCATTTGTATTTTTTCAGTTCCTATATGAACATCACCACACTCCTGGATATTGAGTAAGCGAGATAAATAGCGTGAGCTGTATAGTTTTCATTTGTATTGTTTCGGAATATGAACAGCATCATATACCTGGATAGTAAATGAGCAGAATAAAATTCGAGATAAATGCGTGAACTGTGAATTTTCTATTTGAATTTTTGCATTATGTGGACAGCATCATATATCTGAATGGTGACTTGGCAGGATGAAAACAAGATCATTATCGTGAACGATCCTTGTTTTATTTGTTTTTTCACTATATGAACTGCAAAAAATTAAATGAGAATTTTTAGTGAAACCTAATATTTCTGTCATTGGAAATACTTGAATTCGACAGAACAAGAATTGGAATACAGATTCAACGAATAAAGTATTTTCCATAATGTCTCTGAGCGATGGTGTGGTCAATGACCAATATCATATTTTGGATATATCAAGTGAGCAAGTCCATTTTACATTTGTTTTTATTCAATATATGAACATTGATAGAGAGTGGGCAGTGTGGAATACAAGATCAATAGCATTAACTGTGTATTTTATATTTCTATCTTTTCATTGTATGCACAGCATATAAATAGGATAAAATACAAGATGAATAGCGTGAACTGCATATTTCTTATCTGAATTCTTCCATACATGAATAGAATCATATTAATGGATATTGGGTGAGTATGATAAAATACAAGATGAATAGCGTGAAATTTATATTTGTTATTTGGATTTTTTCAATAAATAAGAAGCATCATATACTGTGATATTAAGTGAGAAGGATGAAACACAAGATAGAGTGAATTGTGCATTTTCCATTTGTATTTTTTCAGTTCCTATATGAGCAGCATCACACTCCTGGATATTGAGTAAGCGAGATAAATAGCGTGAACTGTATATTTTTCATTTGTATTGCTTCAGAATATGAACATCATCATATACCCGGATAGTATTGAGCAGAATAAAATTCGAGATAAATGCGTGAACTGTGAATTTACTATTTGAATTTTAGCATTATGTGGACAGCATCATATATGTGAATGGTGACTTGGCATGATAAAAACAAGATCAATATCTTGAACGATCCTTGTTTTATTCGTATTTTTTCACTATATGAACGGCATCATATACCCGGATATTGAGTGTGCAGTATAAAACACAACATATATAGCGTGTACCGTCCATTTTAATTCAGTATATGAGCAGCATCATAAACCTGGATAGTAGGTGAGCAGAATAAAATACTAGATGTATAGTGTGAACTGTGCTTTTTTTATTTGTATTTTTTCAATACATGAATAGCATATCATATACCTGGGTATTAAGTAAGCAGGATTGAATTCAAGATAAATAGCATTACCCACCCATATTTCATTCGCATCTTTCCAGTATAAGAATGGCATCATATACCTGGATATCAAATGAGCGGGATAAAATACATGATAAAAATTGTGAACTGACCATTTTTATTTGTATTTTTTCAGGATATGAACAGCATCATATACCTGAGTAGCAGGAGAGTAGGATAAAATACTAGATAAATAGCGTGAACTGTGCATTTTTCATTTGTATTTTTTCAATACATGAGCAGCATTTCATATACCTGGATATTAAGTGAGCATGATGGAATTCAAGATGAAGAGCATTAACTGAGAATATTTTATTTGTATTTTTCCAGTATAAGAACAGCATCCTAAACCTGAATATTAAATGAGCAGGATAAAATACAAGATGATTTTGTGAAATATCAATTTTTCATTTGTAGTTTTTCAGAATATGAACAGCATCATATACCTAGATAGTAAGTGTAAGTGAGCAGGATGAAATACAAGATAAATAACGTTAACTGTGAATTTTCATTTGTATACCTAGATATTGAGTGAGCAGGATGGGGTTCGAAATGGATAGCATTAACTAACCATATTTCATTTGTATCTTTCCAGTTCAAGAACAGCAGCATATACCTGGATATTAAATGAGCAGGATAAAATACAAGATAATTTTGTGAACCCTCCATTTTTATTTGTATTTTTCTGAATATAACCAGCATCATATACCTGGATATTAAGTGAGCAGGATGGAATTAAAGATAAATAGCAATAACTAACCATATTTCATTTGTATCTTTCCAGTATAAGAATAGCATCATATAATTGGATATTAAATGAGCAGGATAAAATACAAGATAAATAATATGAACTGTCCAGTTTTCATTTGTAATGGATATGAACAGCATCATAAACCTAGATCGTAAGTGAGCAGGATTGAATACAAGAAAAATAACGTAAACTGCGCATTTTTATTTGTATTTTTTCAATGTAAGAGCAGCATATCATACACCTGGATATTAACTGTGCAGGATAAAATACGAGATAGATAGCTTGTACCATCTTTTTCAAATTTGTATTTTTTCAGTGTATGGGCAGCATCGTATATCTGGATATTAGGTGAGCAGGATAAAATACATGATAAATAGCGAGAACGATGCATTTTTTATTTTTATTCATTCGAAACATGAATAGCCTTTTATCATATACCTGGATATTAAGTGAGCAGGAACTATCCATTTATCCTTTGTACTTTTTCATCATATGAACAACATCATACACTTCGATATTAAGTGAACAGGATAATATACAAGATGAATAGCCTGAACTGTGCAATTTGTTCTTGTATTTTTCCAGTATATGAACAGTATCAGTATATGAACAGCATCATATACCTGAAATACAAGACGAATAACCTAGGCATTTTTGATTTGTGTTTTTCCAATATGTGAACTGCATATCATTCACCTGGATATTAAGTTAGCACGATAAAATATAAGATAAATAGCTTTGACCATCAATGTTTTAGTTTCCAGTATATGAATAGCGTCATATACCTGAATATCAGGTGAGCAGGATGAACTACATGACAAATGGCATGAACTGTCTATTTTTATTTGTTCACCTATTGATTCAATAAATATATGGATATTAATTGGGCAGGACAAAATACAAGATGAATAGCATTAATTATCCATTTTTTTATTTATTCTTTCAGTGCATGAAAAGCATCATATACCTGTATGAGCAGGTGAAATACAAGATAATTAGCTTGAAATGTCCATTTTAATTTGTTTCCATTATATGAACAGCATCATACACCTGAATATTAAATGAGCAGGACAAAATTATAAGATGAATACTGTGAACTGTCTATTTTTATTTGTGTTGTTTCAGTATATGAACAGCATTTCATATACCTGGATATTAAGTGATCAGGAGAAATACAAGATAAAGAGCATGAACATCCATTATTTATTCGTAATTTTTTAGTATATGAACAGCATCATACACCTGAATATTGAGTGAGCAAGATAGATAGCGTACACTGTCAATTTTTCATCTGTATTTTTTCAGTATATGAACAGCATCATATACTTGGATAGTTAGTGAGCAAGATCACATACATGTTAGGTCACAAGTTCCATACTTGCAGTTAACGTTTTTTTTTTATCATTACAATTTGAAGAAAAGCGCTCGAAAATTATTCGATAAGCGTCGTATCGTAGTTTGTAAACAAATTGTAAGACAGGTCCGACATACAAACAAACAGACAACTAGAGAAAATACAGTTCTTTGATAACCTTTAGGTAACAATTTTTCCTGAAAGAAGAACACTGCTTATACCTGACTTTTTGATTGTGACAACCTCCGTTGCAGAGAGGGGTAACAGACTGCAAAGTCGGTACACTCCCCTCGTAAGGGTACCGGACGTGGTTTCGTGTGGGAACAGTCGACCATTTTTTCTCAATAGTGTATGTGTTGAGTAATCTTTGTATCAAGTTTTGTTTGTAGAAAAATTGATGAGAACGTCAATACACACAAATGCGACAAAAACAGACGTTTTTCACGCCCCAAAGAAGAGTTAATTCAAAAGCGTCATCGCAAAAAATGCGACTGAAATATATGTTTTACACGCTCCAGAAAAAAGGTAAAGAATAGAAACGTCAATTCACGCAAAAATCCGTAGAATATAGTCGTTTTCGAGTTAAAAATATGACCAAAATCATGGCATACAAAATATACATTTAAATAGATTGGACATTCCAAACATTTTTTAAATAGACGAAATTATGTGAGGATGAGTATCAGCTTGGGATAGTCCATTGTGTGTTATCATTGGTTTTTTTCATGTGGTGTCATTTGCAAAAACAGTAACTGACATTTTTGAGATAGTCAGTTTTTACATATTATTAAAGTTTAATTCTAAAACAAGGTAACATTTTCGGTATCTGTTTTGAGTTTTCTGAAATGTGATTGGGTGAAATTTTCCTAAAATTTTAGCTACGAGGCGTGGTGACGTCAATGTTTGTCAATTGATTATTTTATCTACAATTACAGTAATTTTTTATATAAACATTTATTCATGAAAAGGAATCACTCTCAGAAGTTCAGCTCTCAATTCAGATAATAATCCTCTCTCGGGGCATGGTGGATTACGTATAAAATTCGAATGATGATTTGTATGAAACGAAACGACACAAAAAATCTTGAAAATAATGATAATAATAATGTAAAAAATGTAGACTTTGTCCATAAATTAGGCTTGTGGCAGGTTTTAAGCTTGACGCGTCAGAAGAAACGAAATGAAACGGGCTGAATCAGCGAAATTATGAAAATAATAATAGTAATGAAAATAGAGGTCAGCGCATTGAATTATACGTATAAACGTAAAAAAAATTACAGTATAGGAACAGCATCTTATGCCTGGTTATTGAGTGAGAAAGATAAAAAACAAGATGAATATTACGAACAATCCATTTTTTATTTGTATTTTTTCACTATGACTGCATCAGGATATTAGGTCAGCAGTCTGAAAAACAAAGTTAAATAGCATGTACCGGCCATTTTTCGTTTGTATTTTTCAGTGTATGAACAGCATCATACACCTGGATATCAAGTGATATATATATATAATAAGATAAATAGCGTGAACTGCATATTTATTATCTGAATTTCTTCAGGATATGATGGAAATCAAGTGAGAAGAATAAAATACAAGATAAATAGCAATTCCATTTTTTATCATTTTTCAGTATATGAACAGCATCATATACTATATGAGCTAGTAAAATACAAGATAAATAGCGTGAAACGTCCATGTTCATTTGTATTTGTAAAGGACCACTGCTTGAGTATAAATCCTATGAAATCCAAATAACATATTTTTGGCAGTCAAAAATTTGGAAATGAATACAAGGATTAGATAAATATTTACATTGATTCAGAACCCGTAGAAAATGTTGAATCTGCGAAAAACTTGGGAAATAATCATAGATAGTGAAGAAATTATAATATAAAAATATAAGATAAATATATGAACAGCATTTCATATACCTGGATATTTTATCTGTACTTTTTCAATATATGAATAGTATATGAGCAGAATAAGATACAAGATAAATCGCGTGAATTGTATAATTCGTATTTGGATATTTTCAATTTATGAATAGCATCATATACGGTAATATTAGGTGAACAGGATAGAATACAAGATAAATAGAGTGTATTGTGCATTTTTTATTTGTATTTTTTCAGTATATGAACAGCATCATACACCTGGATATTGAGTAAGTAAGATAAATAGTGTAAACTGTCAATTTTTCATCTGTATTTTTTCAGTATATGAACAGCATCATGTACCTGGATAGTTAGTGAGCAAGATTTCATACCAGAAATTTACGTTTTTTTTTATCATGATAATTTGAAGAAACGTGCTCGAGAAATATTCGATGAGTATCGTATCATAGTTTGTAAACAAATTGTTAGACAGGTCCGACATACAAACAAACATACAACTAGAGAAAGAAACAGTTCTTTGATAACCTTTAGGTAACAATTTCCCCTGAACGAAAAACACTGCTTATAACTGACTTTTTTATGGTGACAACCTCCGTTGCAGAGAGGGATAACAGACTCCAAAGTCGATAAACAACCCTCGTGAGTGTACCTGACGTGGTTTCGAGTGGGAAAAGTCGACAATTTTTTCTGAATAGTGTATGTGTTGAGTAATTTTTTATCAAGCTCTGTTTGTAGAAAAATTGATGGGAAAGGCAATACACACAAAAAATGCTACCAAAATAGACGTTTTTCACGCTCCAAAAAGAAGATAATTCACAAGCGTCATGGCAAAAATTTCGACCAAAATATATATTTTACACGCTCCAGAAAAAATATATCGAGACCACATAATTTGGTATATTGGCGACAGCTCCTGGGAGCGATGGGTCGGCCCTTAAGTGAACAGCACGGTTTGTATCCACTGCACACCAGGGCGAGGTGCTTTACTGACCGAGGGGCGAGCTGAAACAACGTCCTTTAAGGCCCTTAATATGTCTGAGGTCGCAAGTTATCCTTGCTGTTGCATGAGCATGTCGCTGGACGTGAAGAAAAATTCACGACTTTCTTATAGAAACAAAAAATAAAATGAGATGTTTTGTAAACCCTGGTATTTTCTGGAATGTTTCTGAGTGATGGTGTGGTATATGACCAATATACCATAAAGAGAGCATGTCCATTTTTCATTCGTATTTTTTCAGTATATGGACAGCACCATATACATTGATAGTAAGTGAGCAGGATGGAATACAAGATAAAAAAGCGTTAACTGTGTATTTTTTATTAGTTCTTTTTCAATACATGAACAGCCTATCATATACCTGGAAATCAAGTGAGCAAGATGAAATATAAGATATATAGCATCAGCTATCCATATTTTTATTTGTATTTTTTCAGTACATGAACAGCATCATATAACTGTTGGATAAAATACAAGATAAATAGCGTGAATTGTCCATTCTTTATTTGTAACTTTTCAGTATAACTTCAGTATATTTCAGTATATCTCAACATCATATATCTTGATATTGGGCGAGCAGGATAAAATATAACATGAATACATGAACTGTGCATTTTTTATTTGTATTTTTTCAGTGTGATATCAGGTGATATCAGGTGAGCAGGATGAATTTCAAGATAAATAACGTGAACTGTGCAATCTTCATTTGTGTTTTTCAATATATGAACCTGAATATTGAATATTGAGTGAGTAAGATAAAATATAAGATAAATAGCATTTCCATTTTTTTAAATATATGAACAGCATCATATACCTGGATATTTACAATATAAATCTAATTTTATTTGTTTAGATTCAATAAATGAACATCATATTATATGTATATATTATATTAAGTGAGCAGGACAAAATACAAGATGAATATCAAAAATTATATTCACTTTTCATTTGTATTTTTTCAGTACATGAACAGCATCAAATACCTGGATGACCAGGTAAAATACAAGATAAATAGGGTGAAATGTCCATTTTAATTTTTATTCTTCAGTATATGAACAGCATCACATTCATGAATGGTTAGTTAGCTGAATGAAATACAAGATAAATAGCGTGAACTGCAAATTTTTCATTTATATTATTTTTTCAGTACATGAACAGCATTATACACCTGGATATTAAGTGAGCAGGAAAAAATTATAAGATAAGTACTGTGAACCGTCTATTTCCATTTGTTTTGTTTTAGTATATGAACAGCACATCATATACCTGGATATTTAAACAGGTGAAATACAAGATAAAAAATGAATAGCGTGAACTGTTAATTTTTTATTTGAATCGATTCAGTATATGAACAGCATCATATCTGGATAGTTAGTCAGCAGGATAAAATACAAGACAAATTTTGTAATATATTGTTTCAGTATATGAACATCATCATTTACATGAGAAGTTGTCGATATTCATCTTTACTGTCAAATTTTTACTAAAATTATTATTTCCGTCAACCGATTTCACCCCTACGCGCTACTCCCAGAGGTATTCGAGCTAGGAAATACGCAGCCCTTGTTTTTTAACGTATGATGCCATGCACGAGACCGATGACCATGCGGGGATTTGAACCCTGGACCCTTCGCTTGAAAGGCGAACGCTCTACCAGCACGGCTACCACGGCATATGAACCGTATATGAAGAGCATATATTTAGTCAGCAGGATGAAAAACAAGATAAATAGCATTAACTATCCATTTCTCATTTGTATTTTTTCAGTATACGAACTGCATCTGGATATTAAGTCAGCAGGATGAAAAACAAGATGAATAGCATAAACCGACCATTTATCGTTTGTATTTTTCAGTATATGAACAGCATCATACACCTGGATATCAAGTGAACAGGATGAAATATAAGATGAATAGCGTGAATTGCAAATTTCTTATCTGAATTCCTTCAGTATATGATGGATATTAAGTGAGGTGGATAAAATACAAAATAAATAGCGTGAACTGTATATTTATTATTTGGATTTTTTCAGTATATGAATACCATCATAATCTGTGACATGAAGTGAGCAGGATGGAATACAAGATAAATAGAATGAATTTTGCATTTTTTTCTTTATTTTTGCAGTATATGAACAGCATCATATACCTGGATAGTAAGTGAGTAAGATCACATACACGATGGAGAAAATGTTGAATCTGCGAAAAACTTGGGAAATAATCATAGATAGTGAAGAAATTATAATATAAAAATATAAGATAAATATATGAACAGCATTTCATATACCTGGATATTTTATCTGTACTTTTTCAATATATGAATAGTATATGAGCAGAATAAAATACAAGATAAATCGCGTGAATTGTATAATTCGTATTTGGATATTTTCAGTTTATGAATAGCATCATATACGGTAATATTAGGTGAACAGGATAGAATACAAGATAAATAGAGTGTATTGTACATTTTTTATTTGTATTTTTTCAGTATATGAACAGCATCATACACCTGGATATTGAGTGAGCAAGATAAATAGCGTAAAGTGTCAATTTTTCATCTGTATTTTTTCAGTATATGAACAGCATCATGTACCTGGATAGTTAGTGAGCAAGATTTCATACCAGGAATTTACGTTTTTTTTTATCATGACATTTTGAAGAAACGTGCTCGAGAAATATTCGATGAGTATCGTATCATAGTTTGTAAACAAATTGTTAGACAGGTCCGACATACAAACAAACATACAACTAGAGAAAGAAACAGTTCTTTGATAACCTTTAGGTAACAATTTCCCCTGAACGAAAAACACTGCTTATAACTGACTTTTTTATGGTGACAACCTCCGTTGCAGAGAGGGATAACAGACTCCAAAGTCGATAAACAACCCTCGTGAGTGTACCTGACGTGGTTTCGAGTGGGAAAAGTCGACAATTTTTTCTGAATAGTGTATGTGTTGAGTAATTTTTTATCAAGCTTTGTTTGTAGAAAAATTGATGGGAAAGGCAATACACACAAAAAATGCGACCAAAATAGACGTTTTTCACGCTCCAAAAAGAAGAAAATTCACAAGCGTCATGGCAAAAATTGCGACCGAAATATATGTTTTACACGCTCCAGAAAAAAGATATCGAGACCACATAATTTGGTATATTGGCGACAGCTCCTGGGAGCGATGGGTCGGCCCTTAAGTGAACAGCACGGTTTGTATCCACTGCACACCAGGGCGAGGTGCTTTACTGACTGAGGGGCGAGCTGAAACAACGTCCTTTAAGGCCCTTAATATGTCTGAGGTCGCAAGTTATCCTTGCTGTTGCATGAGCATGTCGCTGAACGTGAAGAAAAATTCACGACTTTCTTATAGAAACAAAAAATAAAATGAGATGTTTTGTAAACCCTGGTATTTTCTGAAATGTTTCTGAGTGATGGTGTGGTATATGACCAATATACCATAAAGAGAGCACGTCCATTTTTCATTCGTATTTTTTCAGTATATGGACAGCACCATATACATTGATAGTAAGTGAGCAGGATGGAATACAAGATAAAAAAGCGTTAACTGTGTATTTTTTATTAGTTCTTTTTCAATACATGAACAGCCTAACATATACCTGGATATCAAGATGAAATATAAGATATATAGCATCAGCTATCCATATTTTTATTTGTATTTTTTCAGTACATGAACAGCATCATATAACTGTTGGATAAAATACAAGATAAATAGCGTGAACTGTCCATTCTTTATTTGTAACTTTTCAGTATAACTTCAGTATATTTCAGTACATCTTAACATCATATACCTTGATATTGGGTGAGCAGGATAAAATATAACATGAATACATGAACTGTGCATTTTTTATTTGTATTTTTTCAGTGTATGAACACCTCGATATCAGGTGAGCAGGATGAATTTCAAGATAAATAACGTAAACTGTGCATTCTTCATTTGTGTTTTCAATATATGAACCTGAATATTGAATATTGAGTGAGTAGGATAAAATATAAGATAAATAGCATTTCCATTTTTTTAAATATATGAACAGCATCATATACCTGGATATTTAGTGAGCAGGATAAAATACAATATAAATCTAATTTTATTTGTTTAGATTCAATAAATGAACATCATATTATATAGGTACCTGTATATTAAGTGAGCAGGACAAAATACAAGATGAATATCAAAAATTATATTCACTTTTCATTTGTATTTTTTCAGTACATGAACAGCATCAAATACCTGGATGACCAGGTAAAATACAAGATAAATAGGGTGAAATGTCCATTTTAATTTTTATTCTTCAGTATATGAACAGCATCATATACATGAATGGTTAGTTAGCAGAATGAAATACAAGATAAATAGCGTGAACTGCAAATTTTTCATTTATTTTATTTTTTCAGTAAATGAACAGCATTATACACCTGGATATTAAGTGAGCAGGAAAAAATTATAAGATAAGTACTGTGAACCGTCTATTTCCATTTGTTTTGTTTTAGTATATGAACAGCACATCATATACCTGGATATTTAAACAGGTGAAATACAAGATAAAAAACATAAACCATCCATTATTTTCTTTCAGTTCTTGAAAATGAATAGCGTGAACTGTTAATTTTTTATTTGAATCGTTTCAGTATATGAACAGCATCATATCTGGATAGTTAGTCAGCAGGATAAAATACAAGACAAATATGCATTTTGTAATATATTGTTTCAGTATATGAACATCATCATTTACATGAGAAGTTGTCGATATTCATCTTTACTGTCAAATTTTTACTAAAATTATTATTTCCGTCAACCGATTTCACCCCTACGCGCTACTCCCAGAGGTATTCGTGCTAGGAAATACGCAGCCCTTGTTTTTTAACGTACGATGCCATGTACGAGACTTGAACCCTGCACCCTTCGCTTGAAAGGCGAACGCTCTACCAGTACGGCTACCACGGCATATGAACCATATATGAAGAGCATATATTTAGTCAGCAGGATGAAAAACAAGATGAATAGCATTAACTATCCATTTCTCATTTGTATTTTTTCAGTATAAGAACTGCATCTGGATATTAAGTCAGCAGGATGAAAAACAAGATGAATAGCATGAACCGACCATTTCTCGTTTGTATTTTTCAGTATATAAACAGCATCATACACCTGGATATCAAGTGAACAGGATGAAATATAAGATGAATAGCGTGAACTGCATATTTCTTATTTGAATTCCTTTAGTATGTGATGGATATTAAGTGAGAAGGATAAAATACAAAATAAATAGCGTGAACTGCATATTTATTATCTGGATTTTTTCAGTATATGAATAGATAGATAGATAGATAGATTTTTATTGACTACGTGATATATATAATACATTTGTAGTAAGTCGATCGGGGTGGATAAAATTATCTTCCATGATGAAATGGAATGATTTGAATTTATACAACATATAAGAGACTAATAACTACATGCAGTAGACAGATTCATATGACAAATTTACAATACTAAAAATGAATAAAAATAAATAAAATTTTGGAGTCATAAAACACCCATGTGCGGTTCAGTATCCAATATATTTGATTCCATAAACTCGTTTATGGAATAGAAACAACTTTCGAGGATTGCCTTTTTGATTGTATATTTAAATTTGATCATGTTCATATTCTTCAATTCTGGAGGCAATTTATTATGCAATTTTTTGTCTAGTGAATTTCGTGCAGAAGTGGTTAGTCTAAATCTCGGATTAACTATTTTACTGCAATTTCTAGTATTATAAGAATGAATATCAGAATTGATAGAATACGTTGTTGGGTTTTTATGAATATCCAAGAGAGAATGAAAAATGTAAATAGAGGGTAGAGGCATTATTCTCAGATTCCGAAATAATGGGCGACACGTGTCTCTAAAACCTTAAAACCTGCCTTGGCAACAATTCTCACAGCCTTTTTTTGTAGAACGAATACATGATTAGAGTGACTTGAGTTGCCCCATAGTACAGTTCCATATGTGATATGCGAGTGAAAGAGAGAAAAATAAGAGATTTTGAGTATATCTGGACTTAGAACTTTTGCAAGACGTCTAAGAAGAAATAATTGACTAGAGAGTTTTTCACAAAGTTTTTCAATATGGCAAGACCATTTCAAAGTTTTGTCCAATGTGATGCCCAAGAAATTTACGATAGACCCTTCATTCAATGAGGAATTTGTCGAGAATGTGATGGATTGAGTTTTACTCCGATTATGCTTGAAATGATTGGGGACCAGCCATTGTTCAATTTTAGTGTTAGATATTTCCATTTGGTATTTTAACTCTTCATAATTAGAGTTAACCCCATAAAAGGTTGCATCGTCTGCAAATAGTACACAGTTCAGTGGATTCATATGATCAAAGATATCGTTGATGTATATAATGAACAAAAGTGGACCTAATACCGATCCCTGGGGTACACCGCGTTTTACTGTTGAGCTTAATGAAGAGGCTTCTTTCAAAAAGACTGATTGTGCTCTGTTAGAATACCATCATAAACTGTGACATGTATTGAGCAGGATGGAATACAAGATAAATAGAGTGAATTTGGCATTTTTTTTCTTTATTTTTGCAGTATATGACACCTGGATAGTAAGTGAGTAAGATCACATACACGATGAAGTTGTCAATAGTTATTTTTTATTTTTTGTATATCATATACCCGAAAGAATCAGTCTTTTATATCGAAATGTGATTACTAGTCATGAAACTGCCTAAAAACCGTTACGATTATCCCTATATCTATATAATTGAAATAAATTGGCAACTGGAAGTAGGAAATTATTCGAGTATTTTAACAGAGACAATTTTTGAAACTCATTTGAAATTGATCAATCTTCTTGTACGTGAACAAACAATGAAAAAAAGGTTCTAAAAAAATTGAAGATAGAGTACGTCAGGCATATATACCTCAATACACTAGGAGTTGCTTGTCAGACATAAATGCGCCCGAGCAGATATCGAGCCCACATAATTTGGTATATTGGCGACAGCTCCTGGGATCGATGGGTCGGCCCTTATGGTGAACAGCACGGTTTTTATCCACTGCACACCAGGGCGAAGTGCTTTACCGACCATGGGGCGTGCTGAAACTCGACGTCCTTCAAGGCCCTAAATACGTCTGAGGTCGCAAGTTATCCTAGCTGTTGCATGAGCATGTACGCTTGACGTGAGAAAAAGTTCGACTTTCTTATAGAAACAAAAAATAAAATGAGATTTTTTCTTGAAACCTAATATTTCTGTCATTGGAAATACTTGAATTTGACAGAACAGAAAACGCGATACAAATACAACGAATAAAGTATTTTCTGGAATGTTCCTGAGCGACGGTGACCACTACCATATTTTGAATGTATTAGTGAGCAGGAGAAAATGCAAGATAAATGCGTGAACTGTGCATTTTCTATTTGAGTTTTTGCAGTATATGGACAGCATCATATATCTGAATGGTGAGTTGGCATGACAAAATACAATATCAATATCGTGAACGATCCATGTTTTATTTGTATTTTTTCACTATATGAACATCATCATATACCCGGATATTGAGTGTGCAGGATAAAATATACCATAGGTAGCGTGTACTGTCCATTTCAATTCAGTATATGAGCAGCATCATATACCTGGATAGTAGGTGAGCAGGACAAAATATTATATAAATAGCGTGCTGTGCTTTTTTCATTTGTATTTTTTGATACTTGAACAGCATATCATATACCTGGATATCAAGTGAGCAGGATGAAATACAAGATAATATTGTGAACTGTCCATTTTTATTTGTATTTTTTCAGAATATGAACAGTATCATATACATGGATGGTCAATGAGCAGGATGAAATACAAGATAAATTACGTTAACTGTGTATTTTTATTTGTATTTTCTGAATGTGAGAACAGCATATCGTACACCTGGAGATTAACTGTGCAGGATTAAATACGAGATAGCGTGTACCATCAATTTCAAATTTGTATTATTTCAGTGTATGAGCAGCATCGTATTATCAATATTAGGTGAGCAGGATGAAATACATTTTTTATTTGTATTTATTCAGTTCATGAACAGTCTATTATCATATACCTGAATATTGAATGAGCAGGAACTACCCATTATTCCTTTGTATTTTTCATTATATGAACAGCATCATATACCTCGATATTAAGTGAATAGCCTGAACTGTGCATTTTGTTATTGTATTTTTCCAGTATATGAACAGCATCATATACCTGGATAGTAACAATTGAGCAGTGTGAAATAAAGATGAATAAAATTACCTGGCATTTTTTATTTTTTTTTCAATATGTATATAGCACATTGTTCACCTGAATATCAAGGTAGCAGGATAAAATATAAGATAAATTTGACTATCAATTTTTGTGAGCAGGACAAAATAAAAGATAATTAGTATTAATTTTTTTCCTTTGGTGTTTTGGCATCGACTGCTATGGTCATTAGCCACGTGTTCTGGATAGGCCTTGTTACTAACTCCATACGCCACCTTAGGAGCAGCAGTGTTAATTGGAACGCATCAGTGAATCGTGCAGGACTCACCCTAGTCAAGCCACGAGATTTCAATAATTTAATCGGTTAAATTGAATTAAAAAATCCCAACCCAACCAGGGTTCGAACTCCGGACCTTTCGACTCAGAGTCGGACGCTCTAACTAATTAGTATTAATTATCCATTTTTTTATTTATTTTTTCACTACATGAACAGCATCATATACCTGTATGAGCAGGTAAAATAGAAGAAGAACAGTTAGTTAGTTGACTGGTCATTTTATTTTGTATTATGTTTTCAGTATATGAACAGCATCATACACCTGGATATTGAACGAGCAGGAAAAAAATTATAAGATGAATACTGTGAACTGTCAATTTTTATTCATTTTGATTCAGTTTATGAACAGCATATCATATACCTGGATATTAAGTGATCAAGATACAAGATACAAGATAAATAGCGTGAACTGTATATTTTGTATTTGGATTTTTTCAGTACATGAATAGCATCATATGCTGTGATATTACGTGAACAGGATGGAATACAAGATGAATAGAGTATATCGTGCATTCTTTATTTGTATTTTCTTAGTATATGAACAGCATCATACACCTGGATATTAGGTGAGCAAGATAAATAGCGTAAACTGTCGATTTTTCCTCTGTATTTTTTCATTATATGAACAGCATCATACACCTGGATATTGAGTGAGCAAAATAAATGGCGTAAACTGTCAATTCTTCCTCTGTATTTTTTCAGTATATGAACAGCATCATATACCTGGTTAGTTAGTGAACAACATCACAGGTCACAGGTTTCATACTTGAAGTTTACGTTTTTTTTATCATAACAATGTGAAGAAACTCGATCGAAAAATATTCGATAAGCGTCGAATCATGGTTTGTAAACAAATTGTAAGACAGGTCCGACAGTCAAACAAACAGACAACTAGAGAAAAATCAGTTTTTCGATAACCTTCAGGTAACAATTTCCCCTGAACGAAAAACACTGATTATTCCTGAATTTTTGATGGTGACAACCTCCATTGCAGAGAGGGATAACAGACTCCAAACCTACCCAACGTGAATTGTGGATCTTGCTCCAAAGTATATTTAGGCCATGTTGAAAATAAGGGCATTATTTTTTACTAAATGATCAATTGGACCTAAATAGTTCCCCTTTGTTAAACTTTTTCAAGTAATCAAGTAGTAGCTTTGTTTTGAGATTTCCAGGTACCTACATCGTTTTATCAATTTTTATTTTTATTTTCACTATAGGTAGGTCTTAATTACCTCTATTGATAAAAAGGGTTTTTAAGTAAGTTTCAACGTAGAAAAATTTAGTGTATTACATTCGCTTGATGAAGATACTGTGTGTCGAAACATGTCGTGAAAACAATAAATCTGTGAAAATTTATTCGTTTTTCACCTTAGTGTCACATACTATGAATTTCCATCAAGTAACGGCCACGTCAATACAAAAAATCAATTACTCTTGTCTGAAACTTGCCGTTTTTTTTTTCACACGCCCTGGACATGAAATAGGGGCATATGCTCATTCTCTAAACAAAGAGAAAAGTGGTGTTCCTTACGTATTGTTATCTACTGAATACGAATTCGATAGAAGAATTTCGTGGGGGTCTCTTATACTTTTCGAGTTATGACCTTTTGAATCTTGAAGGTCCATTTTCATACACGATTTTTTCAGTAAAAAATCGAAGAATCTGCCTCCTTCTATTTGTCGACAATTTTTTTATTCCCTAATCAACTCTTTTTTCACAAAAACCAAACGTTTTACGGAAAAAATTAACCTTCTTATATTAAACTATACTTAACCTCACTCTTCATTGGCGTTCATTCCAGAGGGTTTGAAAGGGTTAGGTATACTTTTTAAGAACGTTGAATTTTTGTGTAAAACGTTTGGTTGTAGTGCTTGTAATTGTGAAATATGAGTTGATTAGGGTCTCAAAAAAGTGTGCGATTTCTCGCTGAGAAATTCAAGTTTGAAAATGGTCGATTTTCAAGATTTAAAAGGTCATAACTCGAAAAGTATGAGAGACCCCCACGAAATTCTTTCAGGAGATAAAACTACGTAAATAACACCACTTTTCTTTTTGTTTCGAGAACTAGCCCTATAAGCTTACCTTTACCCAAATAGGTATCATAAGCTGCTTTCCATTTAATGTAAGGAGCTCGTCAGAGCTACCCTGAGCGTATGACCATGCGTTCCATTTATTGGGGCTTCAAGCGCCGATTGACATTCCCCTTGCCCCTCGAGCAACACCCATTTTATTGGTGCATGAAGCACAAGTAGACAAAAGTCAAAACGCGAATACACAGTTTTTTGGCGAAAAAGTCAGTGATAAAGTAATTTCCGATCTGAGGGGCTTGTAGCTCTAGGGCTTGACACTCCTAAATGGAAAACGCCTATAGTTTCGGAATTTTGACCCATAAATATCTATAAGTAGGTATTGTTTATGAAAATCGGAAAAAATTGGATAGACTTTCTAAAATATGCATGCTATGACTTACCAATATAACTAAACATTCCCTTTTATTAATCCACTGATGGATAAGCACAGTATAGCACAGTTCATCAACACTATTCACTCAACCGCAAAATTATAATTTGACGATTCAAATTAAGCTCCGTACCATACCCTTCCTATGTCATCGGAACACTGAACAAGTGAGTGACTGAACAATGAAGAATATCTGTGACTGTTTCTTATCAGTATGACAGTTCCACAGTACACGTAATAGTAGTGAAAACATCATGAATTGGAATGTTTTCACTCTACGTATACCAAGGGACAATTTTTCATTTAATTATCAGTCGAATATCAAGACATTCTTGTACAATGGCACTGAAGGGCTAATGTAATATTGAATAATAATAGTATATGTTTTTTATTGAATCAGAATTACATTCAATTCAAATGGTTATCGCCCGATGTCCTTCTGCCCATTAAATACAATTTTGTTATAATACATATGGTTAAAAAAATTGCATAGCCTATCCTACTTGAAAAAAAAAAAAAATAAGAAAATTCGTAATCACTAATAAAATAAAATAACAAAATTCTACATGATCTCGATAAAAGTATAGAATTAGTGTTGAATATTTGATGAAAAGTGTAACAGTTTTTCCAGCAAGGTTTCTTCTGCACGAATAGTTACAGAGTGATGAATACGTTATGTTTTTTGAAGTAATATCGATATATCTCCGAAAATAACGTTGATGGATATACAAGACCCTATATTTTTTGAATGGTCAAAGTAATCTTTATTCAACCATGTGATGAAATACAGGGTGTTCCATTACAAAAAACATAAGTTTGATTTGGTGCACTTTTCTGGATCACCTTGTATACTTCGAAATATTTTCCAAAGATACACGAAGGAAACATGCTTGCATTCGGAAGAAATTTTTGAGTTGCGCCGTTTAGAAGCTATGTACCACCGGAGCGCAGTTGCAGGACCCTGTATATACGATTGATTGTGCACGTTACCGACATGCCATGGCTATTGCAGTGATATATTCGTGCCTTATACTTCAAAATACACATACAAATGCCGGTATGGTAGTGGGGCCTTTAATACACGTATCCTATAAAAATGTGACAACTTTGGAAGCCAATATCTGACGTTGGCGACATCACATCGGTATGGCGCTTTCAGAACTTTGTTCAGGACTCAAAATGAACAAAGAAAACACATTTCCATGGTGGGGCCTATTAGACATGTTCATTGCTAAAAATGACATATTTGGTCCAGTATGGCGGCCACTTGGCGACGCCCCAGCGGTGTGGCGTTTCGAAATCTTTGTTCTACAGTTCATTGTTAACAAGGACAACGAAATAACAGCTCGGGGCCCATGATCCATGTCCACAGTGAAAAAATTACACGTTTCGGTAAGTATGGTGGGCCATAAGTGACGCCATATTAGTATGGCATATTGAGTTCGCGGACTTTGGCGACCACCTTGACGACATAAAACAAGAATCAAAGTGGGGCCTATGATCCATGGGCATGGATATTAATTACACGTTTGAAAATTCACCCCCCCTAAAAGCTACACTTCAGAGGTGCCATACCGGGATTTTACATTGGGGAATAACGTTGTCTATCAGCCCCCAGAATCTCAGCGTGGGGCCTATGATACATGCAAAACCCCTCTCGCCTCCCGGTCTAAATAGACCCCAGCTGGTCTTAGTGTTAAGGGAAACCTCAAGGTAAACCCGGTATCTCGCTCGTCAGCCTTTAACCAACCAACCAACCATCGGAGTTACATTGGTCAGCTGATAAAGCAGAGGATTAGGAGGGTCATGAAGAGGACTGTTAGGGTGTCTTATCTTGGAGATTTTCCTAATAGCTGTTGTTTCTGCTACTTTTAGTATATTCAGAGTTTTTTGTCCCGTGTTGATAAATAGCGGGTGAGCGTATTCAATAAGTGAGCGACAAATAAGTTTATATATACGACTTGCCGTTTTTATGTTTGCTCCTGTCCCTTTATATATCAGGCTTGTGAAGTTTGCAGCTCTTGCAATGGTTATAATATTGAAATTTCCGTTTATTTCCAAACAAATATCTGGAAATTTCAGTTACTATCTGGAAATTTCCAGATGTAATCAGAATATTTTCGGTTACTATCTGGAAATTTTCAGTTACTATCTGGATATTGTCTGCTTTTATCTGAAAATTTGCAGTAACTTTCTGGAAATTTTCAGTTATTATATGGAAATTTCCAGCTACTATCTGGAAAGGTCCACGTACATATCTTATGGGATAGTCTTTCTATGAAAAAGGCTGGATTTTCGATTTTTTTCTAGCTGGAGTCATTCGTTTTATTATTATAGACTCTAAAATTTTAACATTTGAGTAATCAAATTGGTGTTTGGTTTTTTGTGAGTGGTCAACTGCTGCACACGAGTTTCTCCTAAATGTATCACATCAATAGAAAAACAAACACTGTGAATACTAAAACAGATACAGGTCAACTAAGTAACATTTATTGCAATATTTTGAATTCTAATTGATGTGTTTTTCTTTGTGATGGATGATGAACAATTCCAAAACATTTTGTACCGATAGACTGATAGACATGTGATTACATCAATGATATCATTTCAACATTGCTTTTCAACATTCATTGTTTGGGGATATTGCAAAAAAAAATCAAACAGCCATGAATTTCAAATCCTTAACTCATCTAGTTTATTTGTGTCACGACGTCACGACGGACGTCACGACGGATGTCACGATGACATTATAGGTTCTCCATTCAGTTAGTTTTTCTTTGCATTATCCCATGAACATGAACATGATATCACTACCAACTCTGTGATTGTAAGTAGATTTATCTTTTCCGTTTTGTAATTTGTCTAATTTTGTTAAATTTTCTGTAGCTATCTCTCCTGAAGAAGCTAATAAATATAAGCGAAATATTGAGTAAAGAATAAATGAGTATAACTGGTAAACAGACCGCAAACCCGAGAATTCCCCAACTTAGTTTATAAAGTACGGTCGAGAATACATCCATATTCTATATATATATATATATATATATATATATATATATATATATATATATATATATATATATATATATATATATATATATATACAGGGTGTCCGGTAAACCTTGTACAGTATTGAAACTGGTGATAGACCAGGTCATGACTGTTCAGAAAATCGGAATTTCACCTCAGTAAAAATCTCACCGTTTTCGAGTAATGAGCATTTTTTAAATTTCTGGAAAATCACTATCTCACCTTGGATTTTTGAGTGCCATGTCTACAAATTGATACCAATCCAAATATCTTTGCTGCTGAAGATTAATGACGAGTGACGCTTTCAGACGTACAAAACAGTTTTTCAGAAAACTATACAATTTTTCAAGAAATGAGGGTAAAATGCCAGATTTGAGTTTTAAAGAGAAACATTCTCAATTGAAAATTGAATCAATAGATGACTCCTCTGGAAATGGAAAAACCCTACCAGATGTAGTTCAATGTCCAGCGTGGCTTTTGCCTGGGAAGTATAGTTGTTTTCTGTTAGATATTACAAAAAAGTAACTTCAATTTTATCGTAGGGTTTTTCCATTTCCAGAGGAGTCATGTATTGATTCAATTTTCAATTGAGAATGTTTCTCTTTAAAACATGAATCCCTTCCAAGAGAGGTTATCTTGTACGATGGAAAACAGCGACTAAATTCCAACTTTCAGTCGCAGATGATTCCACAACTGACTTTATGAACATCCTGTTCATATTTTCAATGAAATCAACATGCCAGATTTGAGTTTCACCAATTTTTTTAACGACAGTTTGACATTATTGTTTGAAAAAAAATATAACTAAGTGGAAGTGCATATTCATTACAAAAGAATGCCCATTTTGTCCAGACTCTACCAAGGTATAAAACATACGGTAATTATTTTTGGTAGGAGTAGAATTTCGATTATATTAGAGTGTGATGTTATTTTTAGCTAAAATCAACTCCATTAGACTTTGTCAGTAATGTCTTTTATTTTTATCCTATCAAGCTGAAATGATTAAATAATTATGAGTAATAACGAATTAACTGCTAGGAAGCATTCAATGAGATGTAAAGTAGTAAATATTAATTCAACGTTTTTTTGAATCAACATACACTATAAACCACAATAACGATTATTCAACATCGCACTGAATAATAGTACAAAAATGTTATTTTCCATCCACTCGTACGCAGAGACGACATCTTTTCAAGAAGAACCATTTCAAATGCATTATAGGTTATATCCCCCAAATCAGCGATTCTTTGAGCGGCATTGTGCAATCGGATATCGTTATGCATGAAGCGCTGCTGCAGCAGTAGCACTACCTCCACATGCACCATAAATAAAGTGCATATGCGCATATTCTCGGGGAGTATAAAGTGTGTACGGCATGACAAAGAAATAAAAACCACTGAATGAAACAAGCGGAATAATAAAAAAAAGTCACAAGTTGTTCAAACAAAGTGTGACAGCCTCCTACTAGATTTTTTCAATTCTATTTACAGAAGATCCGCTCTATTGCTTCTATTGCTTCTACGGACACAACACAGGAGTTAGAAAAGTTTATAATTTTCGACAAGCATTCACATCCTAATAAGTTTTGCACTTGCACTTGCACTGTATATCTGTCGGTCTCTGAATCTTCGTTGGTATCTGGATTTTGGACAATTGCTATATTTTTCACAAGAATTCGTTTTAATCGGTGCCATGTCGGATAATCGACATTTCATTTCGATAATTTTATTAGGCTTAATTATATGAAAAGTTAATTTTATTGACATACTATTTAATGCTACCATTATTAATAATCATTTCCACATTTATTTTTATCTTGATAAAATCGAAATAAAATAATTTTTGGGCGTAGGTATAAAAGTTGATGGACGCCTAGAATAAAACCACGCCTAATTCAATGGAAATCACTTCCTCCAAAAATAATTATAGTTTGTTTAATTCCACGGTAGAGTCTGAACAAAATGAGCAGTCTTTTGAAATGAATGCCCACTACCAATTGGTTATGTTTCTTTCAGACAATAATGTCAAACTTTTTTTTAAAAAATTGATGAAACTCAAATCTTTCATTTTACCCTCATTTCTTGAATTTTTTTTTTCACATTCTGAAAAACTGTTCTGCACATCTAAAAGCATCACTAATCAGTAATCTTTAGCAGCAAAGATATTTGAATTTGTCTCAATTTGTATACATGGCACTCAAAAATCTAAGGTGAGGTAGCGATCTTCCAGAAATTCTTAAAATGCCCATTATCTCGACAACGGTGATATTTTTACTGAGGTGAAATTCCGATATTCTGAACAGTCACGACCTGGTCTATCACCAGTTTCAATATTGTACACGATTTACCGGACACCCTGTATATATTTAAATTCCTAACTATGCCAATACTGGTGTAAAATTTTTTCTGATTCCTTGATTTTCTGAAATTGATGATTGAATCAAATATCCATTTATAAAAACACATCTGAAGATTCTTTTTCAATTAATATTGACAATAGGAAATTTTATTGAACAATTGAATACAACAATAACAACATTGCGATGAAGAAAAATGTATCGGCCCTCCGGGGTGGCCTAAATTGATTCGTTGCAGCTTTCATAGCTGCAAGACCACGTCATTTAAATAGTTGGAATTAATTGAAAGAAAACTCCTAATGAGATCGTCAAATTCTGAATATCTACTTTTTGACAAAATAGCATATTTTGTGTTTCCAAACGCTGCTGCAAAAGATTTAATTCGAAAGAAAACATTCTGTTTACGCCACTGTCATCAAATTTGTACCAGTCCGTTCTGTCCTAGGCCAAAGTGCATTAGTGGCCAAAGTCAACTCGAGATCCAACCCAGCCATTCTCAATAAATTGGATTATTTGGATAAAAATGTCCCCTTCACTATCCACTGAGGGTTCTTTAGTTCCATAATTGCCCTTGTATTTGAAAATACGGTAGTTAGTTTTTCAAACATAACTGTCCCTCATTGTTCTCCAGAAATAGCCTTGTCAATCCTATAGATACCAATATAGAAAGGGATTCCTGGGTATTTTTCTTCAGATTTATCTGCATACTCATTATACAATTCAATTTCAATGGTTGCTATCATTTGTCAGTCGTTCTCTTCTCCAAATTGGAGACACTCCTGCGGTTTTGATTTATTTTTTATGTTGTGTGCTTCACTCGGCGCCAAGAAATACTTATTCAGTAACTCATATTTATATTCAGAAAGACGACATTCAATAGATCCATTCATGGGTTCCATGTGATATGGACTATCTTCCTCTACTTATTACTTTCTTCAATTCCTAAAAGAAAGTGCCTTAAATTTAGTCAACTCACAAACATCATAGTTGCAAAAGTAAATTTCCCCAACTTCAGAGTCACAAGGAACAGAATCATCAGTTGTTACTCTTTCATCTTCTTTGGTTGAAGTATCTGAATCACTTTCAGATAATGGGGTCTAGGAAGGAAACATGAGTGTTTTCTCAAATTTTGAATTTTACTGGCTCGATCGAATTTTGACATGAGAATGGAAGTCACAGGGTTTTGATGTAAACAGTGTCTTCCGGTTCTTCAACTCTTTACTTTCCTGGAAATGATCCCCACAAATTCTTTTACAATAAAAGAATTTTAGTTCGTCGGTGGGAAAATTCAAATAGAACAACCATCATTGCACAAGTTCCTCAGTTTTCGGAAATCTGTGAAATGTTATTTTTTTACTTCATCGTACACATTCCCGCAATATGGACTCGATGTTTTATTTTTTAACCAACGACATTTTTTTGGAAATATTTTTTAAATAAACTGAAATGAAAAAAAAAACAGTAATGACACATGTCAGTAAATGAATTTACAATGTTCCAAACATTTTATTACAAAATTTATAACCAACCTAATGGGAAAAAAACGATCACTGATAGACTATGGAATATTGTCAATGGGAGGAAGTACAGAAAGTGATAAAGATACTTTTTGGAATTACCATTGCTTGATACAATCGATTGAACGTATTCTGAATTGAACGGAAGAATGCTTGGAAATGGTTGTATTTTGCCAAGTTTCCACAGTGAGCGCGTTATTTACAATGTTTACCAAATTGTTAGTGTGTCATTTTCAAGTGATGATGGAAGCAGAAAGTCTTGAACAAGATGATATCAACCAAGACAAGATTGTTCAAGAAATCTTCCCATACTCTCTTGTTATATAAAACTGATACATTTGCCGAAAAGATTATACACTGATGTAATCTCAGAACACCTTTCGGAATGCTAAACGTTAGGAACGAATCGCTTTCATCAATCACTCACGGAGAATGAATAATTCCCACTACGGAACAGATGAAGCTTTCCAGGGTGAACGTTTCACCATTCCATTTGAAATTGATCGCGGCTGGTACTTTAACACTGTAAATTAATTTCCCGACATTTTCAGCTGCGAACCGTCTACAAAAATTGTGTTTTAAATGCTGAAAACATAGCACTCCAACAATAAATGTTTCATACTTGGACCGCTTTCGCGACAAAAAAGCGGATGTCTGGATGCTGCGAGTTAGAAGGGTTTTATGGCCCAAAGCGCTAAGTGTAATACAAAGTAGATGTCATGGAGAGAATGCTCGCGAGAACTGCAAAACGAGGCGGATTTTGTTGTATCAATATCGTTTTTATTTGTTTTCCAACTTGAGCTTAAATCGAGTTTGGGCTCTTTTATATGTTTTTCCATTTGGGAGTTGAGGAAAGATTATTCCCTGGTTGTAGCAGATATCTTGGAATGCATTAAACATTCTGTTGGAAGTTGTTTTATGGAAAAATGCATCAAACGAATGGGCACCCTTGTTCTTACACAACTGAAAAAACTCTTTATGCTTCTAAACACTTTAAAGAGTATAAGGATCCATATGATGTACTCAGGATATAAATGCGGGATTTGATAATATTACCGAAAGCTTTGCAATTTATTCAACGAATCTCCTAAGAATTTGGAAGTGGTATCAATCTCTATTTTCCCCAGATGACCCATTTAAATACTGTTGCGTGTTCGGGTTCTAAATAGCTATTACGCTGCTGTGTAACTGCTTTTATTACTCAACTCAATTCAGCAACACTGACCACACTTCGAATATTTATCAATCATAAACTGTCGGTTACTGAACTATGAACTCAATTGCACCAATTCTCACAAATGCAAGACTTATAATAGTTATTTATGTAACAAGTGAGTGAATTGGTACTTTTTTTCACGTCCAATGTAAGATTAAGGGTTGGGTAAAAGCAGGTATTTTGCAATCAGTGATGGAATTCTTGAAAAGTTGTTTATTCATGCAAATTGTTAAAATAATTTTTCCGTTAACCAGCTGTCGTCCCCTTACGAACGGCAACCCTTAGAAATCGAAACTTGTTCGAGCCAAGGATTAACGAGGTCTTACCTTTTTACGTGCGATTCCTATCAGTCAAAGTGATTGAAACAATGTCGCTTTAACCACTCGGCTACCTGGCCCAGCTACCTCGGCACCTCATACATTCTCGGTGTCTCAATTGCAAGAAAATATTATTGGTCAAAACATTTTTGGGTCTGTAGCTTTTATATTTCCCATTATTATACAAAAAATTCAGATTGTCGTAACTTGACGATCAACTTGAGTTTTTGTATCAGAAATTGTAATAATCAGAACACCTTCTGATTCTTTAATGTGCTCAATTTTCATTTAATGCGATTCTTCTCATCGGCATGCTCCTGCGAAACCAAATATTGATGCAACCTAGAACAACATTTCATAAGAGATTAAAGAACATGAGTCTAATTGCAGTCATGATTTACCTCATTTATGAGATACATCACATCAGAAGCTTCAAGCAAGAACTTATAAACTTCATCTCTTGTAAAAGTTAGGGACTTTTTATGCTAATAGTCGACAGATTTTCTCTTCAAATATGAAACCTATGTCGCATATTTGCTGATGTCATTATTATTATGCAATAACAACGTGGATTCGAGATTCGAATAACTAGACCATAGGGTGGAACTATTCATTTTCTTAGATTTTCCATCAAAATATTCAAGCAATACCCTCTTACTTATCCCGGTTTCTTCATGCCATGCCATGAATGACTCATATTCTTTCAGATATATCTCCTTCGATTTTTTTCATCCAATATTCTTAGAGGGGTATATGTTATTGCCGTGAATACTGCCGCCGCGAGCCGCCTTGATTTGTTCGCTTGTTATCTCGCTGAATTCTGGACGCGCGAGCCGCAACAAACGATATCTCCTACATTGTCGCCTGACAAAAACTGTGGAAAAAAGTGAACTTTTTCCACACTTTTCCGTGAAGTAATCAAACAGTATTTTGAATTTGAAAAATTACATACTTCCGTCACACAAAATACACAAGAAAGTACACTGTTTTGACAGTTGTAGAGGAAAAAAAACAGTTTTAGAATCATCCAGAAAACCACAGAATACACTAAGAATATTCGACGTTTGATCTAAAATAAGAATTAGTGCTTTTAGATATTTCCAAGAAATTCAGTGAATAATTCTAGACAGTTTGCTATGCTCTCTTTGCATACCAGGTGCGTAACAGTATATTATTGCTGACAATTGCTCATATACCACGACTTCTGATAGATTTTCAATGCTGTAAAGGCTGTTAATTGGACAGAGTTTCCAAGATTCATTTGAATCATTTACTTTTTGATTAGGTGCAATTATGCTCGTCACTAGTTGGTTGAGAAATTTTCCATAACGTGGTGTAATATTGATAAAATGCCATAGAGCATAACCAATCACACCATTACGTTTCTTTAAAAAATGTGTTGTCTAAGATTTCTCTAGATGATATTTTGTTGTCCATAGAGTTGACTATTTTGTGAAATGTTAAGCAATTTTCTCCTCGTTTCTCAACACCCTCAAGGTATTGTCATTCAAAAAAGGAATAAATACCATAGATAAGAAATAATTTATGGGATTTTGTAATCACTAAGTATTCCAAGTATTACACAAGGATTATTTTTATTCATACTTTTTTTATCATAGTAATATTGTTTTTCTTCATCACTAAATAAATTTACATATTCATTTCGCTAAGTCTTGTATGCCTCACAATATCTTTTCTTTTCCATTAACTATTTTTGAATGATTCATTTTCACTTCCATATATTTATTTTTTACTTTTTTCACTTTCTCACTTTGATTTTCAGTTGTGATACGTATTTAGTTTTTCAATACTGTTCATTTGTACTATGTACAATTATTGAAATATATTGTTATGGTTTCGAGCAGATGAGTTTTTGGAAAACTGGCCCTGATCAAATTATAAAGAAATGTATTCTGAAGTTGTATTATTTCAAATTGAAATTGAATCAACTGTTCATAATTTCAATTTTCTCCAATGGGATCGTCAAACGATGAGTAAAAGCAACAAAACAATATTGATAGATATCAATCTATTGAATTTTTTCAACATGGATGGAAGGGAAGGGGTTGATGTTGATGAAATATTCATAATGTAGTAACAAAAAAATCGCATCCATTGTGATACAGGATACCTCGCTTGTCAGAAATTGGTGCATCTAACAGCATGCAGCGACTAGAGCCGCTTTTACGCTTCACGTGATAGACGGCTGACAGTTCTTCCAGCTGCTAGAGATAAATGAAGAGCTTTATTTTCCGCTGGATTCATTTGAAGCGGTTCAGTGGTCTGTAATTTGGACCATCAAGTAGACTCGTGAAGCGCTTTTATGCATTATCCAGCAAAGCACTTTCCGCTTTTCTCTGATAGATACCAACAAAAACCATTTATGGCCCACTGATGTTATATCTCGGTTTGTATTGAATCATCTCCAAGTCAGATGAAAATAGCAATAATTCAATATATTTTGGTGTGAAATTTTCTTACCAAATCCCCGCGTGCTTGAATCAATTGCAGGAAATTTATCTCGTACATGAATTTTTTAAGAAAATTCATGTAGTCGAAATCTTTCCGGCAATAATTCAAGCACTTTGGAGATTATAAGTGAAAATTTTTCGTGCTCTCAGAAATTTATAGATTCTGAAAAGCTTTTAAAAACTATTTGGCCTACAGAGGCGGTTTTTGGCTCTTCTATCAAATTTAGTCCACATTGAAAAGCTACGACGTGGTCATAATCAAAAAGGAGTTCTTACAATCGCCAAAAATTAAGACAAGTAGAAAATGTAGTGATTTATCGAACTCTTTTGGATTTTCAACGATTCTGTGTTCTGTGCTCGTGGTCATTTTTCAATGAGTCAACATCATAAATAACTGGACAAAAAATCAGAACTAAAGTCCATGGATGAATATTCAGAAATAATGAACTATCTGAATGAGGATGCAAATTTCCACTTTCAGATTTTGTTTTTCAAGTTAGATTCTTTTCACAATAAGTATCAGTTGTTGTTCAATGTCCAGGGTGGCTTCAACCGAAAAAGTAGTTTTTTTCCTTCATTTAACAAAATAGCTTATTTTTTTGTTAGTTTCAAGTTTCGATCGGAAATGTTTTCCTTTTCAACATGGATGCCTCCAAGAGGTTCTCTTGAACTATGGAAATGAGCGACTAAAGTTTGCCTTCCAGTCGCAGATGATTCCACATCTGATTTTATAGACATCGTGTTTATATTTTCAATGAAATCAGCAATGCACCCTCATGGACACAATGCAAAACAATAATTTCCATGCGGTAATATCTCACCAATGTGTTTTTTGCATTCTTCAGAATGCGAAAAACAGATACATAATTTCAATACAATTTCATCTTCCACTCAATTTTTTTTTTCATTTTCATGAGATGAAATACTTCATTTCAGTAGGAACACATGGAAAACATTGAAGGATATATACATAAATATCATCAAATAGATACCGAATTGCGAATCAAATGGGAATCGAAAGAACAATAATCCGAATAAAATTAGGTATTTTGCGTCGCTTTCAACATAATGGTAGATTCCACAAGTTCCCTTTTATATAAATCTTCCTCTGGCATTATTCACCCCGATTCTTGAGTAATTCTCTTCACGCTCAATTGAATCCTTCATGGCTCCTTCTAAAATAATCATTCATTATGATTATTACAGTTCGATGTCATCAAAAAGCAAGTATCAGATTTATGACGTTAAAATGTGCCGATACCCCAAGTGGATTTTTGCATTCTTGAACCATTTAGGTGAAGTATTTTTTATAGAATTTTGCTTCATGTACATACCTTTCAATAGTAAACTCAAAACCAAACACCTCAGAATCATTCATTTAACACGAAAATAATACTGCAAACAGTTCATTTATTCAAATTATAACTTTGAAATTCAATTATAGCAAACATTATAGGTACTCAAGAAACATTTTCCATTTCCTTCTGAAGTTTTACTAAAAGTTCATGTTCAAGTTCAGGGGAAGGAAATCTCTGTGCAGGTTTACTTGCGTATTCAAACAGAGCTGATTTTTGGTGAGTTCTTTGGAGATCTCCAGTTCCTCGAACAAATCCAATCTATGAAAATTTTTATTATCGATTTTGCGTAAAATTTTTTAATTTCTGTTAGGGCTAAAATTGTGGTTATTAAATTTGAGATGATTACCAAATATAGATTTATCTGGTCTCTTCAAATGTTCGTTAATACGAGCGAGAAGTGGTCTACAGGTTCTACCAATGTAGGAGGCAGAGCAACCAGCACAATCAAGCTTATACACACCGCTACTTTTCAATTTACTAATTTTATCTTTAGAATTGACTAAAGCTTTAAGTAATTTAAGTAACCATTTAGTCAATTCTAAAGATAAAATTAGTAAATTGAAAAGTAGCGGTGTGTATAAGCTTGATTGTGCTGATTACTATGCCTCCTACATTGGTAGAACCTGTAGATCACTTCTCACTCGTATTAACGAACATTTGAAGAGACCAGATAAATTTATATTTAGTAATCATCTCAAATTTAATAACCACAATTTTAGCTCAAACAGAAATTCAAAAATTTTAAACAAAATTGATAAAAAAAATTATCTTAGATTGGATTTGTTTGAAGAACTGGAGATCTCCAAAGAACTCACCAAAAATCAGCTGTTTGAATACGCAAGTAAACCTGGACAGAGATTTCCTTCCCCTCCATCAGAGGATTAAATATAATTAATTTAACGTTGGTAACACTTCCTAATTGATATTTACTAAACCACTCTTCAAGTTGGTACTGGTATTTTCACGTTGACATTTGACATTTGACTTGGCACATTCTGTCTTGTCCTCACCGCTGGTACAAAAACCACATGGTCTGAGTTCTAACATGCTTTTCGTTAGTTCTTATGCAGAATAATATGATATTGTAATTTTAAACAATGTTTTTTACATATTTCGAAACTTCCTGTTGCCTGACCTGTAAGTACTCACGTATTTTTCATAATTTTCCAAATTTCATAACCTCTTTTTTAAATTCAATTTCGGTACTCTCAACTGAGTATTTACTTTCAGGAAGCACTGAAGATGACGAAAGTCGAAAGCGCTTTGCAATAAAGAGAATTTATACACTTCTATACAAAACTTCGCTTCATTTATAATATTTTTGAATAGAATGGCAACTTTCGTGTTATTGATATGATTAGCTGATTTCGATTCCCCGATGTGAGTAGTTTTTCATGTCAGATTGGTGTTTTCTGACTTGTATAAGACTGTTGGATTCTAAAATAAGTTTTCTGGCAAAAATACGATTATGTACGAGTATGTTTATTGACAGGTAAGGAATATATCTGCTGGGCATGACATAGCATTCTTGGTGTTGCCCTAAGTCACCTGGATGTTATTGTCCAATTTCTATAGGTCAGGTATGGAAACCAGTCAGTTTGTGACAGTTTGCTGCTTTCACATTTTGGTAGATATGGTGCTATGCATACCTTCTGCCAAGTTTGACCCGCGAACGAGGTCAAGAGCCAGAGTTATGCCAAATAAACCGTGATTTTCGTTTTTTTTGGCATAACCACTGTATCTTGACCTCGTTCGCGGGACAAACTTGGCAGAAGGTACACAGAAAAAAATAATGAGCCTAATATCAATCACTTCTAGTGATTGGCCACGTATTCATTCCTACATCGTATTTTTCATTACTACAATGCCAAAAATTGATCAAAAATTTTAGTTACTGGACAATCAATAATTTGGTTGACATAATGAACTCTGGTCCATTATGATCATGTAGTTATATCATAGGACTGATGAGAAAAGTCATCTATATTATGTTATATACATTAGAACAATGTAAAGAACCTAGAAGTAATCCAAAATACTCTGTTGAAAATTATGACATTCTACAGAGTTGCACTACAATGAAAGTGGTTTGTTAGATGTAAGAAAACTGTATATTTTCTACTCTATTTCATGGACTGTTAGCTCTCCAAGAAGAACTATTCAGCATGCTCATAATACTCGGATAAGTGAGGATCTGACTGTGCCAAGATGTAGACTCACCCTAAACCAAAAATTTATATCGTATTTAAGACCAAAACTCTATAATGCATTACCTTTACAATTAAAACAAATTCACAGTGAATTTAAACTGAAAAGAGAACTGACGACATAAAAACTAATAAGCATAAAATTTTTGAAAATTTTCTCGATAGATATTCCACATAAGGCTCAGGCCGGAACTTATTGTAAACTACTGCTACATGCGTTGTCCTTATCAACATTTCTTTCTCTCTTTTCTTTTTTTTCTTTTTATCTATCTTTCACTTTCTTTCATTCTCTCTATTTTCATCTTTTCTACACTTCTCTCCCTTTTTTAATGATCTAAGTTGAATATATTTATATTTTATCTGCAGTGTTGAGTTTATTTGGTTGCCCGCTACAACACAAGCTTGCTTAGGTAGCGACAATCGCATTAGACTCAACAGAAAAACACCTAATTTGTACCTCGTTGCTGAGGACGACCTGTAAACTTATTTACGAAAGCAGCCTACTAGATTCCTCAAAAATCATCCACATTTCTTATTTTCAACATATTTCGCAAACTACACAAAGCAGACCCCACAAATGCTATATTGACGAAAATGCCATGTAATGGTGTATTAAATTAAAATACAGGGTGTTGCATTTGAAAAAATCGAGTTATTGCCACTTGTAAACCGTCATTTGAAAAAAATCGTAGTAGGCGATGGAACATTGACTTCAAGTTCGCCAGCATTTCAAAAGATGCTCTGAAGCTAAAGGAATAGTCTGGGAAAAAGTAGGTTGAGTTATCTTGAAAGGTTCTGAAGTTATGAATTTTTCTGTGGGACCATGCACGACGCGATTTTGACACATAAATTGGCATAAGTCAAAAACTATTGCAAGTAGGTATATGTAACCAGGGTGCGTTATGTTGACAATTTAGTGGAGAATCCAAAAATGGAATGAAAAAGGAAGGTTGCTATTTAAAAAAATTTAACGTAGTCGTGTATTTAATTTTGAAACATATTGTATATCGATGAACATATTTTCAGAATGTGCTCATTGTTGAACCTATCGATTGAAAAAAAAATCAAGTCGATTGCTTGCATAGAAAAAAAGTTATGGACCATGCACACACCCCTGGGTCACCCTGTATATATTTTATAATGAAAATCGATTTTTTTATATATAGCCACGCCGTGACCGCTCAAATTTTTCATCGTTCTTGTCAGAATTTTCAAATCTTTCACTGGTCTCAGAGGCATAAACGACATAATCGTCACCAGAAATCTGTCACCATCTTCCAGTCTATTAGAAACGAATCGAATTTCACCACGGAACTTATTGTAATAATAATTTTCTAGACGTCACGGAGTTGACCATATTCCACCTTTCTCGAATAATGGTCGATTTTATGAAAAGTATGATCATCAATTATTTTCGTATGAATTATGTCGAGTTGATTACTTGTTCCATTTCCCTCTATAGGAAAACGCTACAGGGCAGACCTGATATTTGTTCCCCATGTATCGACATAACGCTAAAACCGTGTATTAGAGAAACACCCTTTTTCAATTAAGCAATCCTTTTTTGACGAAACTTTTAATCACGTTGACATTGCCCTAGGATACGAGGACACACGTACCGTACTCAAACTCAATCTGTCACTACCATTCAGTTTTATTCCCCCTTTTCAAATATTCCGCTTCATTTCATTCAACGGCTTTCGTCCCATTTAATGACTTTTGCATTGCTCTTTTGAACCTTCGCTAAAATGTCACTGCTTTAGAATCCATTTTCCTTCATCGAATGAAGTCTCGTAATATCGCGCTATTGTTGGTCTTATTAGCGGAATATACACTTTGACATTTTTGCTGAATAAATATCGAGTTATGGTGCATCCGGGAATGCTAACAGTGCGCTAGGGACTCTATCGCGGGTTCGTATCCCCCATGTCTACTTCGCAGCTGTATAAGAACGTGTAATTTAGGAAAATTATAAGTGAAAATGGTCCTGCGGCAAAAATAACCGGGAGATAACCAGAGATTGAGTGAGGCGGAAAGTATAGCAAAGCAAAGTCTAAGAAAGAAACGCTTCTCGGAAAATCTATTACAAGATCTTGATGACGTTAGACTTGACACTCGATATTTTGTAACATATTTTGTGCTAAACAATATATCAAGGTTATTTGTATGTATTTTTCCTAATTGTTTCAGATTTTTTATTTTACAAAAGCAGGTTGCCAGACAGATTTGACAATCCTAATTATAAGGCAACCCAAAGAAATATCATATATCTATTGCACGGGTAAACACTTAGTAAACTAATCTAACTCAACCTAAATATCTGAGTATCACAAATATCCGATTCATCAATGATTTGGTGTGACCATTTCAAACAATACTGTAACAAAACGTAATCATTATATTTATTTTTCCTACGAGCATGCGGAAAAGTAACTATTCCGCACGATTTTTACTTTTCGGCACGATTTTTACTTTTACGCAAGATTTTCTCTTTAAAGCACAATATTTCAATTCAAGATTAGTATATTGTACAATGAGCATGAAATGACATACATTTCCCACGAATAGGTAGGTATATGAAATTTTGTAATACGAGCGAATTAATTTTTTCATAACAGATTCTATAAAAAACACTCATGTCGTCATTGAATATACAAATATTGAAAAATATAACGAAAATTGAACAGTAAGTACTCTCATCGATTTCAAAACAAAAACAAAAAAAAAGTCACCAGGATTCGAACCACCTGCCCCATTAACCAACGTAGAACGACTGCTCCCTTACTTTGCTAACTGAGCTATTTCAGATATTAATTTAGTTGCTATAGTACTCTGATAAAAGACCCGATTAGAGACAAAAGAATCAAGCTTTTGGATTATTCTCTCTCCTAACAAAGAAATTGTCTTCGTCCCAAATATTTTGCTCTTGAATGAAAATCATTGTTGCTTTTGTAATACATTTTCTATTCTTTTGGCTTCAAAAGCTTTTGAGAGAACATTATTAACTTTGTCTCCAGTCCTGCTTGGTTGACTCTTGTCTCAAAACCATAACCACTTGATACAAGGTCCAAATGTGTTTGGTTGACATAATCTACCTCAGCTATCTTCGCCATGCATGAGCTCGGGTCTACCGGTCTACCCGAAGTTTGCCGATACCCATTTGAATTTGAGCAAGTCGCAACGACCTGCGGCCGCTGCGTGGGCGCAGGTGCAGTGTGCAGGTGTCAGCGTATCAGTTCACTGGTCACTAGTTAGCGCCATTCTACCATTGTATTTTCTTATGTCGAATGTCGATGAGTTGATGTTGATAAATGGTGTTTGCCGGCAAGATTTGTGTTGTGGATAGGTATGATGAGTGAAACCGGTTAAAAAAAGTGGTATCGGTGATACTATTCAAAACTGTTTTCGTCCCATGTGTGTACGTCGGACCGTTCAAAAGTTAATAGAGGGGGACTATTTACGTCCACACTGTATAATACTACAATGTTAAGCTATAAAATGAAAATTCGTCAATGTAGGTAGAAATTTATTTGTTTTACTTCCTTTACGAGTTTTATGATTTTGTTGGTACCACCTAGAGTTAGTTTTGTTTTGTTCCTTATTCACCAGCAATACCAATTTTTCCCTGATTTGTGTTCAGTAACCAAAGTAACGTGTTATGTGTCATTATTTAAATAAATACGTTTTTATTAATATTTGTTTTTCTTAATATCCCTATAAGTTTTTATGAATATTTAAATTTCAATTTTGAATTTGATTTTAACCAATGCAAGTTTGTTGCTTAAAACTTTCCAAATTTTCACATGAACTATTATTATCTTTTAAAAAGATCCTCAGGAAATTTGGCCTAGACCATACATTTTGTCACAAGACCGTTTTGGATCTTTTTAAAAAAGAGTAAATTTTTCACTTGAGGACGCAAGGTTTCAAAACAAGAATTCAACATAAACCTAAGATTTTAAATGAAGCATTTGTTGGTTTTATATCAAAAGCCTTTTATTTCAAGACAATGACATCATGTCTATTAATTTAAAGCACGTAATTTTCAAACAATCTCCTAATGAATTTGATCGAAAACTTAGGCTCTTTTGCTTTAAGTTCACATGACTTTGAGCTAGAAAAAAGATGGCATTTCCCTCAAAGTTTTTCACAATTTGGAAAAATAATGATTTTGAGACAAAATCATTTTATATTATGACAAAACTAAGGTTTCTCGCCTGACATTTATATAACTTTGTGCTAAAGAAAATGATGCGTTTGCCTCAAAGAAATTCAAATTTTGGTTAGAAATATCCATGCATTTCGCCCATATCAAATGCTGGGCGCCCTTGAGGCAAGTTCAAATTCTTTCAAATCAAGGAATCCTTTTTATCTGTGTACCGTATCAAATCCTGTCAAATTTTAAATGTCACTATTTATTTTGATAATGTCTTAATTACTTTATATTTTGAAATTAATTTTATGAAAATTACGGAATATCGGAAAGTTATTATCAAACTGTCGTTAATAGACTAGATTCGATCTCATATTATAAATCTCGCGGAAAGATAAAATCATGCGGAGAAGTTACTTTTCCGCACTAGTGCTGAAAAGTTACTTTTCCGCACGATTTTTATATTGTTGAAAATGAGGATATTTAGGACTAACTTAATAATCTATGTAACTACTCTGTCTTATGTGTCATTTTGTAGTATTATTATAAAATCTTGTTCAATAAAAACCTTTTTTTCATAAATAAGATGGACAAAAACACTCGTAGGAAAAACATTGTACCTAACAGAAAACGTCTTTTCAGCCCTTGACGGCTTGCCGAACTCCGCTCCGCGTCGTTCGTGCAACTGCCGTCGTGTGCAGAAAAGTACTACTTTCCGCACTTGTTAGGTAAATAACAATTAAATAGGGCGGGGATTAGCGCAGTGGTTAAGCGCTCGCCTGGTAATCGAGAGATTGCAGGTTCGATTCCCAGACGGTGCGATCTTTTTTCATTTTCAGATGTGAAAGTCTGAATGACTGAGGCTCGTGTCGGCTGGGAATAATCCTCCACGATTCACTGTTGCGTTAAAAATTAACAGTGCTGCTCCTAAGGTGGCGTGTATGGAGTTAGTAACAAGGCCTATCCAGAACACATGGCTAATGACCATAACAGTCGATGCCAAAACACCAAGAAAAAAAAAAAACAATTAAATAGTGCTCGAAAAGTACAGCCATTGAATCTATATCCGGAAGACATTAAATTCAGCATTTACTATACCTAGAAGGGTCTGAGCCTTCGCACATGTGGTTGCGATGAAAACCGTTTCAATACAGACTTGAGAGTTATACGAGGGTAATCTTATAATCCAAACAAAATATTTTGCTTCCAATAATCAGTTTCATTATGAACTCAACGTCAAGAGAATTGATTCAAACTATAACTTACAGATAGATCAATGACATCGAATAAGTAGACATAAGAATAATTGTTAAGATATAAAGAGTTTTTTCACTCATAATGCGAAAAATTTGCATTATGTTTTTTTTTTCTCGTAACGTCGGAATATCTGAGTTATAAAATATTCAATGCATAAGCATATTGTAGAAGAAAACTATTTAATATTTGAGTAACCCTTATATTTATTGCCAGGCCTGAATATAATATATCAGTATAATGCTTTAGTAAAATAATATACCATTTTGAATAGTTTAATAACGTAAATATCATGAAATTCCATTCAATTCACTGATTCTAATTGGGTTTGGTTTAAAAACTTATAAATTGAAAACTTCTTAGTTATTCCGGCTTAGTCTACTGTCAAACTGAATGGATGAAATTGACATTGTATCAAAAGTTGACATTCGGCTTAGAAAATTAAATTATAAGCCAAAATGTATTGGAGAAATATCATTCTCCCTTATCTCATGTGAGGACCAAAAGTCCGTCGCCCCCCCTGTAACTTCTTTATTCTACATATTACAAAAAAATGTTAAATACATAAGTTGTAGGGTTTCATTCGATCTCTTTAATGGTTTAAGTTTCATTCATACAGAGTGTCTCAAAAAAGCACGGTGACTTAGAAGTTAATTTTTTTAAATGGGACACCCTGTATTTCATTGCATTATTACATTCTACGTTGAATTCTGAACAAGTTTGATAAATGGTTTTCTATCAAAAAAGTTAATAGTTTTGGACTTATGAACACTTGTAAATAATTATTTCGACTACTTTTGCGCCAGTTCAATGAGAAAATCGTAACAAATGGATCACAATGTATTCCACTTTCCTATCCTAACTTTTTGAAAGCTATCCAATGTTGCAAACTGCTGATGGCACCATGTGTAACTTACCTCGTCGTACCATTTTACAATTGTTAGAGTTGTTGAATCTCACGAGAAACTAGTACAAATGAAGTTGAAACATTTTATTAACAAATAAGGTAGTCCATAAATACAGATCAAGAAGCATTAAAAACTGAATAGATATTTTAATTTATAACTAAAAACGGTGAGTTTTTATCTATTTCAAAAGATGTTCGACATGTCCACCATGCATTTCTTGACACATAAATAGTCGGGTTGTAAACTCTTCCCTAACATCAATCAAGGTTTGAGGTGTTATTTCTGAACACACTTCAATAATTCGACGGCGCAGTTCATCTAACGACCCACAAACTGTCTTAAAAACTACGGATTTCACATAGCCCCAGAGAAAGAAATCAAGCGGAGAGAGGTCCGGTGAGCGAGCTGGCCACTCTGTTGTACCTCGACGTCCAATCCACCTACCTGGATACCTTTCATCTAAGTAATTTCTCACCTCCCGAAAATAGTGTGGTGGCGCTCCATCTTGCTGAAATGTTACATCCAAGTAAAATTCATGTGGGTTTTGCGCAACGATCTATCGATACTGGGACTTATTGTGTCTTGCAGCATTTGGAGGTATCTGGGACCATTTAAATTTTCTTCCAAGAATATGGGACCTACAATGTGGTTACCTAAAATACCAGCCCAAACATTAATTTTCTGGGGAAATTGAGTATGCCCCTCGCGGAATTCATGGGGATTCTCATCACTCCAATATCTACAATTCTGGGTATTCACATTTCCATTTAGGTAAAAAGTGCTTTCATCACTAAAGCAGATGTGTTGCAAATAAAGTCGATTTGCAACAATTCTTTCTGCCATGGTCTCGCAAAATTCAAGTCGCCGGTCTGGATCATCTTCAACCAATTGCTGCAAAATTTTTATTTTGTAAGGATGGAATTTATTTTGTTTTAAAACCCTCTTTACTGATGTTTTAGAAACATCACATGTCTCAGCTACTTGCTTAGTTGATTGTTGTGGGTTATTTACCATTTCGGCTAGTACTTGAATTTCAACATCTTCCGTAATTATTTTCGGCCTCCCAGATCTCGGAGCATCTTTCACGGTGCCAGTTTGGTTAAATTTTGCCACCAATTTCTGCAGATATTTTCGACACATCGGACGTTCTGGAAACCGTTCATTGAAAATGCGAATAGCAGCGTGGTAATTTCGGTTAGCTTCACCAAATATGATAACGGCTTCAACTTTGTCTGCTACTGAACGAGCCATAATAATCAACAAGAGAAATTGAAAACCGTTTGAAACAAAGTTTTGAAAACCTACAAAATGTCAATGACATTTGGCAAAAACAGATAAGATTTTTTTTTCGTTGTCATGGATAAAATGAACGCGCCTAGCGTGCATAGCCTACCTCATTAATTTATTCGTGAACTGGCGCAAAAGGAGTCGAAATAATTATTTACAAGTGTTCATAAGTCCAAAACTATTAACTTTTTTGATAGAAAACTATTTATCAAACTTGTTCAGAATTCAACGTAGAATGTAATAATGTAATGAAATACAGGGTGTCCCATTTAAAAAAAATTAACTTCTAAGTCACCGTGCTTTTTTGAGACACTCTGTATGAATGAAACTTAAACCATTAAAGAGATCGAATGAAACCCTACAACTTATGTATTTAACATTTTTTTGTAATATGTAGAATAAAGAAGTTACAGGGGGGGCGACGGACTTTTGGTCCTCACTGTAGATAAGAATCTCCAATGGAAACTGGACATTTAATAAATAATCAACTATCTGAATGAAAATGCAAATTTTCACTTTCACATTATTTCTCTCAAATTATATAGGGTCTTTCTCAATATCTATCAGTTGTAGTTCAATGTCCAGCATGGCTTTAGCCGGCGAAGTAGTTGTTTTCTGTTAGAAATTACAAAAAAGTAACTTCAATTTTATCGTAGGGTTTTTCCATTTCCAGAGGAGTCATGTATTGGTTCAATTTTCAAATGAGAATGTTTCTCTTTAAAAATATCGAACGATTAATTTATGCTGTTCGTCATAGATTCACATATGAATATTGAAAATAATCATTAGAGTTTTGATTTTCTTAAGCTCGGAGCCTGTTAATTTTTTATATTACTTATTACATTTTCAAACTCAGTAGTACGAGGATGTATTAATATCTAGTTAGCCTAGAACAGTTCCCTGCATAAACAAAATATTGCGTTACCATAGCAACGAACAATAACTTATTAGAAGAGTCAGTGTAAAGTTTGACGTCAAAATGGTAAACCAGAGTTACGCAATAAATTAAAATGAAAAATATGTCCACCGAAATTGTAAAAATCGAAAAATTGGAGTATCGAGCCATCATCAAGTATCTGTATTTAAAAGGAGATACGAAGATATGCTTAATACCCTTGGTGATCAATGTCCTTCGTATGCGACCGTGAAAAATTGGATTGCAAGCTTCAAAAGAGGTAAATTTTCCATTGAAGATGATGAGAGATCGGGAAGGCCAGTTTCTGTGTCAGTCCCCGAAAATAACGATGCAGTTAATAATAATAATAATAAACGACTTTATTCATATTCGTACTAATGAAAAGGCGAAGCGTCACTTTACAGTGTTTTTCAGCTTGACCTACAGAAAAAGAAAATCTTAGAACTAATTAGCATGCACATCGTAGGTATACCTTATCTCATATACAAAAACAAACAGTTATTTATCAATAAATACTAGTGAATGAAGAACAAAAAAAAAAAACAAAAAAAAAAACAGTAATAATCCCTACCAGTACCAGGTACAAATGCTGAAGACGTAACTTAATGAAACACAGAATCATGAAGCATTGTTTTCAATTTTTTTTGAAATTCAGGAGTGAATAGTCTTTATAACAAGGTGGTAAAGAGTTGTATATTTTTGTGGCATTATATGAGAAGCTACGCTTGAAGATAGCAGAGGAGTGTTGTGGGATAACTAAGACATGTCTGTTCCTCGTGGGAATATTATTTATATTTGCGAAGCGCTTAAGTTTGGTTCTGAGGTAAATTGGGGTATCTGTTTTTAGAATTTTATGTACAAAGGAAAGAAGATGAAGTGTTCGAAGAGAAAATAACTTCAGTTTGTTTGCTGTTCTGAAAGCTGGAGAAATATGGTCAAACTTACGTATTCCGAAAGCAAATCGCAAACACGAGTTTTGGATCCTCTGTAGTCTGCTATGATCACGATTTATTAATGCAGGGCCATAGATGCAATCACAATAGGCAAGTTTTGACATAATTAAACTTTCACATAAGAGGAGTTTCAGATCACGACTAAGGATATTTCTGTGGGGAAAAAGTGTTCTAAGTGTGCCATATCCATTTTTGCACAGGTAATTGACATGCTTGGTGTACCGCATTTCATTGTCAATCCACAGCCCAATATTTTTTGCTTCTTCAACAACTGGCAGTATTTCATTGTTGATCATAAAGTTGCAACTATGTTTTGTTTTATCTCTTTTTATTTTTGAGCCGAAAATTAGGACTTTGGATTTTGTTGCATTTAATTTCAAATTGTGCGCTGACGATATATTACATAATTGCAACAAATCATCATTTATTCTATTTGTAGCTTCTTGACAATTATCTGTCGAGAAAATAAAATATATTTGGGTATCGTCAGCGTACTGATGTACCTCACAGTGACTCAAGCATTTGCCAAAATCGGAAATATACATTGTGAAGAGAAGGGGACCAAGAATGGACCCTTGGGGGACTCCAAACTTCCGCTCCATAACTACAGAACGTTTATTCTGAACTTCAACAAACTGGGTGCGGCCCGCAAAATAACTTTTTATTAGACATGATTTTAACAGACCGTCGAATTGGGCTAAAACGAATATCTGAAGCACTGAATATTTCATACGAACGCATTCATCATATAGTGCACGTCAATTTGGACATTTGGAGAAAAATTGCTGCAAAATGGATCCCCAACTGTTTGAATGTTGACCAAAAGCGTGCAGGGGTAGTAGCATTGCGTTCGATCTGTGCTCGATTTGGAAACGATGTAGACTTATTAAACCGAATTGTTGCTATGGATGAGCCTTGGGTACATTTCTACGATGCAGAAACAAAGCAACAATCGATGGAATGGCGACACTCCGGTTCTCCAAGACCTAAGAAGTTTCGTGTCCAAAAATCTGCTGAAAAAGTTCTTGCTTCAGTTTTTTGGGATTGCCATGGAGTAATCATGATCGATTTTTTGGATAAGGGTAGAACAATATCCGGAGATTACTATTCGACATTACTGACCACTCTACGGGCAAAAATTGAAGAGAAGAAACGCGGAAAGCTATCCAAAGGTGTTTTATTTTTGCACACAAATCTCATGTTGCCATGCAAAAAAATTTAGGCTTTGAATTACTAGAACACACCCCTGAAAAAAAGTTTAAAAGGTCGTAAATTTTCTTCCAACGAGGAGGTAATGAAAGCTGTGGAGGTCTGGTTTGCAGAGCAAGAAGAAACTTTTTTTTTGAAAGGTCTAGAGACGTTGCAGGTCCGCTGTAATAAATGTATCCAATCAAGAGGAGAATATGTTGAGATATAAAACATTTTGACATTGAAATTTTGTTTGGTTCTACAGTAGGATAAGAATTTTTCAATATATCCTCGTATTTATTTGGGCTAAACAAGTGAATCAAATTTTTGAATCTATCAACCCTTCTCAACCTTTGGAGAACGTAAACGAGGCTTATCTCAAGCGAAACAAACACAAGCTATTAGCAAAATTATTTGATAAACTTCACCAAGAGGATATTGGTCTATCTATCAACTCTCACTTTATGTCGTTCCACTCTCACTTCACTTTCAACAAATATCCAAACAGCTATCTTCTCCTCAAAATGCCAATTCAAATAACAAGAACTATTGCTCAGCTGAGGATGTGCAGTAATTATGTAATAAAATTCACGCTGAATGGTTGCACTTATCGTATCGACCCACAAGATGTTTGTACTGCCTGCAACCAAAATAAGTGCGAAACAATTCAACACATCCTATTCGATTGCCCTATATATTCCACTATGAAACCTGCACATTTCAATCACCTTCTAGATCTGAATTCCTTGGTATGGGCTCTCGAGAATATTACGCCTTTCCTTGCAAAAACTATAGCAAGCTATGTATGGAACATCCTGAAGCTGCGAGCTTTCATTTTGAATGAATAATCTCATATGAGACACAACAACATCAGGATATCTCTCTAACACTTTCTGTTTATCATGATAATTTCTTTATTTCCTAATCTATATTTTTAATAACTTATTGTAATCAGCAAATTGACACAAAATACGAACTCCTTGTTGTAAAACTGTAATGTTTTTTGAAACAATAAAATAATAATAATAATAATAATAATATAGGAGGGAAAAAATATATTTTCATTCATATATTCTTATTCCTTTAGTAAGGATTTGTCTTGTTATCATTCTTAATATTTTTAATTGTTCTTCATGTATCGATATTTAGAATTTCATCAACAGTGTTCCTGAGTTTTAATAATATAATTAATAATAATAATAGATTTTCTTGACAGGAATATAGCTATAACAGTTCAAATCAGAATGCAGCATAGAAACAACAATAATAATAACGATAATGACAGACATCCAATTATATGAATGATAGATGAGATGATTTTTAGATAAATTCAACATTTAAATTAAATCTTATAATTCAGTTATTCATTATATAGATATAAACGTTGCAATGATTTCCTTGCTTCTTCCAAAGTCACATGAAATCAAGAAGTCTCTTTATTTACGGAACTCCAACATTTCCTCGAACTGTCAAGTGTCTCACGTGCAGGGCGCTCAGAGGACAAGATCGTTCACAGAATTGAACGCGTCTCAAGCTACAAAAACATGTTCAATCTGTACCGCGAACGAGCCTCACATACTAACATTGACACTGCCAAAATTTCTTTTTCGTACAACGGCAGTTCGCGGAGCGAGTTTGGAGTTTGTTTGTATGCGAACGTGGAGTGTGCGCGGTGGCCGGATAAATGGTTTTCCACGGAGGGAAAACCGGTCTCCAGTTCACCGCAACACGTGGAAAGTGAAGCTTTCCAATTCGGCGCGGTCTCCGATATCGAAGTCGAGCATTTTCTTACGATAACGGTGTTTTGGAATGGGCTTTGGTGTGCTTTGACCGGTGATTGTGGAAGGTTTTCCTAGGTGGAATTCGACGAACAATCCTAATTGGAAGGTAATTATTAGATTGCGTGTATACATCCTACTTAAAGAAATAGTTTTCAAGGTGACCAGAATTTTTTTTGACAGACAGAATAAGTGGATAACTGTCTAAATATATCCCAAAAATGTAATGTAATTTAATGTAATACTTCAAGTGGAGTATTTGCGTTAAACATTAGCAAAATAATTGATACTATAACAAAAAATATATCACTTTGGGGAGACTTACTGGGATACTGTGGTGCATTTTCTTTTGCAGCTGCACAGACTTCTGAAAAAACCATAGCTAAAACTTAATCTTGGTGGATGACAATTTCTCAGAATCAATTGCGTGTAGGTGTTATCGATTTGATCAGTGATGAGTGCGGAAAGTAAAACTACTCAAAAATCTCAGTGGTATGGAAAATTTAAATTCATTTTAGTTGCTGTAGACTATTTTATGCACTATGAGAAGCCGTTGGCAGTGTATTCCCCTTAACCTCTCAATCGTATTTTCTGATAGTTGTATTTCAGCTTAATAAAAACTGTTTTTTAAATACCTTGTGTAATGATGATAAATGAATATGTCCGGAGGTAAAATATTCATCAAACCGTTCATCAAGCTGTACCACAAGTCACCCATTGAATGAACTGACCGGATCTGCAATAAATTTGCAAAATATCAATAATTGTTCGTTCATTATAAATTTTATGAACAAATATTTTTCTTTTTCATTTTTATGTAATTGTTTGTTGTATAGATCTTTCTATAAAGTTTAAATAAAAATTATTTTATTAGTTATAATTTTTTATATTCGTTACTATCTGATATAAAGCTTGTAGGAAAAAATTTGTTCTTAACACGTGCGCAAAGTGTATTTTCCACATGAATTCCTCAAAATGTTCTGCAACCGTAGACACGTGTTTCGAGCTGAGGCTCTCATCAGTACGGTAAAATCAAGTGCGAAGATGTACAACACTTGGATGGAAAAATAGAAACGAAGGAAGTCAACAACAGGAAGCCAACCACACATTTGTGGCTTCGGTTAGAAAACCTCGCTGAATCCATCCTTATTTGTATTTTCCTGGGTAGGATTGTCACGCTGGTAGCTATAGCTGCCTCCGTGGCGACGTTTAACCGAAGCCACAAATGTGTGGTTGGCTTCCTGTTGTTGACTTCCTTTGTTTCTATTTTTACATCCAAGCAGGCCCGGATTACTCATAAGGCCAACCTAGGCCATGGCCTATGGCGCACGCTTGCGGGGGGCGCAGCGCAGGATACGGGGAAATCTGAGTAACTTTGTACTTGTGACTCACCCGACAAAGACGATCACGAAGAAGAAAATAACCAAACCAAAACGGATGACTGCTTATTTTTAGACTGCAGTACTCCCAGTACTAGTCCTAGCACCTCTGTTCATTATATGCAGTCTTTTACTTCAGGAACAGAATCGGAACCAGACAACAAAATTTGAATCTGAACCACAGGAAGACACTGAGAGCCCCTACAATATCACTGAAAATCCAACACCAATTCAACACAGTTTAGAACGTGAACCTGAAAAATTGAGTTTTGATCTCGTCGAACCTGATCCAGCAAACTGAGTTGTAAATAATCAACTACGTGGTTACGTATCCCAACATGGGTTAATTCAAAATAAAGAAGCTATTTTTTCAAAGGCAAAAAAGGAGTATGGTAACCGTGTACTCTGAAACTAAATGTGCAGTTTTTTGTGGTCCTTGTCGTCTTTTCCATTCGAAAACACAATCGGAATCATATTTTGTGAAAAATGGTTTTAGTGACTGGAAAAATGTTCATGTACATCAAGGCTCAAAGAACATTAAAACTCCTTTTCACATAAAACGACACCATCACTTTAAAAGAGAGAGGGGAGAAACTGGGCAAGGTTAATTCCCACGTAACTAAAATGATAGATCGAGAAATTAGCTACTGGCAAATGTTATTGTAAAGAGTTGTCGTGGTGGTAAAAGCTCTAGCTTCTCGAGGATTACCATTTAAGGCATTGCTTGATATTAATTGAATAACCTGATAGAGTTTGAAATTGGGTATAGGGAAAGCTGAAATAACTCATCCTAAAATTCAATTTTCTTTTGAATGGTTAAGAAAAAAATGGTAGGTGCCATTTGAAAAAATTGAGTTTGCGACATTCGAAAATCGCCTGCGCCCATATGGTACAAAATGGGACCGTCGATGGGACATCAGGTGTTAGCCTGGACTACCAGCTAACTGCTCTATAAATTTGATTTCCTAATTTTGAACGGTTTGCGGGCTATACGTGTTTTCATAAACTACTACAGCGGTAATTTTTTTAAAGAAAAATTGGCATATCTCAAAAACTGTGATAGATAAGTTAACACAACTCAGGTTGTCTGAAGTCATAATCGGAAGGCCAATCGAACCATGACAAGAAAAATTAGGTTTTCATTTAAGAAAAGAAAGTTGGTACCGACTTTTGGGATACCCTGTATAGTTGTAGGACTAAAAACATTTGAGGTAGAACGCACATGATCAATTATGTCAGCATATTAGAGTTCAAGTTTCTAGTTCAACTGCAAGTTGAAAAACTTCTAATGCACGGCCTACGTAAATCACGCTGTATACAGTGCTGTTTATTAAATAGTGTGAGTGTGTTTTATTTTTTAACATGTTTTTTTTAGTCAATCGTCAATATCTGCTTACTTAAATTGCAAATAGTTGCTTTTCATACATTTTGGAATTTTAATAACCCCAAAGAAGCTGTAAAACGAGGTTTACAGATAAATATGCCAAAAAATTATACACCCCCTAGACCTCCCGGAAGGGGGAGTAATTTAGAACTTTGGCCTAGGGCGTAAATAGCTGCTAATCCGGGCCTGCATCCAAGTGTTGTACATCTTCGCACTTGATTTTACCGTACTGATTAGAGCTTGAGCTCGAAACACGTGTCTACGGTTGCAGAACATTTTGAGGGTTATACCCAATAGCTTTTCTACTTTATTTATATATATATATATATATATATATATATATATATATATATATATATATATATATATATATATATATATATATATATATATATATATATATATATATATATATATATATATATATAAGAAGAATCCTTTAAATTCGGGTATGCAGTCAACAAGGGTATGGAAAAAAAGTGTACTCTTTTTTCTATTCAAGCTTTCGAGTCATTTATTGGCTCTTCATCAGGAACTGAAAGTGAGGTTATAAATCCCTTTCACTCGCCGTACTATATGAAATATCATGTCATAACGGACAACACTCTTGATACAATATTAAAATGAAAAAAATTTTTAAAAATATGATTAAAAATGATCATGGTAGATTAAAATAACTGAGAAACACAATTTAAAATTACACAAAGGCTCTTATGGAGGCCATGTTGAATTAAAGAGGAAAAATGGTCATTTATTCATTCTTCTTTAACTTAGACAGTCGTCTAACCTTCACAACCTCTATATATATATATATTGTTATGAAAATTGTTTTGAAAATAAAATATGAGCAAAATACAGTTAATAATAAAAAAAAACTTGCCTGTAAAATTTCAATCCTTTTGTAAGGAGCAAAAGTGCTTTCCGGTGTAGTGGTATCCTATTTCGGAGGGAAAAATGTATCGGTCAGCTTTCTGACATGACTATCTGCTTTGTCTTTGATATATGCATGAAACAAAAATCAGCGATATGCCTGAAATGAACATAATAAGTTTGGATATGTTCATTATATTGATGAACAACCTTGTATAAAAAAAAATTGATATATTTTGAAAAATGTTACATTTTTGAAAAGGAGCAGAAGAAAATCTGTGAATTATTTGGAAAGGACAACAAATGTAATTATAAGATGATTGTTAAAACCTTTGTTAGTAATTTAAGGACATTGTTTAAATAATTTTTAATAATAATGCGTGGTGAAAAGGTAATATATAACAGTGATGATGTGATGAACAAATTTAAAATCTCGTGATCGGTTACTATGGATATAGGAGGAGAAAAAGATAACAACTCAAGAAGCAGTTGGAAGAAAAGAAATCAAAAGTTTGTTGCAAGAAAAGTTTGAGTACAAGCCGAGAAAAATAAGAATTTCCTACCTTGAATAGAATTTTGGAGGAGCCTGATTACCACAACAAGGTTACACCACTTGGAACATTTCCATTTAGCAGGTATTTCTGTTTGAAATTTGTTTCTGACGTTTTCCACTTCATGACAGTTCATTTATAACTCCACGGCAGCTTTATTTTGAAGAATTATCACTAGTTTCTACTGAAGTTTCTCAAGAGAACTTTATTTCAACAGAAGAGTGAACTTTCTGGGTACTTTTAGTAAAAATATAATCTTATTGGGAAATACAGTTTTCTGGGTCGATTAGAACGATTTTGTGCGTGTTTTTCGAACTGTTTTGGGTAATGGTTGTGCTTCTGAACGATAGAACATATTGTCTGCATTTCTACGAATTTGTACCTGTATTTAGTCATAAAACTTTAGCAAACAGAGTAGGGTATTTCCCAGGTTTTCATAAATATAATTTTCTTGTTCTTTCCAAAAGGATTTACTGATTAGAATAAATTTACAAAATTTTTTTCGAACACATATTTTATTCAAAGCAGTAAAATAAAAAGGTGAGTTTCTTATGTTTCCTGAACCGGCACCACTGAGATCAGAGTTCATGCAGATTTCATCCGACGAGCTGGAAATGAAAGGTTTGTAATTTTACAGAAAATATTGGAGCAGTTATTAGTATCAAAATTACACTTTATTTTACTTGAATTTGTATAAACCCTGAGATTTGTTCATATAGTTTTCATTAGATTTTCCAAATTTAAATACTATATTTTTCTACGACATCCAAAGTTGATCATTTCAAATAAAAACAACTTTTTCATATATTTTCAACTTTTTACATCAATTGGGGCAAGGGAAATTTCTATAAATCATTTTTTAAAAAATCTTCATTCAAAATATTACATTTCATTACAATATATATATATATATATATATATATATATATATATATATATATATATATATATATATATATATATATATATATATATATATATATATATATATATATATATATATATATATAACATATAAATTAGGATAGATTTAGCGAGGGGCAATATATGAAAATATAAAGAGAAAAGTTATTGGGTATAACCCTCAAATTGTTGTGCAACCGTAGACACGTGTTTCGAGCTTAAGGTCTCATCAGTACGGTAAAATAAAGTGCGAACATGTACAACACTTGGATGTAAAAATAGAAACAAATAACACATTTATTTGTAAATAACAGACAGTTTATATTAAGGTTCATAAATAGACCAACATGAGTAGGTTCCAGTGTGAGATGAATCATGGGATTTCTTAAAAATAATACCCTAAGTTGAAATCAAAAAGCAGCAGTGAGATATTCTTCGACTGTGTAGAAAACGTGTCTCAGTAACAGATTTTTTATGGCTGGTTTGAACTGCTGGTACTTCATTATTTTAATATTAACTGGTATTTTATTGTAAAGTCGCAGGTCGAGGGAGTTTCGTGCAGACACTGCTAATCGATAGGATTTATCAAGAGATTGTTATTTCTGGTATTGTGATGATGAATGATATTATGAGCCGTGTACTTTTCCTGGTGTTTATGTATATCAAGGAGATTTTGATATATGAATACCTACAGACGGTAAGGTCATTATTCTTTGATTGACGAAAATTATTTAACATGAGTCTCTAGGCCCTGCACCAACAATTATCCTAACTGCTTTTTCTGCATTATGAAAACACGTGAAGCCTGAGTGGAGTTTCCCCATAGTACGGTTCCATAACTCATATGGGAATGAAATAGTGCAAAATATCACACTTTCAATACATCAATATTTACTGATTCTTTCAATCTACGTAAAAGGAAAAGTTGGGTTGATGGTTTCTTGCACAAAGAGTCAACATGAGATGCCCAATTTAGTTTATCATCGAGAGTAATCCCGAGTAATTTTGCAGAATCACCTTGCGTGATGATATTATTTGAAGAAAATAATAGTTTTTGAGACTTGCTTCCATTTTGTTTGAGCATATTGCTAACTAACCACTCATCCATTTTAACGAGCGCTGTGTCGTCTTTTACAGTAAGGTTATGGATATCCTTACCTGAGTGATAGACTGTTGCATCATCAGCAAATAATATGCACCCCGATGGATTCATATTGACAAATATATCATTAACGTAAATAATGAATAGAAGGGGCCCAAGTACCGATCCCTGCGGGACTCCATAATTAATTTGTTTTGGTGAGGATGTACCTTCGTTGAAAAACGCAGTTTGGTTTCGTTCACTCAAATAGGATCTGAAGAAATTTTGAGCTATACCTCTAACACCATAATATTCAAGTTTGCTCAGTAAGATTTCATGAGAGACACAGTCGAATGCCTTGCTGAGATCACACAGGGTTGCACTAGTGCATTCCCCCAATTCAAGGCCCTCAACTATGTGTTCCACCAATCTACTCACAGCTTGAATAGTACCTCGATTATCCATGAAATCCATACTGGTTTTCATGTAAAATGTTGTTGATTTCAAAATGAATGATTTACTGTATCACTAGCACACCATTTCGAATTAGTTAAATAAATTCGAATGAAGATATTAACTCACTATATTTTTGTTTCGAGAAACCATGCTTTGCCATTTTCTAATATTTGAACTTTTATCCATTGAATAGATTAGCCTAAATATTGAATGTGAACTGTAATTTCTGAGTCTTCTGGGTTGGTGACAATTACGGAACACATATTTTAACTTATTTTAAGCACAACTAGGAAGTTAGGTCGCAATTATCTTATAGCAAAGAAAATACTAATGGAATGTAGTGTCTATTGAAAAAACTATGCACACTGAAAAGTTGTACAAAATATTTTTTCAATATGGTGTATTTTGTACAAATTTATAAAATTTCTGAAAATCTTTTTTCAGTTTGGGAAGTAAGCAATAAAAAATAACAGATTTACACTTTTCCATGGCTTACTTTGACCAGATGAATTGTGAACAACTTGGAATTTTCAGTAAAATGAACATAGAAAGAATCCTGGTTTAAAATACCTCAAAATCCCAGATCTTGGTGCTTGAATCATTAAAATATATAGGGTATCATCTGAGGCTGGCAATATCATCAACTCTTATTCATTTCGAAAATGATTTCTATTGTCACAAAGTGCCTAGAAATGTTCCATTTATACTGTAGGAAATGTCGTCTCTTGTCACAAAGTGCCAGAAATGTTCCATTAGTATCACAGAAAATGTCTTCTTCTTACAAAGTTTCCAGAAATGTTTCACATTAATTTGGTAGAAAATTCATTCTCTTGTAAAAATATACCTAGAAACATTCCTGTAATACTGCAGAAATATCATCTATTGTCAAAAAGTGATTAGAAATGTTCCATTAGTACTGCACCGAGTAAACAAATAATAATAATTCTTTATTTACCAAAAAACACATAAAGTAGGTTTCGTCAATTAAGAGTCAGTACAAACTGACATGTTCTCACATATAAAAATTACACATAAGAAACACATAAAAGTATTAATGTACAGAATTACACATTTTTTTATATATATACGTACATATAATATTACACATTAAAAACATATAAAAATATTATTAGAAATACATCAAAGTATATACACATGGATCAGTAAAAGTGTGAATCAACTTATTAGTTCTGAGTGAAAATGATAGTACCTTCAGTTGCTATTCATAGCACGAACTCTATATAGTTACAAAAACATTTTCAACTAAGTATTCCTTTAATGCTTTTCTAAATGCTTGATACGATTTTAAGCTTTTTATATTCTCAGGGAGTTTATTGAAAATTTCGGGACCTGCATAGTTTGGTGATTTTTTTAATTTACTCAAGTTGTATTTGGTTAGATGCAGTTTTTTAGCATTTCTAGTTTCATAATTATGCACGTTGCTATTTTTAAGGAAGTTTTTTTCATTTTTATACATATAACATGATATTTTGAATATGTAGATGCTCGTTAACGACAGTATTTTATTATTTTTCAGAACCGTTCTACATGAATCTCTGTAGCCCATGTTGAACATTATTCTTATTATCCTTTTTTGCATTGTAAAGACTCTAGATATATCCGTTGATTGGCCCCAAACGACTATGTTGTAGCTCATTACTGAATATGCCAAGGAGTAATAGGCTGTTATTAGATTTCTTGTATCTATTTCCTTCTTTAGGTTCAGAATGGCGAAGGTCGCTTTGGCAAGTTTGGAACATAAACTGTCTATTTCCAGTGTGAAATTCAAGTTATTATCTATAACAGTTCCTAAAAATTTTGTGCTGTCTTTGATTTCTATACTTTGTATTTCAGGAGTTATTCCACTGTTTTTATTATTACTTGTCCATTGCTAACTCAACCAACTGTACCGTGAAAAATTGGGGAAAACGTATAATTGATTTTTTTTCACTAAAGTTACAATAGATTCTGGTTCTATAGAACTCCTAGATCCGAAATGCCGAATCTGTAAATAGCAAACATTCAGCTATTCATCCAGAATATTGACTGCGTTTAGAAATTATTGCTGCTATAAATTTTTTTACTTTTCTGCACTTGCAAATTCACGTTTATTAATGATAATGATATTTACTGGTAGCTAAAAATTATCCAAATCATAATTCACAATCACTATTATTTCACATATAGGGTACATGGGGAATATCTGACACCTTCCATTAACATGCGCAATTTGGTCACAATCAGATTAGAATGTGAGCAATAATTTTCCATTCATTTAATTATGTTATTTCATATATTGCGTTTATTTTTGCTCAATTTCGAATTCGAATGTAAACAGTAAATGTGAATTTGCAGATGCGGAGAAAAAGAGAGTAATGATTTTCATCAGGGCATCTTCAGCATCAATATAATAGTTGAATGTTTGCCATTTACGGATGACTCTGAAATTATGTGTTCTGAATCAGAATATGTTGTAACTTCAATGATGAACGAATCCATAATATGTTTTACCCAACTTTCCGCTATTCTGCTGTTCAAATTGAGCCATGGAAAGGTTATACAGGGTGTTTCTTAAGTACGTGTAAAAACTTCAGGAGCATGTTGCTGATGTCGAAATAAGAAAAAAGTTCCCATAAACACATGTCCGCAAGTTATTTGTTTCTAAGATACAGAGTGTCAAAGTTTAATTCTTATATTTGTTTTTTGTGAATAAATTCCAAAATATTTGTGATATTCGAGTAAAGTTTGGTACCTGGGATGATTTTTCAATGAAAAAATCAAATTTTATGTTAATTGTGAAAAAACTAATTTCTAATTGAATCTATTTTAAATTTGAAAATCTTGTTATTCAAAATCACTTGCATCGATTAATTCAAATCTCAATAACTCGAAAACAGTTGCTCGCAAGAATATATATTTTCACAAACTGAATAATAAATATTCCTAGATACCAAACTTTACCCAAATATCAAAATTATTTTGAAATTATTCACATAAAATAAAAATAAGAATTCAACTTTGACAAAAACGAATAACTTGCGGACATATGTTTATAGGAACTTTTCTTCTTATTTTGATGTCAGCAACACGCTGCAAAACGCTCCTGAATTTTCTACACGTACTTAAGAAACACCCTGTATAAGTGAAACATTTATGAGCACTTTTCGACGAAAGAAGACATTTTCAAAATCATCTGGGCCTTATAGATGAACAGGAGTTGATGATTTTACCAGTTACAGATGACACCCAATATTTCAATGATTCGTAACTACATATGGAGATCAGGAGCTTTGGATGTTGATAACCTGGATTCGATGTTAATTTTCATCTCAATTTTTCTCTATGTAATAATGAATAAACGGTGATAACAGTGCCAGCTACAATGAAACAATCATGATATGATAAAAAATAGACGTAAAAATTACAAACATATTAAAAGAACAATTTTGTGGAATGTCAATAGAACGCAGTCATCTTAATTCATTAAAAGTTTGTTGAAAACACCAACTTTATTAATAAGCAATTTTTAATTTATAATTCAAGAGCGGAGAACACATGCCGCTGCTCTAACGAACAAAATGGAGGAAGATGAAATTTGAATTTGACAATGACAAGTGATATTAGGTACGTTTATGCACTAGCGGGTGGTAAAGTACACTCTACCGCCCGGTTCGCCGGGCGTAAAGTGGCACTTTACCGCCCGTGGGCGCATTATGGCCCGGCGGGCCGTAAAGTAGACAAAATTCTCAAATTGTCTATACTCACACATCATTTCATGCAATTCCTAACACGAATTAGAATTATTTCAGTTCAATACAGCAATACTGTTTCCAACATTTGTTCATAATCGTTGGCAATTTATTTGAAATAGATTCTCCAATATAGCACTCAGCTACTATAGTTTCACATTCCTCATATTATGTTACCCTTAATTATTGTATGCATAACGTATGAAACGTGTAGACCATTGCAATTCAAGTCAGTATTTGTGATTCGCGCTATAAAACCGCTAGTGCATAAAATTTTGTATGTATCATGTGCGTAAAATGCGTTTAAAGCCTTCGGCGTCATCCACGCTGCAGGCCATAAACGCCTACTTTACGCCCTTGATACATAAATAACTATTCTGCATGGAACTGTACAAGAGTGTAAAAATAAACAGACTGAACACACTCATGGAATGATAAATTTGTAAAATTGAGTACGGACAGCACAGAATAGACATCATATCATAGACATGACTACATCATAATCGACATGGAAATGAGCAAATTCTGTCTTTTAATATGTCTTACACAAGAGTGACTGTAAATTGCATCCAGAAAGATGTGCACTTAGTGAACATGTAAATAATAAAGGTCACAATATTAATTTTGGGACTGCTAGAATATTAGCCAAAGATTCTAACAAATATGAAAGACTCTTTCTGGAGATGGCCTTCATATCACAGTCATCCTCTTGTTTAAACAAAAGAACGGATATCAAACACTCAAGTGAAATTTATTCATTCTTATTGCGCTTGGATCAAAATCCACAAAATTTAAGGGAGGTTAAATCCCATTCAATAATTTAAAATCTTCATCCTCACTTACATAACTAATAATAATATATTTTTCCAAATCTTTCAGTAATCTTGGTTCTATTTGAGAAGTTTTTCAAATTATTAGGATAGAAGAATATATAATATATAATAATAATAATATAATGTTTATTTCCAGAATTTACAAATATAACAAACAATTAAAAATTGAACATTGAAAATAAACAGGAAGAATCACTGAAGCTTAGAAGCTTGTGCGTGATTACTACCTGGTAAAAGGCCTAAAATGACAACAGTATAATATATAGTGATATAAATAGTGAAAATAGAGTATATTTCGTTTTAATTCCGAGAGTTCCAACCTTTGACAGCTGTTTCGTGCTCACGCACTCATCAGAAAGGATTTATGGAGCTCTTGAAATCAAAACGAATCCACTCAAAAATTAATACCGTGAAGGCAAGACAGAAATAACAGAAAGTTACCCATGACATCTACAGTCACTAGTTGAAACTTAATTTGACACGAACCAAGGATTCCAAAGTAGAGTTTTGTCTACAAATTGACAGGCAGCCAACAATTCGTTGTTCTGACAAACCCAAGGTTCAATCAAGTTTCTAGTACGTTATGCTTGCGTTCCTCATAACGTACTAGAAACTTGATTGAACCTTGGGTTGGTCAGAACAACGAATTGTTGGCTGCCTGTCACTTTGTAGACAAACCTCTACTTTGGATTCCTTGGTTCGTGTCAAATTAAGTTTCAACTAGTGACTGTAGATGTCATGGGTAACTTTCTGTTATATCTGTCCTGCCTTCACGGTATTAATTCTTGAGTGGAATCGTTTTGATTTCGAGAGCTCCATAAATCCTTTCTGATGAGTGCGTGAGCACGAAACAGCTGTCAAATGTTGGAACTCTCGGAATTAAAACGAAATATACTCTATTTTCATTTAGATTCTGCTTGCGTTCCTCATAACGTACTAGAAACTTGATTGAACCTTGGGTTGGTCAGAACAACGAATTATTGGCTGCCTGTCAATTTGTAGACAAACGTCTACTTTGGATTCCATGGTTCGTGTCAAATTAAGTTTCAACTAGTGACTGTAGATGTCATAGGTAACTTTCTGTTATATCTGCCTTGCCTTCACGGTATTAATTCTTGAGTGGATTCGTTTTGATTTCGAGAGCTCCATAAATCCTTTCTGATGAGTGCGTGAGCACGAAACAGCTGTCAAAGGTTGGAACTCTCGGAATTAAAACGAAATATACTCTATTTTCACTTAGATTCTGCTTGCGTTCCTCATAACGTACTAGAAACTTGTTTGAACCTTGGGTTGGTCAGAACAACGAATTGTTGGCTGCCTGTCAATTTGTAGACAAACCTCTACTTTGGATTGCTTGGTTCGTGTCAAATTAGGTTTTAATTAGTGACTGTAGATGTCATGGGTAACTTTCTGTTATATCTGTCCTGCCTTCACGGTATTAATTCTTGAGTGGATTCGTTTTGATTTCGAGAGCTCCATAAATCATTTCTGATGAGTGCGTGAGCACGAAACAGCTGTCAAATGTTGGAACTCTCGGAATTAAAACGAAATATACTCTATTTTCATTTAGATTCTGCTTGCGTTCCTCATAACGTACTAGAAACTTGATTGAACCTTGAGTTGGTCAGAACAACGAATTGTTGGCTGCCTGTCAATTTGTAGACAAACGTCTACTTTGGATTCCATGGTTCGTGTCAAATTAAGTTTCAACTAGTGACTGTAGATGTCATAGGTAACTTTCTGTTATATCTGCCTTGCCTTCACGGTATTAATTCTTGAGTGGATTCGTTTTGATTTCGAGAGCTCCATAAATCTTTTCTGATGAGTGCGTGAGCACGAAACAGCTGTCCAAGGTTGGAACTCTCGGAATTAAAACGAAATATACTCTATTTTCACTTAGATTCTGCTTGCGTTCCTCATAACGTACTAGAAACTTGTTTGAACCTTGGGTTGGTCAGAACAACGAATTGTTGGCTGCCTGTCAATTTGTAGACAAACCTCTACTTTGGATTGCTTGGTTCGTGCCAAATTAGGTTTCAATTAGTGACTGTAGATGTCATGGGTAACTTTCTGATATAAATAGTGATATACTATAAATACAATGTAATATAATGAAGTGAAGCTTGTAATGACTATATCCATGAATAAAAATTGATCTAAAATATCCCACGAAGAAAACTTGTTGTGCATGTATTCGACCTATCTTTTTCAAGGAAGACTCAATCTGAGTATAAATAATTTTTGAAGAAAATTAATTTGGTGAAAAAAGTGACAAGAGACACTTAATGAAATAGAAAGAAAGAATGAAGTGAAATAAATTATCAAAAATTGTAAAATGATAAATGATTATGACAAACATAATGTTCTCGTGTAAATAGACATATTTTTATACACATTTACATACAAACACAAATATAATATATACATACATACTAAATTTAACAGACATAAACATATACATAAATACCTTTACCTATATAAATTCATCAACGTATCATAATGCAAAAATGCGCCTATAACAGATTTCAATTCTTAGCCGGGAGTAATATCATATTTATAATATTTTCTATAGACAATTGTTTTAGCCAAATTTTCAATTTCTTTTTATATAAGGAAGCATTGTTGATATTTCTAATGAACTGTGGAACTTGGCCGAAAATTTTTGGGCCTGTGTAATAAAATGCTTTTTGACCTATTGGTTTTGCATTTTTTTTTTTGAAGAAAACTCAAAATGTATTTTGTACCGTGTATTATGTATGTGCCTTATTGATGTTAATATATACATATATACATATATATATATATATATATATATATATATATATATATATATATATATATATATATATATATATATATATATATATATATATATACATATATATGCTCCAGTGACTGTAAAACAGTCAAAAACAATCCTTTAGGAACTCACTATACCTTTGTATAGATTGTATGGCATATGTCCGACAGAAAACAACTACTTCTCTGGCTAATACCTCGACAGATATTGAATTATATCGGTCAGACATATGTGCAAAGATCCTTACTTTGAAGGAACAACTTTGCAAGAGCTCTCAGAGACAGACAGCAGGACACCGCCTGATCCAAACAAGGAACCAACTGCAGACCGGTTTCGGGATGCAGTCCCTCATCAGTGCAGTCCTGGTTATCACGGTTGTATACACGCGGGGGCCCGGTGCCCGTCATCGTTCGCCGGGATGAACACTGCAATCGCTTACAGGATCCACCACGGCAACAGATTAGAGAGCGCTTCAGAAGGACATTTCGGATGCGAAATGGTATATGCTGAATACTTGTTTCAAGGAGCAATAAATGTTCCAGTGACTGTAAAACAGTCGAAAACAATCCTTTAGGAACTCACTATACCTTTGTATAGATTGTATGGCATATGTCCGACAGAAAACAACTACTTCTCTGGCTAATACCTCGACAGATATTGAATTATATCGGTCAGACATATGTGCAAAGATCCTTACTTTGAAGGAACAACTTTGCAAGAGCTCTCAGAGACAGACAGCAGGACACCGTCTGATCCAAACAAGGAACCAACTGCAGACCGGTTTCGGGATGAAGTCCCTCATCAGTGCAGTCCTGGTTATCACGGTTGTATACACGCGGGGGCCCGGTGCCCGTCATCGTTCGCCGGGATGAACACTGCAATCGCTTACAGGATCCACCACGGCAACAGATTAGAGAGCGCTTCAGAAGGACATTTCGGATGCGAAATGGTATATGCTGAATACTTGTTTCAAGGAGCAATAAATGTTCCAGTGACTGTAAAACAGTCGAAAACAATCCTTTAGGAACTCACTATACCTTTGTATAGATTGTATGGCATATGTCCGACAGAAAACAACTACTTCTCTGGCTAATACCTCGACAGATATTGAATTATATCGGTCAGACATATGTGCAAATATCCTTACTTTGAAGGAACAACTTTGCAAGAGCTCTCAGAGACAGACAGCAGGACACCGCCTGATCCAAACAAGGAACCAACTGCAGACCGGTTTCGGGATGAAGTCCCTCATCAGTGCAGTCCTGGTTATCACGGTTGTATACACATCCGAAATGTCCTTCTGGAGCGCTCTCTAATCTGTTGCCGTGGTGGATCCTGTAAGCGATTGCAGTGTTCATCCCGGCGAACGATGACGGGCACCGGGCCCCCGCGTGTATACAACCGTGATAACCAGGACTGCACTGATGAGGGACTTCATCCCGAAACCGGTCTGCAGTTGGTTCCTTGTTTGGATCAGGCGGTGTCCTGCTGTCTGTCTCTGAGAGCTCTTGCAAAGTTGTTCCTTCAAAGTAAGGATCTTTTGCACATATGTCAATCTATACAAAGGTATAGTGAGTTCCTAAAGGATTGTTTTCGACTGTTTTACAGTCACTGGAACATTTATTGCTCCTTGAAACAAGTATTCAGCATACATACATATATATATATATATATATATATATATATATATATATAGTTAGTAATATATAGTTTTTTTAATTCGAGGACAGGAATCTCTTCAAAAAGTTTTTTTGTGGTATAAGTGCGTTTTTTATTGAAAAGGATTTTCAAAAAGTATTTTTAGATCACTCGAAGTTGTTCTAGATGACTATCGTATGCTCGTGTCCAACCAGATATTTCATGCTGAATATGGGATTCTACTAGTGAGTGGTAAATAATTTTGAGTTATTTGGTCTTGAGATCGTTTTTTAAATATTAAAGGTAAACAATATTGATCTTAATGTTTTGACTATTTTGTTTATGTGAATGTTTCATTTTAGGTGCATGTCAACTTCAATTCCGAGGTAGGTTATGGACTCCACACACTCGACGAAATCAGTTGAATTATTTTCTTTTAGTGTTAGTCGGTCTATATTTGGTGAGCTTGATTTATTGCAAGACAATGTAATACATTTTGTTTTCTCTAAATTCAATGTTCCATATCACTGAACCAGTTTTAATTTTTTTTCAGATTTTGTTTGGCCTTTTTCTTAACCCCGTCCCAAGTAGTATCTGTGAGCAGCATTACTGTATCATCTGTAAATGATGATATATTTGCATCTACATTCAGGGAAAATATTCCGTTAAAAAGAGAACTGGTCCCAAAACAGTACCCTGAGGTACGCCAGTTATTACCTTACGAGATTCGCCTATTTAATTTTCTATTTTAACGTACTGTGTCCAGTCGTTAAAGTAGGATTTAAACATTTTGTACACGATCCCTCTGATGCCTAAATCCTCCATGACGCCCATTAATTTTTCATGATTGACGGTATATTATACAATATGTTCTGTCCCGTTCTTAATTTAAATATATGTATATATATATATATATATATATATATATATATATATATATATATATATATATATATATATATATATATATATATATATATATATATATATATATATATATATATATATATATATAACCAGTTAATATTGGGGATTGCAGCAAAGTCAAAAGTGTACTCTTTTATAGAGTTTATTCCAAGCTTTCGTAAATTTTATTTACATCTTCAGGGAACTACAAAGAATTATTATGTCAATTATACATTTTGATGTTATTAAAATTTTACTTACAACTATAGTGAGGTTAGTTCTTTGGATAGTGACATTACAGCTTAAAATTGTAAATAATATGGAAAAAAGACTTTACGAATATAAATAACAGAAAATTTTGAAATTTCAGTCGAAAAACAAAAGACTTGTTGATTGTATCCAAGGAACACAAATCAGTTGTCAATAGAAAAGAAATCTGTAATTTTCAAGTCAATGTTACCGACTGTAATCTTGTACCAACTGTAATCTTGTACCAACTGTAATCTTGTACCAACTGTTGAAAATTGAAATATACGACTGTTGTTTTGTAAGTTAGGAAAAAATTACATTTCCAATTGAGTAGTTATGGAGATATTATTATTCATAGGGAGAGTGTGGTCTAACGACAATAAGAAGGAATAAATCTCACTCAAATGGTTTATATCAGTTCTTTTATTCATACATTTTTTGTCTTGAGATATGAAGGCCATTTCCAAAAAAGTTCTCTTAGTCATATGTGTCTTTTTAGCTAATATTTTAGTTGAGTTATAATTTATTCGATGGTCAAATTTGTTTACATGATCAGCAAGAGCACATCTTTCAGGATGAAGTCTACAATCACTTTTATGTGAGGAAATTCTACTTTTCAGGCATCTAGAAGTCTGGCCAATATAATTTTTATCACAGTCCTGACAAGGAATGCTATATACTACATTTGAAGTGGAAGTTAATGGAATTTCATCTTTTACTTTTGAATAAATTGACTTTGCTGCAATCCCCAATATTAACTGGTTTTATTCTTAACTAGTCAGCAACGACTACCCTTTCTATATATATATATATATATATATATATATATATATATATATATATATATATATATATAGTCATGACTATGATATGATGTCTATTCTGTGCCTTCCGTACTCAATTTTTCATATTTCTCGTTCCATGAGTGTGTTCAGTGCGTTTATTATTACACTCTAGTACAGTTCCATGCAGTACTTAATTTTGCTTGTCATTGTCAAATTCAAATTTCATCTTCCTCCATTTTGTTCGTTAGAGCAGCAGCATGTGTTCTCCGCTCTTGAAATATAAATAAAAAAATGTTTAATAGTATAGTTGGTGTTTTCAACGAAATTTTAATGAATCAAGATGACTGTGCTCTATTGACATTCCACAAAATTGTTCTTTTAATATATTTGTATTTTTTACGTCTATTTTTCATCATATAATGCACACAACCTCGTAGATACTGTAAGTAGTTTTGACTCCACTGATTGTTTCATTGTTCACTATAATTCAATACCATTGTAGCTTTCCCTGATGATGACAATAAACTTTGTCGAAATATTGGAATGAGTGTTATAAGAGTATACTTCCTGCATGCTGCGTACCCAACAAGGTCCTAGCTTTTATCTTAACTAGTCCAGCAAAGACTACTTCTCTCCTAACTCCTATTAATATATATCTAGGGATTTTAGGGATTTCAGGATTTTTTTAACCAGAATTTAGAAATAGCTCTTTAGAAATGGATATGAAGTAGTTCTCCTAAGAAAATGTAATGCTGATGGAAATATCGATATGGTAGTCACAACAGTCATAATTGTTGTGGGCAATAAAAAATAGCTTTGCTATGGAAATGAGAAAAGCTTGGGCTTTGTTTTCGTGAAATTCTACGAAATTGTTACCCCTTCTAGAATTTTTGGCCACATTCATAATAATTGGTTGTATGAATAAACCACTGAAGCAAATGCTTCAACTTCGGTATCTCAAAACAGACTTATTCATTTTGTTGATTTAGGAGAAAGACGAATCTATAATATAAGCATTTACTAGCTCTCATTCATACAATATATTATTGTTCATATTCCTCTCCTGTTCATTTCTTGTTTCATGGGCTGATACTGAATATCCAAATACGGAGGCGTTGCGGATTTCATTTTATTGATTTCAATTGTTATTTTATTCATTTCGTTTGGTATTTCATTCATTTGAATTATTGTTTTTGAATATCTACAGTTTTAGCGAATTTTGTATGCTATCTTATACTCTGCTTCTGCTAGTGCCTTAACAACTAGCATTTCATATACTTACTGTTTGCTTTTTTGTGTTTATTTTTTTTCATATATTTCAACTTGCTGCATCTTTCTTTCATGTGATAAAACAATATTGTTTTAGTAGTACTAAATAAGTAAATGAATATACAGGGTGTTATTTAAGTACGTGAACAAACTCAATGGGGTGATTCTTTGAGTGATTCCAAGACGAAAAGTTCATATAAAGATAGCTTCGTTTTCAAGATACAGGGTGTCAAAATTTTTAAAAGAAATCTTTTTTGTCGTAAATATCTTAATAACCCTTCAACCGATTTTATTGAAATTTGGCAGTGTTATTGAAGGTCGTAAAGGGCGAATTTAACCCTAACTATATCAAAATTATCATGTCCAGTGGCGTCCCGGAAGGCACTGTAACCAATATTTTTGACAGAAAACATGTACGCCACTGATTTTTTTACAATTTTTGTATTTGTTTCACATTGAGCAACTAAAAAACAACTTTTTTATATCTAGAATTTTTTTCGTATCTTGCTTTGTTTTTGAGAAAAAAACATAAAAATCACTTCATTGCACATCCATCCCTGTGACAACACAATAAAATATTTCAACTACTAAACCATCAAAAACTGGGGTCTTACTAATATTTTTTTATATCAATACTCTATTCTAGTCTTATAATTTTCTATCAAAATAATTAATGCAATTAGAAAAAAAAAATATGTATGTATGAATTGCAGCACTTGCCTTCGGCTCTTGGCTTCGGCTCGTGCTGCAAAATGTTGTTGTCCATGGACATGCAATGAAGACATTTTTATTTATGATTAAACAATTAATATTACATGGAAGTCATTTTTTAATTTTTTTCGCTCATATTACCTGTATTCGATTAAACAAATAATGTTGTTATGTATTACTGCAGTGTTTTGAAACTAATGTAAGAGGGCCATGGAAGGAACAACAAATGTTCAAACAAATTTAACTTCATAACTGTCACAAATTGAAACGGTACATAATTATTTTATAGTAATTATTTGAAGTGTTTTCAAGAGTTTCGAGATAGAAAATTTGTTACTGATATCTGAAAATGGTTCGGTTTACAAACTCGGAAATGGCCGATATGCATTTTGTCTATAGAATGGCCCAAGGCAATTCCAGAGCGGCTAAACGCATTTATCAAGAAAGATATCCTCATCGAAATGTTCCAAATAGGCAAACATTTGTGAGAATACATGAAAGGCTGTGCGAATCAGGCACCTTTCAAAGGTAGGCTACTCTTATTGGGAGACCTGCAACGGTAAGAACAGTGACGCTGGAGGAAGAAGTTTTACATGAAGTTGAGCGTTGCCCCGATACAAGCACACGCAAAATTGCACAACAATTAAACATTTCTCACTTTACTGTATGGAAGATTTTGAAAGAGTACCAACTGTATCCTTACCACATACAGCGTGTTCAAGCATTATTTCCTGAGGATTTTCCCAAACGAGTTGTTTATACTACGTGGCTTTTGCAACAACAGGTTGCATCTCCGACATTTTTATCCAGTATATTATTTACCGATGAAGCGTGTTTTTCCCACAATTCAATTATGAACTTTCATAACAACCATATCTGGGCAGAAGAAAATCCCCATGCGGTTATAGAAAATAATTATCAACAGCAGTTTTCCGTGAATGTCTGGGTTGATATTGTTGGCGATTATCTCGTTGGACCTCATTTTTTACCCGCGAGATTAAATGGTCAAGAGTATCGTCATTTTTTGGAATTTGTATTACCTGTACTACTAGAAAATGTCCCACTGGCAGTAAGAGGAGCAATGTGGTTCATGCACGATGGGGCTCCACCTCACTTCAGCATAGTAGCACGTCAATTTCTGGATGAAACTTATGGAGAAAACTGGATCGGTCGCGCAGGTCCACAGTCATGGCCGCCCAGGTCACCGGATTTAAATCCCTTGGATTTTTTCCTTTGAGGACATTTAAAGTCCCTCGTTTATAAAACTCCAGTCAACACTGAAGAAGAATTAATCCAACGAATACGGGATTCATGTGATCAGATAATACATACGCCGGAAATATTTCAACGTGTTCGGGAATCGATGTTAAGACGAGTTAATGCTTGCATTGAAGTTGAAGGAGGACATTTTGAGCAACTATTGTAAGTTTTGTGTTAGTTATTATTGAATGTATTCTTACAGAAACAAATTGCCTAGGTACCATTTTTGTTTCAGTGTGGTTTTAATAAAGGGTGTTTCTTGTTTGAAGTTGCTTTGGCATTTCTGGCGTTACCACTATGCACGCACTGGCCAAATGAAACAAACAATTTTTAAGCATAACAGATTCACCTGTAATCATTAAAAACCCTATAAAAACAATTTTTTATTGTGTTGTGCCAGGGAGGTGCAATGAAGTGATTTTTTTTTTCTCAAAAACAAAGCAAGAAACGAAAAAAATTCTAGATATAAAAAAGTTTTTCAGTTGCTCAATGTGAAACAAATACAAAAATTGCAAAAAAATCAGTGGCGCACATGTTTTCTGTCAAAAATATTGGTTACAGTGCCTTCCGGGACGCCACTGGACATGATAAATTTGATATAGTTAGGGTTAAATTCGCCCTTTACGACCTTCAATAACACTGCCAAATTTCAATAAAATCGGTTGAAGGGTTAATAAGATATTTACGACAAAAACGATTTCTTTTAAAAATTTTGACACCCTTGAAAACGAAGCATTACCGGACCTATGTTTATATGAACTTTTCATCTTAGAATCACTCAAAGAATCACCCCTTTGAGTTTGGCCACGTACTTAAATAACACCCTGTATGTAAGACATGAGCAAGCTGGTCATAAGTTGATCTTTGAGTTGGAACCATATAATCGAACGTTCAATATTCCTGACAGTTCCAAATATCTCATAATCTCATGCGAAAACATGATAATCAACAACGCTCCAAGTACTACAGGAGTTGAATTTTCCAATCGAAAATAAGGAAAATAAACAACAAGCTGAAAAAACATAAATTCCTTCATAGTAATGAGGGAGCTAGACTCCCAAGGCTTAATGAGGAAGCAATAGAGCTCCCTCATTAAGCTTTGTTCTCGCGTGATCGACGTTGTGCGATCACGCAACAACATGTCGATTGAATAAATGAGATCAATCAAAACCTGATATCTCAGAGAAACTGTTTTTTTTTGTTAACGATACTGAACGGCTTGGAAGAACCAAAGAGAAATAACTAACGATGAGAAATTGCCAGGGTGAATGGTCCACCTTCCTTACAGAAGAGTGTGTCTGTGAAATTGGTGTCGAGATGATTGGGAACTTGACATAAGAGAAAGGTGAGGTATCGATTTTGTTCAAATATAGAGCTTCTCAGTTTCAAGCGTTCTTTTCCGAACGTATAAGTCACCACAACGAAAACAAAACGGGCACAAAGTACAGAGGAGTGCAATTCTCGAATCATTCGAAAATATACGAATGCGCAAATATTCGCATAAAATTTTTCTAATAGAAACTATTGACATTATTCTTGAAACCCCTTCGTTTTGTATCAATCGAATTTAATCCTACTCCGAAATGAAGTCGAACGTTCGTCCGGCATCTTCGCGAATTCTGGTTGATTTTGATTTTGACGTTTGGTGATACAAGTCAAAAGTATCCCTACTGTGAAAATGAGTGTAATAAATACCAAAAATATATAACGGAAGAGCAAAAGACGTTCCTTGTGGAATTTATAGAAAAGCACTCGCAATTGCAGCGCGGGAAATTTAAGAATTGTGGATTGAATGTACTGGAGAACTTAACCAACTGGTGGGTCCAAAAAAGGACTAGAAATCCTGGAGAAAGGTAAATAATCTTAACTAGAAATGAACACCTTTCTGAAGTTATTCACTATCATTTTCAGTGTTGGCAAGATGCTAGATCAAAGGCCAAGAAGAAAAAAGTGACATCAATAAGTATCGTAATGCAACTGGCGGTGGAAAACCCATATCAGATGAATTGACCCACATAGAAGGACGTATTGTTGATTTACAAAGTGTAATAGCTGTCGATGGGCACCACCCGACGCAAGAGTTGTTGGTAGAATTTGAAATAATAGATGATATGCAATCTCAAGAAACAATTATAATGGACGTGTTACAAGGGGAACCTTACAATCATGAAACCATGGGAAACCCTGCGGATGCGCTCCTTGAGCTTACAGCGCAAGGGTCACTGCACTCTCAGCCATCAAATTCGACTCCTAGACCCACCCTAAAAGCAAGACATGAGTGTAAAGCTAAGCGGCCCTTTGCTACTTCAAGATTATCATTGTCAATATTGGAAACTCATAGTATATGACACTAAGGTAAACACGATTAAATTTCCACAGATTATTGTCTACGCGACATGTTTCGATACACTGTATCTTTTTCAAGCGAATGTAATTATAACGTATTACATTCGTTTATCGAAACATGTCGCATTGACAATAATCTGTAGAAATTTAATGGTGTTCACTTTAGTGTCATGAAATATTAACATCACGGAGTTTCAAAATGTCTATGTGTAACTTACTCTTACCCAATAAAAAATATGACTTTTGACCATTGTTATGCAACCTACGCATATATGGAAGGACATTACTATTGTTCCATATAAATCGTTGGTACTTCCTGGGAATCTTTTGATCAGACATTTCGAAGGGATCATCTCGATGATGAAATTGTCTTGCGGGTTGAGCATTAAATATTTCAGCCTCTTCTAGATCTGCCAACGGGGCTAAATGAGCAACTTCATCTAAGTTTGCCATCATTACGAACAAACTTCTGTCACATCTATATCCAACGTACTATCAAACTTTGTTTGAAATGGTTGTTTACGCATGTTAAGACCACTCGTTGCATATCATTCGCAAATTTGCGTATGCGCAATACATTCGCTCGCTCGATAATACACTTTCCTTGCTTCATGCGAAAATAAGCCATTATCGCATTCGAAATCATAGACGCATGATTCAAGAATTGCACCCCAGGGCACAAACCACTATAGAAATGGCCTTCAGCAAAATTTCATAATTTTCATTATTTTGTTTGATGCCTTACACAATTTTGATAAGTGACAAGTGTGAGGATCGTATGATTGGTAAAGCCGCTAGAAATAGGCAGAGTTGAATAATCCAAAATGGACTATTTATCTATCCATTCATTTAGAAATAAACAGGACTAGCGGTAATTAAAAGTTTATATGGAATTACCTAATAAATGTCTAGATTACAATGATAATGCACATCATATCTTTGTTATTGAAAATTGGATCCACCTCACCAAAACTGCGGAATTTCAATTACGCCCAAACAAATCATACGAATGAAGAGGAAGAAAACAAATGAGGAAAGAAAGGTCTGTTGTTTCAGCCCAATGTGGTGTGATACGAGTTGACAATTTTCAAAATTTTGGACTTGAATCTTCGCTGCTTTACATCAAATAAACCATGGTTTGTTACAGAGTCTTTGTTATTATGAATGAGGCGAATTCTATTGACTGGACTGTGGCCTTTTGTGTGAAATGTTTGTTTCCTAAGTTTAATTCCTTTCGGACCAATACAAAAGTTGACCTATCTTGGTAAAAAACTACTGTGAATAAAATTATTCATTAGTTTGAAGAGAAACATTAAGCTACTAACACGCCTTCTAACATCTAGCTCAACTAAGTTGAATTATTTTCTTATTCGGTCGTATGTGTTATGATCAGAACTGAACCATGTGTTTAATAGTACAAATATTTCATAAGTTTTTTTTTATGGTTTTAATGGTTTGACAGAGATACTGTTGTAGGTGGTCCCATATACTTGCATATTCTAGCTCACTTCTTATATATACATATAAGAGTTTTAACAGCTCAGTATCATGGAAGTCAAAAGTGGATCTCTTCACAAACTTGATCATTTTATTGGCTCCTCGAATGATATGGTCTATATGATTATTGAATTCAGAATCACTTTGTGAAAGCACTCCCAGGTCTAGTTTAATAGTCACTCTATCTAGTCGTTTGTTTTGTATACTACGTAGTTAAATGGGTTCTTGTTTATGTTAAACCTTAGTACTTCACACTTTGACTGATTGATGAATATGAGAAACATTAGCGGTCCTGAGTTGAATACTTGGGGCACTCTTGAGCCTGCTGAGGATCCTGCTGAAGGATCTACCTTGAAGGTAACAAATTGAGATCATATGGAGTGTTATGGAATGATCACAATTTTTTTGGTTGCGATACATTTTTTATGCAAAATTCTTTTCAAACTAATGGAATTGGGATATTTCGTTGACGATACTGAATGGCTTGGAAGGCCTAAAGAGAAATAATCGACGATGAGAAATTGATGGGTTCAACAGCAAGGAAAGTTGCTATGTTAAAGCACCTAGGTAGTAGCTGGATGAATTACGAGGGCTGTTTGGTAACTCCGTGACTATTTGAATAAAGAAAAAAAAAATTGGCAAATAAGCGTTTTATTTTTCAACATAATCTCCTTTTAGATCAATACATTTAGTCCAGCGTTTTTCCAGTTTTTTTATTCCTTCCAAATAATAGGTTTTCTCAAGGCCCTCAAAATAGGCGTTTGTTTCGGTTATAACCTCTTCATTCGACCCAAATCTCTTACCACCCAGCCATTTCTTCAGGTTTGGGAAAAGAAAATAGTCGCAAGGGGCTAAATCTGGAGAATATGCTGGATGGGGTAGTAGTTCGTAGCCCAATTTATGAATTTTTGCCATAGTGACTACACACGTGTGCACTCGTGCATTGTCTTGATGAAGCAGCACTTTTTTTTTCGCTAAATGTGGTCGTTTTTGCCTCAAATCAATATCGAATCTGTCTAAAAGCTCTGAATAATATTCGCCGTTGATCGTTCTACCCTTCTCTAAGTAATCTATATGAATGACACCGCGTGCATCCCAAAAAACTGTGGCCATAACCTTGTTGGCTGACAGACGCACCTTAGCCTTCTTTGGTGCACGTTCACCAGTTGACACCCACTGTTTTGATTGTTCCTTGGTCTCTGGGGTATTGTGATGGATCCATGTTTCGTCTACGGTTATATAACGGCGTAAAAACTCGCCCGGATTGCGATTGAACTTTGCCAAACACTCCTTTGAAGTGGTCACACGGTTGCGCTTGTGGTCGAGTGTGAGCAATCGCGGCACCCATCTCGCGGATAGCTTCTTCATGTCCAAATATTCATGTAAAATGTGATGTACTCGCTCAGTTGAGATGCCTACAGCCTCAGCCACCTCACGTACTTTTATTCTCCGATCGTCCAATATCATTCCATGGATTTTATCGACGATTTCTGGCGTGATGACCTCTTTTGGGCGACCTGAACGTACGGCGTCACTTGTGCTGGTACGACCACAACGGAACTCAGTAAACCACTTCTTAACCATTGAAATTGATGGTGCAGAGTTCCCATAGTATTTATCAAGTCCTTCCTTGGTTTCAGTTATGGTTTTTTTACGCAAAAAAGAATGCTTAATCAACACACGAAATTCACTTTTTTCCATTTTTGTTAAAATTCACGAGGTTGTCTGCTTCTAATTGCTGTCAAACACAAACCAAATGTCGCAGCTTGCTCAAAATTTGACAGTAGTCTATTGAAAGATGGTGGTTGACAGCAGCAGTGTTGCATTTAAAGTTACTGCGCGGGAAATTTAAAAAGTCACGGACTTACCAAACAAGCCTCGTATATCGGTATTGATGTTCCTGTACAGAAAGATTTCAAAATTGTTTTTCGGCAACCATCCGGGAATTGTTCACTTCCCCGACACTATTTCTCTGGGAAAGTAGCACTTCCCGGCCTAGTCCGGGAAGTGCTCGAAATTTAATAATAATAATAATAATAATATATGTTTATTTACTAAATAAATATTACAATTTTTGACGTAATAGAACACTGTAAAACTGTATATAAACCGTTCAATTCCACAGAAGCTGATATTTTGGTATCAGCTTGTACGTGGCGTTGTATGAAATTCTTACTAAACTGTCTTTAACTATATATATGTTTAACATAAAAGATTTGTGAAAAATAAATATTGTATAGGGACCATATTGAGGTCGCATCTAAATCTAACTTGTTATATTCATATGATTCGGAGAATGAATATAAACAAGAAATTATAAAAACTTGGGAAAAGGACGAAAGATACTATCAAACACAAACACATACACCTATATACATATATGAGTATACTAATCTCATGCATTTATATTCTCATGCATTTATTTATGATATCACTAAACACCATTCGGTTTTCCGTAAATAACCATTCTTTGATTTTTTTATTGTATTCGTTATAACTTTTGATATTTTTTAGGTATTTCGGGATGTAATTATATAACTTGGAGCTAATGTACTCGCAGCTGTGTTGACCTATTGCTTTTCCACATTTATTTAAAACTGTTTTATATTCTTTATTCCGTGTGTCATAGCGGTGATTTATTTTTTGAATCTGTATTTTTCCTTTGTGTATATTTTGTAGAATTTTCATTGCAAATAACTGTCTTGCGTCATATATTCGATTTTCTTTATATAATGCTTCGCTGGGGTATCTAATATTTTTACTGAAAATTATTCTCAGTATCCATTTCTGAGCAACGTTTACTTTGTCTAGATGATTGTCTGTAACACCTCCCCATCCTAATATCCCATAAAACATCAAACTTTGTACTAATGCATGGTATATAATTTTCAAATGGCTAGTATCTAGGAATTCTTTCAAAATTTTGAATCTAGTTAATGATCCTCGAATTTTGTTTACTACGCTCTTTATGTGGATATAAATAAGAATTAGAATGTTTCTGTTGGTACCTATCTTCGGTTCGAATTTCAATATATAATACAAATAAGAACTAAAATGTTCGAAATATTCAAATTTGGAATCACAGCCAGGGTAGTTTACTCTTGATCATAATTCTATTTTTTGTTCCCCCCTGTACGCCGTTGGGAAATTTAGAAGTTTGATAACTTGAAAATAAGTATTAAGTAATGCACCAATTTTTATTAAGAATAAAATTTTCTGACAAATCGATAATAAAAAAGTTTCAATATGGTGCAAATTTTTGAAACTCACTGTATATAGTCATGACCACCTTTTTGTAGGCAACCCATTTTAGGCGTTTTCATCTATTTAAGTAAATGAAAAAAAAGTATGTGTCTTCCGGTTAACAGATGGGTGAAAGTCGACCTCTCTTCGTCTCCTAGACTAAATGCGTTTCATTGATTTGTTATTCTACATGGTTGCCGAAAAAATAGTGTACGCAACACGTCCGAAAACAGTTTTTTCTGGACTTGTTACGTAAATTACTATTATCTGGGAGAAAACAATATGTTTGTATGGGTAATGGAAAAAGTTTGATAGGGAATATAACATGTGGTGTACCACAATAAGGTTCATTTCTTGGACTTTATTAATTGTCATATATTTCCATTTAATATCCAATCTTAATTTGCATGGTGGGCTCAAATTATTTGCTTATTACACACCATCAATTTGTTCTGGGAATAATGACAATGAGACAAAAAAAATTCAGACAAATCGCAAATTCATTAGTTTTAGAAAAATATGAAATATTCTGAAACAACCAGATTTTTGGGATTATACATTGATGAAGAACTCTCTTCGAAAAGCCATATTGAAAATTTTCGAAAATAAATATTTCGAATAATTGGTTCAATATTCGATATTACATTCCTTTGAAATATCAAAGAATTATATATTTCTGTTTAATTTATTCAAAATTACAATATTCATTTTAATATCAGTACGAGAAACTGCCAATTCTACTATCTTGCTTCCACTTGAATGTTTGCAAAACAGAAGTATTATAGTCTTCAAAGACGTACTTCTTAACAAATCAATGAAAAAGTTTTGTTTTTTGATTTTGAATTTTTATAAGTACATATTTTAATGTTGTCGTCAATTGCTATTTAAGTGTGTACAGTGGACACCAAAACTCATTCGTCAAGGTTATTACGATTTGTGAATAGGAGAAAGAGATGAAAAAAGTTACGAATCAAAACAGTAAGATCAATAATAATGCGATACGTTTGAATGAATATATAACAAAGTGGAAATTCGTTCGTAAAGTTTACGAGTAACAGGAAGTAATTCGTATGTATAAGAAATACGAATTTTTGACAGGACACAAAAGACTTTCTTAGTTGATACAGCCATGGGCTTACCACAGGGATCCATATTGTGACCAGTATCATTCGTTTTATACAATAATTGATTAGAGTGCTCTTCTGACAATGTGTTCTCTACTCTTTTTGAAGATGATACTTTTTTAATAATAACTTATGAATCTGAAGAAACTCTTGATGAAAGTTATTGCATTAATACATTTTTGAAAATAAATGATTGGTTTTCAGAAATTTATCTCTACATAAATAATGAAAAGACTCAATATCAGGTACCGTAGCACTCATGGAGTATGTTCAGAATTGAATATCAGATACAACGGAAATGAATATTTGTCTGAAGAATCATCACTTATTTGGGTTTATATATGGAAAATGGTTTGAATTTCAAAATTCACTGAAATAACTTGAACCGTGCCTCTTCTACCAAAAATTTCGTTATGAAAAAATAACGAGGAATTTTAGAGATTATTAATGGTATGATATATCCAAGTTGAATCGCTCTTATGATACAGTATCTGTTTCTGGGGACCGTCAACCCACTCTGCTGGGGTATTTATTGCTCAGAAGAGAATTATTCAAACAATTAAATGTGTCACGTACCGACTGATTGTTGTAGAAATGTTTTCGAAGAATTGAAAGTAATAACACTTGCGTGTCTACACATTTTTTAGATAAGTGTATACGACCATAATCACCCAAAATTCTTGAAGAATTCTCAAATTCATAATGTCAACAGTAGGTCAAAAGATGAAGATATGGGACTGAAGCTATACAGGCCGTTTCTTTTATCATGTGGTAACATTGCTATATTCTAAACCGTAACAGATACGAAGACGATTGAATGGGAGAAAAGGTAACTATTGTGGAGAACAGTACAATGGTCAAAGAAAATTGACAGGGAGTCTCACCCTTCCCGAGTTATACAGGGAAAACCAAAAATGCTGTTATTTGTTTTTTACGAATAGAACTGTTATTTCTGAAAATATAAAAAAATTATAAGGAAAGTTTTAATGTATTCTAAATGTACTATAAAAATGTAACAATGAATCTATGATTAAACGTTTCGTGTCAACACGGCCACCATCAACATTACTTTTTCAAATACGGACCTGTCTATTTTAGTACAAATATTGATAAAGCGATAAAATCACAATTCAGTGGTATATCACACTTGATATTTTTATAACGTTTCATTTCAAATAACTAGCATCCTCAGTGACAACAATTTTTAATTACGGTCCTGTCGTTAGTTCTTTTGTAAATTATTTTGACTTCTTCAAAACCTATTCAACTATTAGCATACTTCAGACTTCACCCAATAATTTCGATAAGAAGATACCCCAACACAACGAACATTCGTATTTTTCCTTCTTGGGCATTTTTGTATTACAGAAATCCTTGTTTCAAGGCTGATTTCTTCTGAATCAATTATCATACTAAATATTTCTATAATTCTCAATCCTGGAAGTAACGAAAATATTAGTTATTGGTCAAAATACGACTATTGTGTGATATGGTACAATTAAATAGCATCTCACTTCATTTACCATTTTTAAACAAGTAGGCTTTGCTTGGTTTCTATGGCAGGACAAATAAATGAGTTGTTGATACGTGTTAAGAACTGTCAGACGTTTATACACTCAGTCATATCAAAGATGTATTCAAATGACGAAAGGACTGATATGCTATTTGCTTATGCAAAATCAAATAGAAATCCTCTTTTGGCAAAAAATATGTATGATGAGCTATACCCAAATCGTCGTATTCCAAACATTCAAATGTTTAGACGATTAGAAAGAAATTTGAGAGACTGTGGTGCATTTGATAGAAATAAAACTAAAAAATGTGTTGTTACTGGAAGTATGCGGAACCAAATAAATGTTTTAGGTAAGCAAATATGACTTCATAAAGATTAACAAAGTGACGAAAATATTTAATTTAGGATTGGTCAGTTACAAAAATATTTCTAATCAAGATTGTTCTTTACGAGAAATTGCTCACGAACTAGGGATTTCTGTAAAATCTACCAGAAATATTTTGAAAAAGAACAAATACAAATGCTACAGGATACGCAAAGTTCATCACCTCAATGAAAGGGATTACGGAAGGAGAGTACGATTTGCGATGTGGTTGGGACGTAGAAATAGGGAAGTTGGAAATATTTGTAATAAAATAATATGGACGGACGAATCAAAATTCACCAACAATGGTTGGTTTAACAGAAACATCCATTATAGGTGGAATAATACAAATGAACATTTACATAGAGAAACCAATTTCCAGGAAAGGTTCGGAATAAATGTTTGGTTGGGAATTTTGGGAACAAACATACTAGGTCCTTTCTTTTATGACGAGCATTTGAATGGTGGAATGTATTTACATTTTTTATCCAATGAGTTTGATTGCTACTTAGATGAATTGCCACTGAACATCCGCCGTGAAATACAATATTTTCAACAAGACGGTGCCCCTCCCCATAATGCAGAAATAGTAAGGGAACATTTAGATGCAATATTCCCAAGAAAATGGATTGGAAACAATGGACCAATTGCCTGGCCAGCTCGATCCCCAGTCCTGACTCCTTTAGATTTTTTTGTCTGGGGATACATAAAGGATAAAGTTTTTTCGACAACTAGTACAGATATCGACCATCTCAAACAAAAAATAAGAGATGCATGTAATAGCTTAAACCCATCATGCTAGAAAATTGTCACAGAAATTGTATGGACAGACAACTTATGTGCATTCAACAAAGAGGTCGGCAATTCGAGCATTTAATGTAGGTTATCATGAAGAATTCATTTTCTGTATTGGTTTTATTTTCACTCAAAAATTCAATATGAAATAAATTGTTTTCTGTTTGTTTGACTTCTTCTACTCTTAAGTAAGTTTATTTCCGAGGTAAATTGCTATCGTTCGTCTCTGAAACTACAGATATCTTTTATTATAGTGTAAACATAATTTTAATAGATACATTTATTCAAAGCGTCACTGATAATTTTTATATCGGAGAGTTAGGTTTTGTGGAATCCATAAACGACCTAACGACAGGACCGTAATTAAAAATTGTTGTCACTGATGATGTTAGTTATTTTAAATGAAACGTTATAAAAATATCAAGTGTGATGTACCACTGAATTGTGATTTTATCGCTTTATCAATATTTGTACTAAAACAGACAGGTCCGTATTTGAAAAGAAATGTTGATGGTGGCCGTGTTGACAAGAAACGTTTAATCAAAGATTCATTGTTACATTTTTATATACATTTAGAATATATTAAAACTTTCCTTTTCCATTTTTGTATATTTTCAGAAATAACAATTCTATTCGTAAAAAACAAAAAACAGCATTTTTAGTTTTCCTTGTATAACTCGGGAAGGGCGAGACTCCCTGTAAATTTTCTTTGACCATTGTACTGTTCTCCACAATAATTACCTTTTCTTCCATTTAATCGTCTTCGTATCTGTTACGGTTTAGAATATAGCAATGTTACCACATGATAAAAGAAACGGCCTGTATAACAAAATATCACCAAACATCAAATCTTGTTCCTCAACAAAACTTTTATAAAAATAGAAAGGATATCTTTCGATTGAATCTTATTATTATGTAGTTAATACTTTGTGAGAACACATTTTGATGGAATTTGTTCCTATTTTGTTTTCATGCTATTCATGTCTTGACTATTATATTACATTAAGTTTGATTGAAGTTCTATATTGTGGCGATTCCTATACAATGTTATTTTGTCTGGAAAGAATAATGAAGGAGCACTTCAGTGATGGTCGAAAATCGAAAAGTTTCTCGTTGAAAAATGTCCAAGAAAATAAAATTAATGATTTTGGAAATATATGCCTTTCTTCTTAAAATAAAATTGGAACTGATTAAAAGTTTTTCTTAAAATTTTGAGGGTTTTCTCAAAATACCGACATTTTTCTTGAAACTCGTACATTTTATCTTCGTTTCTATTTTCTAGACATTTTTACTTTTTCAAAATTTCCACTCTTTTTTCGAAATATAGTATAATTTTAGAACCTCACACTGAATTGTTCTATCAAGATGTTTGTTATGGTGAGTGGTTCTGATGCGCTGGAAACATCTGTCTCTGCACGGAAAAAAATGGACCAAGTGAAACGTTTTCCTGACTTTTTTTCGATTGTGGTAAGAAAATTAATACCTTCATTAAAAAAATTAACGTTTCGTCTCTGAAAAAAATTAGTATTCTGAACGCATGAACTTATCGTTTACATACAGCAAGTGCTTCGAACATTAGATAATTCACTTTGTATAATGTCAGGTCAACATTTTACTAACGCTGGAAAAGTATATATTCATATTTATCTACTTTCTGTTTCTGAAAAGTATATCATAACAACAGAGACTCGTGTTAAAGGCATAATACAACAGTTTATTTGCAGTAGAGCTAGTTGTTCCTACGACAATGAAACTGTTCACCTACTTGTTGATATGCGACCAGTTCGGGATCAATCGGTAGTAACCGTTGCACTGATCATCAACGTTTTTGCAAAACTGGCCTCATTCCAATTCCAGAATTTGAGTAACTAGTTGTATGTGGACGTGTTACATCGTGTAATATCATTACTGTTGTGAGTTGTGTGAAGAGTGTTAGTTTGATTTATGCATTTTACTTGTTGGTATGTAGAATTTGGATTTTGACCTAACATTTCTAGAGTATTGACATTTTATGTATGATAGAATCAGAAGAATTTTACAAAAGACTGAACAACAGTTTTGTTCAATAAAAATATTAAAAATTCACATATATTTATTTCATTTCTTCATTATCTTTCATTTTCAATTTTCAGAACGTTCTAATTCTACATTATGTTATGTATAACTTGGATTTGTTATGATCATAATGAGGAAAGACATTAACTTGCCTGCTTGTTCATTTATTCATACTGATGAATACAAACAGATTCAACAAAGTTCTGAAATTTTTAATTATGAAACAGATTGTACTGGGTGATCCAGTAAGGGTACGGAAAGAGACGATGATTTGTTTAAAAGAACCGTCAAAATGTTTTAAACTTCTCTCCACATCTATTTATAGTGTCATAAAACTGCAATCTCTTTCTCCATAGTTTTTCTTGAGTAGTGTATTTTGATAGCCTGCATATGCCATGCAAGTGCGTTTTCTTATAGTATAAACTGAATCATTGCTACTTTGGTGCAACCGAACCTTTCATATCATTTTAAATTCAAGAATTAAATGAATGTTTTGAAAAGAAGGCTTTATGAAAAACACATCATCCATCTTTGGAGAACTAATACCTCTAAACTGAGGGCAAGAGGATATTTCAATTGAGTCCATTGTATCCTGATACCAAAGATGGAATGAAAGCTTTTAAAGGTTAGATAATAATAAACTACCCAAAAGTGAGTCATTTGATAAGGCAAAGTAAACTATAATAATCTAAAAATGTTGCTGCAGTAGAATACTGTATAGTAGCAACTAATATACTTTTTAGTAGAGGTATGAGTAATTTGAGAGTAAGTCATTCTTCCTCTGAGCACCTACTGCAAATAAAACGTAGATTGAGGCGTATGAAATGAAAAGTTTGCTTCTAGTAAAGAGTTTGATATCGTTAGGTTATATTTGTTATCATAATGAAATTACATCAATAGCAGCAAGTTATCAAATTCAGGAATCTAATTCTTCTTGTGGCCAATAAAGCGTGTACTTCTCCCATATAGTATGCAAATTTTCACTTGGTGGTATGCAAGCTTTACTTGCTACTATTAAATATTTTTTTCCGTATGGAACTGTAACTGAGCTCTTCGCCCCCTTTAAGTCTAAACGGTCACCCCTCTCCTTTCCATTTTTTTCTAATATGTCATAAAATTAACTGAGTAAGTTTAGAGAACGATACGCTAGAATCAAACAAATTTAAAATCTTTCACATCAGTTCCTTATAAATTTGGAAATATTTTTAAAATGGTTTGTACAGCGATCTACTTGAAATGAGAACTTCTCCCTTGGTGTGTATCCAAGTGTATCAATCTCATAACCCTTCCGTCTACACAATTTGTTTCAAGTATTTTATGACTTGCCTTTCTGCATTACAGTACTGCCAACGAAAGAAAGTAGGTCGAGGAAACAGGAAGTAATATAATCGCAATTACTTTGAGTGCCAAGATTACTGCTCGGAATATTCAGGAAAGTTATATTAATTCAACGAGAGTACTTTCAATATTGTAGAAATAGCAGACCTTCGCGGATTGGAAGTTATTATTCAATATATTGGAAATGAAGCATTCCACATCATATTTTATGAAAAAAAGTTCATATAAACGTATGTCCTAACTTGTTTTTTTTTCAAGAGACGGAGTGTCAAAGTTTTAACAAAAATTCGGTTATTCATTAATAACTCAAGTCTTTTCGCTGATTTTCATGAAACCTGGTGTGTTTATTAGCAGTTACAAGGGGGTTGTTTTCATTAGATTATATTTCAAATTGTAAGAAACGAAGGGTCACCTGATCGATAATTATAGTGAAAATCATTGTACCATACTGTTTTCCTCGAAGTTTCATATTTTTATCAGATTCAAAATACAACTTTCATATAACGCCGTGAATTTGGAACTTTATCAATCCAAACTTAACCAAACATTTGTGCATACAATTAAATAGAGTGACCAGAAAATATGGAGAATCTGAAAAAGAAAGCATTCACATGTCTTTTTGATGGTGCGTAACCGCACCATTCCTACGCCACTGACTTTGATTTGACGAAGTTTAGCTATTTCAAATCTACACAGAAAAAAATGCTGGTTTGTAATTAAGTATAACAATAGTCTTGAAAAAATATTCTCCAACTAAATTTTATTATTTTCGAACTGAAAGGATTTGTTTTGAAAGAAGAAAAAGCTACTTTCGTTTTTAAAAGAGAGATATTCTTGATTGACAAGATTACGATCCATTTCATTGGATGTGTTGTATTCTCAATCTAACAAGATTATTTGTCTAAAAATAAGAAAGGATATACAGTTTATTACAGTTTTGATTTGTAATCTTTTGAGAAAATGCAAAACTAACATCCAAATGAGTTAGAGTTAACCATAGGCTTAATTTTATCATTGAATCAAAATAAAAGTATTTTATGAACTAGAATATTTATTCTCAATTGTAGAAACATATTCTTGTTCGAATATTTTCCATAATTTTATTAAGAATAGCTATATTTTGGTTAGGTTAGGTTACTTATATCAATACTAGGCCCAGCTTAACCTAAGAATAGGCTATTCGGACTTGAATTATTGTTATACTTGAAAGTAGACTAAATAGAACAATCGTCGACGTAGTGGGGTTGATCGTTGCGTCTCGTGTCGATCGAGATTGTCCGATTGATTTGGCGGTAGGCCGGTAGGCGACATAAGTGTTTAGGACGTTCAGGTTTAGCTGTTAATCTGTCGAAATTTGTCTTTTCTCTTTTCGGATTGTTCCCCAGTTCCCATAATTGTTGTGAAGAAATGGAGGAACTTCTACGAGAATGGCAATTGGAAGACCTGATTCCAGTCTTCAACGGTAAGTAGTTATATTTAATTAACCCAAACAGTGATTATAACATCTCTGTAACTGTAAGAAAGAGTATGGCGTCCTGTTGTAATAGGTTTGCGCCAAATCTTGTCTATAATATCTGTAAATCATATTGGTGGGTATAAGATTGAATCAATTATGTTTGGCCAGGTATACCTACGTTTCTTAGACACCTTTCTATGCATAAAATAAAACAAACAAATAAACTATTCGTTGATAGGCAAAATATTATTACTTTAAATCAATATATGATTTGAAGTTGGTGGGTGTATACGCATTACATTAAAGATGCATTTTGTTTTTTCAGATCATGAAATAATAGCTGAAAACGTCTCAAAACTGTCTGAAGACTTGATCAAAGAATGAATTGCTAGTATAGGGAAACGCATTATGTTCAGTACGTACTGGTGATATCTTGCAAGTGCATTTGTTTTTCTCACCCGATGATACTGTTATACAGTATGTGTATGTGCCTGTTTTTTATATAATATTTTATTTTTATATTGCATGAAAACAATGTATTTTGATTGATATTTTAGAAATAAGTGTTATGCTCAGGAGCAACTTTGTTCTGTGATAAACCCCCTGAAAGGAAAATAAGTTGTTTTTGTTACAAATAAAGAATGTGTTTGAAAATTCACTGCTGAACAGTTTCATTCAAACCCTTATATGCCCTGCCGTATCTCAATCGCGTAGATTTTTTTTCTATATTTCTTATCTTCATCTTTGAAAGAACGATTTACCGATCTGTGCTGCATACAAAATTCATAGACATACGATCTATAAAACTAGGATAGTTTTGCATTAAGAGTAGTTATTTTTATTTTGACGAGTATGACTAAGTTGTACTGAGCTTTACTATAATTGGATGGAATTTAAAAAAATAAAATATTTTAATGTTCTATCGTGGTGGCATTTAAATATTTTAAACCTAACTCGTGAATAGTATTGACACAACTCTTTTTATTCTTATTTCAGGTTAATTTATTCTTGCTCTGGGATTTAGAAAATAGTCCTTTTGAAAATAACTATACTCACTCGAAGTTTACTTAGCTTTCAGTTGAGAAAAAAAAACATTTATTGCAAAGGGTTCTAGAGTTAGTTCTATCAATTTCATTCTCTGTCGAAGGAAAAATAGTATTTACAATATACATACCTATACTCACTGGAAGTATTTCTTATTTCCTCTGAAAATAAGTAAACTTTTTTTGAAAAACAATGCTATATTTCATTCCATTCGATATATTCTCAGTTAAAGTTTTGCTAGATTTTGAAATTATTGTTACTATACTATTGTCAAGTTTATTCTTTTTCATTGTGAGCGAAGTAAATGGATGGATATAACTATAAGGTTTATTTTGAATTGAGTATAGTTCTCTTTGCGGATATATGAGTCTATCTTAGCTTTCAGTCTAGATTACTACTCTTGCTTATAGTGTACATTTTTTTCTGTGTACGGCATTATATAAGAAAGTTGTACTTTTGATTATTTATCTTGAATAAATAAGAAACTTAAAGAAAAACATTGTAGTACAATGATTTTTTACTTTGAATATCAATCAATTAACCACCTGCCACTTATGATTTGAAAAAAAAAATCATGAAAACAAGCCCCTTGTTACTGCTTAAAACCACGCCAGGTTTTATGAAAATCGGCAAAAAGACATTTGAGTATATAATAAATAACCAAATTTATTGACGCACATTGCCGGAAACCATGATATCTTGGGTTCGAATCCCGGTTGTTCCACATTTTTTCAATTCACTTCTGCTTTCAGTTTTCCCGTCTGCTAAGCCGCAAACTCATTTTCGAATGTTTTATAAATTTTCATGAACTGTCGTAAAAATAAAAAATATGCCCTCAAGTTAGGAAAAGTATCCGAGTTTATAATATATCAGCTGCGGATAGAATTTTGTATCGCGTTTCATGTCTCATTAGCATATAAAATACTCAAGAAGAGCTTTTCTTTCGTGTTTTATATGGCTGATAAGACACTCGTACAATGAAACCCAGGATAACCACAGAGCCAAATGCTATTACAATTTTCCTTGACAATTTCTTCACCAGTAACACACTTAAGGCAAAATGTTTCGTAGAATATTCAATATCGTGAAGGAAAAAATAGAGGGGTTCATTTGATACATTTCAATGAAACCAGTTATCAGTTTAGTTCGATGGAATGGCAATTTAGTAGTGACTGACATGTCATGTCTAACTGTGAATCTGTTAAACTTGTACAAGTCAAACCTTTTGCAGAGAATACTTGAAATATCTGTCAATATCACAATGATTTCAGTAAATATCTACGAAGTTGTTTGCTTCTTTTTCAAAACAACAATTACTTCAAATCTGAAATGATTGAACATACTCACGGAATGAAAATCTGGAATAAATTGGTAACGTCCATAAATTCATCTACCCTATATCAAAAAGTTCTGTTTTATGGTGGCTGTGAATTATTAAGAGCTGTTTCTCAATCTATAAAATACAAGAAAAATATTATGAATTTTCAAAGAGAAATGAAACATCTCCCATTGAGTAAGTCCTATTATTATCTACCAAAATTTTGAACTGATTCGTAATTATGGTATAATTATATCATTATCAATCAATCAATCAATCAAAGTACACTTTATTGTCAAAAGAATTACATTCTCGTAGACAAAGCACAGGAAAACAATAAAAACATGTAAGAAGTCAAATATAGCATACAGTCTAGTATCTGAACAATAAATTAGGGGTAATAATTACTGTAGGTAGGTAAAATAAGTTTAAGTAGTAGGTGAAATAAAAGATAATGTAAATAAAAGGTAGGGTCACATTATAATTCACTCACAGTTAATGAAATAAAAAATTATGATAAAATGTATGACTCATGATAAAATTATAAAACTTCAGTTGAAAGAATCTTCATAGAATTCCTCAGTAGAGTAATAGGCCCTCGCAACTAAAAGCTTTTTCACTGCTCTTCTAAATTTGAACACACTGTGTATATCTTTAATTGCAATAGGAAGGTGATTGTACAGTTTTCTGCTCTTATAAATGAGTGAGTTTTGAGTTGAGTTAAACGAAGAAGGTGACATATTCATATTCTCAATAGTGTATTTTGAATGCTACTAGATTTTTTGTATAAAATTCTTCGAAATGTTTTTTTTTGCGCGGTGATCGCCAAACATATTTAAGTTCAGTTGACTGTATGATTTTCTCGTCTTTGGTATTCAAATTCTGTCAATCTTGGATAATAGTTATATCGATACTCCAGTGGAATTTGGTGAAATTGTTGTTGATCAGCTCTTATTCTACAATAATAATTTCATTCGCGGTATGAAACCCTCCTCTCCTTCAATATTAGGACCAGTAAGGGACGTATGCCTCGATAATACGCAGTTCCTTCCATTTGAGCCGAGAATACCACGTGTCGTGGCAACCACGTATCCAAACAACAACGGAGAATTTAATATCATCTTGCTACTATTACGAATGTCAGTCTGACAGACTTCGTGTCTATCAGGCATTATCCTCCGAGCAATAAAAGATATAGAGGGGGCTTCTCTGTCTCTTTCTGGAAAGCAACATACCCGACGTTGTTTACAAGCATCTCAGCCCGAATCATGTTAAAAATGGGCATTGTCGGATATATCTGTTTGCACTCGGGGACCAGGTTGAAAATCCATGTTATATTCGCTCCTAACTTGGCGATCATGTTTGTTTACGTCCGTTACGACTTATTTATCATCTTATCAAATCAAACCATGGGCGTCGCAGCATGGTAATCATGGCATAATCCCGATTTTGAGACAAAAATACACTAATTGTTGAAATAGCAGTATAAAACATTGTTACTATTCAATTCGACCTCAAAAACGATTACCTATCAATAATTAGGAAAAAACTTGTTGCAGTGTAGATATACTAAGAAGTGAATAAGCAAGCTCAACTCTTCTGTCTTGTTGAAATGTGTTTCGAGTACTTAAAACATAGCGTCGTTGATACTGCAATACGAGCTATGTCACGAAACATTTATTTCACAGGAGACTGTAAAATGATAATTACATCAAAATTTCTACGAGCGATTGTTTTAAACTTTGAATTCCAAAACAATGACCGGTAGAAATTCTTATGTAGTAGTTATTTTTGTTGGTGTTTTGGCATCGACTGCTATGGTCATTAGTAGTTATTATTTACAGTCTTCTGTAAAATGAATGTTTCTGGACATATTGCTCGTATTGCAGTATCAACGAAGATAGGTAGTTTAGTAATATTTTTTTTACTCTGAATTTGTTGGACATGGAATTTACTTCACTGTTCTGCAAACTTGGCAGTTATGTGTGTGTTTGTTTGAAATGTATGCTATTTTAGAGGAATTCGTGATAGTGAAACCGATGATTTGGACACAGATGATACCAGAAGAAAGTGTTTAAAAGTAGCAACGAGAACTATAATCCATCAGATATAAAAAATTAGAGTACTCCAGTAAAACAATAGAAGAATGCAATACAAAATTTTAATTTGTTTCAAACTGGACGGACGATTTACAATAAGCAAGTCATCGCTCCACCCTGTGAGCAAATCAAGACTACATAAAAATAGAGCTGTTGTTTGGTATGTCTGCAAAGATGTCTTCAGAGATATATGTCGACCCCTATTTAACTCATAAACTTTAATGACTCTCACCTGTTTGATGTTTAAGAAACAGAAGTAAAATAATAACTACGAGATAAATTCTCGGTTTCCTACCAGGCAGACTTGTAATATCGATCGCTCCCTGAGCCTAACTCTACATAAGTAGAGACATTACTTTTTGACAACTCGAAAACACTTTTTGATAATCTGCCCCAGGATACCAATAATCTATATTCAGAAAAAAACATAAGAGTTAAAGAGCTATTAAGGATTGTACTACACTTTGGGTGAGTATTTCATTGATACACTTTCAACATAAATTTGAATGTAAACTGTTATGTGTATTATAGTGTGTGTAAATTATTATGTGTATAATTGTTTATGTGTAAATTCTTGTGTAATGCATGTATATCACATATATAGTGTAGGTATAATGTATAGTTTATTGATGTGATCCAACAATTTGAATATTACTTTTTGACTTCAGCACTTTCATTTATCTTTTCAGTATATTATTGTATGCTTTGTATGCGAGAATCTAATTTTTCGCACAATACAGTATTTTTGATTGACATCTTGACAACACTCGTGATTTCCAACCAGGCATGTTGTCGTCTAGAGATAAAAATATAACATGAAAATAATTTATTTGCACGCCGCCACTGGTTCTAATGTTACATCCGAATATCATAACAATAACAAATCCCCCCCTTCCGAATTCGGAGGTTAACCCTCACCAACAATCTATCACAGAGGATAGTGATATGCAGCTTTCACAACAACGTGTGTTGTTTATATAGAAATGGCACCTCTATATCTTTTATTGCTCGGAGGCATTATCTGTAACTATTGAAGAATTCACAACAAAGGAACTTTTTTTACTTTGTTGGTTCGTGAAATTATCTCAATAAATACTACTCGTGCTCACAATACTATCGATAATTCTGTCAGAAATCTTAAACTCGATCAAATTGCTTTGAGGTAACACCAGTCGTCCTAAAGTACTCGTGTGTTATCAAGCAATTTGATCTCGTTGATTCCTGACAGAACAATATTTGTGGTATTACCCCCGAAAATATCGCCGATAAGTCAGTGGCTTGCTATAATAGCTGTCATATCATCTCACACCCGACTAGACAGTGGGTGGTATGATTAAAAAGAGTATTTGCTTGTACTTCAAGTAAGAGCTTTTACTTCCTAGTATTTTGTGGAGTATAATGTTTCACATGAAGTAAATTCTTCCATGGGAAGTGTTGACTTAGGTTAGAAGTATAAACTACTAGTAAATACTAGGACGTGATTAACCTCAAATTGGTTCGATTGTTGTTGTTCGTTCTGCGATAATCATGAGTGAGAGTAACGATAGTGTTGAACCAAGTGCCGAGGTTGCTGAAGATGTGGGAGTTCACCATTTTTTGTGAAACTTCTTTGATTACTTTTGACATACCCCGACATCTACACCCACTCATTGTTGGAACCCCGGATCACTTAGAGCTCTTAAAAATACCTCCATTTTCGTTCAATTTGATAAAGCTGCTGCCCTCATCTCAATATGATTTTCTAAGAACTCTCTAGCTATTCATTCAACATTGTTTTTATTGAACCTAAAAGTACGCTTAATGGTAGCAATCTAGCTGAAATAATTAACGTACCGAAGTAATTTTCTATACTATACCTTCCCATACGTTCTACGTTTACACATTTCCCTTCGTTTCCTACCATATTTCATAAAGAAAAGCCATTACACCTTTTCAATTGAAGATACGAAGTTAGTCTTTGAGTAGCTTCTCAAAAACTACAACAAACACTCCCAAATTGATTAAATACTTGACATCAATAGTGATTACTGCAGTATTAACTTCTACAGGCTGATTCACGGTGGATGGCACATTAGACGTTTCTGGTGAACCAGAATATGGAACACTTTGAAAATTTAATGGAGGGCATATTCGGACATTCTCTAGCCAACTAAAATATTTTCGTCAATGCGGTGTTGCCGCTTCTATTAGAAAGCAGTAGCAACTTTGATTTTTCAAATGGAACACTCTGTATATAATATTATTTTTGGAATCTCCAACAATTGCCCGACAACATATTTAGATATTTCCCTATACCTATCTGTTACCGTTTTCGAAATAAAAATTAACTTAAATTTTTTTCTTCGAAAATCATGACTTCTAAAAATGCCGTTATCTTTTAGTTAAGAAGTACTATGATATCGAAATTTGGTTTGGAGTTAGGTGATACTTGGACACTTCCCACACGTCAGCCTAATCTCCGTTACTTCAATACAGGGTGGTAAAAAAATACAGTTTTTTCGTTTGCTTGAAAAAGTTGCTTAAATTTGATTATTTTAAATAGAACACCCTGTATATTATTAAAAATTCGGAAAGCTGCTGAAATTTGCTTCCTTTCTATGTATATCATACCTATACCTAACTAGTCAAGCTTCGGACTTATGAGCATTTATTTGTGAAAATGTCCCTTCAGAATGGTATTTCCATTCGGTATTTGGTAAGCAGGCCATGATTACTATTTGACAGTAGCGTTGTGACATTCTCCTGATAATATCGACATTTTCGTCACTTCAGAAGTTGCAAATACCTTTAAAACGATGGAACAAAACTATTCAAACGAAGTTCTTATGAATTTGTTTATTATTTTTGGACAGTGTGACAAAATTATCAGCAGAACATGTAGAAACTTCAATGAAATGTATCCGAATCTACCGCCAATGAACCTCAAGAAATTTATACGAATTCAGAACAATTTCAATATGTTTGGATAAACTTTAAAAAAGCACCAAGAAACTTGAAATTGGAAATATTGATATGAATAATTATAAAAAAGTAAAACAATCACGAGGAATATTTCAAAATATGTTCGAATCGCTGGCCGTTCACTTCCAAGCACTTTAAAATGCGGGTGTTGACTGCTTTCGTGGTGGCAGATCTGATTTCATTGGGATCCAAATCTTCAAATGTTTGGGCAATCCTTTCTAACAATTCATCTCTCGAACGCACGGGTATTTTGTAAACTTTTTCTTTAAACATTCTCCACAAATAAAAATCTAATGGATTAAGATCGGGTGATCTCGCTGGCCAATTCCATGGTCCCAAGCGCCTTATCCACCGATCGTCAAAAAGTTTTTCCAGTTCAGCGCTCACTTCTCTTGTGCAATGTGCAGGAGCTCCGTCTAGTTGGTACCAACAGTTTCGATATTCTTCGAGTGGCAGATTATCCACGAAACTCTCTACAGTATTCTCCAAAATATTCAGGTAGCTTCTGGATGTTAATGACTCCTCGTATATCACGTACCTCAATTTGTTGTCCATCAACATGCAGAAGACATTAAAACTAAATTTTTCTTGAAATCCGGCTTCTTTTGTGACGTGAGGATTTTCACTGGACCAATAATGACGATTTTTTCTATTGAAAATCCCTTTTCTCGAAAATTTCGATTCATCAGTCCAAATAATTTTATTTAAAAAAAGTGGATCTTCTTGAATGCGTGTCAACAACATTTCACAAAATTCTACTCTCTGTTGAGGGTCTGAGGCTTCATTGCTTGAACTTTGGTGAATTTATAATCATGCATTTTATGTCTTCGCAAGATTCTTTGAACCGATGAATATTTTATACCCAAATCTTCTTCAGCACTTCTTATCGATGACTCGGGAAATGCGTGAAAATATGCTAAGACATTCATCTGGTTGTCTTCAGAAGTTACAGGTCGAGGCAAGTTTCTTGGTGCTTTTAAAGTTGATCCAAATGCATTGAAATTGTTCTAAATTCGTATAAATTTCTTGAGGTTCATTGGCGGTAGATTCGGATACATTTCATTGAACTTTCTACATGTTCTGCTGATAATTTTATCACACTGTCCAAAAATAATAAACAAATTAATAAGAACTTCGTTTGAATAGTTTTGTTCCATCGTTTTGAAGGTATTTGCAACTTCTGAAGTGACGAAAATGTCGATATTATTAGGAGAATGTCACAACGCTACTGTCAAATAGTAATCATGGACTGCTTACCAAATACCGAATGGAATTACAATTCTGAAGGGACATTTTCACAAATAAATGCTCATAAGTCCGAAACTTGACTAGTTAGGTATAGGTATGATATACATAGAAAGAAAGCAAATTTCAGCAGCTTTCCGAATTTTCAATAATATACAGGGTGTTCCATTTAAAATAATCAAATTTCAGCAACTTTTTCAAGCAAACGAAAAAACTGTATCTTTTTACCACCCTGTATTGAAGTAACGGAGATTAGGCTGACGTGTGGGAAGTGTCCAAGTATCACCTAACTCCAAACCAAATTTCGATATCATAGTACTTCTTAACTAAAAGATATCGGCATTTTTAGAAGTCATGATTTTCGAAGAAAAAAATTGAAATTAATTTTTATTTCGAAAACGGTAACAGATAGGTATAGGGAAATATCAAGAAAAGTTGTCGGGCAATTGTTGGAGATTCCAAAAATAATATTATATACAGAGTGTTTCATTTGAAAAATCAAAGTTGCTACTGCTTTCTAATAGAAGCGGCAACACCGCATTGACGAAAATATTTTAGTTGGCTAGAGAATGTCCGAATATGCCCTCCATTAAATTTTCAAAGTGATCCGTTATCTGGTTCACCAGAAACGTCTAATGTGCCATCCACCGTGAATCAGCCTGTATATATCCAAGTAAATAAAGCAAAATATAGAGTAATTGCTACTAGTACTTACCTAAGTGTTACTTCTAGAATGATGTGGAGTAAATGCATTTATTTTTTAAAGTGAAAACTACAACATGGAGCATTAACTTGAAGTACAAGCAAATACTCTTTTTAATCATACCACCCAATGTACCGACTCAAGAGCATCTGAACTTCGAGCTGTAGTAAACCACAAGAGAACTTTGTCTTATGTTTGTTCCTATCGTCGCGTCGTGTGCCCAAAATTTTGACAAAAGTTGAAAACTTCCAGTCAGAAGTTACCTTGCTCAAAGCTGAAATTCAAAAATTGAAAGAAAGGGAAGAGTATCTGAACTTCGAGCTGTAGTAAACCACAAGAGAACTTTGTCTTACGTTTGTTCCTATCGTCGTGTGCCCAAAATTTTGACAAAAGTTGAAAACTTCAAGTCAGAAGTTACCTTGCTCAAAGCTGAAATTCAAAAATTGAAAGAAAGGGAAGAGTAACTTTTCAGTAACTGGTGATATCATTAATGAACTCCATGAACGCCAAAGAAGAGCAAACAATTTATTGATCTCCAATCTACCTGTATCTTCTATTATTAATAACATCCGAAGATATAAACCAAGTAAGTGAAGGTGTGGTAATATTCAATGATAAAAAATCTTTTGTTATGGGAAGAAGAAAATCACCCAATTAAAGTTTTTTTTCTGCTCGTAAGATGCATCAAATTTTAAAAAATATAGTGAAATTGAGTCATGCAAATAAAGTATTTTTCCAATCTGATCAGATTCTCTTCCAGGAATAGCAATACGACTCAGTGAAAAAAAAAACAGGCTGGTGAGCAGAATTGACTATTACATATTCTAACAATACACCGAAATTCGTTAAATAAAAGCGAATTCGAGCAGCCTTTCGCTTCATTACCGAAATGTTAGAGGACTCAGAACTAAACTGACGGACCTCATCATGTTAGCCATTGTCCTTACGATATCATTATCTTCACTGAAACCTGGCTTACACCTGAATTTACGGATGCTGAACTTGAGCTTCTCTACTATAATGTCTACAGATCTGATCCCTCCAATGTTTCCAGTGTTTTCAGCAGGAGGGGGAATGTTATAATTGCATACAGCTACACAATCCAAGATTGATTCTATTGAAACGATGTCAAACATCTCTGGTTACCTCAATCTGTTCCAGTTCAATGAAATAACAAACAGTCTTTCATACATCATTTTCCTGCTTCAGAAATCATGTGCTTGACCATGCTATTCAATACTTGCATCTTGTGCTTCTGCATTGTATTTCAGTGTTATTTGGCCTGCTAAAATTAGAATAGTTCAAATTATTACCATGTTGTTTTTTCTTATTTGATCTATATGTTACCTTACTCTTTTGGAACTGTATCATTCTCATACTGTATTTTCAATCAACTTTATTGTATTGACCATTATATAGCACGGTAATACTTCCATCTGTATTGGGTTTGCCCTTGAATGAATAAATGAATGTACAAATATGGTAATATTTTTACTTGCTGACCTGTCTGTATACTATCATTATTTATATATAGTATGGGAGGCAACATTCTTGAAATGGAACCAACGGACCACATGACTCTTAGATACTTCTTTAACAAACTTAGTGGTTATCATACAAGATCGAAGGAAATGGTCAGATGACAGGGACAAACCTGGAGAGAGGACCTGGAATACGGACGGATCCAAAACCAGGAAAGGAACTGGTGCTAGAATATACAGTGAGGGGAGAAACTATCAAATAAGCGTCTCACTAGGAAAAAACACCTCCGTATCCCAGGCAGAGATGTACGCTATGTTGCAATGCTCTAGAGGAATCAACATGAGGAAAATACGCAATGCAGGGATCAAAATATGCTCTGATAGCCAGGCGTCACTGAAGGCTCTCATTAACTCGAAGGTGACATCAAGATTGGTATGGGAATGCTGACAAAAACTCAGTGTCCTCTAAGAACACAATAAAATAACTTTGATGTGGGTTCCAGGACACTGTGGCATCGAGGGCAAAGAAAAAGCTGAAGAACTAGCCAGAGATCATCATCAACTCCATTAATTGACCCAGAACCCTCATTCGAGAATAGTAATTCCGACATTTGAGGATGTCGACGGGAAAACATACATTAGAGAACCGTCAAAGCACAAAACTGAAGCACTACTCAAGCTGAGTAGGAATCAAGTTAGAACGATATCGGGCCTTTTCTCAGGTCACATCCCAATGAGAAAACATGTGCAAAAAATGGGGCTGTACAAAAGAGAAGAGCCAAACACGTACTGTCGGAATGCGAGGCATTAGACCGCAAGTGACAGGCAATATTCGGGAAACCCAGGCTAACTCCCGAAGAATACAACAGTCAACCGGTGAAGAACCTGTAAATACTGATACAGGGGACTAGACTTACGGAGTGGGTGCTGTGAAACTAATTGGAATGCACAAAAAAGCCCAAGAGGCTGAGGTGCAGACAGAACCAGCATCCGAAAGGAAAAAAAAATTACTTTCATTTATATTTTCATATCTACACCTCAGTAACATAGTGACATGAGTAAACTGTATAGTAACTCTTCTGTATTTGAAATCTTCCGTTACTGGAAATAAATAAAATTAGATAGTGGAATCGTTCCTGCCAATATTACGAAAACGCAATAAAACTTTTTCTGGTATTCGTTCCCAATTTCATGTTCTACTACCAATATTTGTGATCTGATAAATATATTTGAACAAGAACAATCGATTTTTTCTGTGTGGGTTGAGACAGGTATTCAATGAGCTAATTTTCACTCATTCCTAGTGTATTTCTCAATACCGATTTCGGATTTTTACACCATCATCAAGTAACTAATAATAATTAGAATAATAATTTATTCACAAGCAAAGATACAGAGTTGACATCAAAGTATACATTATGGTTGTGAATAAAGAATATAACACGAAGCAGTTAATACTGCTTGTTTGTGGACGTATTCAACAGAGGTTCATATGTAAACTATGTGTAAAATATGTGATAACTATGTGATGAACCAATATTAGGATATAAAAATATAAATATATAATAAATACAGGATGTGATACTATCACAATCAAGTAGAACAAATAAAAAATATCTATATACTATACTATACCTACTTATGTACAAATTTAGGGTCTACTGATATTCAATATGAAATAAAATGTGTAGAGTAAATATGTAGAGATTTAAAAATGTTTAAATGTTAAGAAATTAAAATTTTCAGATGTTTGTTGATGTGTTTATATTTAAAAATGTAGATGTAGATATGATTCATAAAATAAGAGTTATAATTTCAAAATATACACAATACAGATGAAATACGAAAAAAATATGAGTACTTACACGTAAAATATAGACATATAAAGTATATATATATATATATATAAAGATTTGAAAAGTATAGAAGTTTGGAAATATGATATTCCTGTTATTTTATGTTTCTATTATTTCATGAATTTTTTGTCTAGGGTTTTCAAGGATGTATTTTTTTATTTGAGTTTTGAATTTTTTCAGTTGCTTCTCGTCTCTCAGATTTGGTAACACATTAAAAACCTTTGGTCCTAGATAACTGTTAGTCCTCTGGCTTATTAATTTGTGAACAAACAGAATTTTATAAAGGTTGTGACCTCTGGTATTTTGTTCATAATTTTTTCTGATCAATTCTTTTTATTCACGAACTGATGTGTTGCCAGGCTCGAAAATTATAGTTGTTTTATGTCCATAAATTTTGTTTCTTGATATAGATGTTCTGTAGAATAACGTGGCGGTTTTTTATATATTATATTTATTATTCGTTTCTGTATGATTTCTATTTTTTTGAGGTGTACATTCATTCCAGCTCCCCATCCGATGATTCCATATTTCAAATGGGGTTCGAAAAGTGTATAGTATAACGTTTTTAATTGGTGTGCTTCGAGTATTCTTAAGACTTGCTTCATCTTATACACAACGTATCTTAGTTTATTGAGGAGAAAGTTAATTTGCTGGTCCCATTTCAGGTGACTGTCTATTTTTATTCCTAAATGTTTCATAGAGTTAGTACAATTTATTTGTAAATTATCTTGGAAACTAATTTCACTGTAATTCCGAAGTTGCGAATTATAGCTACAGAAAGGCATGTAGAATGTTTTCTGTGAATTAATTGATAATAATTTATTGTCAAACCAACTTTTGATGAGAAGGAGATCAGATTCTACTTTCTTTTTTAACTTAGACCATGTTTCTTCTTCGTATAAGATGACCGTGTCATCAGCAAAACTTATAATAGTCCCTTCTGACTCAACCAAGGATAAGTTATTTATGTATATCGTGAACAATACTGGCCCCAACACCTTTCCTTGTGGTACCCCACATTCTACTATTTTTTGCTGCTCTGCGCGTCTTGTATTTTGACTTGTTGAGTTCAGTTCGTTAGGTACGATTTGAAGAGTGATTGTGCTGTACCTCTTACACCTATGCTTTCGAGAGTTTCTAGTAGTATCTGGTGGTTCACTGTATCAAAAGCCTTTGTCAAATCCAGGAATACTCCAATACATGGTTTTTTATTATCGACTGCCTTAAATATATTTTTGGTAAGGTGTAGAATAGCATCTTCTGTCGATTTTCCTTCTTGCAATCCAAACTGTGAGTTTGAAATGATTTCATACCTCTTCAGAAAGTTGGTTAACCTATTTTTGATAATTTTTTTTTAAATTTTGCTGAAGCTAGAGATCAATGCTTATAGGTCGGTAATTTGTTCTTTCCGTATTTTCTTTACTCTTAAATATTGTTATAACCGTAGAATTTTTGAACAGCTTGGGGAATTTTCCTGTTTCCTGTGATTTATTCATAATGTATGATAGTGGTCTTATGATTTGTGGTATGATAGATTTTATCAATTCTGACTTTATTCCACCAGGGCCTGGAGATTTGTTATTTTTAAGGCTCAGAATGGTGTTTCCAATTTCTGTTTCTTTAGCTGGAAACAAAAAAATTGTATTTGGATTTATGATTTTCTTTTCTTTATAGTTTTCATCTAGAATTATATCTTTCAACAATTTCCTATCAATATTTACGAAAAAATCATTAAAATGTTCTGCAATAATCTGAGGATTTTCAATTAAGTTGCCTTCCACATTTATTTGGGATATGGAACCATTACTTCCTGTAGGTTTGAGAATTTCATTGATAGTTTTCCACATGTCCTTTGAGTTTCCACATTTTGTTCAATCTGGTTTTATAATAATTAATTTTTGCATTTTCTGTTTGTGTTTTAAGTTAATTTTCATAATTGTTGTATTCATTTTTTAGTATTTCATTGTTAGGCTGTTGTTTTAGGTTTTTGTACATTTTATTTTTCTTATTGATGGATTTAACTAACAAATTTGTTATCCATTCCTTTTTTCAAATTTTTTTGCTGTTGCTATTGCTTGATCATGTTAAATCAGTTCAGTTATTGCATGCACTACATTCTAGTAAATGCTGTCAGAGCCAATGATAATTCTGACAATATAACAACAGAATGTGAGAGCTTGAAATTTTCGGGTCCCTACATTGATGAACATTTGAATTGGCAGAATCACTGCGATTTTCTAATAAAAAAAATTAATTTTATTTCATATCAGTTCATATCAGAAATATAAGGCAGGTTTTGGATGTTGATCAGCTGCTGAAGCTGTACTATGCGCAGGTGGATTCTAGACTGAAATATGGAGTGTGTTTTTGGGGTTTTTCCTCCAACTGCTCTGATGTCTTTATAGCACAAAAAAAAACTCATACGAATCATTAATGGCATGAGTCCTCGTGACTCTTGCAGAAATGCTTTTAAAAATTTCAGAATTTTAACTGTTCCTAGTCTTAATTCTTGACTTTTGCTTATCTGTTTTTGAAAATACAAATAAATTGTTTGTACTAAATAAATGTAAGCATAATATTGACACAAGACAAAAAAACTATGTTTTTGTACCATTTGTTAAAACTAAATTAGCTTTTAATTCTCCTGATCAGATGGCCCCTCGTGTTTATAATTTAATACCAGATGTAATAAAAAAATCCAAAACCGTTTATGTCTTCAAACGAAAACTTAAAGATTTTTTATTGAAAAGTGTTGATATAGTTTTGAAGAATTTATGTGTATAAGTATTTATTCTATTTTTCAGGGATAATTTTTATCTGCGTTTTCTTTCTCTTAGACGATTCCTATACAAATTTTATAACTTTGTCAAACAAGGAAAATAAAGATATTATTATTATTATTATTAAGACCGCAACTACGTCACCCGAAATCACGTAGCCGCAAGGAAGACAAACATCCCCACATCCACTGCTGATCGCAGCTCTTAAACAAAAACAAGACGAACAAATCTAAATCACATACTCCGACAAAAAGTTTCCTAGCCGTAATAAATTCTCCTCCTTTCGCTCCACCATCTCATACACTGGTCTCAAGCGGGGAAACGCTGGGAAAACGCTTTTGTCGCGTGAAAAGCGTGGAAGGGAATTATTTCCGACAACGGTCTGATGTGGGATTCATAAAGGAATAAATTGTTTTTATATGTCCGCTTTCTTCGGAATGAAGCCCGTATTTTTTATGTTCCTTAGGTAATCCCGCCAGAATGAGTAAGAATATGAAGTGTTCGAGAAGAATTATATGCTCTCGGATGTGTTCGTTATACCGCCGTGAATTTTTTTATTGTTTGCGATGCGCTGGGGTTGACAGCTAGGGTCTTGAGGAATCCAACATCTTGAGCTATTGGGGCAAACGTGAGTTATTCCCTTTTGTGGGAGCAGGTGAAACGTGTAGGATGTCTTTTTGATGCCAAATTAACTTCAATGAAATTATCAAAACAATGCAAAATCTGAAGGATTGTGAAGAAGTTGTGACAGCTTTTATTGACTTACTTCTTGACAGTTACAATTTTTTTTTTCAATAAATACTATGAACATATTACAAACCAAGAAAATAATATACAAATTGAGGATTTATTTCCAACATTATTCAGCCCTCGGGCTCAGACATGAGAAAATCTAGTTGGCGACTTCAATATTCTCCTGTTGAGGAAGATTTGTTTTATTTTGATGTTTTTTGATGTTATGAACTGATTTCCAGTGTTTCCTAAGGTCAAAATCGGGATCCTCCATCGTATCTGGAAAGTCGCCTTTCGATGAACCAATGACAAAGTGATTGGGGGGTCAAGCTTTCTGGAGCATTAGGATAATTCGTTGTGTAGGTCAGAGGTCTTGCATTAATCATATGTTCAATTTCTACCAGAGCGGTCTGTAATACTTCGTCACGTGGATATTAGTCTTTCATGATAACCTGCTTCTCCGGACTGATCGGATTAAACGTTCCCAACAACCACCCATATGGGATGCCGAAGGCGGATTGAAGTGTCAGTTTATCCTTCTTAAAGACATTTAATTTTTTATTGCACGTTTATCAAAATCTTCAACAATTTTTCTTAGCTCCTTTTCAGCTCCGTTATCAGAATAGATATCTTTTACTGATCCTCTTCTCCCAATCAGTCTTTTGACAGCCATTATAACAGAGACTGTGGTCAAAGACCAGGTAATTTTTATGTGTATGGCTCTTGTTTTGTCATACAGGTAAAAATCGCACCATATCTTCTCTCGTGTTTTCTGCCAACTGTTACGTACAGCGGGCCAAAATAATCTAAACCAGTCTTTGTGAAAGGTTTGACAAATGCAGCCCCAATCTTACCTCGGGTATCAGTCCCATTTCTGGAATTACAGGTTTTGCTCGTCTAGTTCTGCAGAACTGACAATGTTTCAATATTTTCTTCACGGAGTTTTTAAATCTGGGGATCCGAAACTTTTGTCGAATTTCATTTATGACATATTCATATCAATTGTGTCTCGATTCTCGATGGTAGTCGTCGATCAGTAGTTTTGTGAATATGTGTCTGGCATCTAAAATGAGATTAATTTCGAAATCTTGATCATAAACTTTTCCTGGAATTCTTCCCTTCATACACAGAATATTGTCTTTCAAAAATGGGAAAAGTTTATAAATTTCATTAGCTATAGGTAGCAATTAATTTTTCTTCAAAATGGCGATATCTTCGGCATAAAATTTATTCTGAACTTCTTGATACCAAAGATTTTCGGATTCTCTTATTTCCGTCATTGATAAAGAATGTTTGTACTTTAGTGTTCTTACAATTCTGAATGAATCTTTTCACCTAAGCGGTTGTTCTAACAAATTTTTCGTAGGATGAGAACCTTTCTACTTCAGGTAGGAACTGAGGTGTCTGATACTGATGTAAAATCAGCACTAATTTTTAATTTTCTAAAACTTCTTCTGGAATATCCATGTCTACTCCATCTTCACTTGGCCAGTAAACTTTATCTTGTTGAAAAAAATACGGTCCCTCAAACCACCTTTGTGAAATCTTCGGTTCTTTGTTCAGTCTACTAGCTTCATCAGCCACGTTTTTTTTAGTCGAACGCTTTTTCGCTCGAGTCACAGAATGAATGATTTCTGCTTGATCACAATCCTCCAAAAACTCATTGTTATTCCATAACATCTCGGGATCCTTAAAGAGGGTATAATTTTACAAATTGTGAAAGGCTTTCGCGGCCATCGTTGAATGAATGATGGTTTTTCGGGTTTTTAGGCCGACCTTTATTTAGAGAAAAACTCGACGTTTCAAAACTGTAAACATTTCTCTTGAAAATGCCAACGTCGAGTTTTTCTCTAAATAAACGTCGACCTAAAAACCCGAAAAACCATCATTCATTCAGGGTATAATTTTCTTCAGATCCAGAATTGATTCAAGCTTCTTGGTGTTTCGTCATCTCATCCAATATTCGTTTTCCAAATTTCCTGAAGTAAAATCTTGATCGTAACTATGATGTTTCCCAAAAATCCTAAAGAGTCGTAAACAGACATTGTGAACTTCAGGAGATCTCTTTTCGTCGGAATTTTCGTTCCACTCAGAATATTTGTAATCACTTTATGGCCTCTCGGAAAAATCAACAACACCTATCCTGGACGTGACGGTATTGTGAGAGTTGTAGACGTAAAAATCCAGTATGGAACCTATCGACGCCCTATTGCCAAACTCTGCAAACTGGATGTAAATGCACGGATGGATTTTATTTGTGAAGAGAGCTTCACCAGGGGGCAGAATGTTGAGGAATATTTGTTTTATTTTGATGTTTTTTGATGTTGTGAACTGAATTTGATACACTTTGTATCACTTTGTATATATTATAGAAAAGATTGAAAATATGACAGTGACAAAAGGACAGAAAAAAGTATTGTAAAGTCAGGAGAATAAACGGCGAGATTTCTGTTTAAGACGTTGATTTTACTAAAATATTGAATAGTACAAAAGTACATTTATATCTCCCATATCTTGATCTTCCTAGTTGATTTCTATATTTTTTCTGTAGATATGCATTTTATTCCAAAACTGTTGCTTTCGCGACGTCATCTTTGTGATTGAGATTGTCCTTCTTCTCACTCATGTTGTAGAGCAGCTCTAATGGATAGAGATGTGAAATGTTCTAATCAGCTCCCCAGTTTTTGTTGTCACTTCTGCTTCTTGATTTATAACGTTTCTTTTGCTATGAATTCCTACAGTCCATTCCATTGGCCAAGTAACTCTTCTTCTGTTATCAGATCCGATCAACACTATATCATCCACCTTCTAGAAAATTCCTTGTCCTAATTCGTCTGTTCCACCAGTTCTGTAAGATATTCCCTTTTGAATCTACCCATCAACATTTTTCTCAAATTTTGCAAATAACTAAATTAAACTTTTAGAAATCAACAATCTACAATATATAAATAACCAGTTTCATCAAAAACATTATGTAGTGGCCTTATGAATTTCGAAGGACTCAAAACCTCCTATTCATCAACATCGGAAACATAAGTAATTGATCTTTTGTTTATTAATAAATCAATTTCACACAATATTGTGTACAACTCTAGGTAATATAATCATGCTTTTCCCAAGTTTCAACCTAAAAGTTCTTTTATAACCCTCACTATTTCACCGTTTGAATCGCTCTATGTCACTTCAAACGTTTGAAAATGATTGCATTATCTCGAGAATAGACCCCCAGGTAGCGAAAGGTGGATTAAATACCCATTTCATTCTAATTATTCCTGTTTTTTTTCAATTTACTCCCAATTTATTCTAGAAAAGTAATTGTCACCACCATGATAATTGTCTGAATAGATAACTTTAGGCCTCCCCCCTGCTTATGAAGCGTATAAGAGCGTATAAAAATGCTTTGGTCGGAAGAGAATTCCAAATGTAAGTCTCTATGAACCGCACATTTGAATAATTCAAGCTGAGCTTTATACCTTGTCATAAATTCAAAGGTCCAGCCAGATCAATACCTGTTATTTCGAACACTCCAACGTCATTGATCAGCTATTTTGGTGAAGTTGCAAAAGGCGTTTGAATTGATTCACTGTCTTGCTTTTTACAAATACAGCACTTTTGGTTAATGATATTCAATTTCTTTCAATCCTTGATCCACCAAAACAACCACAAGTAATGATTCCCAATAGTAGTTTAGGCCCTACGTGAAGATTCTTTTCATGATCTTCCCTTATGAACTTGCTCGCAATTTCATTCATTTTCGGAACAATTATTGGGTATTTGAAATATTGAAGATAATCCGCATAAAAACAAGCCTTGTTTTCAATTGTAAAATCCCATTTTGGTATTAGAAAAATTAGAATTCTCTCAAACCATTTAAATTATTCCTAACTGATTCAATCAAACATATTTCTGCTCCTTCTTACCCCTCATTATCCAATATTTTAATTCATTCAACTTTTTCTCCACACAACAATATATATGTTAATTTTTATGTCAGAGTAAAATCTTAAATCCATCCTACTAATCTCCTAATTTTCGAATACTTTGAAAAATAATTTAACTCCTCACAAATTCCTTCTGTTTCTCCTACTGAATTCGTGTCCATCATTTTCTAGCTATCTACCATTATTTCTTCTTCTGTGCAACTTACTTCTCTTCTTATCCTTTTTTCTCCGTCTCTTTTCAGTCATGGAGGACATTCAACCATTCTCTCTCTGAAAACTGTTTTCCACTGCGACTACGTGATAAAATGTTCACTATAATCATTTCTCCCGGTACATGATTCTATTGCTTTATGTTAAATTTTCTCATCTCATTTATCCTATTATAAACAAAAACCTTTTGTTCTAATTCAGGTCAATACTATCATTGACTGGTTCTAGTAATAGCTTGTGATATCCTGAAAACATGAAACTTCCCTTACTGTTTCCGCTCATCTTATTACTATAAGAGCAGCTGATAATTCCAACTTTGGAGACGTTCACTAGGTCTCATTCTCGATTCAGCAAATGAAAATTTCACTAACACACATTTACGAAATTCAGATTTACTAGCATCAACAAAAATGTGAATGGGTTTATCTATTAACATATCTTCATTTTCTGGAGATACGATATCTAGGAATACTATGACCACTTTTCAAAACGTTTTTCAGTATCTTCAGATAAGTTTTGATCCCATGTTCATTTCAAACTCAAGAATTCCTCTGATAGTGACTTTGGCGAAAGTGGGAATGGTAGTTCTTTGCTGAAGGTGGGAAACTTTCTTCAAGTGTTCATGCTGGTGAGCCTTTTTCAGTTGATTGAACCAAGTACTGAAACTTGTCCGCTAAATCAGGATTTTCGTATGTTTTTTTCGAATGCTCCTAAAAATGTATTCAGTTTTTTCATATCTAATTTTGACAGATTCAAACTTCTCATGTTTACAGGGTGCGACAATCTCCTCATTCCAAAGAAGCTGCCTCCTGAAAAAAGGTGGTAGATCAGCACATTTACGCAGCCGAGTAGTGCAAATTTCATTTTTCAAGTGCCCCTATTGAAAAAAGTAGGTATTATCCTGCAATCTGGTTGTCCACAGCTCTAAAGGAGAATTTCTGCCTACTACTTCATAAGGAAAGTTGCAATTATAAAAAGTTACCAACTATCAGAGAATCATGTTCGGGGGCACCATCTGATTGAGAGATTTAAGGTACTAGAAACGTCTAATGTGCCATCCACCATGAATCCCTATATATTGAATGTAATCGCAATTTGTAGATGAAAAATACTATCTCTATATCCACATCTCAACAACCAATGAACTATAATTTAATTATCCGATCGAATATTCCTACGAAACACTTTTAATGAATCAATAATTAAGTCTGATTCATCTATATACCTCAAAATTCATTCTACATCAAGAAAAGTTAAAAAAACTTCCTGCTGTCGTCACAGCATTTCTGTTGGCATGTATAAATATGGATGGGATTCGTATCCGTGGCATTTTTCTCTTCGAACAGCAGTTTCTTGAAGTTTGCTCGGGCAAGAAAGAGGCTCGTTACTTTCCCAATACTTATCGGCCCTGATCGATCAATTTCCTTTCAATGAACTCTGACGCATTCAAAACTTATTCATTGTTTCTTGGCAAAGTTCTGGTATACTCGGTAAGAAATAAACTTTTAACATAGTTTACGTGGCTTGCTAAGACCCTTTTGAAGTTTTAATAAAATACGCCTGGGAGCAGTAGAATAGCAGTTTTGGAATAATTCCATTAGTGGTACCGAGGAAAAAAACTACTGAATTTTGCAAAATGAAAATCATCATTGGATGAAAAGAAATCTGGGCGATCATGATGGAGGTTCATTAAGTGGTTGACGTTGAAAAATTATTAAAATTGATGAATGATGTGCAGATGTGAATTGTGAGGGGGGTGAAGAAGCTTTTCTTTCTCACATCACTCAGACCTGTCAGATCTTGTATAATAACCTAGCTATCAGATTCACAATTTCATTGTCCCACAAAGTTCATGGAATTCCGCAAGATTTTGATACATGAGAAGGTTCACATAACGCTTTACTCATACCACGTATCCCAGTACTTGGGACATCCCTAAGGCCAATCTAATAAAATTTCATAACCTGAAAGCTATGCTGATTGGCCAAACCCGACTAGCTGAACACGTTAGAATTGTCCAACTACGAAACAGAACAAATTGATTCAAATTTAGTTTTTTCCAATCACATCATGAATGAAAAATATAATTTTGATTCTAACTCTGATTTGAACATTTTACACGTTTGTGATAAAGGCAAAAAACTCATTCAACTAGAGACTCTTGAAATAAATAAAGCAATCAAAAATTCAGATTTTCAATGTATAAATGACCCAGCTTGACAGTTTAAATTTTTAACTCTTCACTATCTTGATAATCCTATATATAGAACACTTAACGCAATATTTCAATGAGATACCTACATTATTTCGGTGATATTTTCTGTATAAGATTCTCAACAATTTTTTACAAACTGAAATCGCCGATACTTTGGAAAATATTTTCTTGTTCCATGGAAGCATGGTACATTCTATTCTGTTCTCTGTCACTTTGAATTGTGACGTTCCATTTGACAGATGTCAAATTCATAACCTATTGTTACTTTTTAGTTGCCAGAAGTAAAAACTTTTTGCATGGTCTTTTTTCAAATGTTGAAACAAATAATTTGTAATATGTTGTGGAAGTGAAACATGTTCTCTAACGGAGTTCCGCAAGGATCTATACTAGGCCCTATTCTATTCAATATATATCAGTGATTTGTTCTCACTAGAAACTCAATGCAACATCACTGGTTTTGCAGATGACACAGTTATCTTCTCTAGTGCTGAAAGCTGGATGGAATTAAAATCTAAATCAGAACAAGACTTTTCAAATATCAAAAATTATCTAGGTAGAAAGCTTTTGACAGTGAATTTCGAAAGAAACAAATTACGTACCCCACAGCTGTACTTCATTTGATACTCCTCCCTTCGAAAAACTTGAAATTAAGGTTGGTGCAGACTACATATATCTGTTCTCAAGTGAGCCTGGGTCTCGTAATTCCCGATTTCTGTTTAGGCAATAAATATAAGGGCCGTTCGAAAATTAAATAGTGAATTGATTTTCTTTTCGGTTTCTTCTACAATCTGCTTATTCATTAAATATTTTATAACTCAGATATTCCGATGTTACGAGAAAAAAAAACATAATGCAAATTTGTCGCATAATGAAAAAAAACTCCCCCCGTATAACTCCCGTCTGTTTTGGTACGATTTTCACAGCAACACATGTGCGAATTTTTCTGACCATTCTTGGTATCGTCAACTAAGTGCTGAATTTAATGGCTTCCAGATGTAGATTCAATGTTTGTTGGGTTTCGTCCTCTGTTTAGAACAATAAATTAATTTCAAGATAACGTTTTGTTACAGATTGCATCTAACTTACATCATACAGTAGACATATCCAACAATAAAATAATGTTCTTCTTTTAGTATTTGCAATCAGTTAACAAGATTAGCCTCGAACTTCTGAGCATACACCGTATCATTATTTGAATAAAACATCAAGATAACAAAGAGGTTCATGATAAGCATATGATTCAAATGGTACGAATTGTAGGGGATTCACACTTGTGATAATCTTTATACGTTCCCCCGAAAAGTAATTCTGTTCGAATTGTCAGTTTCTTCTTCCATTCCAGGAAAATGGCCTCCATCAAGCTAAGCGCTCCAGACTGGCTTCAATTTGATCGAATAGCGTCGGTCCAATCCGCAAATCGGATCAGAAGGAGTTTTTATCATTCGTAGTCGATTAGATTCCATAATCCTTTCCAGATTCCCATACACGGAATGGAAATGGCAAGAGCTTATGTTCCAGTAGTTATACCCCGGAATCCGTGAACCGGTTTCAGTAGGAACCCACGAATTACGTACGATGAGAGTTAACATTGCTCGTTTCGTAGATTTCCCGAGGGACGCTTTCTGAAATGAATAAGAACGGGGGTGTTCGAGGAGGTTGTGCGCGATCAGGACATAATGTAAGATTGGAAAAAATTATTTTCAAGGCATTCGATTGTCATTACAATAACTTTCTTATGATAGAATTACGTAAAACAATTTATTCTAGCTTGAACAATAAGGAACATCCTATTGCTTCATATTTTAATCTCAGTCTAGTATTTGATTCAATTCAAAAATTATGTCGCATCAGTGTTCCTTTGAGCGTACCCCAAGGTTCAGTACTCGTTCAACTGTTTTTTATCATATTTGTTAATGATATGATTTCATCTCGTAGTTCGCCTCAAAGAACCATAAACCATAATTCCTGCTAATGATGATGAATCAAATGAATCCCAAGATAATCTAGGCAAGACCATTCATCGAAGCAATGTTTGCTGGTGTCTGAATAATGGATTGATTCTGGATACTTCTAAAATATACTGGTTGCGACAGAGAAACGTCAGTTTTAATGCAAGCCCTCTTGTCAAAATAAATAATGAATCAATTGAACAAGTCTCAAGTACAAAACTTCTAGGTGAAACAATTATTGAAAAATTAACCTGGCTACTCAATTTGCTGACTGGCCCTGTATTTTCAGATGTTCTTAGAATGGCATATCATGCTGTAGTGTCGTCGGCACTTACATATTTATGGTTTGATCTTCTGGGATAATTCAACATATTTTCTCCAATATTTCACGGGATTCTATATTATAATCGTTTCAATAGAATTTTTGGTGGAGTAAATAATTTTGATATTTTAAGGCAACATTGTTCAATTATTTACGTGGGAATACATTCCATACTTAGAGTAGTATCTCACTGCTTAAGGATGTAGTAGTTCTGCATGTTTATATGTTGTGTGTAAGTCTATGTGAAATGGTTATGAGTTTTGTGAACAAGGCAGAGCGAATGGCAGAGACTAGTCTGAGAAGTATTTATATGTTCTTATGAGTTCCTATATACATAAACTTCAATTAATAATAGACTATTCATTCATCTATCTTCTATGCCTTTCCTTTGAATTATAGAATTACACATATACTATTCTAACGTTTCTGCATTTTCAAAAAAGTTCTCTCCACAACCTTTTCTTCATTTTACAGATCAAATCACACTTGACACTTCAATTATTCAAACAATAAACAATTCTTCAACTATTTGATCATAACATCAAAACTCCAGATGTTTTTCTCTATATAATATAGTATAGTATATATAGTTATTTCTTACATCAATTAGATACTATGTAGTCGGAAGGATTCATCCTTCATCTTAAAAAATAGACTAATATGGATCCTCATGTGGATGGTCCACTCAAGCAACATAAGTACAAAATGTTTCTTTTCAAAAGTTAAAGAAGACCATGCAAAAACTGTTTAAATCTGACAACTAGGAAGTAATAATAGGTTATGAATTACTGCCAGCGTTCGAATCAAAGTTAATGTATGAATAGTTACAATAATACATGTATCTCCTACTTTCGGAAGTGTCTGGAAATCACTCTTTATTGTTATTTTCCATGCATTCACGAATAACAACCACAAATTCTTGTCGATTCTGAATTTTGAACGTGAATTCGACAATAAAAATATATTTCGATAAGATTTCAATAAGGGGTTAAATTTTCCGGAGCGCCACGGATCTATCGCTATTAAAATATCCGAAACCAACCTGATGAAATGAGACAAAGCAATGCACTAATATTACTAAAATGATAAACTATAGATATATCGGTACAAAAATATTACAGAAATATGTAGAGGTTTTTTTTTTTAATTATGTTCATGGATAACTTATACCAGAATGAAGAAATCGTCATGAATTATGTTACACACTGTATGTACAAAGTTTGGGCACACAATAATCAATGATCTCGAAGAATTCGAATATGGCACAACCAAGACTAGTTCATGTGTAATGTGTGTACGATATGATTGAGAGTGGTGAATCGTTTTGTGACATAAATGTTACAAATTCAGTGGTGAATTTGTCAAAATGCAGAGATCCAAACAAAAGAAAAGAGGTTGGAAGGAGGAGGAACACCCTAGAAAGAACAATATCAGTCTGACTTCTGCTCACACTTGTATGGGGCCATTAGTGAGGCCCCATACTATAACTAATCCATATAGAGCAGGAGGGTTCTTGTGACAGCCTTGATGGTTTGTTTGCAGTCTGATAGTCAGTTTCATGTTCCCATTTCACTCATGAAGAATGACATTACAAGCCTTGAAATATATAGAGGAGAATGCTTGAGCATCATGAGAAAATGATCACATAGATTTGCTCACGTGAACCTCAATAAAATTTCTTCTACAGTAGAAGAAGATTTCTTCTAAAATATGCAGCGTCCTGTAATCGCATTTGAAATTTCTAGAAATGAATTTTCCCAAGAACTATCGATAATGAACGGAATAAATTCAAAGGTTTAAATTCAAATAGGTTGGCCAAAATGTCTATTCACAATCGTGGAAACTGTCACTCAGATATCACGTTAAACGCCGCGGCGGTCCCAGGGGACCGCTACTCGTCTATCCCGTCTGGCCGCGGCGGTCCGTAGGGACCGCCTCATAAAAATTCACGTTTTCATTGCTGGAGGCCACGGGACCTCTCATATTAAGGATTTGTCCATATAGAATGGACCGCTAGGCCTCTTGGACTCGGCTTGGCATGATAGTTACCGTTTTTTTGCCAACAAAATTGTACCGATCAATTTTGGTTAGAACATGTTGAAAAAGTGTTTTTTCGATTTTCAATTATTATTATTCGTACAAAAATCAAAATAACATGTACAATGGTCATGAAAAAATGTAAAATACAACACATCATTTGCGAAAAAAATTGAAGCACTCCATACAATAATGTAGTAGTTCCGAACAATCCTCACAGAATGTATTCACCTTTTTCACCTTGTTCTTCGTTATTTCCCCTTGCTTCTTTCTGTCATAACAACCTACACAATACTTTCGTGTTTTATGTGAAGGTCCTTCTTTCTTGTCGAACTGATGTTTAGACTTCCTTTTCATTCTTCTATTTTGTGGAACATCTTCTTGATTCTCATTCGACTCTGAAAACAACATGTGATCGAACACTTTTTCACGAAATTCAGTGATCGACTTGTTAGATCCTTCTATTATCTTACAGAGGTAGTGAGCATTGACCATACTTGTACCCAAAATTATTTCAATCGCAACTTTGCGATACCATTTTATGGGTTTTCTTAAAGCCGAGTTGTAAGAAGCCATTTGATCAGAAATATCGATAGAACTTTTGCCCTTATTATAGTCCAGAACGGCTTTCGGTTTATATTTTGTTGCACCCCGAAATGGCACTTCCACCATTGAATCTGTATGTTTTGTTGATAATAGTATCACATCTCTTTTGTTACGCCATTTCATGACGCATATACCCCTTTCATTTCCTTTAGCTGTTATTTCCCCACGCTTCAATTTTTTATTTATCACATCTTTGGGGTTTCCTTTCCTTCTGGATCTGAGCGTTCCAAGAAGATGTGTCTTGCGATATAGTAACTTATTCGCCAAGTCTAAACTGGTATAATAATTGTCAGTAATAGCAGTCCTTCCTTTATCTGAAAGAGGTTCGGCAAGGGTCATAACAACATTCGAAGGTACACTAGCTCCAGCATCTTCTTCTTTCCCGCAGTATATTTTCATGTTCCTCGTATAGCCTCCCTCCCAACAGAGCTTGAAGATCTTTATTCCATACTTGTGGGTTTTGGCGGGTATGTATTGTTTGAACACGAGACGACCTCTGAACGGAATGAGAGATTCATCGATACAAAATGTACTTCCTGGTGTTACAACCTGTTGATATTTCCTCAATTTTGTCAACTAGGGGGTGCACTTTGAACGTACGATCTCCAGCCGGACACACATCATTATCAGTAAAATGCCATACCTGCATCAGTAATTCGAATCTGTTACGGCTCATGACATTCGATATACTATACAGTGTTTTTCGACTCCAGTAGTGACGTATGGTTGGCATACGTACTAAACCCATATATCAAATCATCCCCAAAAATGTTGTCATTTCTTCTGAATTTGTAGGAGTCCATTTATGAAGTCTTGAACTTTCCGCTACGTCCACTCCGCAAGTGAGTAACTGAGTGGCGTAGAGATTTGTTTGTGTAACCATTGTCTCTATAATGTCTTTATCATTGAAGGTTGAGTAATAGTCAAATGGAGTTTGCTTCACTAATGCAGCAGCATATTCTGGGCATATACCTTCAGTTTCAAGATACTCAGTTCCAAGGTCCTGGTGATTTCCTTGTGTTTCATTCCATCCAACTACTAGAGGTTCAGGTACATCAGAATCGGAGTCATTTTCCTCTCTAAGATTAGAACCAATATTAGCTGTTTCCTGACCAGTTTCTATATTTCCTGTATCGTTTTCCAAAGCGACTTCACCATATTCTGACTCATTGGGAAAACATTTGGGAACTAACATTGAATCGGAAGAAAAGGTTCTTCATTTTCTTCATCAGTGAACTCTAAAATGAAATATGTATATGTAATACCATCTACTAATTGATAAAAAGGAAACATACCTTCATCAATTATTGTTTGAGTTGTTGCCATCACAAGCATCCTTTTTGTACGTTCGCTAACGGTATTATTAATTTTTTTATCGATGATAAGTTATAAAAACACTCCCACAGGCAAACTGAAGGCGTATTACGCACGCACTAAAGATTTGTATGCATTGTCATGTTTCAACTTGCGTAAACTGGAGGGACCGCCACGCGGACCGCTCGTGCATTGCCGATAAAATTATACTGTGGGTCCGCAGCGGTCACAAGGGACCACCGATTTTATTTTTGAAAATCTGGCTATTTGAAGCGTTATTTCATTCAGTGAAAAAAGTAGCCAATGGGTAGCAAAAATATCGAAAAAAAAAAATTTTGGCCCGAGGGCACATATATCTTCATTCTCTTGGCGCTCAACGTGATCCTTCAAAGTCGCTCAGGTGATTGAACACCTGAAACTATGGACTCGATTTGTAATTTCATGGAATATCAATATCATGATGTTTGGTTTTATGTAACAATATGGTCGATTATGCAGATGTCATTGGAATATATTCGTTTGGCAAGGCATTCAGGAGTTTCATTTTTGCCGACTGAATCAAGACCACAATCTGGGAAAAGCGTTCCATCTTTGTTCATTATTCGAACCACACAAAAGATCGAGTACTTGGAATTAATCTACCTCAGTGGTCAAATCACATACTCGTAGAAATATTCTTATACTCCACCTTGATTGATGTAAAATAATCAGAGAAAGTGAATTCAAAGGACAAAATAACGGTTGGAAAATTAATGGTTCACAAAATAACCGAGAGGAAATATTACTGATCTGTGTTCTAACCACAGAGAAATAAATTTGTGTCCAAAAGTATGTTTACCAAGTAACGTTGTTATGCCGCGAAAATAGTTCAAGTGATAGCATAAAATATTGGAACCTTAACATTGTGTGTTATTATTTACTTTTAGTTTAAGGTTAATTAATTTCTGTTCGAATCAGTAAAGCAAAGGTAGGTGCGAGAATTCGAAGAGAGCCGTACATGACAATGATCATGTCATCATTTTGAAACAGTGGCGTACAGGGTGGAGATTTTATCCCAATAACACAAAATTTCTGACGTTATTACATTAAAACAAAAAGGGTTTTCGTGGTGCAAAATGAACCCGTAATAGTGTCTGTTCCAAAGTATTGTTTTGTGATGTATGATTAACTTTATTTCGGCAATTATATATATATATATATATATATATATATATATATATATATATATATAAATTGTTTTGAAAATAAAATATGAACAAAATACAGTAATAATAATAAAAAAAAAACTTGCCTGTAAAATTTCAATCCTTTTGTAAGGAGCAAAAGTGCTTTCCGGTGTAGTGGTATCCTATTTCGGAGGGAAAAATGTATCGGTCAGCTTTCTGACATGACTATCTGCTTTGTCTTTGATATATGCATGAAACAAAAATCAGCGATATGCCTGAAATGAACATAATAAGTTTGGATATGTTCATTATATTGATGAACAACCCTGTATAAAAAAAAATTGATATATTTTGAAAAATCTTACATTTTTGAAAAGGAGCAGAAGAAAATCTAAGAATTATTTGGAAAGGACAACAAATGTAATTATAAGATGATTGTTAAAAACATTGGTTTGATTTCAAAGAAATCTTTGAAGGAAAGGAAAACAAAGAAATTAATCTGTGTATTGAAAGTATGAATGTGAAGTATGAAGGTGAAAATAATAATTATGATAATAAATATGAAGAGGATGATGATATGAAGAATTATGAAGGTAATAAGAATATTATGAATTATAAATGTAATGAAAAATATGAAGATTTTATAATTGAAATATTAAACAAATATAATGAACTAATATAATGAATGTATGAGTCAAGAATGTCAGAAAAGTATATACACAGAATTGAAGTAATTGAAGAGCCAGTCAACAGTTATAGATTGATGAATCATTTGAATGGAAAAGAAAGAGGAATTTTCAATATAGAAAGTGTTTTTCAATTCAAAAAAAAAAAATGTATCATACTCACTAAGTATGGAATTATGAAAGAAGACAATTTTATATCTTATGAAATGAATGTCGTGGCATAAAATAAAACCTGAAACAAAAGAATATAATTAAAAAAAAAGGAAAATTAATATTCTAATTTTGCTAATAATATATCAAAATGTAGAATTTTAATTTTGGGGAATTGTTATGAAAATTGTTTTGAAAATAAAATATGAACAAAATACAGTAATAATAATAAAAAAAAAACTTGCCTGTAAAATTTCAATCTTTTTGTAAGGAGCAAAAGTGCTTTCCGATGTAGTGGTATCCTATTTCGGAAAGAAAAATGTATCGGTCAGCTTTCTGACATGACTATCTGCTTTGTCTTTGATATATGCATGAAACAAAAATCAGCGATATGCCTGAAATGAACATAATAAGTTTGGATATGTTCATTATATTGATGAACAACCCTGTATAAAAAAAAATTGATATATTTTGATAAATCTTACATTTTTGAAAAGGAGCAGAAGAAAATCTGTGAATTATTTGGAAAGGACAACAAATGTAATTATAAGATGATTGTTAAAACCTTTGTTAGTAATTTAAGGATATTGTTTAAATAATTTTTAATAATAATGCGTGGTGAAAAGGTAATATATAACAGTGATGAACAAATTTAAAATCTCGTGATCGGTTACTATGGATATAGCGGGAAAAAAAGATAACAACTCAAGAAGCGGTTGGGAGAAAAGAAATCAAAAGTTTGTTGCAAGAAAAGTTTGAGTACAAGCCGAGAAAAATAAGAATTTCCTACCTTGAATGGAATTTTGGAGGAGCCTGATTACCACAACGAGGTTAGACCACTTGGAACATTTCCATTTAGCAGGTATTTCTGTTTGAAATTTGTTTCTGACGTTTTCCACTTCATGACAGTTCATTTATAACTCTACGGCAGCTTTATTTTGAAGAATTATCACTAGTTTCTACTGAAGTTTCTCAAGAGAACTTTATTTCATCAGAAGAGTGAACTTTCTGGGTACTTTTAGTAAAGATATAATCTTATTCGGAAATACAGTTTTCTGGGTCGATCAGAACGATTTTGTGCGTGTTTTTCGAACTTTTTTGGGTAATGGTTGTGCTCCTGAACAATAGAGGGCAGCACACATTTCAATTTTGAACATATTGTCTGCATTTCTATGAATGTGTACCTTTATTTAGTCATAAAACTTTAGCAAACAGAGTAGGGTATTTCCCAGGTTTTCATAAATATAATTTTCTTGTTCTTTCCAAAAGGATTTATTGATTAAAATAAATTTACAAAATTTTTTTTTAACACATATTTTATTCAAAGCAGTAAAATAAAAAGGTGAGTTTCTTATGTTTCCTGAACCGGCACTACTGAGATCAGAGTTCATGCAGATTTCATCCGACGAGCTGGAAATGAAAGGTTTGTAATTTTACAGAAAATATTGGAGCAGTTATTAGTATCAAAATTTCACTTTATTTTACTTGAATTTGTATAAACCCTGAGATTTGTTCATATAGTTTTCAATAGATTTTCCAAATTTAAATACTATATTTTTCTACGACATCCAAAGTTGATCATTTCAAATAAAAACATAACTTTTTCATGTATTTTCAACTTTTTATATCAATTGGGGCAAGGGAAATTTCTATAAATCATTTTTTTTAAAAATATTCATTCAAAATATTACATTTCATTACAATATATATATATATATATATATATATATATATATATATATATATATATATATATATATATATATATATATATATGGTTTCAAAGTTATATTTTTTACTTCGCTGAGGGAGTTCCTGCACGCAGAAAAATGTGACAGATCGATTAACCACATTTTGGCTGTCTGAAAATCGTGGTACTTGACAACTCGATCGTAGAATAAATCGCAGCTCCGACTAGTAAGCTGTACTCTCACAAAAGTGAACGTGAACAATCAAATGTGGTTGAATATTTCGGATATTAGTGGATAGATGATACTGAAATTAACGTTACTTTTTACTATAACAGTTTACCCTATTGAGATTTTTCAGAGTTTTCCAATATTCTGGTCAATAAAACTATCTTTTTCCGGTAAAAATCGTTCTAAGATGCGTCATAGTTCATCATACTCTCCTGTCAAAAACGTAGTCGTATTTATTATTCAGTTACCAGTATTATCAACTAATGTTGATAACGGTTGTTACCGCCCATAGAATAAAATAATTACTAACGATTTTGTGATTATAAGGGATAACAGTAATATTCTCAGTGAATCTGAACACAAAAATAGTAGTAATCACAGAACAGAATGGTAAACATGAAGTTATTTTTGTTAAAATAATCGTTCTTCGTTCAGTTGAGTTGCCGGGCGACGACGGTTCGTACACCTATGAAGATTCATTAAAGTGTCATTTTACTAGGAGCTAACATCTGAGTCGAGAAGTCTGAGTATATTATTATCGTGAGTGAACAGTGAAATTTATTACTACTCTTGAAGGTGAGTTTCAAGTCAACAGAATTTCTATACGGCTTTGACATTTCAGAGAACGCATTCAAATACAATTTGTTTTAGCCGCTTCCCTATTACGTTCAATGGACTAAAGTCAATAATTGAACATCATGGGCTCATACATACGCTGAACAAGATTTCAGCGTGTGCCTGCATAGATGAGTGTTGAAGAAAATTCAGATGATGCAATTATTACTATACGTGAATTAAATCTGAATATACTTCCATGAGCTGATGGCGGAAGAGAGGGGGTCGATATGTTACCACTAAATCATCGAAGAATAGTATCTCTGAAGAATAAACAACTTGATTAGGAAAAACAAATCAACAGAATTACGAAGACAGTTGGAATTCATTCGCTTCCTTTACTTGAAGGTATGTAACTAGTTTACTTTTCTCATCATTGAGACGAATAATATTCCTTGAATGATAGAACTAAACAATTCAGTGAAACGACCTTTTTACATCACCAGGAGTCGTGGTATATTATACTGTTCCTGTAGTGGTATTCATTCTGCATCTCAACCTTTTTTTTTAGTTTGAATAACACCTCCAGAAGATGTTAGGAGCAAGATGTAACAACATGTAAGAGTCTCTACCTGAACAGACTTTTGAAGAGAAATGAGCTGTTAGATATTTTGATGTCTACCAATATGAAACGAACCAAGTCTATATAGCGTCTCCCAGATTTCAGGGAATCAGCCAGTAATCAGCCACCCTTTTACTGCCTATATTCACAGAGAAAATAAGGAATACTTATATCTACAGGCTATCAGAGCTAGGGCCTTATTCTTTTTGTTAAGGTAAATTTAAGTGAAGTTCTTATATTTTACGGTAAACTTAGAATAATAGAAAATATCCATACTTAATATGTGAAAATTCGAAATGTAAGGTTTTTTCAAAAAAAACTCCTAGCGTTTAATTTTTTTGACCATATTATCATCCAGATATATTCGATTCAATTCCTATATGTTGGATTTTTATTTTCAGACTGTTCCAGATATACAGCCCAATTTTCTCTATGAATGAAACAAATATGAAACGTTGAAATTAGCTATGCAATCGATGGCACAATCAATCTTTTGTTTTCGAGGAAGATGATATTTGAACTGGACAAACATGTTATTTTGTGGATAAGCTGTTCTTTAAATTATGATTCCATTTATATTATTGTTATTATTATTTTTCTACATATCTGAGACAAGTTCGAGTACATTTTTTACCAAAACTGTATATTCTGATTATTGTTGAATAAATGATAAATATTAGCTATTGATATTTTTTCAGGTTGTTTAACCCCATGATATTATAACCCAGTTTAGTATAGAATACCATATCAAAATGTACCATTTGCTAATTTCCATATTAGTTTTAGTCTCGTTTCAAACCACGAGTATGGCAATAATAATTACGAATTTTGAGGGGAAAACATAAATTTTGCCATACTTGTGGTTTGAAACAAGACTAAAACTAATATGGAAATTAGCAAATGGTACATTTTGATATGGTATTCTATACTAAACTGGGTTATAATATCATGGGGTTAAACAACCTGAAAAAATATCAATAGCTAATATTTATCATTTATTCAACAATAATCAGAATATACAGTTTTGGTAAAAAATGTACTCGAACTTGTCTCAAATAGGAAAATAGCAAATGGTACATTTTAATATGGTATTTTATTCTGAACTAGGTTATAATATCATAAGCGAGAGTGTGGTAAACTGTTCGATAATCAGTTTACTAGCTAGTCGTGGTAAAAATACTCTACAGGTGATATTACAGATGGAAGAAACATATACCGCGAACTTTAGTAAACAATTCTCTGTTCAAATCTACCAGTTGAATAGGTGGAGGTGCCTGTTCCAGATTCACTAATGAATTATATTATAAAATAATCAGCGGGTGGTTATTCGATATTACATAGTCGTGGTGAATTTAACCACGATGCTCAGTTGATCGATCTTTGTTTTTCGCGATCAATATCACTGCATTACCTAGCAATACTTTCTCAGGGTTGTCTCAACGTTTTTGAAGAGTACATCTCACTACGATCAAAGTTTGTCCATATTCTTAACGTTTTTCGTGGTTAAATCCTTGACGATTCTGGTAATTTCTACCTTTCTTTTCTCTGTGTGTGTCTATACAGATAATTACGGTCAAGTAATTTCTATCATATATGGTGGACAGTTCGGAATGATCGCGCTTTTCATTCATTTGACCATTATTTTCAGACGTGATAATATTCACCGCACAGCTCCGCTACTACGAAATACACCTGTCACCAGGGATGAAAACTGCGAAAAAATATACTACACATACATTTTAGCATTCCCTGTCTACGCTGTTTTTCTGAACACACTTGACGAGCTCACAGTAATATATTACAGGCGTTTTAAGGGATTCCTATGCCAAGCAGGGCTATACTCGTTTTGATTTATAGTATTTATTATAGGGTACTTTATTATATACGAGTACAGATTGCCTTTCCATGTGACAGTATGAAATTGTCCACGGTATAATTCACAGAACGATGACAGAGAGGCTTTGTCATTCAGAGTTCTATGGAATGTGAACTTGTCGTCGTAAAGGCTGTGTATGAATGTGTTTTGTTCCTTCGTTTCCTGATGATGACGGAGGGTACACATGCGGAATGGCATTCGTTTTAATCAGTGTTTGTTTGAGGTGTTTCGTAACGATAATATATTTGTGGCAATTTGGGTTCGAATGAAGTTGAAGCTTGGAAGTTCGAGAGAATGATAATATTGTAAGGATTGTATGTGCCGTTTTCTCTCTGCTGACACACCTTAGTTCGACGAAACTGATTACACTCTAATGTCAAACGACAAATACCTTCAATAATACTTCCAATTGAAGTCATGACTTGTACAGGTCAGAGTAGAAAAAATACACCAAGAAAAATCATGCAAGTAAAATTTGTTGATGACTTTTCTTCATTTCGGATAGGTGATATCTTCATTGCGAAAAATGTTACTACCACTTTCGTCAATGAAAACTTATTTTTGAAGTAAGGATTTTGTCCCAACAACAATAAGTGCTTACGAAAAAAAATTCGTTTGAAAAATCCATAATATTTAACCAAAGATTACTGATTGAGACATAAACAATAAATGTTATTATTTAACTAATATATCTGCAAAATAGTATCTGTCACAGCTGCTCATTTTGTCTCCATGATTGACAGGAACAATTATTGTAGGATACAAATTCAGGTGAACAGATGTTACGGGTTTATTTTGCACTAGAAAACCCTTTCTCTGTCATTGATATACACTTTCCACTCTGTACGCCACTGTATCAAAATGACAACTTGATCGTTGTCATGTATAGCTTAATTGTTCCGAATGTTAGTACTTACCATTGCTGTACTAGTTCGAGCGGACATGAACCGGCCTTAAGCTAATGACAGTTATCAGTTGTTCTATTTTGCGGTATGACAGCGTTGTTTTGTAAACATACTTATGGTTAGTCTATTGTTTTGTGTTAAGAACACAAAACTCATTCCTACTCTATCTCTGTCTTGTGTCATTGAGGTACCTACTTCACATTCGAATACTTGACCTTTTGTTTGTTTGGTTGTGTTTGGTTCTGAGATTGAGAGGCTGGCGTTTTCATCTCTGTTCAGTTGGCAACACTGAATCTTAAGGTGTTCTTTTCATAGCTCCTAGTAGCTCGAGTTAGTTCCTGGACTGTTACCACCGAACACTAACGAACAAGAAAGCGCCTTGTCAGATATTGACAGTTTTGACTTTGACGTCTGAGATATATTTTCCTCTTCCTTATTTGATATTGATGAGTGACTGACCTATTTTGAAGATTTCCAATTAAAGTTTGATCATCGTTGATGGATCTTGGGAAAATTCATATCAGGAGAGTTTCTCATATTGTTTGTGATTTTTGACGCTATATATTTTTGAGAAATCTCCGTTCGCTTTGCGGATATTTGAGGTTAGAAGTCACTTCATCATTGTGTGAAACCACTGCAACGAGAAACTCGCTATCAGACAGCAAACAGACCATCAAAGCTGTTATCAGAACCCTCCCACTTGATAGAGGTTAGTATTTGCATTAGGGCTCTACTTATGGCCCAATAAAAGTGTAATCGAAAGTCAGACTGGTATGGTTTATTCTAGGGTGCTCCTCTGTGACTACCACTTTGCTACTGCTCCGCTGCGGCTAGTCCTGCTACTACTCTGCTACCGATTATTGTGATTGTTCCACTGTTCCGTTGCTACACGATTGTCTTTCCACGATTCCACTACTGTGATTGTTCCTGCTCAACTGTGGTTGTCCCGCTGTATATCTGTTGTTCAGCATTCCTTCGCTATTCGTCCTAGGTGTACATGTACTTTGATTGATTGTGTCGTACCCACTGTGCACCTGTATACACCAAGGCACTGATGAACTACAACCACAATTATTGGTGAACTGGCATGCTTGAGAATATCTACATAGTATCAGATAAGTTTAGAATAAGACTGCACCTAAGGCGTAAGTATCCATAATAGTAAGCTATCATCGTGACGTCACAGGCATAGCCCTCACTGGAGGTTTCATATTGATATATTCAAACAATACCACACTCTCAATCACAGCATTCACTTGAATTCATCTTGGTGGTTGATTTTTACATTGATTTCATTTTCTTTTGTATGGTGAGCTGAACTGTGCACATACTGGGTGTGTAACGATCAATATATTTTATTAGTAAGGGACATGACTATTTCTTTTATTCTGGTCCAAGATATCTAAGCGTAAGGGAAGATGCATATTTATATATTATTATTATACCATTTACAGGTATCTAATGTTTAATATTTTAGTAATATTAGTGCAGTGGGTTCTCCTATTCCATCAGGGTGGTTTCGGATTTTTCACTAGCAATAAATCCGTGGCGCTCCGGAAAATTAACCTCATATTTCAATCTTATCGAAATCAATTTATATTGTCGAATCCACGACTACTGAGCTACTGGGTATGTTAGAGGCGTGACACATCATTGCACATTCACTGCTCTCCTTTCCCAAATTTAGCCCCTAACACAGATTACTTCAATGACATCGGAATGACGTCTCATTTGAGTCATTATAGTTCTATGACGTCTAGAACAAAAATGTGACCTACAAATGACGTCATATTTCATGACGTCGCGATGCCGATTGTTATTGAAGGTCATAACGACGTCCCTACAAATTCAAATTTGTCATTGATGGATTTGTGAATTTGGTAAATTTTGTTTCATGATGTACGGTACTAAAAATCTGGACTCCCTTCTGTTTGCAATGTGCAAACTGTCGGTGTAATAAATAATTTTTCAGTGTCACAAATCGAAAAGAAAACGCCACATATCAAAATGTGATAAAATCTCCAACATAATCCCAAAATTTAAGCTGTTTTATATTGCTTTTCCGTCTATACCGGGTAATTCAAATTCAAGGGCCACCAATGGGATTACGGAAACTATAAGAGATACAAAGATGGTTCAATTGGGGCAAATCTGCGCATCTATGTGACTTAAAATATGCGTTTAAGAAAGTTTCTAATTTCCGAGTATATCCGGAGATATACGGAAAAAACCAAAATTTTGAAAATCCATTTTTATTTTTTTCTGGCGTTTTTTGATGAAGGATACCAAAATAAACAGTACATAGCCTCGCTACGCTCGGCTATGAAACACCAGCTGCGTTCTGGCCTAGGCTTAATTATTGTGCGAGTATTATTGCTATTCGCGATTATTGCAGTGCAGTGTTGTAAATTTCCTTGAGGGTTTTTATGGCGCTATTGGTTGTGCCACTAGTGTTTCCTAGTACAGGCCGTATAACATAACCATACTTTTGATTTTCAGCAAATATTTGAGGGTATTGTTTTTTTATGTATATATAGCGGCCTTGGCACTAGCGTACCCGAGTACAGAGCATATTTTCAGCAAATATGTGAGGGTACTGTTTTATATAGCGTTCCTGCATGAGTGCCTGTGTGCGAAACCTGCACAGGAGATATTCATCCATTATTTTTTTTTTCAGAGATTATTTGAACATAGTGTTTAGCATTGTACGCGTTATTTAGTCCTGTCTTAGGGGAATTCACTAAGTATAAATCACGGTACGCGATAATTTTTTTCCTAGGGAGTAACTTCACTTTTAGCCTTCCCCTGATGTCCTACAATTTACGTCCGAGGACTCGCAGACAAACAAAAGTTCAACCAACTTCATGTGTACTTCACCCTGCTAAAAATTGCACGCGTTTTTTATCCAACCAAGCTCTTGATTGTTCTCTGTTTGAGAAAAATCTGGCTTTACAGCCCATCCTAACTGTGCCTATGAGTGGAACATTTTCTGTTGAAAATAACTTATCTTTTGGCTCTAGTTTGGAGAATCCCACAGTCAATAGAAACCGTTTGTTTCAGCACGCGTGGGCGCCAAAGAAGGCGGGCTCCACGCACTCTTCCCGAAAAGCTCACAAGTGGTTGTTGAATCGCGTCGCGTCGAAAATAACACCACAGAATCTAGTTACCACCTGGATTCTCAAAAAACGGTTCATTTAAATTCTCTTGCATCTCCTAGGTTAAACCCTAGACATTGTAGTATGGATTGTGTGAATGTGGATAAAAGTCACGTTGTGGGCTGTCCTGATGATGAATCTCGGCGTGATCTGAGTCTGAGGGAAATTTCAGCTCAAAATTTTGATAACAGGCCTTTGAGGGCCTCTCCTAGTTTTTTGACTTCCGGCGGTCAACGCTGGGGAATTTCAAACACCGAAAAATACCGGTAATCCACGCCGGATTTTGGAAGAATTCCAGAATTCAGAACGTAATGCGTTATGTTCAGGGACCTTCAGTCCACTCAATAGTTCTACAGACTTACAAATAGATTCAATAATGAACGATGCGGGAACGACCTGCACCAATAGTGAAATCTCTGCTATTTGGCAAGTGATGTCTGAAGAGGAAAAAAAGGAGTGGAAGTGGTTTGTTGAATTCAAACAAATGAGAAAAGCTCGTAAAAACAGCCAAACACAAGTGAAGCTTCCATCCTCCCCTCCTCTTCAGGCTAATGCCTATTCTCCAAGACATGACCGCTATCATTCAAGACACCTCAACGTAATGCTAGTGGACCTGATGGAATTCCACCCATTGTTCTCAAGAAAATTGCACCTGAACTATCACCAGTTCTTTTTCAACTGCACTTATAATTTGGGACTTTTCCGTCCAACAAACAAACTGCAAGAGTACAACTAGTTCCCCCAAAAAAAGGAAAAAAAAACGTTCCGATACCAGCCCGTGAAATTAGAAGAGATCGCGGAAGGAACGTGGACGGCTCAAATATGGAACTAGCAAATATTATAGAAGTGTGATCCAACAACTTCGAATAGTTCAGTGCAACCAAAACCCATGCATGTCTTTTTAAAAAAATGTTCTCGTTGGAAAACCATCTCTCCATCATTTGTGGCAGTCCTGGAACCTCCTTGTGTTTTTTGAGGATGGAGGTGGTAACCTTGCCCGAAGTGATGAAAAATTGCGATGAGAAAAAGCACTTGGATAACTATCGGTCAGATATAAACTAACGTCTGCACTACAACAGCAAGAAAAGTATAGTTGATTCTTGGACGGGGGTATGACTTTTCGTTGTGTTTTGAATATTATACTTTTCTCACTCAAATCTACGATTCTGTCTCATGTACAATGGACGAGTTTTTCCTTTGCGAATTAGATAATTCAGCAAGTCCTGTTAGAAGGCCGTCATAATATATTCCAGGCGAAAGGATAAATCACGAGAAATTCTGGGGAATGATCGATCTCCGTGAATATTTTATATGTCCTACTTCAAGGGCATAACGAGGGTTCTCACACTCGGGTAGACAATGAACTCATGGATAGTTGAATCGTTTAATAGGGCATTACTTATTCCTTTTTGAGATACTAGAAGAATGACTAATCAGTCACAGAGCTGGGTCAAGTAAACAGTGCTTGACACGTGAAAAGTATAACGTCATAAAAATTCATATGTCATGATGCCTTCTATCACTTTATTTTTCAATTCAATAGTAAGTTCATGAAGGCACAGCTTATACGTATTTTTATGAATATTTGAGGTCTGCTTTCAGAGTTCTCTTTCATTTTGTTTTGTTTTTTTCGGACTGTGACATATCATAAGTGAGTGACTTTTTCGATAGATTTTCATTGCTAGAGTTTTTTTGGATCGCGATAATGGTATATTCTATCGAAGGAATTGAAATGATTCACCAGTGTGCGAAATAGGATAATTTTTTTATGAGAAGTTCAACCAGCTTTCGTAAACGTAATCTGGTGAAAAATGCAAACGTGAATTTGTGGCAAAATTTGAAGAATTGGGCTCAGCAAATAATAAAATATGGGCTGCTAATTCATGACCAATGGACAATCCGAGTTTCTGTTAGTGAACAGTGAGCACCCAGTAGGTTAGAAATAGTATATAGTGCAAGGGGTGGGGAAAGTTCAACTTCTCTCACGAGTGTAGAAGTTTGTGGCACGAGCCTGAAGGGCGAGTGCCGCAAACACACGAGTGAGAAAGAGTACTTTCCCCACATGTTTCACACTATACTTTTCCTACAACTGCAAAAATTTGAAAAATACAAGTAATATACCTCAATATTAATTTTTTCTACAACTGCACGACTACAATAACATTACATTTTTTCGTATGACAATTCATAATTTTTTTTAATTTCCGGAAACAAATCCAACGTAACTTTCGCACCTTTTTCTCTGGCGGAGCATTGTTATCAAAGTCGTCACTATTGTCAGTATCCATATCATTTATTATGAGTAATTATGTCTTATTGAAATAATGTTTAATAGAAATTGCGATTTTTATAAAAGCACGAATGAAAACTGTCTGAAGAATTTAAAAAACTTCTGTAATCTGACAGTTCTGATAACTATCTGAAAATGAACAGCAGCCAACTACCTAGCCAACTAGTTTTTGTCATTTTTTGTTGATTTTGGGCAAAGTGCCGTGAGAAAAAATATTTCTCACAGTATGAGCAATATATCATTTTGAAATTAGGTAAGCTATGAGAAATACGCTACTTTTCATAGCAGTTGTAAGAAAAATAGCTTTTCGTTAGTGGTGATTGAGGAGGTTATACATGGAAAAGTATCAGATATCTTGCAGCACTTAAAAAAGATACTTCTTACCAATGAATGACTAGTACCATCAAGCAATTATCTGAGATGTCTAGATAGTTTCCAGTTTGTACCAAATGTCTCAAAACTATTACAAAATGATCAGTGATATATGGATCCCAAATTTTGAAAGCTTGTTAAATATATTTCGAACGGTTCGTTCTCATTTGGGAGGGAAAAATGAGGAAAAGTTGTTCAGCAATCGTCAGAATAACCTTTCAATACTGTCTCAATGTAAATCATCAAAATATCAACATAAGTGAGACCTTGAGGTTTTTCAGGCTGAATTTTACTGGGCCCCTGTTCTAATCTGAAACGCAGGTCAGGACAAATTTGAATAAATTTCCCAAAGAGGCACTGCAGTGCAAAATCCCATCACCAATTCCACTATTTCGAATATAATGAAACTTGTTCCGAGTTGACACTAGTCGACGTCTTTAGCTTGTTGTTTCATGCAATGGAGATGAGATTGTTTTGCTGTCATTCCAGACTTTATAGATTCCACCAGAGATTCACTAAAGTCTTTACCATAAGACATCACTATTTGGAATGTGAATATCACATACAAGTTTGGATTGGTCAATTCCAAATATGACCACATTCATCTTTGCATTGATTGTAACCACCAAAATTTCATATAAAATTCCTAAAAAATTAACAAAACAATTATAAGTAAAGTTTTGTCAAAATCGAAAAGGGACTGACTTATCACATTTTATATTTATTTCGTGATGGCACGACCTGCATCATTTCTATTTCAATATTTTCTGTATTGAATATTTTTATAGCCATTCCTTGTATAATATTCTCTCCTACATACTTCGTTATTATCTTTCATTCATCATTGAATATTTACGACCACATCGGTCGGTAACACACATATATTCAGGTTTTTATATTTATGCCACTGAGTTTTATGATGTAATTAAATTTTACCAGAGGAAAGCTGCATTAACTCGGCTCATGTTTTTGAAAACAAAAGGCTCGAACTCACCTACTTCCACGAAGGTGCCAGACACACAGTGTGTCTAGGAGAAAATGGTACAGTTCAACTGTCGTGCAAAATATGTTTAGGTTTGATTTCGAATAGCAGAGTTAGGGTGCGTATTCATTAGAGCAAATTTGTGAGCACAAACGTTTGTTTGCGGAAACTTTGTTAAACTATATTCTTGCGCGTTGAAATCTAGTGCAGTTTTTCACTGTATCCGAAATGATGTCATGAAATATAACAATTGCAAGCGCAGCTTTTATTTTGATACGCTGTGTATGAAGATTTCAAATTATTGATTCATATGATTGGATCTATATTAGTTTTATCGAGATAAACCAGAATAGTTCAGTATTCTTGAACCTTCATCGCTAGTTTGAAGACTTAGAGAATTGGTCAACTCAATGCGGTAATAAATACTCGAGAACACTCAATTTCGACTACTATTCCACTAGTTGTTGGTACAGGTTCATACACAAGAAAGTTACAGTGTTTATTGATATAAAAGATACGTGACGTTGTCAGTACTACTGTCAGATAATCAATTGGAGAATTATACCTAACAAAATGGAACGTCATTTTATGTCCTCTTATAATAATGTGAACATGGCGCAGTCGGTAGGATACGAACCTCAGAAAAATACTCGAACCAATTTTTAGTTCTTCTTGAATGAGGAGATGCAAACCCCGTTTCTTAGTAACAATATTTGTTGCAATAAAATGTACGTGAAGTTTTCAGAAACCAGTGCCAATCAAAGAATAATACCTCATGTTGAAAAACATAGTTTTACTTTTGCTAACACCCTATCAGCTCAAGAAGAAAGCCCGACACCCTGACTTGTGGAAATTCTTTTCTGTTGAACCCCCCTCACAATCTTTCCGAAGTCCAGTTGCTCCAACCCCAAACTCTTTCAAAAAATTTTTGAGATAGAAACTAAGTACAACGGGTTCAGTATCCTCTACACTAGTTCCTCTTAGACACGTGAATGCGAAAGAGTTGGTGCATCACTTATATCAGGGAACAACATCTATAAGTCCAGTATGCCTCCAGAGAATTCTGAGTATATCTAGGAAAACTATACGCTATAGAGAAATCGATTAAACTTTCTACAAACCTCAACGTTCAAGATGAGGTAATATTCACGAACTCCCTGAGCTCCGTACCATCAACTATCTCTACCCTAAACATCCCATCATGAAAAACATCAAGACACAGCTATACGAGATGAGAAACATTGAACTGGTTGTGGATTCCATCCCATATAGGTATTCCTGGAAAAGGCAGACATAGCTGCAAAACATGCCAGTGTAATTATATTAATAAATAATAATATTAATAAATTATAATAATAAATTATAACAAAAATCCCATAGACAGACATGAAACCCACAATAAAAGCGTTTATAAGGAATCTTTAGAGCGACAGAAGGCATTACCAACAGAATAAGAAACTACTGCAAATAAACCCGAATATGAATCCCGCATGCAATATATGGGGCTGTGAAGGATATATCATGTGATTTTCACCACACTGGTCATACGAAACTCCTTCAATAAGATGTGCCCAGAAGATATGGAACCTGTCTAAAAAATTTCGGTGAATTACATATTTTTTATAGTTGAAGAAAACATTCATTGGTGCTCCATTTGAAAGTAATGCCAAGCAAATAATAAATTGGCATTTTTTTAATGGGAATTTTTATTGACGTAATTCATTGACATTCAATAGTATAAACCATTGGCTCATGACACTAGAGGTGTCGATTATCTACGAAGTTATGCCATTCAAGGGATATGAAGATTAAGTTGGATTATCGGTACCCGGTCACCTTCCTCACTGTTCAATCAACTTCTGGTTGAAAGCAATGTTGAATATGCTATTATAGAAGCAGCTGTAAAAATGTATTGAAATAGTCGGGCTCTAGCCGATTTGCACACTTCTATATTATTCCCCAAGGGCGGCATACAGACCGGAAGTTCCTATTTACCGACAGTTCTCTCAGATTGTTAACAAAGTAATGACCTCTGGTTAAACCCTTCATTTCGATCCATCATTCAATGTTATAACATTTGCATACAATTTAGGTGGGTGACTTTAGCCGTATTCGAAGGAACAGTGACGTCAAGGAAAGGGTGGAGGGGGAGGGCGACCGGGAATCGATCTAACGAACCACTTTTTTCCCGATAATCCAAGTGTATCTTCATGTCCTTTGAAGGGCATACCCTCACCCCGTAGTGTCATGGGCCAACGACCTATAGTTTGGAACTTTGATCTCCTAAATTTGAGTTCAAAATTCACCCTCTTGTGCCCGATGTGAATTAAGTTCTCTATTCCATACAGGTTTTTACTTTTCTTCATTTATCATTTTTGAAAACAATAAACTGTCATAATTCTTTCTTTTCAACAAACAAACATGGAATTAATGATTTAACTTTTTTTATTGAAATATAAAAAAATCGCATAACATTTTAAATGTCAGATTTACAAAATTAGTGTAGCGGTTGTTTTCAGATGGTTCATCAGTGAGATTTTGGAAGTTTTCATTGATCTACTTTAATTTTTGGTAGTAGTCTGAAGTTATAATAACTTTATTTTTACCTACCACAAACTGGGAGGCCATCTATTGATATGTCCGAATTCGGTATATTCCACCTAACATTATACGCTTGTGTTTTTTCAAAACTCTTTACAAGAAATGCTAAATCAAATGAACAAATTCTTTTCATTAATTCAAGTTCTCGTTTACTCCTAAACATCCTTGAGCGCACTACGAGTCCTCGTCCATTCAGTAAATCATTTTCTGCCAATGAAAACAGAAACGAATCTCAATTAGTGGAACGACTGGCAGCCAAGCTGTTTGCAATAATAATGGAGTTGGCTTTGAAAAACACCGAAACAAAACTGATTGTTGAATAAACAAAGTTAATTAATACGTTACTTCGCTAATACTCGAAAACGCACATTCCGAATGCAAATGAAGGAAAGCAAATCGATAGAGGCGGAATTACTTCGAGACATGCAAACACAGATGCAACGAAACGAAAAATAATACTGCGAGATAATTTAGTGACCCAAGCTATTCTTAGTCAGAACATTTTTACACGTGGCAACAAAATTTGTCGAAAATTTAATGTCCGTTTTGTTCTTGACCCAATACAGCACACATGATGACTAAAAATTATAAATATTTTTGGTCATACGTATATTCCTTGAAAGAACAATTTGGTTTTCCAAAAATGTTGTAAATGAATGACAACTGCTCAGAAATCCAGCTGTTGCTGAACACTTTCAGTCTCTACTATGACGTCTTGTGACATTGTTGATACTAATCTAGAAGAAAAATCTTCGTTGAAATTTTATTCTTAAAAGAAGTGACGATTTTATTCGAAGAAAATGGTTTCTAATTACATCTAACATAATCTTGATATTGATATGGAGACTACAATTTCTTGCAATGAAAACAATTATCTGTTTTTTTATATTATTATTATTAGATGGCGGGAATAGCCAGAGGCTGAAATGCAGGTAGTTCTGTATAGAACCTTCCTGCACCCCGCTATCAGGTCTATCTCGTGAGTACTCCGGATGTTTCGTTGAACTCCTGGAGATTCCTCACAAAGTTTTCCTGCGGGATGATATCTTCTACACCGCAGTGACTGAAGGTATCCATCCTCATGCGAGCCAGAGTATCGCATTCAAATATTATGTGGGAGGCTGTTTCGTCCTCCTCATCACAAAATCTGTATCGTGTGGACTCTTGATGTATCCCCAACATTTGCGGGTGTTTTCTCAGGTGGCAGTGGCCTGTCATCAGTCCTACCACCTTCCTGAGAGAGTCTCGGCTTAGTTCAAGAAGGTGTCTTGATATCCCCAAACGGTTCTGGTCCAATTAGAGCTGTTGCTGCCCCCGCTTTTGCTAGGGCATCTGCGCTCTCATTTCCCTGGATGCCCTCAAGACCTGGTACCCAGACAAGTTTTTTCCTGTTCTGTGCTCCCAGGTCGTTAAGGTTTTGGTGTGCCTCCCAAACCCTCTCTGGTTCCTTTTGGCGAAATAAAATATATGCTTATATATTTCTACTTAACCTAAAAATATATCAATTGTACACCCTCAGTTGCGTATTGCAAATTTCTGGTTTTGCTAAAATTTCATACAATTATTTTTCTGAATGACCTGATAAAACGCTGACAATTGCAAACTGCTTTCTGCTTTCAGCTTTCAGCTTTTTCCTTAAGAGTGCTATGATCAATTATCAGAGTTTCGTAAGAGTAATGGCAATTCATCAAGTTAGTGTTAGCCGCAAAGAGAATGCATTTGTGGCAGGGTGCATCAAAGTCACAGAGATTATTTATATAGACTTAAATCAGGAGTGGTCCCACAACCGAGCCTTATGGCATCCCATGTTCAATAGGTATAATATCAGAATTGGTATAATTTGGCAAGACATATTTGCCTCTGTTTACCAGATACGATAAAACAGGTGGAATTCAATGTGAACAAAACCGAAGCATTTCTTTTTTATAGTACGGTTGAACTCATACCAGCACAATTATGTCAGGAGAATCTATACCAATACAGTCCCCCATTTCAATGCTTGGTATTACTTTGAGTAAGGTTATTCTGGACTTTCATTGTCTAAGAACAAAGCAAAATTCAATTCTCTGCAATTTTTAATCACAACGTTTTAACTGTTAAAATATTATAATGCGACAATCTCAAGGATACTTCTTTTATATGCTATGGATAATTTTGTGTCATTAGCCTAGGTGTATTTTGCCGGTGTTCAAGTAAGCGTTAATTACAGTGCCGGGCCCCGGGTACAGCATTGTCAATTCTTATAGCAATTTCAATTGATTCATGCCACTAATTAAGGGTTTCCACACATTACGGATTCCTATGCTAGCTTGACTGAAGACTTTGTTATTCACAATCACTCTCTTTATTAATCTTCCTTCTTTAGCAGCCCTCTTCTTTACGGATGACTTCGGCTTCAGTCCATTTTGTGTTGCGTTGGGTCGTTCAGACAGGATCCGCTATCCCTGACTTTGATGTTTCTCCTCGTTGAGTGTTTCTCTTGTGTTCAGCGAGTCTAACGCTAAGTGGTCTCTTAGTTTTCCCAAGATAAGCTTCTCCGCATTCACAAGGGATGCGGTAGATGCAGTTTTTGGAGACAATGTCAGCGTTACGTGGTATCGTCTTTGTGAGAAGGCTGCGAATAGTGTTGCCCGACTTGAAACATGTCCGTATTTTGAATTTCGACCCAATTCGCCTTATTCTTTTCGATAGACCTCTAACATACGGAACGCACAGGGTGGCTTGTGTCGGCTGGTCTGGTTTCTTGTTCTTATCGCCCTGCGGGCTAGAACCTCTTCTATCTTTTACATGTGTTACAAAGGTTGTAGGCACGGTCCACCAGCGATCAAACAACCCCTCTCTTTGTAGCACCATGATGGTTCGATTCGAAGTTCAGGTATTGTCCGGTGTGAGTCGGCTTTCTGTATACTGATGTTTGGCACTTATCATTGTTCTTTTGAACTTTCACGTCTAGAAAAGGTAAACCGTCTTGGGTCTCCTTTTCCATCGTGAAGTTTATGGACTTTCTTATGTTATTCAGATGTTCCAAAAAGACGTCAAGTTCCTCGTCTCCGTGGTTCCATATGACAAACGTGTCGTCAACATATCTCAACCACATCTGAGGTTTCTTACGGGCTGTCTCTGTAGCAAAATGTTTGCTACCAATGGCGAAAATGGGGATCCCATGGGTAGTACGTCTTCCTGGGAGAAAAAGCGGTCTTTTTCTTGAAAGTAGCAATTTCGTAGGCAGCATTCTAGCAGGTCCATAATGCCCAGTACTGGTAGGTTCGTCCTGTTCTTCCGCTCTGTGTCTTCTTGCAGATTTTTCCGAATAATTTGTAAGGCCTCTTCTACCGGGACGTTAGTGTAGAGACTTTCCACGTCAAAACTGACGAATTGGTCTCCTGGTACTACTCTGACCCCTTCCAGGATCTCTACGAAGTGCCTGGAGTTCTTCACAAACGTCGAGGTATTACCTTGCAGTGGTTGGATAATCGGCAGAAAAAACTTGGCTAGATTGTAGGTAGCTGAGTCTCTAGAACTGGTTATGGGTCTCAAAGGAACTTCTGCCTTGTGGATTTTTGGTAGTCCATAAAGGTGCGGTGGCTTGCTGTGGTGTGGTCAGCATTAATCTTTCTCTATCTGAGAAAAATTGTTCGTACTTTTTTAGCGTCCGGTACACCTTTCTTTCTATCGTTGCAGTGGCATCTTTAGCCAATCGTCTGTATTCACCTTTACCGAGTACCTCCTCGATTTTTCTCTCATAGAGGTCGCTGTCCATGACGACCGTTGCGTTTCCTTTGTCCGCACGCAGAATCTTCAACGTGTTGTCTTTCTTCAGATTGTTCAGTGCTCTCTGTTCTTCCCGGCTGATATTGTTTTTCAGATGTGTCTCTTTTTCCAATAGGCCTCTCACCTTCCACCTCCAGTTGAGAATAACCTCACTCAAAGTGAAACATTGTCAACCACTTTCAAACAAACGTTGAATACTCGGTATTACTATTAGCACTCCCGTCATATGGGAAAACAAAGTGAGGACTGTTTCCAAAATTATATTCAAAAACTTGGTATACTATTGATCATGTATTGATAACCATTACACGAGTGTTGCATACGCTTTTTTTTCTAGACGCGATAAATAATAAAGAACTATAAATATTATATTTATATTTGTATTGAACACATTAACAGTAAATACTCCTATTTCTATAAAGAATTATACGAGATTGTAATTAATGGTATTACCTGGGGTATTACCATGGATACAGGAAAACTATAAACATTCTATTTTTGTTTAAATTGAACATAATAATTGTAATTAATCCGATTTCAAGTATTAAAATTATTTATTGTGCAGATCAAATGTTTATTTCAGGTTTGGACAGAATATTTACGTTCATTCCACTATTGCTAATCTCAATAGATTTCAATATTGTATTGAAAATGCTGAATCACCACTGGCATCAACTAATGCGGTTATAGATGTCTTTCGAAAACAATGCCCTGTAAATTCGGATCAGGCAGATATAAATATGTTGCTATCTGCTTCCCTAAATTACCAAATTCATCAATAGCAATGAAGAAGTATAGGATTGATTGAAAGTCTATATCGTTATGAAAAATCTGAATCATAATGGATCTCATTAGGAAACGACTTATGGGCATATAAGTGTATCATCATAGTACGGGTGTAAAAAAAAATTAACCCATGAGATTAATAATTTATTGAGGAGTAGGTAAAAAGACACAAAACTGTCGCCGTACTCATAGGTGTACTTTACTCCAGTCTTGAAAAAGATTGAAACGGAATAGTTTTATTATTTTATAAAAATTACTTGCTTTTCCTTTTCTTTAGATATCTTGTTTGTATATCCGCCATATTGAATAATCAGAATAGATTGAGGAAGAAAAGATAGATAAAATGGCTTTCATCTGCCAATGACACTGTAATAACTGTTGTTGTTGAAGAAAAATAATGGAGTTCATCTTTTGGTAGGAACCAAAACTCAAATACAATCTGGAAGGTATCTGAAAAAACACCCAAAAAGAGAAGTACTCATTGATTACGAATGCGGAAAATTTTCTCTGTTATAATTATTACTCTGCTCAAATTTTAGAAGTCCGGACTAGTGCATTTCAGACATAAAACGATTTTCAAATCATCCATTAGAGTAACGAAAAAACGCAAAATCCTGTAGGAGTGTTCGAACTTTTTAATAAATCAGTTAGCTCCTGATTCACTCCAGGTAATAACATTGTTCGCGATGTTGGAAAAAGTTTACTGAAATCACAATTGAATAATGTCGTCAGTTATTCTATGGTATTTTCGTTACCCTTGAATAGTTTATTTCGTCCTTCTCTTAACTGGTTATGTGCAACTTTTTTTTGAAAGTCAAACTTGGATTTTTATCCGTCCGTTGAGTACAGCATTGCTTGATCTCAGCTATCGAGGGACTTATCCTTTCTCAATATTTTGGATTTGCTTTTCAATATATTGGATTTCATTTTAAAGTGTTGGATCTTCATAATGGAGAACTTTTTAATATATCGGATATCTTTTTAATATTGAATTTTTTTTCGATGAATTAGATTTGTTTTACAATATATTGGAATGTTTTAATTGCTGTAGTTTTTTTGACAGAGCCGAGGGTAGATTTTTTTCATGTTTCTATGTTGAATATTGAGAAATCAAACATTTTCGTGGCCATCTTGTTAGCCCTATTTCAAAATTATCACATTACAGAATTTTGAATAAATCTAGGACGCAAAGTTTTTTGGTGGAATACCCCATATAAAGTGTAATAATCACTATTGCAATTCCTCTTTCTATTTCCAAAGGAAACACTTCAATTATCTTCTGCCAGACTTTTTTATGTAACTGTCCCTCAAAATCGGTCAAAAATTTCAATCATTGGACTCAACACCTTCACATCATTCTTCTTCAAATAAACAAAAATGTGGAACATGAAGCCACATTGTGGTCGACATTACGTTAAAGGTGACTTCATTATTTTGTAATCTATTACTACGATAACTTCCCAGCACCTATTTCATTCACATGATTCTTCACAAATAAATAAAACAAGGGAGTTGTTTAATTACGAGAGCAGCTCACAGGAAAACTGGTTACCCTAATGATGAAGAGAGGACCAAAAAACATCAGTAGTAAATTAATTGTAGACCTAACAGAGTTAATTATCAAGCTAGTTTGCTACAGAGGAAACAAATATTCAGAATACGTATGAGGGAAATCGTATGACCGTAGATGAACATATGAAAACAAAAATTATGTGGCTGGTGGTTTCGAGTTTGGAACAAGAAATTTAATGAAGCCGCTGAAAAAGAAGAGGACTTAGCAGCCGATAGCAAGTCTTTTTGGCGCTTCGCTAATGAAAAATCAAGATGCAATTTTCCAAGTGAAATGTACTTGCATGATAAAATAAGTAAGAGTGGCTCTGAAACTGCTAATTTATTTTCTGAAAATCTATCTTCTGTATATGTTAAATCAGATAATCTTATTTCAGATTTAAGGTTTCATAGTACGGTTAATATGAATAAGTGTAAAGTATCAGTGAGTGAAGTGTTTGAAAAAATCACAAATCTGAGAGATAGTGTATGCTGTGGTCCTGATGGAATCCCTTTATATTTTTTAAAGAGGTGCATCTACTCTGTGAGTATTCCGATACATTTGATTTTCAATATGTCTTTGGATCAAGGTACTTTTCCAGATTTTTGGAAATATAGCTTCATAAGAAAGGTTGTGTTGAGGATATCTCAAACTATAGAGGTATTTGTTTGCAGTCTTGCTTGCCTAAAATGCTGGACTCACTTGTTACAGATTATCTATCTTGGGAGTGTAAAAGTTTGGTTATTGATCAGCAGCACGGATTTAGTAAGGGAAGATCCACTGTTACCAGCTTATTATCTTTTCAAAATACAATCTTGAATGCTTTCGAGAGGGGGTGTCAGGTTCACTCTATCTACACAGACTTCTCGAAAGCATTTGATAGAGTAAATCATGAACTGCTATCACTGGTAACCTATTGGACTGGCTCCATAGCTTCTTAACTGGCAGGTATCAGTGGGTTAAAATTGGCAATTATATCTCAGATATTATATAAGTTAATTCTGGGGTTCCTCAGGGAAGTCACTATGGCCCACTACTATTCAACTTATTTGTCAATGACATTGCCCTCAGTATAGAGTATTCTCAATTCCTACTATTCGCTGATGATCTGAACATTTTTTAAGTTATTGAAAATGAAATAGACTGCCACGAGCTACAGAGTGATATCAATAACCTTGTTCATTGGTGCAATTCCAACGGAATGGATCTGAACCTTAATAAATGCTACCTCATAAATTTCAACAGAAATCAAAGATCCATTGATTATTCGTACTCCATCAACTCGTTAGACCTCGAAAGGGTTACTCAAATAAAAGACCTTGGTGTATTATTGGATGATGAATTATCTTTTTCAGAACACATAAAAATGATCTCCCTGAAAGCACACAAGATGCTGGGTTACATCAAGAGAGTATCCAGAGACCTCTCAATCAACTACTTTAAGGTTCTTCACTGTGGTTTTGTCCGTTCAAACATGGAATATGCGTTTGTGGTATGGAACCCTTACTATCAGACTTATATTAATATGTTAGAAACTGTACAACACAAATTTCTAAGATTTTCTGCATACAAACTAGGAATTCATGTGTACAACTATGACTATGATTATCCAGCCCTATGTTCTTTGTTAAAAATAACTACTCTTGAGAACAGGAGAATCGAAACCGACTTATGTTTTTTGTTCCAGTTGCTAGCTGGTGATGTTTTTTCCCCTGATCTCCTGTTTCATGTTGAGTTCAAAATTAATACTTCTGGCACTAGATCGAATGATACCTTTCATATTAAACATCATTACCGAAACTACGGGCACCACAGCCCTTTAACAAGAATGGTAAGGAATGCTAATAATGTAGATTTGAACTACTTCGGCATACCATTTTCCACTTTCAGACGTGACCTAAAAAATGGAAATAAAAAATAAAAGAGTCAAACACTTGGTTCAATGATACTGGGTGAATGTATGTGATTTTTTTCTTATTTTATCAATGACTATAAATGTTTTTGTGTAGTGAGTGTATATTTTATATATATATATATATATATATATATATATATGACAACAATTTTTTAAAAACGTGTATTTATGCTTTTTTGTGTAGTATATTTTATAGGTATATTTGAGACTACAATTTTTAATCTTTAATTTGTACAATGCTGTAATGGAATCTTTCGTAAATAAATAAATAAAAAATAAATGAGCAGGTCTAATTTTCTCCAAGTTGTGAACAAAATTCAGTCAATGATAAAGAAAAAAGAAAATAACCCAATTCCAAAATCGAACAATCGCACCCATTTAACAATAAGGTGCTTTATAAAATCTGAAATAACATTACCAAATCAATTTTTATAAAGCTTTATTTGTTTCAAAGGTGCTTCTAGGGCATTCTTATCAATGACATATTACGGCTAGACGTAATATTTACGTTCCTAGCTGCGGTCACATTCTTAGCACATTTTATTGCCGCTTGTTTCGTGGAAATATTTGCTAGTCAACCCAAAAGTCACATATGACATAAATAATTATTTGTTTTGACCTGTTATCCCTGTTATTTGTTAGTGTTTATTATGTTTCGGAAAGAAAACGGGCCAGGAATAGGGTACTCTTATTGAAATGATTGAAAAATGTCTCCTACTTTGGAATAAGAAGCTGATTATTAGCTGAATTATCTGCTTATATATAATGTATATAAGCAGATAATTGCCGCGAAACAAGCGTCAGAAAAATTGTGCTTAGAATGTATCTCTGTCTTGACCATAGCACGAAATAATGAAGTCTATCGGTAATATGTCATTGGTTCTTATAGCAGCTTCAACGATGAATGGGTGCATTTCGTAACAATAAACTGTTTCTTAATAAGTTTTATCGCGCCTGTTTCAGCTATCACCGAATACTTGTATAAACATTTACAAATACCTACTAAATCATTTGAAATAAGTGGATTCATAAGAATTTTTGTAAAAATCGATAACCATCAGTATATAGGTCATTTATTCTGAACTTCTCTATCGCGAACAGGAACACTAAAGACATTCAGCACTTCTTTAAAGTCTTCCATCGAAAATAGTCAGGAATGAAAATGTCTTTACTTTTGATTGCTTATGGTTTGCAAATGAATATTTTTATTTCAATAAACAGGTCGTATATCCAAAATTGAGGTTGATTTCGACTGCGGATTCAATTTCAAGAGTCTGGCAATCTGAAGTTACCACAAATGTTACTTTTGTTGTTAACTTTGGTAAAAATTTATTTAACTCTAGTGTATTCCACAGCAAGAAACTTTTTTTGGTGTTAGTTTTCATTTCATATCAGTCAATATAGCCGTCACCAATATGCTACTCATGGCTAAGTTACAGAACACTCTCATCACAAGAACAATGACTATACAGCCTCTAAACTCTGTATGAAATAAAACAATTTTACATGACTTCTGAATTTAAATCGACAAAAAATTTAATGTTCTGAGTTTTTTTCGTTTCTTATATACTGAAAACATCACTAATGTATAAAAGGAACAGAAGAGACCCCAAATTAGACCCATGCGGTATACCTTGAACTTCAAAAGTTAATGCTTGCATTCCTTCATAGTCGACAAACAATTGTCTACTACTCAGGAACGATTTCAATAACATTTGGATGATAATAGATATGGTTACCATACTTTCCTGATTTTTGCAGTAGTTTAAAATCATCATACCCAAGTTGTTCATACGATTCCTTGACGAACACTTGGGTATCATCAATATGAATCACGCCTTCTTGATATCGAGTGAATTTAATGCCTATTGGGCATTTCAGATACGTTTCTCAATAAACAACTAATTTGATTTGACGCATTTGTAATTTTCCTTGGTGCAGATTTTTTGCAAGTCAGGGTTGCGATGATATATTCAATGGAACACTTGCAAAAAGTGATAAAAGTAATCATTTATATCCTTGAGACAGTAACAAACCTTGAGACAGTTACCTACACACATGAGATGGAAATGAATCCATACTTGAAATCCCTGATTTTACCGCATATTCGTATGACAAGTATTCATCCAGTTCTTTTGAAACCCTGTTCTTTTAAAAATGATTTCAGATTATGTTTGAATGAGTTTTTCTTATAGCGATTTTTCACATTGGAAGGAGGAGCATTGTATTTTGTAGGTATCATATGACTGGGAGATTGGTGAGTCAATTTGAATTTTCCGAATGGAATTGAAAATTTATTCTTTTGTCTTGCATTTAAACTATGATTTTGTTTATTTTTCACTTATATTTCATCATTATTTATGAATACTAGTATACTCAACTCTGAAATAACAAAAAAAGGCAGTGTTGATATTTTCAATATATTTTAAATTTTGTATACATCTTTGCAGGAATCAATACGTGAAAGCCCTGTCATTGATAGTTGAATTATTTTTTGTGCCACAATAGTATATTGTACAATGAGTATGACATGACATACATTACCCACGAGTAGGTATATGAAATTTTGTAGTACGAGCGTAGCGAGTTTTCGAAGTATTGAGAATCAAATAATTTGCTGAGAATCACTCATTCAAGGAAATCGACACCTCATTGCAATTATGACGCAAGTGAGAAGCCATTTCATCATAAATAGCGACGTTTCGTTATCATACATTGTGAAAGATGCAGATACCAAAAGTTTTTCCAAATCATCAATATAGAATAGTAACAGAATTGGAACCAGTATAGACCCCTGAGGAACAACAATGTGATAATTGATAGCTACATACTGTGTTCGTTTCAATAGAAAGGATTCAATCCAAACTAGGGGATAATTTTCTCAGTAGTATCTCATGATTGATACAGCCAAATGCCCTGCCGAGGTTGCAAAAAATTCCAACAGGGCATTCTCCTTCATCAATGTATTCAATTACTTTTTGATGATAGGTATTTTTGTATTTTTTGGTTCAAGCATCCGTGTTGATTTTTCGAAATTATATCATAGTCTTGACAAAATGACAATTGTCTGCCCAAAAACAATGCTCGAACACTTTGGAAAAAGTCAATGGTACTGAGACTGGTCTGTGATTTTCAATCTACTTTTTCAATTTATTTCAGTAAAACTGGAAAAACGCTAGTAGAAATTGACAGATAAACCATAAATGTGAGTGGTATAATAATTTCTGATAAGCACTTTTTCATTAGAATCGTAAGTCTTTGTGTTTGTCAGAAAAATGTCAAAACTGCCAAGAAAAAAAGATACAAAATTTATTTGTTTTCCTATGATACATGAGAAAGAAATTGAATTTCTCCTAATACCTCACTGTATTTTCGGAAATTAAATATTGACAGAAGGTAAACGAAGTGCATAACGGCAACATCTGCATTCGTAGGATTAAACTTCATAGAATAATAAATCACGCATAAACTAGGGAAGTCTAGAACAGTAACAAATGCTTTGCGAACTTTGGCGTAATCAACAACTCTTAGAAACAAAAAACATCGCTTGCTTCATTCGTTTTCCAACCACATTCATCAAACTTTTTACTGCATTTGGCTTGAGTAAATGCATTGCAGTCTGAATCGAAATATCACAATAGAAAATCTAAATGGAGTCTTTGCAGATGGAGAATTACTACGATTTCTTCAGCAGAGAAAGTCCTATTTATTTATCATTTACTTCAATGAAATATTTGATTGTATTTTTGTAATTATTTAATGTTGTTGTGAGTAACAATTGATCGAATCACATAAAAATATGCTTCAATGTTGTCAAAAATATTATTCTCATTGACAAAGCAAGTAAATATGAAGGTGAATAACAAAAAAAAAATTAAATGAACAATCACAAACACTTTAAAATAAATTAGTGATAGTTATACTATGAAATTTTTATATGAGCTTATCCTTAAAGCAGATGAGAATCAAATAAATAATGCACAAGTCAATCAAATAAATAATAAAATAAAACAGGACGTGCACAAGTTAACCAAATAAAATTTGGTAACAATTCCGTAAAAAATATGTAAAAAAAAAGAAAGAAAAAAGGAAATAGTGTCAAACAATTCATGTAAATCTAGTAATTATCATCATAATATTCTTGTACGTTATAATAAGCATTCTTTAATGATATTTTTTTTTTGCATTTTGTCGAAAGCTTTCAAGGAAATACTGTTTCTTAGACAAGTTTGCAGATGATTAGGTATACATTTTTCGACTCTTGTATACGACAGAGTTTCTACTCAAGGAGGATTTTGGTATGGGTAAGGCCATACAAACTTACTTCACCAATTCCACTAGAGATTGATCCATATTTTATATGCATGAGGCATCCAATTTCCAGAATGAGTAAACAATATCATGACAAAATACAGATGTGGAAAAATTTTACCGGCATATATAGGATCACCAATGCGTGTAGCGGTCACAAAACATACCAAATATACGCGATGGAAATTCAAGTATTCAACTTCTAGATAGCTAGAGTGACGGTCATTGTCTCTATTGAGAACAGTATCAAAGTGTTATGGAGGTGGTGTGAGTCTGTCTCATCAGGAAGGAATTTTCTTCACCACGTTCCATTGTCTGCTAGAAATTCATTGCAACAAGAAATGTAACGAATAATTTTTCGTCTGAAAACGGAATTTGTGGTTCATTTTTTGCCATAACGGCTTTGCAGATGAAACACATTCAACTCATCAAAACATAACTTTAACTTCTGAACGATAAACTAAAACTGAACTCGACAAAAACTAGCAATCTAATGTAATGAAGATTCAAAAGATGTGCCAAACAATACCCGAATCATAGACAGGGACAATCCCGTTTGTTTAAGACCGCATGACGTGAATTGAACACTGTTTCTACATTGATAAACTGTTTCCATTTCAAGAAGTTTAAAGCTGTGTTTTTCCAATAAAAGTTGTAATTGTTTCAGTTTTGAAATTCTGATCTTGAAAATCGCTCAATATTTCCAAAGCCAATCAGGTTGCGATGCGCGATAAGCAAAACGCGTTAAGCTTGCATACGAATAAAGATCCATGTTCTTACTAAAGGCTGAGACACAATCTAAGTTTTATTATTTTAGCTTCAAGTTTTCTGATCTTAGATTTCCTTTTAACAAGAAACCGTTATTGTCATTATTATTCTGGTCTGGTTATTTTTCAATTTTGTTTTACATCCTTTTCGTACACAAAACTGATATCCTAAATAGCAAAACTTAAAACGTACTCATTACATATTATATCTTCCATTGTGACTGATTCTTAATGGCACGACTACGATTGAGAGAATGACTCAAGTAACACGGCACGTGAATTGTGCTAGAGGCATACAGTTTGCAGTGAGGGCAACAGGTCCAGTTAAATATTTGAATCAGTATCGCGTATATTCGTTATATTTTGTACTAGTCGACAGACTGCAATCTTTTCATAAAATGACAAATAAAACGTTTTCTGTATGTCGCCAAATTGAGTGAAAACACTGTACATGGTTAATTTTGAATTTGAAGAGATGTAGACAATTGTCTCAAAAAAAACTTTTTGTTGTGTCCAATTAAGTATATTCACTTCCATTTTCAGAACTTTTCTGTTTAGAGCAAATATTCGAAACGGTAAGTTGTATGAGGTTGAGAGGCGTTCTTTGAAGTAATTATTAGAAATAGAATTTTAAAATTATTTTAGATGGGTCCCCAAACTCAAATGGACACACTGTATGTATGAAAAACTCTTTATCATATTCATTTCTCTTAATCCTCATCGAGAATGTGGTGTCATCCGTATTAATATTCATTTATATAGATTAAGAACAGCAGAGGATCTAAAACACTACCTTGAGGACCTCTACTATTCATTAACAATTGACTACTATTTCCCGACAGATAAGATGATATAATGTTGATCGCAATACCATTCAATCCTTTAAGATAAACTTGAACACTAGTTTCTCTTACAGAATATTTTTTTGAGACACAGTCAAAATCTTTACTCAAATCCACAAAAACTGCCAGAGTTGATAGTTTTTCTTCGAATGCCTCACTTATATAACTAGCCAGATTCATAACAGCTTTTGCTGTATTCTTTGCCTTCCAGAATCCAAACTGCCTGTTTGTCATTTTCATCAAGACACAAAGTATGCCTCGAAAGAATAAACTTTTTGGCCAACTTACTCGAAATTTTAAGGAGAGCGATAATTCGTTTGGATGTTATTATCTTCATATTCATATACAAGTGTGATTTTAGCAATTTTTTTAGCCAATCAGGAGGCGATGCGCAATAGGCAAAAACGCATTAAGTTTGCATATGAATCAAGTTTTATGTGCTTACTGAAGGCTGAGACACAATCTAAGTTTCGTGCTTTTAGCTTTAAGTTTCGTAATTTTGGATTTCCTCTCAACAAGAAACCGTCATTCCCATTATTATCCTGGTCTGGTTGATTTTCAATCATATTTTGCCTCCTGTTGTATTCCAAAAACTGATATCCTAAATAGCAATAGTTAAAACTTCTTCTCCGATTGTGTCTTATGCTTGATGACACTACTACGATTGGATGACTGACACAAGCGAAACGATACGTAAATAGTGCTATTTGTACTCTATGTATACAGTTTGCAGTTGAAGAAACAGTGGTTCTGTTGAATAATACTTGAATCATCATTATCATATTCATATTTGTTATATTTTGTACTAGTCGACATGAAATATCAACCAAACGCATTGGAAATGCTATACGACGATAAATTTTTTCTAAATCTGTATACCTTTTCGAATGTGATAAACCTTGACAAGATGTCAAAAATCTATGTGATAAATTTCTGTTCTGATTTGTCTCCACACTTATAAATTTCCGCCTGCTTTCCGGAACTGTTAAGTTCACGTGGAGTTTCTGTGTTATTTCATGACATGCCGACTGACACGTAAAGTGCCCTCTGGCATTCCAGAGACGTTTCAAGAGATCGGTGCTCGGTTTTCACATTGTTGATTTTGTTTCACCCTCATGAATTACTCTGAAAAGGCGGAATGGCTGAAAGAGCTGAAAAAACAGAAGAGAATTGACGTGTGCATCTATATGGATAAGCCTCGTACCTTTCTGGCGATTTGGTAATCGAACACGATAAACTGACGATGAACTTTTTTTCAATTGTCAACTTCGATTGTCATGATGAATGCCATAAAAATTATTGAATATATATATTTATATATATATATATATATATATATATATATATATATATATATATATATATATATATATATATATATATATATATCTAAAAGGCATGCAAAGTAGCAGTTTGGTCTGAATATTATTATATTGTTATACGTTTTCATGTTTGTGTAGTATTTTTCATATATCTGTGTGTATATCTGTGCGTCCACTTGCTTTTTCAGCTGCAGGAAAACCCGAAAAAACCTGCAGCACCACATCATCTGAAGATCTTGATCTGCCAATGTCCTCTCTCTCATAAAATAAAATGTAAGGTGTCTGCAGAGGCTCCAATAAACCCAAGATATCGTCAGAACATTTAGAAACAAAACTATCGTCTAACTTAAACCAGTCCGTTCCATCTTTCGCCAATGCGTAATAATGGCCACATTCAACGCCGGAACCATAGTGAACAATGACTGCATGAAGATTATAATTGTGGTCTGCTAGATTGAGGTGTTCATCTATTTTCAATCTTCGTATAAGTTTGGTGCCTCCGCCAGAGGTTGAGTCATATTTAAAGAGCATCAGTATTATTTTCAGATTGACTGGTGCCTCAGTTATACTCGTTGTCTTATAATCATCAGTCAATTTGGCGCATATTGGGCAATAGAGTTGATCATCACCAGTTGAAATTTCTATTTTCATATGATGAAAAAGCAAGCTCCGCACGGACTGGCTATCAGACATATCAGGAAATGCTAGTTGAAGCTCCAGAAAGTCACATACGTTTTTACTGTCTCTCAAACATGTACCACAACATAAACTAGTGAGGATTTTTCCAGCGAAAGATCTAGAAACACAAGACGAGATAAGCTGTACGGAACCATTTGATCCAGAACGGTCGAGACTACTGATTTTATCATTTTCCTGCTCACGAAGAGTATTCGATAAGAATCCCAAGAATTCGGAACAATCCTCTTGTTGTCCTAACGAGTATCTAGTAGACTTCAAAGACTCCAGGAAATCGATTGGTGGGAAAGATGATAAATTCTTACGAAACTGCAATTGCATAAACAGGGATTTGAGATTGGTGAATAAGTAGGAAACGTTCTCGTTCATTGTTAAAATCTCGTTCTTGAAATTCTTCGTCATGAATAATACTTGTAAAATGCTATTCATGTAGCAAGTGTTTCCCAAATTATCTAATCCAATTTTATTAACAAGATCCTCAGGACAACTCTCCACTGATTCGTAGGGAAGCTGGTCAGACTCTGCATCGCATCCATTTCGTAAGCTACAATCAATCCGTCCAAGTGAAGAAGGGTTTCGTAGAGGGATCGATTCGGCTCTTGCTCGATGAAGCTCCTCCGCTGAAAAAGCAAATGCGCCACTGGAATGAATCAAGTCGCCCCGGAGCGCCAATTAATTTTTATTGTTGTTTTATATTTTTATATTTATTGATTACTTTTCTGTTTAATAAAAATAAATCGACTTCATTTCAATAAACTTTCGCTTACCTAGTACTCTTCATGAGGCTAGAACCATGAAAAAACGTTTTTTTTTGTTTTGTTGCTTAGGTTGCTGCTAATGCGTTAATGTGACTATTCAGTTCAAAATTAAACTTTTTTTCTAAATAAACTTTTTCAATAATGTCGAAAATAAGGGAAGTTTACTCGTGATCAAAATTTTTATTTTTAACTCTCTCCTAAACACCGTTCAAAAATTTAGAATTCTGACAACTCAGATCCAAGTTATCCGTGATGCATCAATTTTTACCAACAATGAAATTTTTTGACAAATGGAGAATAAAAAAGTTTCCCATACAGTGCAAACATTTTGGAACTCACTGTATACATACTAATATCAGTTGATTACCATATATCAATGTAAAATGTCGGTGCGTGATCATATCACAGTTCAGGCTCAGCTTTCAAAGCATATCAAAACTTGAAAAAGAACATATCCTTTTCCTTCTGAGTCCCCGTGTGTAGAAACCAAGATTCTATTAGATTTATCGTCACGTTGCCCTTATTGGAACAACTCTGAGTGAAAGGTTTTCAAGCTGAAAATTCTCCAAGAAATACGAGGACTTTCATCCCGAAGAGAAAATTACATTTGAGCCCAGACACAACCTGAATGGACTTCATAAACCTTCCGGAGTTCTAGACCTCGATTGAATGGTATTGGAAGTTCATTGAGAATACAGATTATTCCACCGTCGATATTTTGTGTGAGATATATAATTCTAAGTGGCATTGAGAATATACGAGGAAATTGGATGCAGTTAGCTTTCTGGAGAATTCCTGATGAAGCTATTGTGATATACTACATACTTCACTATCAGCGTATATTTTGTCATATTGATTTCAACAAGAACATTGTGACCAGTTTTGCTGATTGAAGCCTTCAGTTCCAATTCAATTAAATGCTAAGAGGAAATCAAAATCGATAATTATAGGTGTCCTGTTAGATTGAAACCCGATTCAAATTCAGCTAACGATAGTAAGGATGGATGCCACTAGTTCAAGACTCAAGCAACTGTCTGATAATGAAAAACTCGACCTATTGATTAGAAAGTTTCGAATTTTTCCACTATTTTTCTATCAATTGAATAATTACAGACCTATCTTTGTTATAAATAATGACATTAACTTTTGAGTGAAGTGTTATAACACGACTTGTTGATTTGTATACCGAATTTACAGTAATTTGGCTTTGTAAAAAACTCAAATACTGTAAATGTCATGATGAATTTAGTTGAAACAATGGTGAAGCATTAGATAAATCATTTGAATGCAATCTGAATGCATTTTTCTTCCATCTGGATAAGGCTTTCGACACCGTTAATAACTATAACTAAGTTAACTATACAATTATTGTGTTAGAGGTGTTGCAAGGAATTATTGGAGAATTATTGGAGAACAACCTATATGAGAAAGGATACAACGGGTTAAGAATAGGGATAAAATGAGCCATAATAAAGAAGCGCACACAGGAGTACCACATGGAACAGTATTGGGTCCGATAATTTTCCTTTTGTCCATTAACGAAATAACTAAAAATTAATAGCATTTCATATGTTTTACATGGTTTTACAGATGATACTGCAATAACCTGTACTAGGTGAACGTGGAAAGGAATAAAACAAATTGCAGATAGAGATCTAAAACAAATCCACGAATGGCTATATAACAACATGATGTCCCTAAACAGTACAAAAACAAAATTCCTGAATTTCTCTGCTATGCTTTGAGATCAACCAGAAGACTCAACACTCAAACTGAAAATAATTTCTTGTAATCATTCAGATAATTGTAAATTCTATTCTTCAGAAAAGTCTAGTTATATGAAATACCTTGACGTCTTCCTAAACATCATTTAAAATGGACAGTATATGTCATCCACTTCACAAAACAACTGGAAGTTCTAATATATGAATTGTATGAATTACGTGCTTAAAAAAAAACTATATTATATGCCTCACTTGTAGAATAACTAATACAGTATTACAGCCCTGTCTAGGGACCAACATTCGGGACACATCTCATATAATTGCAAATTTCAGAAAATTTATTAAATAAAAAAAATTATTTTCAAGAAACCTAGACTCTATCGATGAATCGACTATATCCAAGAATTCGAAATACTGAACATTTGCTCAATCTGTGCTCATCAATGCTTAAATAGAAGCTTTCGAGAGCAACACAGGTTCACTCAAGGGATATTATTAGTAACAAACTTAGATATTTGACTATTGTATTCCTTACAACGTGCAGGGCGATGAGGAGCAGAAGGGAAAAAAGTTGAAAAATTAAATTGGTCATAGGTGGATATGATTAGAATTTCTGGATCAAAATTCGATACTGAACAACATTTCCCCTCGACTTTTAATTCTACCGGGAGCGATAAAGTGATAGGATCATACTCTTTTCGAAACAAAGCTTGCTTTTCAATCTCCCTCGTATAAAACTCAGTTTTGTTTTTCGCAATTCAGGTTTATCGCAATTCAGGTCTCTGTGATGAGTTGATGGTGTAGTCTCGACCCATATACGTCAGAGATTGTCATATTGAATATTCTGCTGATTTTGACAGAATAAATGCAGCGTGGATATCCAATGACAATGAAGAAGTACCGAATGATAGAGAGACCATATTTGCTGCAACTGTTCCACTAAAAAATATTTTTTTTACTAATGAAAGACATACTAGATCTACTCAGCTAGAAAACAAATGTGTTGCTTCTGTGGAAAAATGGGTCATTTCTCGAAGGTATGCATTAAGCTTCCACATTTGTTCATACTACAACTTCATCTATTTTTCTATAAAGTTCATCAAGAGTACAGTTGAGCTCAAGTCTCAGTACCAAGCATGAACATCACGAAAGACGAATGGTTGTGGACTGTTTGTTCTTTCTGTCAACTAGCTGCACCCTCACGACAACCCTCAGAAGTCTTGGAGAGACTTGTGTGAGATGAGAACGTAGCTCTTACCTTTGAACGTGTGCTGCCTGAAGGTGGGTTTTCCTAGCGACGTCTGGCCGTTAGTGACACATACAACGAATTTTCAATGCAACTGTTTTGTTTGAAGCGGCGCGATTCATCGTCTCATCGGTCGGCCGTCGGCGGCCTCGTCCCGACTGCTCAAAAACATGTCAAGACGCGAACGCCGACACCAGCAGTAACATTATTTCAATGTGAAATAAGCGTGGTGGATATTACTACAACGTGACACAGATATATATATACCAATACAGACGACGAAATTTTGATTAATCAAGTATGTGAATATCCCTGCCTTCATGACCATTCACACAAAGACTTCAAAGATTTTCTAATTTGGGAAAAAATATGGAACGAAATTTGCAGTTTTATCCATGGGCTGCGAGTATTAAATAAAAAATCCTTTGTTTTTTTTTTACTTGGTTCAGAAAATATCATTTATAGATTTGAGTTTTGTGAATAGTAGGGAGTCATGAAGTCAATTAGTTCCTTTGTGTTTTCCCCAATATTTTATCGATAAGTTAGATAATAGTCAGTATATTCAGATAATTATTGTCGGTTCCTAAGTCTCGTTCATGTCATCGCGAATTTCGCATTTTTTTCAAATAAAATGGCTATGGACATGGTATCTGTATCAACGATTGGTCCAGCATGACTGGTAGCCGTTTTATTCGCAGAAAAATTTCGAAATTTGCGGAGGTATACAATACTGTAACATTAATGCTGCTAGAACATTCCCATTCATTATAACCACAAGCAATTTTCACTTTTAAACTGCAGTCAACCAGAACACAAAACGCACTGGGGGTATAATTTCATTACTAAAACGCGGACGCCAGACGCTTCAAGCAAATCCAACAATCGTCGCGGCCAGCCGTTACTGCTGAACGTCGATGCGGGCCGCGAACGCTAGACGTCCTTAGGAAATCCCACCTTTACAGAATACGTAACTTGATGCCTACCTCCTTCGGAATATTGAAGAAATAGTCACAAAAACTGCAATATATAAAATATTCAGTGCTATTATTGATTCGAAAAGTGCCTACCATCAGATACTAAAACTTTCGCTGCATCTGAAGCTGTTGGACTCTTATATCAGTTTCGTCCTATTCCGTTTGGAGTCACAAACCTCGTTTCATAATTTCAGAGAGTTGTATTTTTTTGGAATTGGTTTTAACCTTTAGCAAAACACAAAACGTTAATTAAATTGGAGTTTTTAACTGTAGAACTCAGAAACATATTCCGTTTCTCATAACAAATTCTACTATTGTCATATATCTTGCTAGTAAGTTTTGAATACTGGTGGTAAATTGCAGGTTCAATCGTAGGAGTTTGTTGATGAAATTATCAATTCCAGGAATGTTTTAACAGTTAAAAAAGAGTTGATTCAATTCAGCAGTATCATTATCATATTGGCATAAAGGTGAATCAAGGATCCCAATTTTATGTAGATGGGATGGAAAGCAACCATGATTGGATTTGAGTCTTGTCATAATAGCGGAATATTTTTTGGGGACATCAAATAGGAATATGTTGTGTACTTTTTTGGGAAATTCCTTGTGTATGAGACAGTGAAGGTAGGTGGTCTTTCCTACTATTTCTGACCACTTTTCCATCCATTCTTTGTCTACATATATGCTCAAGAGATCATTGTTACTAGGAATTGTATCCAAGCTAGCACAAGTTCGTGCTTCTTTAGTTGCCTGGTCTACTATTTCATTTTCAAGAATGCCACTGTATCCCTAGGTCCAGATAGATACAATTTTGCTATTAATGAGCGAGAGTTTATTTAGTAAATACCCTATCCTACAAACATTGAGGTTTCTTTACATATTCTGTAAGAGATGTTTAATGTTCTCCAATACTGATTTTGAGTCAGAGACAATAACTAATTCAGAATTGTCATTGTCCAAGCACCAAGAAAGGGATTTCTCAATGGCGAACGCTTCAGCGCTGAAGATATCGCACACCGCAGGTAGACGACTTTTAAAAATTGTCTGTCTATCTGGAATGCAAAAGGCAGCACCCACTCCTTGTGAATCCTTACTACCATCCGTACACATGACTAAGTTGATATCCAAACTGTCTATCAACGAATATATCAATTTTTGATTGTAGGAAGGCATATCATTGTATTGAGGGAATATAACTGTAGAATAGCATAAAATTGTATTACAGAGAGTTGTATATGAAATGATAGTTGAAGAAGACTTGACGGGAGTCATTGTTTACATTCATGATGTAACAGTTTTTGGTGTGAATCACAAAAATCTTCAGTATTAGATACGACTTATTTATCAGGACCTGGCTTAGGTTCATCTTCTATATTGGGACCTGATATGGAAAATTGTCCTGATTTGGAATCTGATCTAGCTCAAGAATCTCTTGAAGCTATCCACTATAACGAAAATGATGATCGAAACGTTACTCCAAAGGTTGTCGATGTTATATGAGGAGATGAAGGAGAAGAGGGCCATACACTTCTTAGATCTACAAGACATCAACATACTATAATATTTCGGAGCATTACAAAAAAATGTAAAGTGGAGGATAATGTCAAATTCATTGTGGCATGTTTTGCTGTATGATAATTTCCATTACAGCTACTTTTGTTGACAAAAAGTGCGTCGAATGAAAATGAGAGTATAATGATGAAGGTAGAGGTAATTTATTATGTTGAGTTGTATCCACAGCAGAAATTTCAATATACACTCAATATCAAATTGAAAAGCATTCATTTCATTTCACTCCCTGAGTGGATTACTTTATGTATTTTAATTGATCAAACTGTGTAAGTATTCCTCCAAAATCGTTTACTCATTATTTGTAGAAAGACCCTGCTGAGTCGGAACGCAGTAATTGAGTTCGCTCTCTGGAATTTCGTGGAAAACAATCGGTTCAGCTTTCCAAGATAACTCCAAAAAGCTAACTTCATTTTACTAGCACTCAACCAACCTTAGAGAAGTGGTTGTTTTAGCATAATTACTTATAATCAGCGAAGCAAGCGCTTCAAATTTCAAAGCATTTCGCCACATAGAGCAAAAACAATAACTTGCTTCGGACGGAAAACGCAAAACAAATAAAAACAAAATTGTGTTTGCAATATGCATTTTCATCGATTATGAATATCTCAAAATATAAATTGGGGTTTCCATTGGATAGGGTAAGTTAATTCCATGGATTTCAGCTGCTAATGGCCAAATATGCAATATACAGGGTGTATACTGAATGATGTCAATATACACACAAGGTTTCATGAAAATCGGCAAAACGACCTTTGAGTAATTGATAAATAACCGATTTTTTATTGAAATTTTGACACTCCGTCACTAGTAAACAAAGCAAGTTAGGACATAAGTTAACATGAACTTTTTTTCATCAAATATGACAGGGAATCACCACCTGAAATTAATGACATTATTCACACCCTGTATATCATGCAAAAAAGTTTTAAATTTGTGACAAAATAATTCTTCAAATTTTTATTTTTTTTAATGACGGAGACACAGTTGATTATTCAATCGAACAAGGGTGGCCATGGAAATTGAACTTAAATTATCATAACTGACAAACGGTGTGGGCAGTTGCCAGAGGAAGCTTCGAGGTAAAATACAGTTGAAAATTGGGTTCTCATGTAATTGCACCTCCTATATTTTCCAACAATTACCAATAATTTCCTTAATGCTAAATAGTACCCATGAAGAAATACTCACGACAAACATTTATCAAATAGAAACATGCTCTTTTCACTTCGTCATGTTGGAAAATGATTTATTATCAACAGTAATACCACAAATGATTCTGTAGATTCATTACTGAAAGAAACTGAATTGCTTCGAGAAAACACCACGGGTCTGCAGGACGAGTGGTGTTTTCTTGATGCAATTCAGTTGAGTTTAGAAATGAAAGACAGACTTATGAAATGAATTCAATCACGAGTGGAATTTCATTAGACTATTTCATAAACAAAGCGAAACGTAAACAATCTGAAATTTGGCAGAATCAGACGAAATTATCAAAACAGATAATCTGAGAAATTATTAAAACTCAATAGACAGGTAACATTGATTCATTCGGTTGAATTAATCCTAAATCTGTTCGTTTTTGAATGCGTGCATAGCGTCATTACTTATATTTAACGTTTCACTGTCACATATACAAAGCAACGAATATGGCTCTAGTCATACGTAAGCTGAACAAGATAGTTATTTGGGTAATTAGGACTCTAATATGTATGAGCCTGAGTTAACGAGTACAAAAAAGCTCTTTACGAAAGTGTATCACAGAGAATTTTCTGTGACAATATCGACAGGTTGAATACGAAAAATAATCCTCAATATACATACAAATTATATAATGAGACGTCAAATCAGACAAATCATGAATCGTCAAAATGAGATAACCTACTGGAAGTTTTTTGAATCCACCTCTTTACAGAAGCTTTGATCTGTGGCTCTTTCATATTGGCGGCAAAATCACAATAATGAAGTCACCCAGTATAGTGATCAACTAGGTGACTAATGAAAAACCTTACGAGTTAGATAGTGGCACGCAAGAATTGCCTATGTATGGAGTTGTTCCGTTTCTGAGATACAGGGCGTTGAAGTTTAAAAATAAAAAGATATTCATAAAGTATCATAAATATCCTAAAACCGATTTGGTTGAAATTTGCTGCAGTTAATTGAACTTATTCAGCCCTAACTAGATTGAAATTTCAAGGTTTAGTAGCGTCTCAGCGGGCACCACTGCCAACATAATTGAGAAAAAAATTACCTGTGTCACTTACTCTTTTTGTAGTTTTATTTCTTTAGATTAGGCCCGGCGCCTCCACCATATGTCGCGACTAAAGCTGCTAGGGTAGCACTCTGTGTTGTATAAGGGTTTGTTTCCCTTATACGAAATACGACTTGGGGTGTCTCTACAGATGGTAGCTGTTGAAACTCAAGGGGACATAACAGAACATAAACATTTATTAAATAACAACTGGGATACTTAAAATAAGGGACATTCGATAATATAATATGGGGCAAATAAAAGTCTTACCTAAAACCATCACTAAACCAATACTTAGTCCTTTGTCCTTTTTTAGGCGAGTTCAGCTAAGGCCAAAAGGGCCTAGCCTATAAGGCTAACTGAGTGCTAGGACTTTCTCCTCTACAGGAGTCTATTACTAACTATCTCTCTCCATTCCAATCATCTTGTCTTTATATAATGGAAGAAATGTTTAGTTGGTCTGACCCACGATGCAGTCACGGGCATATAATTCGGTAAAAGTTTGTGCATGTCCGATAACCCAAAAATCGATTTTGACATATGTCACGTGATCGCTAGAATGGCGGCAAAATGAAAAAAATTGTAATGCAAAGGCAAAAAAGGGGTAAGATGGCAAGATATCAAAAAAAAGTTCTTTGAAAAAGTCACTTAGAATTCAATTTTATACACATAAACGAAGTTTCAAGAGATAATTCAAAAAAATTGAAAATAGCAATTTTTTAAAAATATTTTCCCATCTATTTCAAAATATTATTTTTTTTCTCTTATGAATAGCTTGACTATACTGAAACATTTGCATTTTAATGATAATGACAAATCTTTCTCATTTTCTCCACACCAGAGGGCACTAAATTGAAAAAAATGGGAATTTGTGAGAACAGTTATATCCGAATTCCTCGACCATTGTGATGACATGACACTCCAAAAACATGGTAATTTCCAGATTATTATCAATACAGCATTATTATTGAAACTTGATTAAAATCAGGAAACATGGTGTTTCCAGATTGCCATATCAACACAATAGTCTTGGAATTCTGATATAACTGTTAGATCAGAACCAATGTAACAGCGAGGGTTCTGGCAAAAACCAATTTTTTTAATTTAGCTAGTGTCCTCTGGTGTGGAGAAAATGAGAATGTTTTGTCATTATCATTAAAATTCATTAAAAAAAATTATATTTTTAAATAGATGGGAAAATATTTTTAAAAAATTGCTATTTTCAATTTTTTTGAATTATCTCTTGAAACTTCGTTTATCTGTATAAAATGAATTCTAAGTGACTTTTTCAAATAACTTTTTTTTGGTATCTTGCCATCTTCCCCTTTTTTTGCCTTTGCATTGCAATTTTTTCATTTTGCCGCCATTCTAGCGATCACGTGACATGTGTCAAAATCGATTTTTAGGTTATCGGACATGCACAAACTTTTCCCCAGAATATTTTTTCCAATACTCCAATAATAAAAATTTTTCCCATATGGTATATACTTTTTGGCGGTCACTGTATATATATTTTGAGTTTGTGGTTGAGTAGCTTGATACGTTCTTGTCTATTATAATAAAGGTTTATATTTAGGGAATTTTTCTGAGACTAAGTCTATATCATATCAAGTCGAACAAAATCTTCTAAAATATAAATCATCGAAATCAATTAGAACCTGCATTATCACCGAATCTGTAAAATAATGTTTCAGCTTTACAAATTATAGATAAATAAAATGAGTATTGGAGTATTTCAACTCCAAACCATACGGAAATGACTTTGTGCTAGCTAAAAATCGTCGCTAAAGCTGCATAGAAAGTTTCGAAAAAGAAATCCGGGAGTTATTCGACTGTCATCACTTTCCCATCAATACATCTTTTATTCGATTCCACCTCAATTTGTATTTCAATAAATTTGCTAAAGAAAAGTTAAATATCTCCAGTAGAGCATTCGAAGTCCGGAAACTTTCCGAATATGTTTGTATGTTCGAAATGCAGACCATCAAAATAAGTACAACTCAAAAAGTTTTCGAGAGTTACCAAGAAAGCTTTTCAGGGATTTCTTTGCTATAAGCCAATTTTGAAGTGGATTTCAACGTTTGTACCGTATTTGAATCAGTGATTCTGAAATTGTTATTCCATTGTACCTTGCTATACAAAGATAGTTCGAAAAGTAAAATGGAAGTGAAGTGAATGAAACTAAATCAAAGTACAGGGAAAGTCCAGATAGAGGAACGGTTTCCTGTTATCGTATTTCTTGATTTCTTTGGATTCACAAGCAGTTTTTTCGTTTGCATAAAATTCTCAACAATTTTTAAATTTTCAATGGCAACCTCGAAACATTTAACAGAAATATATGTAATTGTGTCTTCAGCCAAACGGTGCATTTTGCAGTCACCTAACTAAAAAAATATTATTCATGAATATTATGAAGAGCAGATGCACCAATACACTGCCGTGCGGTACTCCCTTCCACCTTCCACAATTTTGTTAAATATGTTACAACAATTTTTGTAAAATATTATTGATACAACTCGAGGGTTGATTCATCAAAACCATGATAATTTTTCGATTTCAATAACAAAATGTTTCTGTTCACAACTTCAAAGGTCCTTTTCAAGTCTAGAAACACTAACAGTGGTGACAAGATCTTCATCCATTGTAAATTTGTAATTTTTCAAAGAGCTCTTTTACAATGTATACAGCTCAAAATGTAAATCGATCAAGGGGGGCACGCGCCCCCTGCTCCCCTCCTGGATCCGGCACTGTGCTCAAAGGAGTAGATATTCAAAGTGTTATGTCTAAATTTGCCCATATTAAATCCAGAAAAGTTTATTTGTAATAGTTTTGTTTTATTAAATACCCTAAACTTTAGAACCTAGAGCAAATCAAGAGCCCCTTGACAGAATCATGCTACAGGCCCCGCGCTGGCTTTAACCGGCACTGGTAACATTCTTGTCTTGAGATAATCCCCCTGGTCTTCCTGGATCTTCATGGGAAAAGTTATTTACCTTTCTACATTTTTCTAGTATTTTAATTTTTTTTTCTTATGTGAGATGAACAAAAAACATTCAGAAAGTGTATTGAAACACGAATAAAACATTGTTTCTACAAACTTACCTATCAATACTATTTCATTAATACATACAATCTCCATGTGTTCAAACAACTGAATATCAAAAACATAATATACCTATAGCAGGAGTCTGTTTTCAAATATCTGCTTCTGATTAGTTATCTCCTAGAGGGACAGCCGATATATCTAAAAATAAGTAACAGCGTTATATATTGAAAGTAGAATTTCGAATGATATTTGGTTTTTTACAATCGCTGCTAGAGGTACAATAATATTTCATGGCTACAGTGCATTCGGAAACGAACCATTATTCCAAAAATCGTCTTCATTACATACTTGACAGAATGGTCACTTTGCTGGGAGATTCTGATTCACTTTCTGATGCAGGTGTTACTCCAGTGACATGAGGAAATATTGTAAGAATTGCATTATCATAGAGATGTTTTCTAGATTCACCCTGAATGATCCATTTTTTCTCAAAATGCAGATCACAAATGCTACAATGTCTATGCAATTCCTACTATGTTACTATTGAGAAAATCTTCTCTGCAGGCTGTTTTTAGCCACAATGCAAACACAGTTTTTTAATGAAAAAAAAAACTGTAGAAAAAGAGCAAAGAATGGAGATGAGGATGTAGTCAAAATTCCCAAGTGGAGAACAAACATCTATATTATTATATGGACTTATACTGACATCAGGAATTCGTGTCTTTAGCACTACCGGCTGCTCTAGACCATACGTTATAAGAAAAACAACAACTCAATGACCAGCCTGGTCTGTTATATTAGAAAATTTGAGTTGGGATTAGTTATGCACATTGAAATCTCCCATTATGATCAGCTGTTGGATGGTTTTGGTAATCAAATCTTGTAGAGGTCACTCTAAAATAGTTCATAAAGAGATAAGTGAAGGAATTGGAGCAGAAATGACAGGAATTTGGTCTGTTCTGTTTTAGCCAGCTTAAATCACATCACGTCAAAGTATTTCTGCCCAAACTCTCTTCGCGTTGGCATAAAAGGTAAGTATTAGAATAAAGGCAAACTACTCCTTTGAATCTGGAATTAGAGTGTAGTAAGTAACCAGGACAAAGCATGTGGATGTTGTTGGTGCGTAAGTTCACCTGTCAGTGGCGGATTTACCAGCAGGCTGAGTAGGCTGGAGCCTAAGGCGGCAAATTTTAAGGGGCGGCAAATTTAGTTCATAAATTTATTATTTCGGTTTACAAATTAAAAAAAAAAAAATATTATACACACACATAATACGAATTTCGAAAATTGGAGAGAAATTGAAATATTTAACAAAAATCGAAATATTCTCATATACAGTGCTAATTAATAAATATTTCAACATCTCTTCATGAACAATTCCTAAACGCTTTACTAATTATACATTAATGATTATGAACTTTTAGAATATCGCGATTCGATATTATAATCGAAATTTAGTAATTTTTACATATATTCTTCACTGATAACTGCTATAATTTTTTCTCCTTGTACCTAATAATTATGAGATCTGCTTACCCAATTCAATCGATATAATATCGATGGTCTAATAAAAATACTGACTAAAATTGACTAATTTTTATTAAATAAAAACTAGTTCAATATCTTATAGAGATCATATTAATCAAATAACTGATAGTTAAACGACTGTGACTTGACAATAAAAAAATTCCCTCCACAAAATATGAAGTGAGACAATTTGCTCATTAGAAAATTGATACATTTTATCAGTTAATTATTTTATTTGCAGTAAGAAAAAGTTTGGAAAATCCAAATGAGCAGGCCTTAAGCGCTCATGTCGTACACGAATTATTTAAATTAAATGTTTACATCAGTATATTTGATAACTTTTTCGCAAAGCCAACTTTTTCAGAAAATGCCAATCGGAAAGAATTAATTATAATAAGATAAAACAATACTCAGCTGCAATTTTTTATTCAACGGCTTCTCTCCAGTTAAACAAGTATATTAAAAAAAAATTGAAGTGAAAAAATTATTTTTTTGAAAGTTAAAATTTAAAATTTTAAATTTATAAATATAACTTAATATAATATAATTAAGCATAACTCATAACCGAAAAAATAATTTTTATAAGCTCAGCGATCATTTTTCTTTCCGATAAGTTGCTTTTTAAATAATATTCATGTACATCATATTTATTAGGTACGGTTTAATGTGAGAAAACATCGGATTTAGATTTTTAGGCAAGAATAGAGCATACCTACTACGCGCTTCGCACTTAAGGCATGCAATTGCATATATATATATATATATATATATATATATATATATATATATATATATATATATATATAGAAAATTGATATGATTGTGGACTAAGATATCAAAATTTAGAGGCGGCAAAAATTGAATAGCCTACGGGCGGCAAATCTATAAATCCGCCACTGTCACCTGTGTTCCATTCAAATTGTTTCATGGTGTATCACCCTGAGTATCTCTCGTTCGGAATCGTCCTTGTAGTATATATTTTCCGAAACACTTGCTGAGGATGACAAGAATATAATTGTTTCTCAGTTATTACTTCAAATTATCACAGAGTCCTGTACCATGATATCCTGGGTAAATAATTAGAAATAGAAGATTATTTCTGACTGGCAACCAAAATTTTAATCAAGAAATATTGGTTCAACTCAGTTCAGCAACCAATTAATATATGTCTCGCCCGAGAACGAACTCGTTCAAAACAGAATTGAAACTGGAACCGAAGGAAAATTCGAAAGGGTTGAAATCAATTAATCCACTAATAAGACACAGTAAATGTCTATATTCGAAAGAAGGGGTGGTTGACTATTTTCTCGAATACTCCCAATTAATTTCTCTACTTTCGTTTACAGTATGGTGCAAATGAATGAAATAAATTCATCATTTTGTAATTGGGCGACCCTACAGAAACATCCTAAAACCAGTCGATTTTCATTATCGAACGCGCATTCTGTCAAATATTTTTGATATTCGCGACGCATCAGTAGGACGTCATCGATGATTTTTTTGAATGGAAATGTGGGTCATGTGATAAGTCATTGGAAATTGGAAACGTCTTCCAACAAGCATATCAATTATTTAAAGTAATTTGGGTTTTTATTCTAACAAACGATTGTAGTGATTAAAAAATTCCCATTCAATGAACACAAACAACCATTTCCTATGAGACAGTGGGATAGACGAGTAGTTCATTCTTCTCGAACCCTTCCAATAACGTTCTGAGTGTTTCGTCCCATCTCGATGCGTATGCGGTCTTTGAGATCAATGATATTGTGTGGTCTATTCTAGTAAACATTATTCTTCAAATATCACCATAAAAAGAAATCCAGAGGTGTTAGATCTGGCGACCTAGGTGGCCATTCAATTGATCCTCTTCGCCCTATCCACCAATCTGAAAAGACGTTGTCCGAGTATCTTCTCACCACGACAGCATAGTGTGGCAGTGCACCATCTTGCTGCAGCCACATATCAGTTCTGTTTGGGAAGAGCTGATTCAGTTTGGGTAGCAAGAAGTTTTGCAGAAATTCTAAATATCGAGGACCTGTCAAGAAATATGGTCCTTCTATCATATTCCCAATAATTCTTGCCCAAACATTCAGTTTCTCTGGGTATTGAGTATGATATTCCTGCATCCAATATGAATTTTCAGTAGCCCAATAACGTCATGACTGACGATGGACATGACCGTTTAGGAGAAATGTAGCTTCATCAGAGAAAAGATCTTTTCGGAAAAACATCAGATCTCTGTTATTTTTCTCCGTTATAACTTCGCAAGATTCAATTCTTCAGTCAAAATCGCCAGAAGCTCCTGAACTGAACTAACTTTGTAGGGATGCCACTTCTTTTTTTTTAGCGTTCTAAGTCGACAAGCTGATTGAGTTTGATTCGAATGTAGCAATTTCGATGAGACCCACATTTGTAAACTTTCACAAAAACCATAGGAATCATATCGTTCATGGTGATGGCATTTGCAAAATTCGTTTTCATGTACTTTCGAAATTCGAAAATCACTAATTGAATATAGAATTTAGTAATTTTGTAATGAGGGATCTGTAATTTCAAAAACGTTTTTTTTCTAAATAAAACAACTTTCAGACAAATTTTTTGATATGGTTAGATAGGTGAATGAAAAACCTTTCAAATGACGTATCATGGCCAATGAATGATTCTATAATAAATTATATGAAATCTTAAATAGGCATGGACCAAATTACGAGACTCATAAACGTACTTATCCACTATGGTATACATGTGAAATTATAAAACTAATTAAACAAAAAGCAAAACTGCGTAAAAATATTAAAATAGCAGGAAATATTGCTTATTACCAAGAGTTTGGCAAATTTAGAAAAATCATTGAAAGAAAAATTAAAGAGGCTCATGAAAATTATATTAAAAAAATTCAGGTCCAGTTGAAAAATGAACCTAAGTCATTCTGATCCTTTATAAATAACAAAAATAAAACCTCTAGAATTCCTACAAAAATGATGATTTGAACATCCTCAAGAAATAGTAGATACCTTTAGTTAATATTTTGAAAGTGTCTATACAGTGGTGGAACCTGAGTTGGAAAACATTCAATTTATTATTCAGTAAATATCTGCTGCGAACCAATAACCTAAAAGGAAATTTTTGATGCGGGTTACAAACACAAAAATAAATTTTACCTTCGGTTCTGACAAAATTCCATCCTTCATTATAAAAGATTGTCTGAGAGTATTAGTTTATCCATTGCGTACAATATTTAATACAACTCGTCCTGCGGACTCGTTGTATTTTCAGCTTTGGGATTGCAATTCATTAATATTCCAAAAAATTATCGGTAATAATCATACCACTTATTATATTACCCCTGAATATTACATTTCTGAAAGTTTCATCAAACGTACTCTCTAAGGGGGATGATTTTTCAGTGGTTTCCAATAATCGTAGAAATACTCGAGGGCATTGCAATCCGCGAAATTTATTAAAACTTCAAAGTCTCAGCAGAATTTGATATGCAACGGGAATATTTCCGAGGCAAAACTTTTTTCATTTTAGTTAAATTACATTCAAGAAATCGGAGTGTAGAGGAAAATTTTGATTGGGCGGTTTTTGGTTGCCTGCACACAATTTCCAGTGTAATGAAAAACCCAGATGAGTCTAGAGAAATGTCCCTGAAATACGGGAAAAAAGTATAGTTTTACAAATAAATAATTCCATGATACCGGAAGGCGTTGATTCATTATTTACCGAGGTGCTGCTGAACCTCACGCTTTATCGCGATAAAAATTGTGATTTTATTACTTTTGTTTTCTCATTTTTCACTTCAGTGAAGCGGCGCGGTCTGCTGTAGGAGAAATAACGATCATAGATTATATTAAGGTAATGATGGAAAAAATACTTCATTGTATTTGAGTTGATTACGTACTCAAAAAGCGGAGAATCCATAAGACATCTGAGTACGTATCAGTGCTGGGTCATAGTAGGCTTTGTCTGGCTATACTTAGTATTTAGTCATTCTTTACCACGTTGTAATGACGTGTATCCATTGCAGCATGGAGGAAAATGCTAATACTCCATCGCGTATAAGCATTTGCCCAAACTGCAGGCTCAACAATAATGACTATTACTAACATGAGATGAATAATGTGATGAAAATGAATGCAAGAGTCTATACAATTATCAACTAATAGTCCAATTGAAACATCAATGTTTTTATGCTATTCCCAACAAGTGAATAGTCTATTTCTGTACAATTCACAAAACATGAACTGGGCAATTGGAAAAAATCCCAATTGTATTTGAGCTGATTAGGTTTTTGTAAAGTCGGCAACAGAGGCCCAAGCGGAAACCTTAATGATAGTTAATAATATAACACTAGTGAATAATTTCTCAAAGAGCAGAGAATCCATGAGACATCTGAGTACGTATCAGTGTTGGGTCATAGTAGGCTTTGTCTGGCTATACTCAGAATAGGTTTAGTCATCCTTTACTACGTTGTTACGACGTGTATTCATCACAGCAGGGAAAAAAATTCTAATACGCTATCGTGTATTAGCATTTGCCCAAACTACAGGCTCAGCAGTAATTACTATTACTGACATAAAATGAATAATGAGATGAAAATGAATGCAAGTATGTCTACAATTATCAACTAATAGTCCATTTGAAACATCAATATTTTCATGCTCTCAAGTGAATTCAGTTGGGCAATATCAAGTTAATACCACATGAATTCAATGTCTCGAATTCCTTCCAGAAATTATGAGTTGCGCTTACCACCTTGATCAGAAGCAGTAATATTTTTAGTACTCAATTTCAACCACGTGACCAACTGACTTCAGTTTGTTTCCATCTTATGACATTGAGTATTACTCACCGTGGTTGAATGATAGTTTTGAAATGAAATTTCAATGTCGAATGATCGGTGAAAGGATCAAATTTCATTCTCAAAAGTCTCGTTTGACAAACGTCATTCATTTGATAATACCAAGTGCCTCAGTTAATTTGAATTCAAAACACAATTACAAGAGGTCCGTTTCATCCCAAAATCAATTCTATCAGACCAACTTTGGACCAGGAAGGTGAACTGGTAGAAGGAAGAACGCAGTAGTTGTTACAAGCCTACTTTCAGCTATTTGCCTATTGCTCAGAGGCTTAGAACTTTCCTCTAACCAAGGAAGTTCTACTTTATTAGCGATTATCACTAGTGAGCGTTATGGATTCATTAAAGCGTTTCACAGTTTCAGCTTCTAAAATATCCCTACTTCTCACGTAAATCGGATCCATAATATACCTAATACGTCTAAGCTCCATAAATCAGAGATACTCTTTTCATCGAAAGAACAAAGAGTCTCTAATTTGCTATCTTGATCAGCACAAGAACCTAAATGAGTTTCTATGGCAACTATATTATCCTTCAATAGTTCAATTCGATCTGTTAATAGCTTTCCATAAATATCTGCTCCCAAAAGTAAACTAATCTGATCGGATTCAACTGGAACATCGAATATGAGTATATTTCTAGCTCTAAGTTCCTTAATAATTTCTATATTTCTCAACCTAAGAGAATAATTACATATTTTAGGCTGTTCCAAAACCTTTATTCTCAATTGAAATGAATTATTCAAATTCTGAATATCTAAGTCATATAGAGCATGTATTTGCGGAGAGGATTGTACTCCTCCAAAAACACTCTGTATAATGAGTTCGTCGCGTATCTTATTGAGGCACATTTTCCTGGCAGGATCTGCTAAAATATACGATCGCTGTGATGCTGAATCTAATAAAGCCCTGACAACTTTCGACCTATTATCACTCACAATTCGTACTGCAACAGTTTGCAAAAAGGTACTTTCAGTATTACTAACCGGAATGGTTTGTTGTTTATCATCTTTGTTTTGAGATTCAATTGTTCTCTTGCTGAATGAGTCAGCACATAGAATAGGGTAATGCCTTTTGTCACAAATAATGCATTTGACAAATATTATACATTTTTTGATACTGTGGTTTGTCTTTAGGCATGCAAAACAAGCATTCTTTTTGGTAACAATATCAACCCTTTGAGTACATGAAAGACCCCTAGCTTTGAAACAATCCTTGCTCGAGTGAGACTTGCTATCACAGAATGAACAAGAAATAGGTTTGTTACCTCTAGCTTCCGTGGACAGAATTGTGGCAGCAGTGTATAATTTTGACTGGCTCTGCTCCTGTTTTGTAGATTTTTCGAAATTCTTGGATCTTTCTTGACTCCCAATGTTACCTTTTGGTTTTTTTTCATTCACGCAGTTGGTTCTTGCCAATCTAATCCTTTCTTCGCTCTGGACTTCAGTTCTCAGAAAATTTAGTAACATTTGTAAATAATTAGTTGACTTATCGGGGTCAATACTATTGTACTTATCAGTGGAAGTAGACGATTTGACATTATTACGATGCATCTCCCACACTATCAAAACATTATCTGGAAGGGCCGACTCCACCAAAGGATATAGCATAGCGGCATACTTATCAGTAGTAACACCCAATGATTCTAAAGCTCTTAGCTGAGTTCAAGCTTATCAAATAAAAACGTTAAAGGCATACCTGATTTTCCACCTGTCGCCTGTTTGAGTACTAAAGCAAGTAATTCTCTTACATATATTTCGATCAGAAACTCATCTCAGGCAAATCTTGCTTTAAGTTGGTCTATCGCCTTCTGGTAATTCACTCCTGATGGCGGGAAACTCTGAACCAATAACTTGGCAGCTGAACCAGATTCCATTGCAAGTATTTAAACTTATCCTCCGCATCAATATCTTCAATATCAATATCTTCATCCTCGTGAATTTTACGAAATTGGCTCCAGAAACCTATCCAATTCCTGATATCTCCATTGAACTTGGTCAATTCTAACTTTGGCAGCTGGAACTTCCTCTTGGAATGTGAAATAGATCCACTCACGCTTTCAATATCTACTTGAGATCCATTACCAACCTGATACACCAAAGAAGACTCACATCTAGAGCGACATAAAATGATTTCTTCTCTATAAAACTCCACAGTTTTGAATTATTTTTCCATTTCATCTTCATCTTCCATGGTCATCATGAAATGGTTCAACTTTTCATCGAGTTCAAAGATTCTCCGGGTTTTATCTTCAAATTGGCTGAGAAGTGCTATGACATTTTGTTTCTTCGCCTGCTTACTACCTAACTCTGTATTTAGGTCTTGACATTTCTGGGTGAAAATTTTCCTCAAAAGTAAACGCTCTTTCTTCACTGGAATAGGATCCTCTACAGCTAGTCCTGTCACTGTCGCCATTAAACGTTGTAGAGACTTTGAAGAAATACTAATGAAAATACGTTCTGCTACTTGAGTGACTTTTATTTCAGTTGAAAATTGACAATACCTTTTTTTGACAACATAATGAACAGGGAAAAAAATTGTATTTACCGAGGGCTTGCTACAAACAGTTTTATTATGAATAGATATTGCAAGCGCAAATATGAGTTTTGACAATAATTGACATTTCCTTCCATCAGAGAAACAAGATGTCCTGCCATAATGAAAATATCAATATTAATATGAATAGTGTTATACATGAAGGCCGTAGTTCATCTTCCCAAATTAAATTATTTATTATCATTTATGACGAGCTGATAGTAAAATGAAAAAAATACATTTGGTTACTTCAATGACACACGGAAAAATAAATTTAATAGTAGCAAGTAAAATTTGCATACCACCAAGTGAAAATTTGCATACTATATGGGACAAGTACACGCTTTATTAGCCATTAGAAAAATTAGATTCCTGAATTTGATCACTTGCTGTTATTGATGTAATTTCAGGAACGCAATGTAACCTAACGATATTAAACTCTTTACTAGAAGCAAACTTTGTCTTTTATAAGCCTCAATCTACGTTTTATTTGCAGTAGGTGCTCAGTTTGATAACTACTAGTGACAAGTTAATTTACCATTGATGAAGAATGATTTACTCTCAAATAACTCATATACTTAAATAATAATAATAATAATAATAAATATACTTTATTGTCAAAAAAATTATCAATTTTGTAGACAAAGCATCGTAGGTAGACAATAATTGCGATATGACGATATACACGTCAGTCAAAATTTGAAAGATATAAAAATATGGACAATAAAAATAAAAATATATATATATATGAAAATGTAACGGTGTACATAACAGTCAAAAAAAAATTATAATAAGTATAAAAACATGGAAATATCTATATACACATACATATATATATATATACACATATACACATACATACATACATACATTGTATACACATATAAAAATGTACGGTGCACATATTTGTCAAAAACTAAATGTAAAAAACATGAGAACATTAAATTAAAAAAATGTGTATATATAAAAATTATTTAAAATGGATAAATGTAAATATAAAAAGCAATGAACGTATATCAATAATAGTATAGTTATCAAAACTCCTCCTCAAAAAACTCCTGTATATTATAGTATGGTCTGGAAGAGAACAAATCTTTTAGGGCATGTCTGAAGTGATCATATTGAGCAATCTCTCTTATATGTTTTGGTATATGATTGTACATTTTACGTCCATTATAGAAAATTGAATCTTTTACCAGTTTCGATTTTGGAATTGGAAGATTCAGTTGGTTATTACTGGTTTGACGTGTAACATGATGACTCTAAAAAATTTATTAGTTGCTACTATACAGTATTTTACTGCAGCAAAATGTTTAGATTATTACAGTAATTTTAGTTTATTTGGCCTTATCAAATGACTCACTTGTGGGTAGTTGTTTTACCTTTAATACCTTTCATTCCATCTTTGGTATCAGGATACAACGGACTCAATTGAAATGTCCACTTGCCCTCAGTATAGAGTTATTAGTTCTTCAAAGAAGGATCATTTGTTTTTTATAAAGCCTTATTTTCAACACATTCGTTTCATTCTTGGATTTGAAATGATATGAAAGGTTCGGTTGCAACAAGGTAGCAATGATTCAGTTTAAACTATGAAAAAACGTACTTGCATGGCATATACAGGCTAGCAAAATATACTACCTACTCAAGAAAAACTGGAGAAAGAGATTGCAGTTCCATGACAACATTTTTTCGTCAACTACAAGTTCATGTGGAAAGAATATAAAACTGGCCATACCCTTACTAGATCACCCAGTACAGCCTGTTTCTTAATTAAAAATTTCGGAACTTTGTTGAATCTGTTTGTATTCATCAGTATGAATGCTAATGCTAATGTCTTTCCTCATCATGATCATCAAACCCAAGCTATGAATAACATGATGTAAAATTAGAACGTTTTGAAAATTGGAAATAAAAGTTGCCTAATGAAGAAATGAAATAAAAATATGTACATTTCTAATATTTTCATTGAAACAAAACTGTTGTTCAGTTTTTTTGGGAAAATTATCCTGATTCTATTATACAAAAAATGTCAATATTCTAGAAATGTTAGGTACAAATCCACATTCTACATACCAACAAGTAAAATACATAAATCAAACTAACACTATTCACACAACTCACAACAGTAATAATAGTATAATTCCGGCACACGAAGTAACACGCCCACAAACAACTATTTACTCAAATGCTGGAATTGGAATGAGGCCAGTTTTGTGAAAACGTTGATGATTAGTGCAACGGTTACTACCGATTGATCCCGAACTGGTCGCATATCAACATGTAGGTGAACAGTTTCATTATCTATTGCAAATAAATTGTTGTATTATGCCTGTAACACGAGTCTCTGTTGTTATGATATACTTTTCAGAAACACAAAGTAGATAAATATGAATATACACTTTTTCAGCGCTAGTAAAATATTGACCTGACATTATACAAAGTGAATTATCTAATGTTCAAAGCACTTGCTGTATGTAAACAATATTATAGCCACAAGTTCATGCGTTCAGAATACTCATTTTTTTAGAGACAAAAGGTATTTTTTTTTTAATATAAGGTATTAATTTTCTTACCACAACCGAAAAAAAGTCAGGAAAACGTTTTACTTACATATAACACGGTTATAAACTCCTCTAGACACTCGCGCGCTCGTGTTTGAAATATCCAAAAAGAAGTTTATAACATTTTTTACATAAAACACTATTTTACCCGAAGAACTTTTAAGGACGAGTAGGTTTGGAAAGGAAGTGCTGTACATTCAAGTGTAGGGTTACCAACCCCAAAGAATATAATTGAGGTGGTTTACTTATATTTTCTTCTGATAAGCATTTGATGCAAGTATTGTTTTGTTAAATAATTCAACATCGATTTGTGCAACATGCTTAATCGGTATTTTAAAATGGAACAATAGGTGCCCTGGTAAAAACGATGATTGTAATAACAGAGATATAATAAATCAGTACTATAGAACACACGACTTTTTCTGAGCTCTACGAATGCTCCTTTTACATGGCGATCCTGCTAAAACGATGTTAGACTGGAGGTGTTAGGTGGTTGCCAAGAAGTTTATTCAGCACAGTTGGTAATAAGAGGAAAATTATGTGTAGCAGCAAACAAACTTCGCAAAGGGTCCAAGAAAACGGAGTCGTCAATTCCAACTTTATTGTACAAGAACAAGAATACAATATCACGAAGGACGTTAAGGTGCTGTTAAATCACGTTCAGGGGCAAATGCGAAGAAATATGAATGGCTATTCCATGGGTAACATCACCGCCGCCGCAGCCGGCTCACAGGTGTTAACACACTGAAATAATCAAGAGAGGCAAGGTTATGAAGAATCACTGGCTTTGTGAGGTAGCTAAAAGACTGTTTGGTGGATTCGAGGCACTAATGTATAATGGTTAAAGTGCGAAACTGAAAATAGGTATATATATATTCATACTATTCTGAGTGGCATTTTATATCTATCTATTAGACATTGATTAATCGGTTATTCACATATTTTTCTATTTATGGACTCGTAAACGGTTTAGTAATTGATTGTAATGCGTAAATTGTGGGATAATATTTGTACTTCATCTGCTTCAATTGAACCTATATATGTCGGTAACTTGGGAAAGGTTCTTACAGAGAATAATCAAATCTAGGGAGGATATTTCTGCCATTGCAAAACCTGTAATAAAATCGATGAGAACCAGATATCCAACAGATCTACCATTCCATCTTAAGCATGGAAGACAAAGACTCATAGATGGCGTCTTATCATGTCAGACAGTTGATGAATTTATATCACAACTTTCCCTCCAACCTACTCGCTGTTTGTGAAACAGCTCAGGGAACATATTCAATAAATGTATTCGGCTTTCAGCTCCAATAAATTATGCTCGTTCATTCGAGTACCGAACTATTAGATTATATTCACGTCACCGCCAACTTGGCGAAGTTTTTTTTGTTCGAGGTAGGCCGTGCGAACAATTCTGAAAGTTGAAACTGACAAGAAAATTTAATAATATATGTCGGCTGCTCGGCAAGTTTAAAAGGAATGTTCGTGCTTTCGCGATATTAATGTGAGAACGGGGCGCGTTGAATGAGGAGGCGTCTTTTGTTTGATTTTCAACAAATATGAATGCGAAGCTCAGTAGTAGAACAAGTGATATACAATACGTCCATAAAGTCTCACAGCGCCCTATTGTATCTTGATCAGAGAGATAACAGAGTACAACAATACCAAATTGAAATGGATTGTTTTTTTGTGAAAGCTGGTGTTCGTTGTTGAAGAGGGGACGTCGCAATACTCATCGAATCAAAAATTATAAAAAAGACGTTAGGTCAATTAATATTGTCAAATATGAGAAATTATTATGGAATAAAAATAATAATAATATAAACTTTATTTAAAACATCAAATTGTTTTAATACATCCCAGGTAGCACATCATATCGGCTGAATCTTTTCCATATTGGGCCAAAATAGATATGTTGTAAATTAAAAATCGATATTGGTCCAATATGGATGAATATTCAAAAAACAATATTATATTAATAATATGGGTGGAATATTGGTTGAACCTGTTCAGAATGTAAATTGTCAGATGTAATATTTGGTCAATATTGGTTGAATAATTTCTACCAATATCGATAATACAATATTGCTTATATATTGTTTCCAACATCTAGAATAAATATTGCAATCCTAATATTCCCCTCATATCGATTCTAGGAATAAAATCTATATTGTGTCTCCAAGTGTGATTACACATTGGTTGAATATCATTTCGCCAATATTCAACAAATCTTAATAATTGATATTGGGTCAATATTGGTTGAATAATATGTATCGATATCGTTAAAACAATATTGTCTTCATATTGTTTCCTACATCTAGATTGAGATGAAATTTGAATATTGGCTGAATATTCAATTAATCATATTAAAATTATATCGTGATCAAACCTGGATAAAAATCCTCTTGGTGGCTCTACATATAGAACGTCTTCTAAAACCTACGAAAGTATATTAAATACTTCCCATAACTTGTTTTCAAGACAGCTCACTCAGTGGTTATGGCGATCAAAAGGCAGACTCTGGTGTCACTTTCATCAACTAAAAGACATTTAATAATTTACCAAGGTATATTGACATTCACCAAAATATCCGAATGATATTGTACCAATATCGATAAATATTTTGAGGCCATTATTGCTTCAAGAATATTTCACCAAAACTATTTTTGAAATATTCAAACAATATTCGACCAATATCGCAAAATATTTACATTTTACTTCTCGACAATATAACTTTTGAATATTGTGCCAATATTGTCAGAATATTGTATCAGCGATATTGTACCAATATCGCCGAATATTTTGAGGCCAATATTAGTTCGAGAATATTTCTTCAATATTAATCAAGTAATATTGGACCAATATCGCCGAATGTTCACATTCTTTTTCTCGCCAATATTGCATTTCAAATATTTCGCCAATAGTTCACAATATTGTACCAATATTTTACCAATATAGGTGTGCTACTTATTCCCTGTATATTAAGTTGAAATATCGATAAGTGCAAGAAATGCTTCTTTCGATTAAAGAGAACATTAAGGGTATATACTGAATTAGAATATAATGATAACTATACCTAATAATAATATGCCTACAATAAGAAGTAAAATATTTCATTGAAAAACTGAATATGAGAAAAAATGTCTGTAAGGATTTCATCTGTGGAAAAATTCATTGAATACTTACATCACTGATTATCAATAAAAACTTGCTTTATATAAGAAGTGTATAAATATATTTAAAAAATTAGTATGTTCAATAATAGTAGATTATACCACGAGTCCATAATTATATTATTAATAATAGGAATTTTTACGATCCGAGCCGCGCTAGTAACATTCCGAGAGAAAAATAGACATTATTATCAGTAGTATATTTATTTTAGATTTTTAAGGAACATAGACCGGGATCCCACGCCTATTTTCAAAAATGATTAATAACAGGCTGAATCTTCCTGAGTAGCTTCATTTTGCCAAGGCACCCAACTTTTTCCTCTACGAAAATTCTCGATAGTGGTAGCTAATAAAATGCGCAGGCGTCAATCTCATGTCGATTTGGTGAGTGCAAAAAATGCATTAATAACAGTTAGTTTTTCAGTTGAACCTCAAGATAATTCGATAAAGTACTCGAAAAAACTTTTGTCCTACAAAATGGAAGGTAGGGCTGAAGAGTCCCCCACTCCCAACATGTACCAATAACGTAGTCATAAAAATTCATTAATAACCACCGGATTTTTTTACCGTTGCTTGGTTAATATTTGTATAATTGAATGGTCATATTGTCCTACAAATTGAATGGTAGGTGTTCCCAGTCCTACGCTCCGAAATTGTCAATTCCACGAAAATTCTTGATATTAGTAGCTAATGAACTGCGTAGGTGAAAGTCATGTTGATTTGGTGACCGCAAAAATTTTGTGGCTAACTGTTAGTTTCACCCAAATCTGAAGCACATGGCTCATGGTGAAACAAACCAATTGAATTAACTTCATTTCAAGGCAGTAAAATCAATCTATTTGACCGTAAGCCACGGGCTTAACTAGCCTACAGATATTTCGATCATACCATCTGAAATAAAAAATGATCAAAATATTTTGTAAGTAGGCACATATTCCTCATTTTTGATATGATATTTTCTTGATCCTGCCATCCTCATTACGTAGTTCAGTTCACAGATCGATCCTATTGCCAGTTTTCGAGCTACAGGGTGTCAAAAATTGTATTACTGCTGTTTTGCAAATTATGAATCGATTTGATTTTTTTGTTTTAATTCGAAATCGATTTTTTTTCTTCAGAAATAAACACATTAAATCTAATTTGAGGCTCGTAAGTCCCTTCATTCAAATAAGAAATTATATTTCACAAAGGGTGTTGCATTACATAGCATGACAAGACACTGTTCAAAGAAATAGATGAATATCAAAACCATTATCATTTTTATTTTATAAATTCTTTGAAAAAGAATGGGTCTTTATCAATTACAAGAGGATTCATATTATGATTGCTAGTTCAACAATTTTCCATGTACACAGTGACAATTTGAATTCGCAAAAAAGCTATATCTCAGGAACGAAACGGAATAATTATTACGAATTGTCCATATCTGTTACAAGGATATGAGAATTGAAGTGAAATTATACTCATGAAATAATCCTCCCATCAACTCCTCTTATTTGCAGCAAGTCCCGTCACTCTCTGGTTTACAGCCACCCGCATCCAATAACATTTTTCAGAAATCTGTTCTTGTGATACCTCCTTGAAAAGCTGGTGAAAAATGCTCTTCCACTCCTTTCCCTTCCCTTCCTCATTGTTTAAAATTGTTTTTTCCGTTAACCAGATATCGTCCCCTTACGAACGGCAGCCCTCAGAAGTCGAAACTTGTGAGAGCCAAGGATTAACAAATTCTTACTTTTTACGTGCTATTCCACTTTCTCGGTCCATCACAGAAATATAAGCAGTCGCTAGGCTTCGAACCCACGACCGGCGACCAGAGTGGATAAAAGATCGGTATTTTAACTACTTGGCAACTTGACCTCCGTAAAATATAATATCTCTTTCGAACTGGACTTTTTGAGGCCTCTGGAGATACCAAACATCTTATTTTACCGTAGAGCAGAATTTCACAATTCGTCTGATCTCTTTAAAAGTTTTCAATTATAAATTTCAGCTCTTCAGACGACGATGTGGTGTTGCAGGTTTTTCCGGGTTTCCCTGCATCTGTTAAAGCGCATAATTTCACACTTACTTCATAAACTTTTCACGAAAATTATGATATTTTTTGATTGAACAAACAATTATACATTGAAAGTAACATTACCTCACGAATAAAAGTATATTGAATTAGCTAAACCACAATTTGAAAATGATTCGTTATTTTGAATAATTTTTGTAGTACTAGCGATACATACCCGTTTTTTTGTAGGACACTGTATTATTTAGGTGAAGAATACTCTAACCTTTCATGTGTTATCATTGTCCTACTGTTATTAATAATTTTTTTTTACCATGGAATTGACAATTTCGGAGCGTAGGACTGGGAACACCTACCATTCAGTTTGTAGGACAATATGACCATTCAATTATACAAATATTAACCAAGCAACGGTAAAGAAATCAGCTGGTTATTAATGAATTTTTATGACCACGTCATTGGTACATGTTGGGAGTGGGGGACTCTTCAGTCCTACCATCAATTTTGAAGGACAAAAGTTTTTTCGAGTACTTCATCGTATTATCTCGAAGTTCAACTGAAAAACTAACTGTTATTAATGAATTTTTTGCACTCACGAAATCGACATGATTGACGCCTGCGTATTTTATTAGCTACCACTATCGAGAATTTTCGTAGAGGAAAAAGTTGGGCGTCTCGGCAAAATGAAGCTACTCAGGAAGTTTCAGCCTGTTATTAATAATTTTGTTTTACCATGGACTTGACATGTTCGGAGCGTAGGACTGGGAACACCTACCATTCAATTTGTAGGACAATATGACCATTCAATTATACAAATATTAACCAAGCAACGGTAAAAAAATCCGCTGGTTATTGATGAATTTTTATGACCACGTCATTGGTACATGTTGGGAGTGGGGGACTCTTCAGTCCTACCATCAATTTTGTAGGACAAACGTTTTTTCGAGTACTTCATCGTATTATCTCGAAGTTCAACTGAAAAACTAACTGTTATTAATGAATTTTTTGCACTCACCAAATCGACATGATTGACACCTGCGCATTTTATTAGCTACCACTATCGATAATTTTCGTAGAGGAAAAAGTTGGGCGTCTCGGCAAAATGAAGCTACTCAGGAAGTTTCAGCCTGTTATTAATAATTTTGTTTTACCATGGACTTGACATGTTCGGAGCGTAGGACTGGGAACACCTACCATTCAATTTGTAGGACAATATGACCATTCAATTATACAAATATTAACCAAGCAACGGTAAAAAAATCCGCTGGTTATTGATGAATTTTTATGACCACGTCATTGGTACATGTTGGGAGTGGGGGACTCTTCAGTCCTACCATCAATTTTGTAGGACAAACGTTTTTTCGAGTACTTCATCGTATTATCTCGAAGTTCAACTGAAAAACTAACTGTTATTAATGAATTTTTTGCACTCACCAAATCGACATGATTGACACCTGCGCATTTTATTAGCTACCACTATCGATAATTTTCGTAGAGGAAAAAGTTGGGCGTCTCGGCAAAATGAAGCTACTCAGGAAGATTCAGCCTGTTATTAATCACTTTTGAAAATAGGCATGGGATCCGGTCTAACAACTTTATTTGTCAATATAATTCTGATAGGAAAATTCTTCTTCCATATCACTAATAAATGACTTTATATTGTTAATGTCACATCTATAATGCGTATATTACATATTAGTCGTAGATAAATTGAATTATGTGAGAGTTTTCAAGGATCATTAATTATTCACTATCAAATTATTAAAAAATTGTCTACCATTCTGCAGAACAAATATTTTCAATTACTTTTCGAATGCTATATTGTTTGGTTTCAATTCGATGTTTTCTGGAATGGTATAAAAAAGTACTACTAGGATATGTCTAGTTCATTTGCAGTAGTATTAATTGATGAATAAAGTAAGACGTGCAGGAGCGGGTCGCGATAGCTGTAGCGGGTGGCGGAGTGGAGATAGCACTGAAAAAGTATATTGTGTATCTAGTGCGTGAAGTATACTTTTTTTATTCGAGTGTGGAAGTTTGTGGAACGAGCCGCAGGCGAGTTTCACAATCCGCACGAGCGTAAAAAAGTCTTCACGCACGTGGTGCACACTATACTTTTTCTACGACCTTTTACTTAGAGATTGAATTAAAGGAAATTTTCATCGGGTGCCTCTTTGAGAAATTTTAATACGTGTTCCTTTTCCAAAACGCGTGATATTTTAGGAATGTATCCCTCGTTTTTCCAATTCAAGAAAGCGCGAACTTCGGATAATCACCAATTTGTACGTTGTACTTAACACTAAGGGTGCTTTTCAACATTGAGTAGTGATTCCATAAGGTAGAAGATTTAACCTTTGTTGATAATTCAGATAGGTAGGCTAATATTACCCTTTCGGAGAATGATTGGACGTTGTTTGTATTGCACCATTGCATAAACTTTTCCAAAGTGTTTTCGTAAATTCCCAACGATTTTTGTGGCAATAACGATGAACTTGCTTCACTGGCTGCTAACGTTATATTTGGAGGAGTTGATGGGAGTACTTCAATGCTGTCCATCAGGAATTTGCGTGAAATACACGGCTAATCGGTTTAAATCAAAATTTCGTCGTACTATTTATTAATTCAGAGGGTAATTAATTACTATTTACGGTCTATTAACTGATGTAACTCTGAACTTCACTCTGCGGGAACTGTCATATTTGTCAATTTCTGTCGCCACCGCTACCTAGACCAGCGACCGGTGTGTGAATTTGTATTGACTCTTATGGCACCGGTACGTTAAATAAATCCCATAAGAAAAGCATGGCACTTCACACACCGATTCGTGAAATGAAGCTTTACACATTTTTATCGATGTGTGACGTTAGTAATTCACATACGGGAGTAGAAAAACTTATTTCGTGCGTTCAACGTGGCTTGTGCTTGAAAAATATTGAGTATCTCGGCTTGTTGTTCACGTACTTGAAATTGAACCAATAATTTTAATTTTCATTTTCAATAACACTGTCAGGACGAAAGTACAACAGTATTTGCATCCCTACTGCGTCACCCGCTGAAATTGCATCGCTCCGCGCCTGCACGCCTCACTTTGTTCATCAATTAATAATACTGTAAATGAACTAGACATAACCTAGTATTTTTCCATCGAAAATATAGGTATTCACCCTCAATATCCATGAAGGTGACTGCTGTTCGATGATTATTGCGCCTTCCAGATTTTTTTGAAATAAAAATATTATCTCGGTTCCTAGTGATCGTAGGAATTAAATTTTTTTAGTGCGTTAATTCATGCTAGAAATCTATTTTCATAAAAGTCATTTCTATAAAAACAAAATTAAAAAATTTATTTAGAAAAAACATGTAAAAAAATTTTGCAATTTTTTAGAGTAATTTTTTGACACTTAAAATAAATAAAATCAATATACTTATTCGATAATATGAAAGTAAAACTCTTACAGAAAAAATAAGCCCTGAATCGCTACTGTAGCATCATTCCCCGAGCAAGAGTAGCCATATTGAGAGATCATCTTTTTTGAGAACAATTCATATATTTTGAAAAATAATCAATATTCATCAATTTTTTTGAAAAATACTTTTCTGGCTTGCCATAGGCTACACAAAACTGTAAGTAACAACTTTTAATACCTTACAATAAACGAGTTATAGAAAACATGATTTTTTACAGTTTTTCCGATATAACTCGATAAGTATCAATGGTATCAAAAAATTATAAGTCATTTAATTGATAGATCTTCTCAATACTCACAATTTCTTAATTCAACTTTTTCTGATAGGAGCTGTATTTTTTTAATTGTCAACAAAAATCTGCTTTTCGCAACTTTGCCAATTTTATAGGTTGTGTTCGGTAATCACGATCAAGTCGCATGAAATAGAAACTCATCCTGAATTTTAATTTCCTATACGATCATATTTTTATTTTACGATTATTAATTTTTGCACGTTTAACATTGGGCTGCTTCCTCGTTTCTTGGACTATTAGCGGAGTTGTAGGAGGTACATAATTTATGATTCCCAATATGAATCATTTGATGGGTTTTGCCATTATAATTCACAGAAAACTTCCTTGATATATTTCTAGCTGGTTTAGAGGTGTCCGCCAAGTTGCTTTCTATTTAGGTAATTTCTTTCCTAGCTTATATTGTAAGAATTTCAGGGTATATCATTATCAAGGAATTGGGTATCTGTCATTTGATGCATTACAGCTGAATGGTAGAAATTTTTTGTTTAGGCGGATACTAAGCTGTTTATGATCGAACCAATTTTTTACAACTCTTGTGTCATTTTCTACTTTAGTATTCAAGTTTTCCAAGAATATAATTCATGGAAAATGGCAGTGTCATCAGCGTATCGTATTGTGTACCCTGCAGTTTTACTTTTAAAAAATTGTTGACATATAAATCTATTAATATTGGACCTAGGACAGTGCCTTGTGGTACGCCATCTGGAACTTAGGTAGCTTTCGAATAAATCCAGAACATTACCGCGAATACCTATCCTATCAAGGGTTTTTAGAAGAATCTTATGGTTCACTGTTTCGAATGACACTCAGATCCATAAATATGCAAAAAAAGAGTAGCCCTGCTTTATGACTCATGTATTTTTAGTATTGAATTCAAAACAGTGGATGTTTTTGCTTTAGACCCATACTGTTTTTCAGATATCAACCCGAATTTTGTCATGAAATTAGTCAGTCTATTTTCAATCTAGGTATTTCACAAAATTCTTTGATAAATGGCTACTGAGTGGATTTGGCCTATAATTACTGATACACGTTCTTTCTCCTTCTTCTTGTACCAGTATAACAGTTGCAATTTTGAAAGTATCAGGCTAATTCCCCCTCTCAATGCATTTATTGATAATGTATTTAAGTGGTCTTGTCAGAACATTTGCAGCTTTCCTTAAAAATTCATCTCTAATGTTATCATCAGGGACAGGTGATTTGTTGTTTTTGAGTTCGTTGATGATGTTATATATTTCTCTGCTGTTAGTTTGAATCAATGTTATTGATTTGTGAAGGAAGAATCTTTTTTGACATATTGAGGAATTAATTCAAATCCATTTGTGAAATGCAAAGTTTGTACATCTCTGAACCTCAACTTCTACATTTCAAAATTAAAACACTCAGTATTCGCAATTCCATAGTTTAATTTTTCAAGTTCACAAAAAAATATTTAGGAGTGATAAAATCTTATTAAATCTAGCCCTGGAACAAATATCCAGCATTTTCAAGTAGTTAAAACTGGAAATATCTCAATAATCATTCAATTACATTTTCCTGTCTCCAAATCAGATGGGGTATAAAAATATTTGTTTCCATGACCCCTTTCATGTTCCATTGGTTTAAGGTTACTCATAAAACAAGAAAAAAGGTGTATCGTTTCCTAGAATAATATATATCATTGAGGGCCAGTTTTTCAGTTTCCATTTAAACTCCAGATCAATTAACAAATGGTTAGAATATAAATCCCGTTATCCCATTATCGAGTACGATAACTAATACATTTGGAAGCTAAAAACGCGGTTATATAGGGAACTTGCAGGTAAGCAGGATGGAGAGGAAATTGAGTGAACGATAGAAATGTAACACTGGAGATTATAGAAATTACCAGGGTCAAACTTATAAATTCAAAAGTGGAAACCTACATCGAGTTGCTCGTTGAGGGTTCTATATTTCGGATTTTTAATAGATTCATTAATTTCCATTGCTTCCAACAAATTCATTTTCTTTCCTTCAGTACATGTGTGTAGGATTTTGGGATTATCTTCACTTATCTTGTGTTTTGCTTCATGTAGATGTTTACACATTGTGGAATTTTTGTCTAAACGGTCGTGTTCACGGAGCCTTACGTCAAAATTTCTACCGGTTTGGCCTGTATACATATACTGCAGAGCATTCCCCACATTCTATATTTACCAGATTTTTTCATTCTATCTCGTTTAGGTTTGCCTAACACATGGCATTCAAAACCTCTTATTATTAATTTTGAGAAACATAATTCGCCATTACCTAAACAAAAAAATAATAGACATCGATGAATGATGATCTTGCCCTCTACCAATATTCATAAGGAAATTTGGGTTATAGGTATTCAATATTTTAGAAAGACAAAACTTCTCAGAACACTGTCTAATTCTGGCTAAAGTAGGTATACCTATATTATACACACATATTTAGTAAGCTCAATTTTGCTTCTTCTATTTGGAATCCTCAGTATAATGTTTACGTTGAACGACTCGAGAATGTCCAGAGTAAGTTCCTGAAGTAATTTTCTTTCAAAACACACACTCTTTCTACATCCCTCGCCGCTATTCGTAACAAGTATGAAATATTATCGTTGGAAAATCGTAGAATTATGAAAGATGTATTGAATCTGCATAAAATTCTAAATGAAAAAATTGATAGCCCAGATATTTTGAATAAAATAAACTTGTGCCATTACGATCATTGAGAAATCCAAATTTGTTTGATATCCCTTTCAAAAACACGAACTCACCAATCTGCAGAATGACTAAAAATTTCAATATATACATTTCAATGAATATGACATATTCAGTACATCATTCACAATATTCAAAAAATGTTTCGAACGGTTTTTTCTGAATTTTGATCCTAATGTGATATGAAGCTTGTGAACTCTGTTAATCTTATTGGTAATTGTTCAAATGTTGAAAATTTACTGACTTTTGCAGTTCCTTTATGAAGTGAATTGAATATTATTTATGTATATTTGGAATGTGGAATCAATAAATGAATATTCAGTGGATACTGTTTTGGGCTTTTGCCTGTTGTATCCCAAACATGGATAAATAAATAGATACCTTAATATAACACAATACTGACTTCAGAAAAAATATTCTATTATTAATCTCATACAGGGTGTCCGGTAAACCTTGTACAATATTGAAACTGGTGATAGACCAGGTCTTGACTGTTCAGAATATCGGAAATTTATCTTAGTAAAAATCTCACTGTTTTCAAGATAATGAGCATTTTTTTAATTTCTGGAAATTCACCACCTCACCTTGGATTTTTAAATGCCATGTATACAAATTGGGACGAATTCAAATATCTTTGCTGCTGAAGATTACTGATGAGTGGTGCTTTCAGACGTACGAAACAGTTTTTCAGAAAACAATACAATTTTTCAAGAAATGAGGGTAAAATGACAGATTTGAGTTTCACCAATTTTTTTAACAAACGTTTGACATTATTGTTTGAATAAACATAACCAATTGGAATTGGATATTCGTTACAAAAGAATGCCAATTTTGTCCAGGCTCTACTATGGTATAAAACATACCATCATTATTTTTGGAAGGAGTAGAATATCGATAATATTAGAGTTTGATGTTATTCTGAGCTAAAATCAACTCCATTAGACTTTGTCAGTAATGTCTTTTATTTTTATCCTATCAAGATGAAATGGTTAAATAATTATGAGTAGTAACGAATCAACTGCTTAGAAGCATTCAATGATATGTAATGAAGTAAATACTATTCCAAGTTTTTTTTTAAATCAACATACACTATAAACCACAATAACGATTATTCAACATCCACTCGTACGCAGAGACGACATATTTTCAAGAAGAGCCTTTTCAAATGCGTTATAGGTTATAGCCTCCCAAATCATCGATTCTATGAGCGGCATTGTGCAATCGGATATAGTTCTGCATAAAACGCTGCTGCAGCAGTAGCACTACCTCCACATTCACCATAAATGTAGTGCATATGCGCATATTCTCGGGGAGTATAACGTATGTACGGCATGACAAAGAATTAAATACCACTGAATAAAACAAGCGGAATAATTTCAAAAAACTACGACAGAAGTGACAAGTTGTTCAAACAAAAGTTTTTAATTTTTGACAAGAATTCATCTCTTAAAAAAGTTTGCACTCATTTGGTTACACCCTGTATATCTGTCGGTCTCGTTGGAATCTGGATGTTGGACAATTGCGACATTTATCACAAGAATTCGTATTTATTGGTGCCATGCCGGATAATCGACATTTCATTTCGATAATTTTATTAGGCCTAATTACATGAAAAGTTATTTTATTGACATACTATTTAATGCTACCAAGCAGTCTACTCTTTATTATTATTGATTATTTCCACAATATATGTTGATGAAATCTAAATAAAATAATTTTTGGGCGTAAATATAAAAGTTGATCAAATAAATGAATATTTTGGAACCTTTGGTGTGAATACAATTCAAGAAAAAATAAAATACCCAAACACCAAAACTACATCACAATCTTAAAAGCTTTCTTTTAGCTCCTGAAGATGTTAACTTTGTTGGCGAAACTTGCGTCGAGTGTGATTGTGACGTAGTTTTGGTGTTTGGGTAGTTTCCTTTTTTCTTGAAAAAAAGTTGAAGGAAACCTAGATTAAAACCACGCCTAATTCAGTGGAAATCACTTTTCTTCCAAAAATAATTATAGTTTGTTTTATACCATGGTAGAGTTTGGACAAAATGAGCATTCTTTTGAAATAAATGTCCACTTCCAATTCGTTTTGTTTCTTTCAGATAATAATGTCAAACTTTTTTAAAAAAAATTGATGAAACTCAAATCTGTCATTTTACCCTCATTTCTTGAAAAATGTTTTCACTTTCTGAAAAACTGTTCTGTACGTCTAGAAGCATCACCAGCAAAGATATTTGGAATCGTCCCAAATTGTATACATGGCACTCAAAAATCAAAGGTTAGGTAGCGATTTTCCAAAAATTCTTAAAATGCCCATTATCTCGAAAACGGTGACAATTTTACTGAGGTGAAATTCCGATATTCTGAACAGTCATGACCTGGTCTATCACCAGTTTCAATATTGTACAAGGTTTAACGGACACCCTGTATATGTGATATGTATTCAAACTTCATGTTTATATTGATATCTTCCATTGAAAATGAACTGAATAAATATCATTATTATTCTGTGTAGAATCATCTCTCTTAAAGCCCAAGCGAAGATCTTGATAATCAAATCAAATCAAAAATTGTCTGAAGAATGATAATTCCTATTGACAAAGTGAAAAATAGAACAGTAAAAAACAACCATCAATAACAAACAATTGAATATATGCATATTTTTCATACATACCTCGTTACACATTTAAAACACATTAAACATTTCCATGTCATTCATTCACATACAATTTGTAGAGTAATAGTGATCGATATTTATTTATTTTTCACTTAAGTTTGTAATAAGAAAGAGTGGTTTGTAATATTTCACAACTGTCAATTCTTCATCTTTATTAATTGTCCTCACAGCAAGAATTTTCAATACAAAAACTTTTCCCATTGTATTGATTCTAATTTTCTGAAACGCCGAATGGAATTCGTCGATTGACACATTCAGAACCAAAGAGCTGATCACAATGGCGTTGAGCTCCGGAAAATAGATGAAATTCAACGCTTTGTTTGGAATTTTATGAAATCGCAGTGATTATTTGAATACATTAAATGAATATTCGTCGAGTAATTAAAATGAAATTCAATGATATTAGCAAATTGTTTATATATTATTTCAGTTCAATGGTAATAATTATGAATATAGTTCTGGACATAAAAATGGAACGATGAATACGCTATAACTGTGATTCAGCTCTGCGAATTGAACTGGTTCATGGCTGAATGGAATTGTTATAGCCATGTCGAATATGAATTGAGGAATGAATAATGTGCTGAAACAGATGAATATCTGGCGAATGGAACTAATTCCAACAAAACAATATGTTTAATAACTGTTAGTTGGATTTGGTCGAACAATTATTCGCATAATCCAAACTCAATGGCGTCAATGATGTTTGAATACACCGGTTCGAAAGAAAACAATGATACTCCAAAAAAAAAATATGATTGTTATGAGCACAGTATTGTTGGAATATGGGAGAACGTTCTGAATAGTCTTGTGTATTGTATTTATTATATCTGATATTTATTTATTAACAATCGATATACACAGTAATAGTTTAGAGCTAGCTTAAATCTGACAACACATATTTTACGGTACCTGAAATTTTGTCCAGAGAGACTGCGGTATCCACTCAGTGAACTCTGGTACGTGGTATAGAGTTCACTGTACCCACCAAACAAGCAATGGCACTAGCTAAGCCCGGTCGCGGTAGGTTTAGGGTCCCTCAGGTGGGACAGGTACGAAAGTTAGGTAAAATTTTAAAGTATTTTACGGCTGCTGCCATTTTATTTATTTATTTATTTATACGGGCAAGCCCAATTAAAGATATTACAAGATATACATTATGTGAGTAATACAGCAACAGTCACAACATATATGATATTGATAATAATGAAGGCATTAAAGAGATCAATGAAAAGTTAAAGTACAAGTACAGTCAGTGTAAAAGTGGGGAATAAAATGACAAGATGGTCACTGACACAGTTGATTTTTAAAGTTAGGAAGAGGTGTTGAGAAGATATCAATATCGAGGCAATTTGCCGCTCTATGGGATCTTGGGATATAGCTGAAATTAGCAATGTTGGTACGATGGTAGAGAGTATGAAAAGTAGCTAGTTAGGCGAGTGAGGACTACTAAACTAATTTGAGATAGAAGATCTGGACAGTCATATTCACCATTTAATATCTTGTAGAGAGTCAATAGATCTCGCTGACTACGTCTATTCTCCAGACTCCAAAGTTGGAATATTGAGATAACTCTCAATTGAGGCGTAATCACTAAAGATGTTAGATTTGAAAGAAACATGTCTAAGAAAACTTTTATGAACACGATTAATCTTGGATATATGGGTTACATAATGTGGTGACCAGACAGAGGAACAATAATCAAGGTGAGTTCTAACAAGTATGCAGTACAGGATTTTAATGGCACCCAGACTAGTGAAGTCACGAGTTGTCCTCTTTATAAAGCCCAATATTTTGGTAGACCTGTTGACAATGGAGGTTATGTGGTAAGTGAAGGTTAGGGAGTCATCGAGAATTACTCCAAGGTCCTTGACACGGTCGACAGAATCTAGGGGTTGTCCATTGATGGTATGGTCGAAAATGACAGGTTGATGGGAACGAGTAAAACGTATGATATGACATTTGTTTATGTTTAAGTCCATACCGTTTGACAAGCACCAAGTAGCAAGTCTGCAGATATCGCTCTGCAACTCAGCGGCGTCATCCACACAATTCACAATACGATAGAGCTTTAGGTCGTCAGCCAATATTAGGGCATTACTGTTGTGAAAGCATGAAGTGATGTCATTAATGAACATGTTGAAAAGTAAGGGGCCCAAATGTGAACCTTGGGGAACGCCCGAGGTTACAGGAAAGTCAAAAGAGTAATGGTGCTTGAATCTCACTATTTGGTACCTGCCTGTCAGATAATCCACAATCCACTTCAGCATCGCTCCTCCGAAGCCATACCTACTGAGTTTGTGAGTTAGAAGCTCATGATTAACCCTGTCAAAGGCCTTGGAGAAATCGGTATAGATGGAGTCGACCTGACTACCCCTATCAAGAGCTTTAGACAGAAAATTGGTATAGGTGATTAAGTTGAGTTCTGATGACCTTCCGGATGAAAAGCCAAACTGATTTGAGATCAGTAGCCCTGAGCAGTCAAAAGTCATATAATCTGTAACGATGCTCTCGAACAATTTAGGGGTGGTACTAATGGCATGATATACCTATACTAGAACTACTACTACTAGAGGTTGTAACGTCACGGCAGCCACTTTTCAAGATTCGAAAAAAAATCATTTTAAAGTATTTCATTCTTGTAAATGTAAAATATAACTCATAATTATACGAATAAACAAACACATTTACTACTGAGTGGTCATCAGATATCAACTGGTTTGATCAATCAAGAAAGCACCAATTCGACATTTTTTTAAGTCAGATAGCAAAACAACATCAAAGTAGGTGGAAAAGATCAAGATCAAAATACAGCGGGACGCATGATGGGGCTATTAATGGACTAGAAGATCGATGTCCTCAGAAGTGATTACACAAAAGAAATGAAAAATAATGAATTCAAAGAAGCTCTCATTGATTTTTTCACTGTACATTGGGCTATGGATGATGTTTTACTGTTTGTTGGGAAGAAATTGACTCATTTCAGCTTCACAAATTGTAATTTATATACACCTTATAACGGCATTGTTGAGTCAAGTATCGTCTAAGATTTTTACTATTAATATCATGGAGAAGCAGACAGTAGAAACATTTTCCACGCTTGTAGTATTATTGATCAGTCTGATAATGTAATTAGACGTTCAGATACTGACATTTTAATCATGCTGGGTAATACAGTTAACTTGAAAAATCTTTCCCCTCATTTCTGGATGCTAACTGGAACAGGCAACAATGAAAGGTTCCTTGATGTCACTGAAATATACAAACAACTTGGTCCACTACTAGCTGAAAGCTTGATTGGTCTCCACTCTTTCACTGGCTGTGACTTCAATCCAGCCTGTTCTAATTGGGAAAAAAAGACCTCTGACGTTATTGAAAAATAACATTGAATTTCATCAAGCATTCGCTGCTTTCGGTGATATATTTGACGTTATTCAGAAGTACAATGTAAAAAAATCAGTCGATGTTGATGATGGGTGGTTCCAGTTGTACATTCATTTCTACAGGGCTGCAGATGTCAACAGATATTTTAATAAAAAAGTTCCTAACTTTGATGCGAACTTGATGCCTCCGTGTGAGTCTACATTATTTCAGAAGTTTTCGACGACGCATTATATTTCCAGTATTTGGAAAAATGCTCCTGCGAAAGTGCCCTCACCACTTAGCCCCCTGGTATATGGCTGGATAAGGATAGATAACTCTTTTGTGTTCAAGTGGTTCGAAGGAGACCAGCTTCCTTGTGTAGTCAGCGAACGGATTGGAGATTTCGAAGGAATAATAGCATAAGGTCAATTAGTAAATTTAATTTTTTCAGAATATGATCTGATGGATGATGAAAACTTTTCACATGCTGAAGACGATGCCGAAGACAACGAATAATTTTGAAATCAATTAGTAACTGAAATAAATGCTACAATTGTAACTTTCCTAATACGAGCCATTGATCATCTAGAAAATTAAATTAACATTCTGGTATGAATGAATAAAAAAATTTAACTGAACTTTGAATTTTTCACTTGTTACATTTTCATAATACTTCCATATTTGTTATATTCTCAAAATGCACATTCACAGTAGTAAATGTGTTTGTTTATTTGTATAATTACAAATAATTTTTTAACATTTACTAGCGTAATTTTATTGTCATATAGATTCTAAACACGTGAAAATTAGAACTACATGCACAAGTATCCACGGCCTGCGAGTAACGTTTTACTGTCGCCGGACATTTACAACCGGAAAAAATGGCAGCCACGTTCAACATAAGATCAAAATAGTTTGATAAATAACATATATAAAATCCAGAAGTCGTAAAATACTTTAATTTTTTTTTATTTTGAAAATTGGCTGTCGTGACGTTACAACCTCTGAAATTAGCAGCCATTTCAATTTTTCAGTTCTAGTGGAGGTATATTATGACATATTGAATTGGTAGCAGCCATAAAATACTATTAAAATTGACCTAATTTCCATACCTGTCCAACTTAAAGGACCTTAAACCTACCGCGACCTGGCTTAGCTAGTACCCATTCCGGTACCGTATAATAAAGAGAAGGAATAAAGAAAATGTTTTTTACAATTTTTGTTTTTTGTGAAAATTTAGTTATGCTCCTCTTACCTAACCAAGCAGATGAGTATTATCAAGTACTGTTTGAAAGTTTTCACTTGAATGTCATATCCGGGAACTAAAAATGAACCCCTTTTGTTGATTGGCTGAGGTGGATTAATTTTTTTCATCAGTTCTTTAAATTAATTCCTTTCAATGTCATCGTATTGGGTCAATTTCCAATGGACCTCAACCTTTTCCATAGATTTGAGAATATATTTGTCTCCTTTTCTGTTCATTATTTGACCTAGATAATTTTCATTTCCGTATGTGATAAGAACATATTGATGAACAGAGGCGCCTGACGCAGTTTGTTATTCTTTTTCTACTTTATTTCTTTCTTTGATGATTCCTTCATTATTCACGTTCATCCTGATTTTTTTGATTATTGACATCTTGCTTTTTATCAGTTTCTTCATTTTTTCTTTTGGCATCTTTAGTTTTATCACTTACTTTGTTTTTTCTTTTTCCTAAACTTTTTCTTTTATTCGTCCTTTTTAGCATTCTTTTATCTTTAATATATTGAGGTGCTTTTTTTTGTAACCCGTTTTTTGGAAACATCCTGTACTTTTAGAAAATGAAAGGCATGTTTGAAAGAAGTTGAGAATTTAGGGGGTGGAAAAACATGAGTATTGCCCTTCACTATGTCTAGTTTGAAAAATTCCACAAAGCAATTTTGCTAGAGCGAAAACCATGGTTTTTATCTACGGAGTATCTTATAAAAAGCCGTTTGCTATCGCAATGCAAGTTGGTAAGGGTGTTTATGCCATAGGTAACCCATTGAGTCCTCTACTAGCCAAAATCATCATGAACTACTTTAAAAATATCATCAATGTACACCCCCTTAGCATAGCATATTGAAGTATAAGTGGAGAAAAAGGTCTTTAAAATACGCGCGATTTTTCGAAAACAACGGCGCAGCGCATAGAATGTGATTTCAAAAAGAAGCTTCATCAGAAGTTCCCAATGAATTGAGAATCAATATGAACCCAACTTCTATACTATATAAATGAAACTCGTTGTACAACTTATTCGTTAAACATTTCCACCTATAACCGTAACACTCACATTCATTCCAACTAGAAGCTCTTCACTACCAAAATCATTATGAGTAAATGAAGTTGTTTGAAGTTCAACATACAGCCAAATTAAAATGTCCATAGTTTAATGCAATGTCAATAGTGTCAATTTAGGGAGTTCAATTTTTCAACCAATTACCTACTTTTGCAACCATCAAACTCGATCGTAGCAAAAGTAGAGGAAGACAAATTCTACTACTACGAGTAGAACATTTCTGTCTACAATGAAACGCTCCTAATAGTATAGATCTTTCCCGAAATAGATTGTCGTATGGATGGTTGAAATATTTTGTTAAACGTATTCATAGCAGCAAGTTCATTCTTTTCAGGCAGCTGTGATAACCGTTTATGATGATAGTATCATTAACGTATTTCTGTTCGACTGGGATGCAGAACTGGGTTGTGTCGACAAAAACAAACATTATCATTTAGCTGCAATGTGAAATGGCTCACTATGGTTGGAACAGAATTGAATAACAAAGTTCTATGAAACATTTCAACTTGATCTGCTTCCACCATTTTAATTAACTTCGTATGCAAAACAGGAAAGCCGATGTAACTAATCGAAATTACCAACCATCATAATACTAGGTACAACGACGCGAATTTTACACCATGTTCGAATTCTAGCGTTACTGCGAATGGAGTTAACAATGTTCGAGACTATCTGGGCCTGCATTGCTATCACTTTTTGTGAATACGGAAATGAACAAGTTTTGAACATGTAGCTGAAAATATGAATTCCCAACTGGAACAATGGAAATGCCTCTGCATCGACAAAAAACCGCATCACATGGCTTGCTTTTAACAATGATTCAGGTGACATGCTGAAAATTGGATCTCAGGAGAGTGGACTTTATCACATGATGGATGGTACAATTTATTATTTTTTATAAAAAGTATTATTCCGTATCATTTAGGTAATCATTTACATATTTTTGTATTTCACACAAAATGAGAAAATGTCCTAATTGGCAAATCTGCTTTCTCCTTCCTAGTCCATACTTTTACACCAGTAGGGTAGATGACACAGGGGTTTCTTGTGACAGGGGTTGGTTGTGACAAAGGGTTTTGCCCTCGCTCAATACATGCTACCAATATTACAAGAATTGGTTCTTGTGTATTCAATACTTATTATTATTATAGCTTCGATTACTGTCGTACCACATGTGTTTGGGAATCAAAGTATATCACATTACTAGTATGTTAATTGGCAATTTCCAAATAAGTACTGTACATTATTTTTTCTACGACCACAATTAAGTCGGCACCATTGCCAACTCAGTTATTATTATAAAAATTGACAGTCGCGTTTTCAGAATATTTCATAAAATGATATTTTATTCAAAGTAACACCCTATATTTTTTTATGCATTTCGATTCGCAATAACGTTCTCAACAACAAAGCTCATTTGTTTTTTTTTCGTGAAGTGGAAAATGAGTGACTTGTGTGGAAATATTTATTTCTTTCAATAGTACAAAAAAATTCTTTGTTTCGGCGAATAAAACCTCATGATTGTCCAAACACCAAATTTTTGTATTTATACGAATGAGAATATTTTGTTACTAGTAGAAAAATAAGACAGTAAAAAGAAAAAATTGCGCTGGGATGTGAACTCGTGAAACCCGTGATCATCATGTCGCACCGCTCAATTTGACACCACTGGTATTAATGTACAAAACGATAATTTCCATTTTAAAGCCATTCCACTAGCCGCATTTATTTTGTGAATCGAAATATGTCTGCTGGAATGATAACTTTGAAGCCGTTTTTGTACAGAACAGCAAATACTGGAGGGTCATATGAATGTGGTTGGAAAAAAATGTGTTTGATTCGATAAAACATAATTATTATGAGCAATCAAGTTGCCTTGAAACTTTGTTGAAATACTATTTGTCAAATATTCTCAAGGATATCATGACAATGTCATAAATTATTGCCGCTGGGATAGCTCGAACGGAGAGCGCCGGTTCACCGATATCCGAAGCCAAGCAATGGTTAGCGAAGCCAGGGTTTGGATGGGTGACAACGGACCTCCTTTCGATATTCTCCTCGGATCGTGCTAGGAATCGCACGTTAAAGGTAAGACCTCGTTAATCCTTGGCTCGCACAAGTTTCGTCTTTTGAGGGCTGCTGTTCGTAAGGGGACGACAGCTGGTTAACGGAAAAAACAATTTTAAACTGTCAACTACTGTTCGAATATTTTTCGAAATGCCGTTTTCCCATCAAGAAAAATATGATATGTTAGAATCCTACTTGGTTTGCCAGAAAACTAGTGTAAAAACACTCCAACACTACAGCAATCCGTTCCCCGATCGTGAATTACCTATTAGACGTTTTTTTGCTGTGCATCATCGTCGATTCAGGAACAATGAAAAAGTTTTTGTCAACGAATTCTGAAGAAACATAAGATTTCTCCTTATGAGTTAGGACCAGTGCAAACACTAGAACCTGGTGATCCTGAGAGACGATTGGGGTTTTGTCGGTAGTTTATTAATAAATGCAAACTTCTATAGAAATATTATATGGAGCGATGAGGCTAATTTTTCAAATCGTGGGATGTATAGTAGAAATAATTTTTATTATTGGAGTAGCCATAATCCATTTATAGTCTATCCCCACAATTCGCAAAGACGATCTAGTATTAATGTTTGGTGTGGTTTATTCAGAGTAATAATTATCGGTCCATTTTTTTACCATGGTTCTTTGAACGGACCCCGTTACATTAATTCAATAACAAGAGTGTTGGAAGAGTTTTTAGATGATCTCGATCTGGAGTCTCGTCAGATGATCTATTTTCAGCAGGATGGAGGACTAGCACATATTGTTAGTGGTGTAAAAGGAATGCTGCGAGGCTGTTTTGGAAACAGATGGATTGCTACAAATGGTCCTGTTGAGTGGCCTCCTCGTTCACCAGACATGACACCTCTAGATTTTTATTATTGGGGATTTCTGAAAAATGAGGTGTACAAAATAAAACATAATAATATAGATGAACTGAAAAATTATATTGAAATTATAATTAATGGAATTGATGGCCGAACTGTGTTGAATGCCACACGTACTGTCAATAAAAGGGCCCAAATATGTGTTCAACAAATCGGCGATGTTTTTGAACATTTTCTCTATATTTTATAGCGCTTTATCAAATCCGTTTGTTATAAATGTTTTCTATTAATACAACTGTCTTATTTTCACCTTTACGAAAAAAATTGAGCTTTTTGTGGTCTTTTTGTGTCTTTTGTTGTGTCTTTTGTGGTCTTTTGTGGTCTCGAAAAGACCAAGACAACCGAAGAAAGACCACAAAACCCCGATCTCATTCTTCCCTATTTCAGGGGTATCTCCGAGAAGATCAGAAGGATACAACATCAAGAGTTGCTTTCAATCCGGCAGTACCTTACGAAGCTTCCTCACCAAGACGAAACCAGAAAACACAACAGAATCCAGTAAAAACTGTATTTACAAATTCCTGTGTGAATGTGGAGATTCCTATATCGGAGAGACCAAGAGACCATTATCAATAAGAATAGCCGAACACAAAAAGTGGACTCAACGAGGAGAAACATCAAAATCGGGAATTGCTGACCACGCCTGGACAAAACACCACCGAATTCTTTGGGACGAAGCTAGTGTTCTTCATAGAGAAGAACTTTGGTTCAAACGGAAATTTATGGAAACCACCTATATAGAAACCTTCAGTCAACCAAGCGTTGAAATTAAAAACGTATGGAAACCGCTCATGGACTGTTTTGGAGGGAGAAAAAGCACGAAACCACACGCGCCACAAGACCGCGCGTAATTACACCGTATTTACAATTTATTTAAAAACCTATAAAAGGTCGCGTAGCATCTGATTTTGTTATTATTCACCAGAAAACGATTACGGATTCAAGCAATTGAAACGTTATGAAAAATTTGAAAGAGATAGAAATCTTTCAACCATTAAGATGATGGACGTCCGAAATATAAGTAATCAAGTCGTTTTCCACTTTGAACCAAAGCTATACATTCTACTACCACTATCCGTGAAAAATACCAACAAAATCCACAAATTTAAGTCTATCCTCAAAAAGTCATGATCAAGAATCCGATAATATTCAGTATTTTCTAAAACCTTTTGGAATTATTATTTACTGGTTCAATGATTTTAACTTTTCTCCTTCTTTGAAGTATATTGATTACCATCTCGTCGCTACCACTATTTGGCAGATAATTAAATCAACTCTTAATTGAATAATCCATTCAAGTGGGTGAAAAAAGACACAGAACAGACTTAGGTGTATTTCACCCATGATGATGAATAATTTATCATAGTTACTTTTATACTGTTAATAATTGATATTAATATTGTATTTTATAATTTTGCATCAAATATGAATTGATTTGATTAGATTATTAAAATTTCCAGGAGAAATGTCACTACAATATCAAAGGCGTACTCAACGAAATGAAATATTTCATTTGGAAGAAAACGTACTGAACTGAGTTACCCGAAAGTATATTTACTTGATGCTTAATAGAATCCAATCATTGCACATAGTCTCATAAAGCAACGTCATCATCAAAAATAAAAATCAATAGTAATCAGAATATTTGAATAATAATTTGAACATTGACAGAAAAAGGTACCTATAATATATTCTACTGCTCAACCAATTTTCATTTGGAAAATTGGATGAATACCATATGATTCCTCCATCTATATATTATGTCATTAGAGTACGGAAAATGTATTATAACTTTTCTCTTACTTTTCTTCCTGATGAGCAATGCAGACACATTAATTTTTAACGAATACTAGATGTAGTTTACCGGAAAACATCAAAGTAGAATTCTGTGCACGAAGCTAAAAGGCACGCGATCAGTTCATATATTATACTTTGACACGCCTGAATATACATGTTGGACTACTTCAAGTGTGTTTCAACAAAAGTACACTTTTCCTATGACAGATGTAAATGATAAACCACGTTCGTTTATTCTGTTTGTTTGTCATGGCAGTTCTATATAGTTACGAAATGAAAAAAAAATGTGGTTAATGTGGTTGGTGAACTATTTTGTATGATATCGATTGAAGGTTTTTCCAGCAGAGCAAATATAAATTCTTGACCGGTGGCCCTGAGGTGGAAGTGTCGACCATCGAAACTTTTGCTATCATTGGCCCGGTTCGAACCGTGAGAGAGTGAGAGATTTTCTTTAAAGTTTAGCAGTATTGATAAGCGACCTCATGCCTTGTTGTGAGGCAAGTGTGAAGTGAGTTGCCTTGATGCTAAATGCTGACGTCTAGTGCTTGCTTGGAGTACGCACCAAGTACACGAGTTGGTACTGAAGATGTTTTGGGTTTCTCCACAGCGGTTTCAACAATGTGCGGGATTTCAACTCTTTACAAAGAATTGTGTCCGAGAAAAACACTTTCCCGCTGTGATAAAAAAAATTGCTTCCTTCGGTTCGGAAGAATATTATTCCCAAAATAACAAGGTGTGATAATGGTTTGAGCAATTTGCGTAATCTCAACTGAATAAGTGCCTTTTAGTGCCTTTTAAGTATGCATCCATACACGACATGTGAATTTATTGACCTTCCCGACCTCCCATATCGAAAATGGGTTTATCATGTGTTATGTAGAATTACAGCCCCATTATTGTTGAGCCGTGATTCATAGGACTATTAAATTATGATTACCACACGTTGAGATCAGTATGTAACCTACTTGCATCGGGGCAATACATTTCAGGAGTCGTTCAGAGTCCATCGATCTTAACGTTGGTACTGTGCTTATTCGGGGCGTGTTTATTTTCTGGAATTAGTTTCTATCGAGTCTTATGAAATCAACTTTCACACTGTCGAAAATACGGTATTGTAATATTATGTGATGTTACGGAGAATTTTCTACTACCACCTACTGTACGTTTATACAATATAGAAGTAATTGTTTTTGATTTTTAATTGTAACCTACAAGTCTAATACTCATCCAAATATGCTTCATTATGGCTGTACAATTCCATAATGTATTCACGTCGGTTAACAAATACCGAAATAAATCAGGTATTTATTTTTCAGTGAGAGTTCGTTTTTCTCAAATCTACCACTCAAGGACAATATCTTAATAATTGTTTCCTTTCTATTTTGGGATGATCAATTTCATGCCGTGTCTAACACTGTCATTCACTTTTTCTTCACAAACTTTTTTGTTACTAGAAATATTTACCTTCATATGTGTTGAATTGATGTAGCTGATACATAATTGTTCGATTTCGTCCTTTACCCAAATTTGTTGTGATACGTAAGGGAAATACAAGCGTCTAGTCACACCAATTCTACTTTGATGGCGCAGTTCCGCATGCGCACTGTGTCCACGCCAAATTTTAAATACCGATTTCCATGTTGATAGCTGTCAGTAATTGTTATTTGTTGTGAAGAAATCGAATGATTTTTAGACTTGAAAGGTGTGTTTATTTGATAACTGATTTGTTTTTTTGTTGAATAAACTGTTTAAAATGACTTTGTGCACTATTTGTAACAAATCGTTTTACGATGTTAGTAGTTTGAGAGGGCATGTAAAAATTTCCACCCAGGTTAGTGTGTATACATGATTATTTTTCTCTGTGCACTGATAAAATGTTATGAAAAATGTAAATCTACCTATATTTTCAGATGAACTGGATAAAATAGCCCCCCAAAAAAAGAAAAGCGTTGAAGCTATCTGTGTTGAATGTGGAAAATCATTCTCGACAAATTCAAATTTTATCCAACATGTGAAAACTTTCCACTCTGGGTGGCTATTCTTGAGTTTCAGGTAGTAGAAAAGCCAAGAGAAAACAGGCACTTTTCTCTTTTAGCGATTATGAGTGTATTCTTGAATTTGTTTTCTCTTACCTGTCGAGAGAAATAACTCCCTGACATTTCTCTTGGTATTTTCGAGGGAAACGTCAGGGAATAGAGATTTGAAAAGTCTGTTATTTTGATGTGATACTGAAATAGATGAGTTGATGGATGATTTGATATACGATCAAATATTTAATGTTGAAGAAAATGCTCGAGAACAGGTTGAAGGTCGCAGGATATTTTGGAGGAAAGAAAATCAATTCAATTTGTCGGATTCACAATTCAAAAGTATTTTCAGGCTTTCCAAGCCAATGGTTAGAAACCTAGAAAAAAAACAATACTTTAACACATTAAAAAAGGGCCTTCGAAATGTTTATATCCTCCCTTGTTCTTATTCTTAGCCGAACCTACCACGTTAAGCTTTTTGTTTTTATTGTGCTAACACTAACACATAACACACGAAATGAAAATTGGTTTAGTTAGAGAGAGTGCGTAACTGACAGAAAGAACCTCACTTTTCTGTTTGCTTTTGTAAATAAAGAAAGTTTTTCGAGGTTTTTTCTATTTCTGCCGTGTTTTAACTATTTCTGCCGTGTAATAACTATTTCTGATGTGTTTTAAAGAGAAACATTCTCGACTGAAAATTGAATCAATACATGACTCCTCTGGAAATGGAAAAAACCCTACGATAAAATTGAAGTTACTTTTTTGTAACAGAAAACAACTACTTCCCCGGCAAAAGCCACACTGGACATTGAACGACATCTGATAGATATTGGAAAGACCCTATATAACTTGAGAGAAAAAATCATGAATCCCTTCCAAGAGAGGTTATCTTGTACGATGGAAAACAGCGACTAAATTCCAACTTTCAGTCGCAAATGATTCCACAACTTACTTTATGAACATCATGTTCATATTTTCAATTAAATCAATATTTCTGATGTGTTTTTCCTGTTTCTGCTGTTATGTTGAAATTTTGGAATAATGGATTAGTCACGTTTAGATGATGTTCATCAACAACGGTAAAGATAAAATATCAATAATCGGCATTGATCCATATCTTCTTGAAGCTGAAGATATTTCACTTTTCCCAAAAATAATGTATCCTGATATTGTTAATTATTCAGTGGAAACGATGAGTACTTTCACAATGAATTAAATGAAAGCATATAAAAGTTTAGAAGCTCACAAAGTAGCAATTTTCATTACATAACAGTCATAACCAGACATAACCTGAGTTTTCTCAAATGTCAATAATGTCATGCGGAACTGCTCCATCAAAGTAGAATTGGTGTGACTAGACGCTTGTAAGGGAAATCAGTACCATTCATAAACAAACTCATTTGCTTATCGTTTAAGAACTCAAATACTCAATCAATCAATCAAAATATGATTTTTCATCAAAGAATAATTTCTTGTTGAAGCGTGTACCTATGTATGAATGTAAATAACATTTTATACAGGGTGTTTCTCAAGTACGTGTAGAAAATTCAGGAGCGTATTGCTGACATCAGAATAAGAAGAAAAGTTCCTATGAACATATGTCCGCAAGTTATTCGTTTCTGAGATACAGAGTGTCAAAGGTGAATTCTTATTTTTATTTTTTGTGAATAATTTCAAAATAATTTTGATATTTGGTAAAGTTTGGTATCTGGTAATATTTATTATTCGGTTTGTGTAAGAAATATATTCTTGATAGAGGTCACTGCGAGCAACCGTTTTCGAGTTATTGAGATTTGAAATAATCGATGCAAGTCATTTTGAATGACAAAATTTTTAAATTTAAAATAAATTCAATAAGAAATTAGTTTTTTCATAGTTAACATTCAATTTGATTATGACATTGAAAAATCATCCCAGATTCCAAACTCTACCCGAATATCAAAAATATTTTGGAATTTATTCACAAAAAACAAATATAAGAATCAAACTTTGACACTCTGTATCTTAGAAACGGATAACTTGCTGACATGTGTTTGTAGGAACTTTTTTTCTTATTTCGAGGTCAGCAACATGCTCCTAAAGTTTCTACACGTACTTAAGAAACACCCTGTATATGAATAAAAATAGTCACAACTGTAAAATTAATTTGAAGTCAAAACAATCAGTCACATATTGAAATTCGCATACAAATTCAAAAAATTAAAAACATCAAAAATTCAAAAATTTCAAATTTTAAATAAAAAGGACCTTGCACCATTTAAATGGGAAATTGGCTTTCTGTAAATTTGCTCGAATTTTTTACATATTGTGGAATTCGTTGTGCTGATCAAATGTCTCCATTGCGCCAAAGCTCTAAAATTCAACGGTTTATATTTTACAGGGTGCTGAAGTTGACTTTTCCAAAATTTCAATTGGTCATTGTAATGACATTTTAACGAATTTATAAACCAAATTGAACATGCATCAATTTTTCATAGGGCCGAAACAAATCCACTATAAAGTATAATAATTCCTGTATAGAGCCACGATATACGGGGTGAGTCCAAAGCTAGCAAGTTTATAAGTGATTTCTGAAAAATTGAGCGGTGGAATGTCATTCATTTCCAGATATTTCGAAGGACTCAAATATCGAATCCAATTGATGATGTTAGCATCTCCTGAATCAGACTGTCATTTTATATACAAGACGTTATATTGCTCATGAAGCTGAATCCGTCTTGCTTGTTGATTTATTCAAATACATGGAATTCCGGATAACTCGGTGATAAACTGGATCATTTATGATGGAAGTTTTCTCTGCAGTTACACAAAATATACAGGGTATATTAAAAATAGTGGCACATGCCACGCCCAATTTTTTTAATTTTTGAGTACACCTGTAGCAAATGAAACTTTTTCTCATGAGGGACGGATATGTAGTGGCAATGGAACACAATCACAGGAAAAAATTCTTGATACATTGAAGAAAATAAGAAATACATGCTTTTAAAAAATGGCTATTTTCCAACTTCAACGCCCTGTATCTCTGAAACTAGTCATAGGATAGAATTAGGCACATAGACACTGTAGTTAAGAAAGTCGTCAACTACAATATATTAACATTTCATGATATTCCAGTTTGATTACCTAATTATATCGGATACTAATTTATCAATTGATGATGAAACCACGAAAATACATAGTATAATATTCAATTATGAATACAAGAATTAGTATTCATGCAAAAATTAATGTTTTTCTGTTGAATATGCAAAATACGCAAACTTGAAACAGATTTTGCTGACGAAGAGTTGTTGGGAATACTCCACAGACTATACTAAAATGAGTTTGTGGAATAATTATTTGATATGAATAAATAAGCTTGTTTGATATGGACAAATGAGCTTGCTTGTGAAATTGACACTTTTTGTTTTCGTTTTACGTGTTTTACTCTCTAATTAAGGTTTGCCCTATTGGGGTTTATTAAAAACAAAATTTCAATTATACCTTGATCACATGAGATAAATTCATTTAATTTTATGTGTACTATTTTTTTTTGTAAAATCGAAGATTAGTCGTTCACCATATTGATATAAAATGTATATATCCAAAACGAAAAATCAATATTATAACCAGTACACTGTTTGGTTACAGGTCGAAAATGAGTTGTTGGACACGTTTGCAACATGGTTGATATTCTCCAGGATGATACAAAGTAATGCAGCGAAATAATGTGATGGAGGTAAGAATTATTGTTGTGCATTGAATGTTATCATTAGCTCTATGTTGTTTCGATGAAGCACTGTTTTTTTTGTAAATTGTCTAACTGATAAAAGCGGTTTGATGGATGCTTTCAAATGTTACATTGAGTTTCTCAGATTTTTGCTCAGAAAGTATACTCCTTATAAACGTCTTCATCTTCATGAATTCGACTAACCTCAAACTCACCAAACATATTAGGTGAGGGTCAAACTTGAGTGAATCTAAAAGAACTCTTTCGAGGGGGAAATCTTTCATAGAGGGGTGAGTTTAAAAGTGACATGAAACAAATTGTAGTTAGTGTTTTTACTGGTTCCAGTTCAACTCCTGTTCATTTCAACTGAAGATGAGCATTACTATGCTCATAAATAAATTCTAGATCAACTGATTTTCTTGTGATGCAAATCTTCTGACAAGTTTTTGCCAAAGCTGCATTGACAATTTCCCTTTATTTATTACATTATTGTCAAAATAAGTATCTGGAAATTATGTAAAATTGTGTGGTGGAAAGAAAACATATCATTCGTTCCTGTTCTCGCCAATACCTCATTCACTCGAAGTAAAACGATCCCTTCTACTGGAAGTACGCCAATGTCAGGAGTGCTGAAACCTGGAGCACGTGCGCGATATTGCTAATTCACTGAGTTTTCATTTCCATCCCGGGGCTTATCTTGGTTTTCACTTATTTAAACAATACGTTTTCTCACGTTTCGCATTCATTCGTTCGACTGATAATACTTCACTACGGTATGCACGTATATCTTCATGGTAATTAGTTCCTGAACTGAAATAATTTGTTCAACCCGTTCTTCAGCAAGTTTCGTAATAATTCCTGTCACGGAATTCCGATTAGGGGAAGTTTATATTATAATAGCTTTTTCTTCGTGTGAATGATTCATGTTTTATATCAGGAAAAGCAACAATAGTATTTATTCTGAACTTTGGAGCATGTACATGTGAAATATTAGTGCAGGTGTTTTTCTATGAGGATTTTCCATGTTTGCTATGAAAACTCATCTGGGATGGAAACGAAAGATGGCCAATATGTTGAGTTGACGAAAAAATTAAACATGAATTTCCAACATCTTTTTAGGCAGCTGAGTTTGCAATATCTCTTCTGCATATTAGCCGATCATAAGATCAACGCTTCTTCAATTGATTTCTTTCAATTGAGAAAATGCAATTTTGGTAATGGACCTCACAAAGTATTTCTATGATGATAACAAGCATTGAAATGAATTACTTCATTGGTATGGATACTCCTGACATAATTATAGTTGGTATTCGACATATTACATTGTGTATTTCATTTAGAACATACTGAATATTCATAAAAAAAATTTGCTGGTTGACATACAAAAAAGTATGTACCATATGGAAAAAATTTTATTATTGGAGTATTGGAAAAAATATTCTGGGGAAAAGTTTGTGCATGTCCGATAACCTAATAATCGATTTTGACACCTGTCACGTGATCGCTAGAATGGCGGCAAAATGAAAACAATTGCAATGCAAAGGCAAAAAAAGGGGTAAGATGGCAAGATATCAAAAAAAGTTATTTGAAAAAGTCACTTAGAATTCAATTTTATACACATAAAAGATGTTTTAAGATATAATAAAAAAAAATTGAAAATAGCAATTTTTTAAAAATATTTTCCCATCTATTTAAAAATATTAATTTTTTTTCTTATGAATAGCTTGACTATACTGAAACATTTGCATTCTAATGATAATGACAAAACTTTCTCATTTTCTCCACACCAGAGGGCACTAAATTGAAAAAATGGGAATTTGTCAGAACCCTTGCTGTTACATCGGTTCGTATCTAACAGTTATATCCGAATTCCACGACCATTGTGATGACATGACACTCCAAAAACATGGTAATTTTCAGATTATAATCAAGTTCCGATAATAATCGTGCATGAGCGTTTCACTTCGCACATAAACTTGAAAATAGTGCGTCAAATTAAAGATTCTTAAAGTTTATGTGCAAAATAAAACGCTCATACAGCATTATTATTGAAACTTGATTAAAATCAGGAAACATGGTGTTTCTAGATTGCCATATCAACACAATAGTCTTGGAATTCTGATATAACTGTTAGATAAGAACCAATGTAACAGCGAGGGTTCTGGCAAAAACCAATTTTTTTAATTTAGTGCCCTCTGGTGTGGAGAAAATGAGAAAGTTTTGTTATCATCATTAAAATGCAAATGTTTCAGTATAGTCAAGCTATTCATAAGAAAAAAAAATTATATTTTTAAATAGATGGGAAAATATTTTTAAAAAATTGCTATTTTCAATTTTTTTGAATTATCTCTTGAAACTTCGTTTATGTGTATAAAATTGAATTTTAAGTGACTTTTGCAAATAACTTTTTTTGATATCTTGCCATCTTACCCCTTTTTTTGCCTTTGCTTGCAATTTTTTTCATTTTGCCGCCATTCTAGCGATCACGTAACATGTGTCAAAATCGATTTTTAGGTTATCGGACATGCACAAACTTTTCCCCAGAATATTTTTTCCAATACTCCAATAATAAAATTTTTTCCCATATGGTACATACTTTTTGGCGGTCACTGTATATCATAGATGGAATATGGTTTTCTTTAGTACAAACTAAAAGGTCATGGGCCCAGTCTACGTATAGAGCAGTTTCAGTCAAATAAACAATGAAATAATAATAATAATAATAATAATAATAATAATAATAATAATAATAATAATAATAATAATAATAATAATAATAATAATAATAATAATAATAATAATAATAATAATAATAATAATAATAATAATAATAATAATAATAATAATAATAATAATAATATTAATAATAATAATAATAATAATAATAATAATAATAATAATAATAATAGGTCTTTATTTCCCATATGAGTTAGTACATACATCAAAGTTACAAAAAAAAATAACAAACGAAACCAACTTTATGGGAAAACGCCGAAGATCAGATGGTATCATGTAACTCGCGTTACACGAAACCCCTGTTATTATTCTTAAGAACCGACGATGGAACCGGAAAGCAGCATGAAACTCAATGTTGTTCAACTGAACAACAAAAACTGCCAGCCATGAAAGTTTAGGATGAAAGTTTTGATAATCAGAGAAGAGATATGGAAAGTAGTTAAGATTTTGTGATACCTTACAAACTGAAAGACCTGTGGGGCAGCGGGTGAGGCAGAGGTACAAAATTCGCCACTGGTGGGCGGAGTCTAAATACTACGGAAACATGATAATCGCTTGTAAACGCATTCCCTAGACCGAAGCTCATTAATATTCAACAATTACGAGGGGGATTCGAAGTTCGGTACGGCGTGGCGGTACCGACGCGCGCGTCTGTCGACTAGCCATCATCATAAGCTTGAAGAATGTAGGTACTGAATCTGGGTGATGGACGAGTGCATTCGAATCGAGCATTTATATCGGATTCCAAATAGCTGAAAACATGTTCCGATTATCTGTTTACCAAATGCAACATAATCTAATAACAAAGCGTATTCACAACTTTGAGCATCAGATAATTTTCTGAAATATTAAAAATGTATGAACAATTGCATACATACCGGGTGTCCGCAGAAGGTGGCTCGTCCCTATAACTGGATTTTAAAATAAAGAAATGAAATTTGATGGATCTACCTATATACGAAAGCGTCTAAGGGTCACATAGTTTTTTTTTTTTTTCAACTTCAAATACGAAATTTCCGACTTTAAACTCGGAATTTTATTTTTCCGACATCAAAGTAGGAAATTCCGACTTAAAAGTCGGAATTTTGAAGTTTTATCTTGATACTTTAGTACTTTTGTTTCACTCAAGTCACACATCGTAAATCTTCTTCAATGTGACGAAGGCAATTTTTGGTTACTGCATATAAACAATCTAATAAAACGATAGTCGTTGCCGACCGATGTTTCACTTTTTACTTCCATATACACCTACGACGTAGGCTTATTATGGCAAATACCCATCAGAAAACTACTACTCGCCTGGCTAATACCACGACGGGTATTGTATTATATCCAACAGATATAATGCACAATTACAATATACAATGCCCGTTCCCCCTCTACTAATTTTTGAACCACCTGGTATATCGCAACGAATAGGAGATAAAAATCTACTTTTTCATAAAAAAAGCACAGCTAAAAGTTCCGAAATGGCAGCCGAGTTTAAAGTCGGAATTTCCAAGTTAAGAGTCGGAAAAACAAAATTCCGACTTCAAAGTCGGAACTTTCGACTTTAAACTCAGATTTTACGACTTTGAAGTCAGGAAAATAAAATTCCAAGTTTATAACTGATTTAAATTTAAAATTTCATTGTAGGGAAGACCCTACAACTCATTTTTCATTTTTTATTCTGTCCCGAACTTCCATGCCTCTATTTGTCCTACTATCTACAATTTCCGGTAAAATGTATTCAATATAAAACTTTGTTATTTTTCTTTCCATTTTTTCACTCCAGAATTCGTGCTTTCGAGGAATTTTCTCCACTTTAATTCCTTGAGGGGTCCACACACATAAAAAACAATAATTCATTTTGGCGATCCGCAATTGACCCTGGATTTGAAAGTACCAATTATGGCATTCGTTGATGGTCTTGTCCTTTTTCCAAAATGTTATTTTTCTTTGAACTATTTCTTCATCAACAGTCATAGTCCTGGCTCCATATGGACATTTTATTTCCACAATGGAGTTTTCTCCCTCTAAAATTCAATCAGGACTGGCAGCCATGTAACTGAATTCTTCATCAATGAATAGTCCACATGTTGATATTTTCCTTTTCAAGTGATGTTCTAGCTCTTCTCGTGCTCTTACTTCATTGTCTATGCCATATTGAGTGGCTTTTGAGAAAAATGGTACCGGATGCACAATAGATTTAACCAAATTTTTTTACTGAAGACGATTCCCTCTTTTTACAAATCTCTCCAAATTTAGAGGCAGTAACGCGTTTTCGCCTTTCACTATGCCATAGAGCAGAATCAGCCTGATCTCGTGTAAGCACCTCAATTTTTTTAGCCTCTTGAACAGATATTGACAAATTTTTCAAAAAATCTTTTGCTGCCATGCTAAAAGAAGCATCATCCATATCTGGTTTTGTGCAATGCTCTCCGTAGAAAAGATCATTTCCTCTGTGCTCCCGTCGTTTTTTGTGTTTATTTTTTCGATTGGAAACAGCGGCCTGCATCAATTTTTTTTGTCTTTGTAATTCATATTTCAAAACGAAGGGGTCGTTCAAACCTTCCATACTTCGATTTGAGAGTGCTCAATTCTTTTTTGGTATTCATGGCAACCACAGACGCATAACAACGAGTTTGGTAAGATCTCTTCATGATATAGTTGACTCTTTTTCCCCAGAGTGCCTTGCGATTACACTGTTGAATTGTTCTGCACAATTGTTGTCTACATCGTATATTAAGCTTTTGGAATGATTTGCGAGGTATCTGACAAACTCCATTAGTATATCGTATAGAGCTGAAAATACAGATAGTTATTTGATATGTTCAATGTGTCCAATATATTGCATGGTAGAGAATTGCACAAAAGGTAAGACATTTCTAATTTTTCATACCGCAATGAAAGCAGCAATACGACATCGCCAGCAAGACGAACAGCGTTACGCTTCGATAAAGCCATGCTCGTTATCGCGGAAGCGTGTATATGAGAGCTAGAATTTCTGGATCATTGTTTCCAGAGTGGTGGAAAGGGGTCAAATGAATGCTCAAAAAAATGTTCACTCTCATCGTATTCAACACTGCATTTCTCAATATTTTTAGTGGACGTATTTATTTGTTCAATGAAGATATACATACACAATTTCCTTTGCAGCTTTTGATTATAGTGCTTTGATAGGTTTTCATCTCCCCAAGAAAGGACCCCGCAAAATCCTTATGGAAAATGGCTCTCGGCTAAATTCACTGAAACTTTGCAGAAAGATAGTATTCGGTATGCTGTTCAAAAGTCTCAATGGGCACAATCCTCCATTTTATTCTCCATTTTATTGGAAACAAATATATTATAGTGTGTCCAACTTTGGACAGCACACCTCCTTATTTTCTTATTCGAAGACCGATTTAAAAAAAAAATCAACATGTAGTACTCTAGATCATAGTCACAGTAATTATCAGTAGTAATAACCCAAGGACATTGATAATTATAGCAAATTCCGAAAGCTTGTTTCCTATAAGCAACAAACCTTGAGGAATTTGTTATATTAATCAATGTCCGAGGGTTATACGCATAGAAAATTTTTTGCTAAGCGATATTTTTCAATATTGCCTAAGTCTATGAATGCTTTCCATACAAATTTGTTATTGTAAACAGCATATTTTGATATATTTAATACGAAATTTTCATTAATCTTCTCGTCAGTATTACAACCAAATCGTGAGAATGACATTTTGACGTTATTGAATATTTGAAACTTCAAATTCGAAATAAATCAAAATATATATATCCATAGCAACGTGAGAGTGATAACAGACCACTTGGCCTGTTATCAGTATAACAGATGTTCTGATTTGTTGTATTCAGTCAGATGACCTCAGTTTAACTAATTTCATTGGATTTTCGCTTGAGCAAAATATTTTCATGTTAAGTAAATCGACTTTTGTGGAAAAAGTAAATAAAAGTAGGTATAACTGCCGTAACTGTCACAGTATAGGTATACGATTTTCGAAATTATGTGATTAATTTAGAAGTGAGCGCTAACGAAAGTGGCGTTGTAACTTCACCCTGCATAATAAAATCTTTTACGTACAATTCCAGTTCCACTCACCTTATGCAATTGGTGACCTCTGGATCGAGATGACACTCTCGTAGATGACATCCATAATCTTTGCTTCGGACCTTTACGTATACGCGGCATTGTTGAAATCAAAATCGTAATACTTTCACTGCACACAAAAACACAAGTAAAACTAAATAATGGATTCAGAACTACAGAATTCTCTCCCACCGCATTATGACTTTGAACACTTTTCTATTGGCTGCAGTTAATAATTAGATAAAGCCTGATAATCAGGTAGTTCTAAATTGAAACCCCCTCTGGTCATCGGCTTGAGTATGTGCCACTAATTTCGATTCAGGTAGTTTTATTAAATTTTGGGTAACTCTCCAGATTTTTTTTACTAACCTGTGGATATGAAATAATAATATAATATTCCATGAAAATTATAATTCTTCACCCATACGGCTATCCCTCGTAAACATGTTGAAATGTGAATGTATTTCATCTCACTTCATAAATGAACAGTTCCTTTGAATTCTGAGAGCGGCGCCACTCTCCGGATACAAAATGTTGCCGTGCAAGGGTTTCGTAGTCCCCAACTTTTAAGGTTTATTTTTCATTATTAGTGGATGAAAAAATTTGGACGTGTTGGTAAAGATCTGATCTATGTCCCTGTTTTCTTACTTTTTCGAAATTTAATTTGGTTCTCTTAAAAAAAAAAACATGGACTTTGCGATTTTTTTCAGAAAAAACTAAATAAAATTTTGAAAAAGTGAGAAAACAGGAACATAGAATAGATCTTTACCAATATGTACTTATTTTTTTATTTACTAAAAGTGAAAAATGAACCAAAAAAGTTAGGGACTACCAAACCCTTGCAAACACTATTTATATTATAGTACAACTTGCTCTTAATATGACGGAAAATAATGGAAATAAATTGATAAAAAAGCTTGGAGCACTATTTTTCTCTTAGTAGAAAATAGCCAGATAGTACAGATTTGCAACTATAACTCAACCAAAGATATCTGGAAAATTAATTTTTCAAAGGGTTCATGAAAAAGCAATTTTTTACGTAAATTATACCAGAGTGAATTAGTAATTGTCGGAATATATAAGAAAAACACTCGAAATAGTAGAACTATTGCGAGATATTGGGGAAGAACCGAAGGATTTCCGTGTAACTGCTTTTCTTTTCGGTGGTCTTCCTAAAAAATTGTATACATTTGTCGCTTGATTAGATGCTCGTCCAGAGGACAAATTAACGCTTGAATATGTGAATAGTAAACTTTTGGACGTGTACAACAGGAAATATGGCAAGGACAATGAAGAATCAAGACGAAGTGCCTTGAAATCGTTTCACAATATAAAGAAAAAGGCAACAACAAATCTAGTGTGTTTCTACTGCCGTGAAAGAGGACATCTGGAGGAAGATTGCTATTTTGTAACGAAAGGAAATAAAAATGAAAAGAAAGAATTTTATAGAAACTTTGAAAGTGAGCATTGTGTTAAGACTGTTACTGTAGAACAAATTGAAGATTTATGTTTTGGTATTTTTCTGGATCATAGACTCATATTTTTCTGGATCATAGAAAAATTATTTCTTTAATCTGGAATCTGGAGGATGGCGATGAAAAGGTTATTATTGCTAATGAGAACGCAATGAAATGTGAATGAATTATTGTAGAAGGACTCTTGTTTTATAAGGTACTTGATAAAACAGAGATAGTACATGTCAATTACGTTCTTCATGTACCTGATTTGGAATCGAATTTATTGTCCGTAAAACGCTTGGCGGAAAATGGTTTCCCTATGAATTTTGAAAATATGCTGAAACTAATGGAGATGATACTGTTGAAAAGAGTGAAAATGAAATAGTCAGACGGTCTTCGAGAAATAAACAACGATGTGCCCCCAAAATTTAAATCCAGAACAATACTTTTTTTTTGGTCAACCTGAATAAACCTTAGTTTCATTTCATTTTTCTGTGTAATTCTGTGAGCGATTCGCTTTTAGTTCGGATCGAAATTGATTGTGTTCTAGTATGTGTTGTGATAAAAAAATTGCTATTGTTCGTGCATTTGTCCACACTACCAATGATCGTTTTTTTTTGAAGAAATAGTATCTTCCAGGCATATCCGCAAAGACTATTTTAATATACCAGGTGAAATTTACATTTATGTCGTGATTAGTTTTTAGTATCGTCGATCCTAGAATCTGTTATTTTCCAGATATCAATGAATTTTTGGAAAGGGATAATTTTTTTGCAATATGGATTTCGAGAGAGTATAGTACTGATAATGCCATTTTGCAGATGACTCAACATATTACTACAAAATTAGATGACAAAAATAAAAATACTATTGGTATATTTTCAGATCTAAAAAGAAGGGTTTGACACTATTACACTTAACAAACTTTTAGTAAAACTATCCAATTATGGTATCCGAGGAGTGTGCCTTGAACTCTTCTGAAGTTATCTGAATGATAGACAACAAGTCAAAATTGGTAATTTCACATATAACTTATGGAATTCCGCAAGGAACGGTATTGGGAACATTAATTTTTTGGTACATGTTATTGAAATTTTGAAACAAAAATTTCTGGTGATGTAATCTCTTATGCTGATGTTACTGTCATTATGGTTATTGAAAGCTCATGGAAAGGAGCAGTGTCGAAGGCTGAGTCTGATGTTTCTGTTTTGAAAAACAAATTCTATTATGATCTTTTGACAATAAATTTAAAGAAATAAAATTTCATTACAGTCTCTTGCAATGAGACCAATCAACCTGGATATATTAAAAAAATTATAGTACATAAATCAAAATGAGGAAAAAATTAAACACTATGGTGAATTCAATTAAAAATGTGAAAAAAGATAGAAACAATTGATTCAACAAGATATTTCGGAATATATATATATGAAAATTCAAAACATCAAAACTTCAAATTATTGTGAATGGCGCTTTCCAAATTTCGGTTAATTAAGAACATAATTGGCATAATTGGTTGAAAACTTCTACTTATTTTTCATTATTATTGTCTGTTACGTCCTAGGGAATAACTGCTCGGGGTGAAACTTTTTTAAATACTTTAAAATCACTAATAAGTCTTCAGAAATATGTCCCAAAAGTTATGTTCAACAATCCATTTGAATTCCCCTCAAAATTGTTCTTTCACAGTCTTGTTCCATAAAATGTCTTCTACTTGTCTCAAAAATAATAATTCATCTTAACAGAAATTGAACCATCACCATGATACCAGATCAAAATCTAACAGAAATCTACAGTAACAAAAATGTTCTCATACTTTATTGCAACATCATGCTATTAATATAGGATGTAGAGTGTTCAATTTGATACCGAATAAATTAAAAAAATTATGTAGAATTCCTTTAAAAAATGTTTAAAAGTGTGAATAATTGAGAACACTGAAAATATTGATGAATCATAAAGCATTGGAGTGAAATATCAGACTGATGTTGATTTCATTGAAAATATGAACAGGATGTTCATAAAGTCAGTTGTGGAATCATCTGCGACTGAAAGTTGGATTTAGTCGCTATTTTCTATCTTACAAGATAACCTCTCTTGGAAGGGATTCATGTTTTAAAGAGAAACATTCTCAATTGAAAATTGAATCAATACATGACTCCTCTGGGAAGTACTTGTTTTCTGTTAGATATTACAAAAAAGTAACTTCAATTTCATCGTAAGGTGTTTCCATTTCCAGGGGAGTCATGTATTGATTCAATTTTCAATTGAGAATGTTTCTCTTTAACCCTTTCAGTCACTGCGTCGTCATTTGACGACATGGAAATCTAATTGCGTTTATTCAAAATGTATGCGCTTTCTGCTGTTTAGTCACGATATTGGTGACAACATATTTAACGCATTTAAACACGGAGCGCCGTCTGTTCTATCTCAGGTGAACTTTGATCGATCTTGGTTTTTCAGTTATTTTGACTGTTCGCAAGTTGGCGCGTCGGTCATGAAAACATTGTTGTTTATTCAAGTACTGAATCGAGTTGAAGTTTGATTCACGTACGGCTTTGTTGTAAGAGAAGTTGTTTTTTGGCAAGGTAGGTATATTAGGAAGTAAAAGTTTATAATAGGGTGAGGGTATTTTTTTAAAATTAAACTTCGTCATTTGGCGACAGTGTGACTTACCGGTATAAAATCTTTCAAGGTTTGGAAAAAAGGAAGTTGTAACAAATCATCCATAATTAGCAAAAATAAACCGATATCTTTTGAAGAAATGGTCGCTTGGCTTGTACCTACGCGTGGTTTGAGTACAGACAAAAAGCGCAGGAAATGGGCATTCCATCGAAAGAAATCTTACATTTGATGCATTTTAGAAGCCACGTAGCAGAAGCTTTGATCTTATGTAAAGCTCATTCAAAAAAGAAGAGAAAAACCCTCACAAGGATCACTTTCAAGACACATTCCAAAAAAAGAAAATGCCAAGAAACTAGACCTATAATAGATGACGTGCGCCTTGACAATACAAATATATTATGTTTGTTTTTTCTATAAGGAATACTGTACTACCAAACTTTTTGTTATACATACTCATTGTAAGGAACAATAAATGAAATGAAAATGAACAAATTCTTTGAGGATTCGGGTGTAAGTATTCAAAGTTCAGAAATTCTTGCAAATTGATGACAATGAAGATCCACCGATATTGGAATATTATTACACTTGTAAATCTTCTTTGAGACATGCTCGTCATTTGGGAGCCGGCGTTAAATATGCATCAACAAAAATTCTTAATTATATTTGTGATATGTATTGGAGTCCCATAGTAGAAATTCTGGAATCATCGAAGTTTAAAATCAGTGCTACACAAATGATGTTTTGAAAAGCAATAAACTAACTCTATTCGAATCTTTAGAAACCCAGCCAGCACGATTTCAAACAGGTGAAAGATTCAAAAGAGTAATCTGATTTGCGAGATATCGTGGAAGTTTCTTCAGATAGTATTTTTTTTTTCGACTAAGTGCATTTTTCCTTGATTTGTGTTAGAAACTCTCAGTTTTTCTGTTATTTATTTATGCTGATGACGCCGATGGCGATGGTGCGAACTTTATTAATATCGGTATTTTATCAAGTACTAACCCCGCATTTGAAAACAATTCTTACTTTTGTCAAACATTGTTTATCTACAATTGGAGTTGTTTTGTGAATAACTCGAAATATTCTTCAAAACAATCATCATTCGGATTCTCAGCATCTCCATCCATTAAACGAAAACTAAACATAGAAAAGTTCTGTATTCTTCACACAAGTTCATTTGATACATCCTCTGTGAAATAAGACTAAATCAAAAAAATTAACTTGTCAGATTTTTATATACCGGACATTTTAATCATCTTTGGAAATACTGGACTCATATATTCTTGAATCACACTGTGTAATACTCATAATTTCTGTTCCTGGAAGTGGCCACATAGCACATATACAGTGCTGCTTTTTTTAGCCCCCTGCCCCTGTTAACTTTTGGACGGTTTGACGTACAAACATGAATAAAAAACCTTTTGGAGGGTTTCACCGATACTACTTTTTGAAACAAAAAATATGGTGATTGCTCGACAAGGGGCGCGGGGGGCACATCAATTCCAAATTTTTAAATGGCATGGGGGGTCGAGTGTCACAACGTTGAAAAGAGAATTCAATTCTCTTTACAACCATCTGATTTTTTTTTAATTTCGTCTTCATGAGAATAAACAATCAGATTCAAGTTGTAAACTTCTGGGCTGTAAAGGTACTTCACGGATTTTTTGTGAAAAATGCAAGGTGCACTTATGCTTGACAAAAAAGAAAAACTGTTATGTAGCTTTTCATAAGCAATAATAAAATAAAGTTTGGTTTTATAAGTGAAGTTATAATTAATTTTTATTTCATCGTGAAGACACCCTTTGGTCACAATGTCGTCAAATGACAACATCAAAAATTATACCAAAAACAAAAAAAAATATTTTTTTTAAAAAAAATCGGTTTTCTGGAAAGAAAAATAATACCATTTTTGAAATATTAGAATTTTTAAATTCCTTACTAATAATTGTGAAATATTTTTTATATAATTTCTTTTTAAAGTCATATTGTGTATTTAGGAGGAACATATGATCAGACACAGGTTGGATAATCTAGTATGTAATCATTATATTAACTTACGAATTCAATAATTACTTTTATTATTTAGTACACAAAATATTTAACCCACTGTACCCAACCTATAAGTTTCGCAACTGATGGCATTCTACAATTGCCTGTCCACAATCTGTCCATCAAAAATTTGCGATGGCAATATTTGAGAATTAGAATATTCAGATTCCGTTCGACAAAGAGAATATCTTGCACGCAAAAAAGTTTATCACAGTTTGAGAATTGGGTCTCATTCCCTACACATACACCCACACACACGCCTATGATTATGCCACAGGAAAAGTTTCCCCAGAGATCTACAGAGAATTATACTCCTTGTCATTATGAGTAATTTTGTGGTGATAACCGGGACTGGAAGTTTTTCCGCTGACGGAGTGCACTGGAGATAATGCACGTCAGAAAGGATTTGAACCGCGAGAAAAATTGACTCCAGAACTGCTCTGACACGTATTCCATTAGCTCGAGGGAAATAGACCATCAACTAATACATTGAAGTGGATACAAAAATCATATATCACGTTTCTGGCTTGTTCTCTACAACTAACAGTATTTTCATCAAACGGAAACGGAAAAGCTTTTCGGTTTGTCTGATGGTCGAAGATGAATTTTTCCGTAAATAGAAAAAGTATGATGGTGGGTGAAACTTTGGTTGATTGGGTTCACTAATAATAAACTGAGAGACACATTTCGATAAGAGAGAATTAGTTCAAAAACCCCTCGAAATGTACCACTTTGTGACCGAGCAATTTACAAATGGTGTTATAAGACAATCGACACATTATTTGATAAAAAATTTGCTGTATAAGAAGCATCTACTTCATGAAAAATAAACAGTCAGTTCAGTCAATTCACTCCTGATACCGATCAACATCTTATGCAAATTGAAACAATGTTCGAAGGCTTCAAATTATCACATTTTCCTCAAGAAGGTTAAGTGCAGCATAATCACTACCTAATTATAATATGGAACGGAATCGAAATCTCTGGAATGGTTGCTAGAGGATGTTTCTGAAGTATAGCACCAAAAAACAAACAAGAAATGCTTCGAAACATGAAAAATCGCTTCGGACAAAATACTTGCTCATTGCATTTTGATGATAAATTGCCAGCAGAACAACACCAGATTATTGTCTAACTTGTAGGTTGAAGTCTTGCAGTATTTGATAAATGTAGGATTTTCCAATAAGAACGTTATGATTCTACAATGGAATTAAGTAAAAACTAGTCCAAAAAGAAACCAAACTTTTCATTTTATTTTAACGCACGGTCCACTGAATAATGTTTTGAATATCACATCATTCAAGAGTCTACTTCGACTTCGTGTGACGAGAGAAATCGATGAATCAAATTTTCGATGACTTTGTGCAATAAATTGGACGTAATATCATGAATGCAGCGTTTGATGTTCAATCTTAATGCATCTCGAGTTTGTGGTTGGTTTGCATATACCATTGATTCCAAATAACTCCACATAGAGTAATCCAACTGAGTTAAATCTAACTTGACTGCTTGAAGGTCAGCTGTTGCTATCTTTCTCATCTTTTCCAATTAAACTTTTCTTGCAGTACGTCGTAGCATTATCAGTTATAATTGCAAAAGTTCATAAAAACTAACAATAATTTTAAAGAAAGTGTGTTATCTAAAAATTGCAAGAGTTTAGTTTCATATTTTGGCGAAGGAGCCGGAGTCCGAAGAAGGAAGACTCTTATACAAAATATGAAAATAAACGAGTGCAATGTTCATAAAACAACACGATTGCATGTGGAATTACTTAGAATATTTTAAAAATAATGAAATATTGATTTTTTTTCTGATAAATATCATAGTATTGTCTAAGACTATGAATGAATTTCTTGACATACCTTTTTGGGAATTTTAACCTTCCACAGTCTGAAAATGAAAAAATGTTAATTCAAAGAAATCTGTAGAAAGTGTAGAGGGACAATAATCAATTTGCCCCGATCAGTTACTGCGTTCAGAAGACTATTGTCTTGAAAACAGTTTATTATTTCGTCAGTAACGTATCGAATACTAAATTTGCCTATACGACGGGGAAAAATTTTAAATTGGCTAAAATACTTCTCTTTTTCGAAAACGTTGACGTTTCGGAGACTAAATCTGTCTCCGTTATCAAAACTCGAAGGATGAAGACTTGCTAAAATTCTATTTTTTTTCGGTTTGAATATGAGGGATTTGTTTTGACAAAATACAAATCTGCGTTCAAAAGACTGTTGTCTTGAAAATAGTTTATTATTTCGTCAGTAACGTATCGAATACTAAATTTGCCTATACGACGAGCAAAATTTTTAAATTGACTAAAAATACTTCTCTTTTTCGAAAACGTTGACGTTTCGGAGACTAAATCTGTCTCCGTTATCAAAACTCGAAGGATGAAGACTTGCTAAAATTCTATTTTTATCGGTTTGTTTGTTGACAAAACAAATCCCTCATATTCAAACCGATAAAACAAATCCCTCATATTCAAACCGATAAAAATAGAATTTTAGCAAGTCTTCATCCTTCGAGTTTTGATAACGGAGACAGATTTTGTCTCCGAAACGTCAACGTTTTCTAAAAAGAGAAGTATTTTCAGTCAATTCAATTTTTCTTCTCGTCGTATAGGCAAATTTAATATTCGATACGTTACTGACGAAATAATAAACTGTTTTAAAGACAACAGTCTTTTAAACGCAGATTTGTAGATTTCTTTGAATTAACATTTTTTTTAATTTTCAGACTGTGGAAGGTTAAAATTTCCAAAAAGGTATGTCAAGAAACGAATATCCCCCACAAAAACAAACTTTCATATACTATGAATGAAATTATGCTATATGCGACATTTTCTTATTTTTTGAAGTTTATCTGATAGTTTTCAGTATTGTTTGTGGTATCGTGGTGACGGAATGTTTCCACATTGCAAGTATCGCTCAGCAGATGCAATTACCGGGGGTAATACCATAAGTGCATTGAGAATTACCTATAATTCTGAAAAAAACGTGTTTTTTTTTAAACTGCACGAGTTTATTTTTTTCATTGTTTCAAAACATAAATTGCCCGACTCCGAAGGAGGAGGGCAATTTTTTGAAACAACGAAAAAAATTACCGAGTGCGGTTTTTTATAAAAAAACACGTTTTTTTTCAGAATTATCTGGTTAATTTTCAATGCACGAGTGGTATTCGGTAGGAAATTTCACACCTCACTCTTATATGAACACTTGTAGGTAGATGACACATTTGAAGTCTCACTTCTGACATTAAAATCGCGCGACTTCACTTGAATTGACATCTAATGCGATAATTGCACTGCCGTGACGCGAAACGCGTCACTACAGTGCAATTATCGCTGTGAGCCAGCGGTAATTGCATTCCTCTTATGGACGTTTATACACATGAGGGAAATTTCCGGGGGTAATACCACAAGTACATTGAAAATTACCGATAATTCTGAAAAAAACGTGTTTTTTTTAAAAAACTGCACGAGTTTATTTTTTTAGTTATTTCAAAGCATAAATTGCCCGACTCCGAAGGAGGAGTGCAATTTTTTGAAACAACGAAAAAAATAACCGAGTGCGGTTTTTTATGAAAAAAACACGTTTTTTTCAGAATTATCTTGTTAATTTTCAATGCACGAGTGGTAATCGGTAGGAAATTTCAATCGCGATATGAACACTTGTAGGTAGATGACACATTTGAAGTCTCACTTCTGACATTAAAATCGCGCGACTTCACTTGAATTGACATCTATCGCTGTGAGCCAGCGGTAATTGCATTCCTCTTATAGACGTTTTCACACGTGAGGGAAATTTCCTCTGTAATTTTTCGATCATTGCATTCCTCTTATGAGAAATGTTGAATATTAGAGAAATATTCGGCGTGATAAAAGGCACCGTCTTGCTGAGAAAAAATATATCCTCCAAAGCATTTACATTTTGCTACGAAAAATCTCTCAGCATCGGTTGGTTTTGCTCGCCAGTCACTGTTTCTGCACTTTTTACTTCATTTCAGATAGGAGAAAAATGGTTTATGATGAAAAAATGGTTTATCATGAAAAAATACCACACACTTATCATTTGCGAAAGCAAAATCTTCTCGTGAATCTCTTGATGTTTTTTTAAATGATAGTTTTGTCCGTTACCATATCCACTCAACCAAAAATGAGCTCCATCTGAAATTGTGGGTTTTTGTCTAAAATACTCATCCGATTCAAGTTGCTCTGAACCCCAAGCAATAAATTTTTCAATGGTTTTCAATGGTTCAGTAGCTCAAAATCTTGGGTAAATACAATATAGTACTTATTTAACACTAAATCTTGTAAAATACATTTAGTTTTTTTTTCTCTTGAAACCTATATATTGAACACGACGAGGAATTGATAAATTTTGAACCTCTTTTTCGTAACCGCTCACAGTACCAATGTTATCTACACTTCTTGCATTTCGATGTCTTGTTCACACACACAAGTGGGTGAAGTATACAGAAAAAACCACTGTGTTCAGAATTCATGAAATGTATTTTTATTTTCAATAAGCAACTTCATGACTCACCTCGGTATGATGTAAAATTAGTAGAAAAATATTTCTAATGCAGTTAGCAAGTGATGGGTAGTTATCAATTGTCCCATAAAAAGAACAGTGGGTGTATATTTTTTATTTTCTTCATATATTTTCTTCACGTCAGTTCCAAAATGAAACCTACAAAACTCAATTTTATTATAATACAGGAGATAAGAGTATTGAAGCATAAAAAGTTATCATCAGTGTCACTGATTGAAGCAGGAAGGTAGGTATGATGAAGAATATAGCAATTTATTCTAGTCGCGTAGGTAAATTCATTATATGGACTAAAAGGATAAAATCAGATATAAAAAAATATGGAACTACTTAGAATATATTGAAAAAAAAGAGTATATTTTATCTTCATCGTGAACACAAATCACACTACCAGCCGTAACAATTACCCTAATTGAATATTTACCCGTTGTCTGCTCGAGAATTGAATTACCATATTTTCCACGGCCTCCTCCAAACCGCTAACTTGACCTCGGACGTCATGTCGCAAACAAATGAAGTTTTGGAACCCCATTAAGTCCTTTATATCCCTCCGAGAACTCTCGGTGGATTATTTATAATCCGATTTTCATCCAGTGTTCGGAAAGTTAGACATTTTCAAGGGAAGAAATCTCGGGAAAGAAGAGTCGTACAAAAAGATGGGGTTTGTCGGTCTGATGAACTATTTACCGTCGAATTGAAATGTAGTTCAGTGGAGTAGTGGTTTGAATTTGGTTTTGGAAGTAGGGTACAGAACTCAGAAATCTCAGTTACTTCCATAGAGAAAGACTTTGTTATGAAAAATCAAACCTACACACATATGAAAAGAATTTTTTGATTCAAGAGAAAGTATTCATTCAGTTTGGATTACTAGAAGTAAATAAATATTTTTTATTTCAATGTGATATTGGAAAGAGAATATTGTATTTCTTGCATATACAATCTCATTTATTCGGTTAATTTTCTTCGTTCAAGAACATACGGGGTGATTCATTGGGAAATGCGCATACAGTTAGGGTAGATGGAAGACACCGAGGTCCTTCTAAATAACCTATATTTTATGAGTCTATTCTTTATTTATTGATTTTCCCCATTTTTTCAATTAATCATAACTTATGTACCACCCTATACATTTTTGTGACATTTGGTTTGACTGTTCTTTGTCCAAAGTAGTGTCGATTAACATAATAAAAAAAGGTTTTATTCCAGGTACGTCCTTAAAAAAATTAATAAGTAGGTTTTAAAATTTTATTTACAAATTTGGAAAGAGCAGGAAAAAATAAGTAAGACTAAAAGTATTTGGTGTTTCCGCATAAAACTTTTTTACTTATTAACTTGAGTCAAATCTAGATGTTTCGATAATGAGGTGCCACAAAATTAAAAAAAAAGTAATTTCTTCCCCAAATGGTACTTTTCCAGCTTCAATCCATGAAATCATCATCTATTTCTTATTCTCCTGATTCCTGGATCCCCAACCTTATTGAAAAACGAGAGGACATGTCCGTATTTGGGACAAATTATTATCATCAATGAAGAACTTTCAAACACCCTGTATGGTTAAAAAAATTATCATAACATTTGTTCATTGCACATTTAGAAAAAAAATATAAAAATGAGGAAAAATGCCCATTCCGAAAAAAGCATAACTTTATTTTGAACAAAAATAACGTTGCAACAAATCTACATTTTAAAGGTTAAACATAAGAGAAAATCAAAATACTAGAATTGTCTCTATCTGCATCTAATTACCTTTTAGCTAGAGCATGATCATTTCTCGACTCTTGATGCATTCTTGATAATAATAACAAAATCAAGCAGTTTGTACGTATTGTTTGATTAAGTAAATAATACACTTTAGGTTTGATATCCCAAATTGTTTTAATTGCCAAGTTGGCTGATGTCAAAGTACAATTTTGACATTAGTTGATGACTTTGTACTTGTGTTGTTACGTTGTTTGTTGATAACAGTTATTTCCTACCCAAAATGCAACACCAATATGATAATAATGAGTATACAGACATGTTGTATGTATATGGATTTTGTGATGGTAATGGAAATGCTACCCGAAGAGAATATGCACGGCGATTCCTGGCCGGCGGTTACCTAGTGCCAAGACATTTTCTAATGTGTTAAGTTACCTTAGAAAACACGGTAAATTTCCAACTGTAGCACAAAATGAAAGTTACGAAAGACGACATATCGATTTGGAGCAAGATATTCTTAATTTTGTACAAAATGATCCAAAAATTAGTTCGAGAAGAATCAGTCACGCCACTAATGTTCCTCAGTTTACTGTTTGGCGAAGAATAAAAAAAATCGTCTATTTACAGCAAGTTCAGAGGCTACAAGCAGGAGATGAAATTGCTCGATTGGCTTTTAGTAGATGGGTATTACAAAATAATAGGATCTTATACAGATGTTTATTTAGCGATGAATCTCAATTTACCAGAGACGGTATCAATAATTTCAGGAATTCTTATGTGTGGGCCGAACAAAATCCGTTCGCCATAAAACAAAAACATTCACAAATTCTCCTTTAATGTTTGGTATATGGCGTTATTAACAACCGATTAATTGGACCACATATCCTACCACATCTACTAACGGGTGAAGTGTATTTGGAGTTCCTCCAAAATATTCAAAACCAAGGTTTTGAGAAGTACTTTTGCCTATTGAGCTGATATGATTTTTCCATGAGAGGATATTGCTGATGGTAATAACAAGCATTGAAATGGAGAACGTCATTGACATGGATACTCCTGTCATCATAAGTCTGGTAACTGTGAGATCTGCCTCTCTAGAGGAAAGACATGCTTGGGATCTCTTTGAATTAAATTCTACCAAGTTGTTGGATAACCATTCTAGAAATTTCACTGAGACCATATTCAAGTAGTCCAGATTTCTGTCTCATTCCCATTCTCTTCTAGTTTTTCAGGCTGATATCGATTTATTCTTAATGTTAGTTAGGTTTCGTATGTTTTGGAACTGGGCATGAAGTAGCTCTCAACAGATCATTGATGTGGAGAAGAAACAGAAATATCTCATATACTCACTCTAGAACGCTAATCCAGCCCATTCTCTCGGCGATAAGCATGCCGCGTATGTGGCCCGTTTGCGATTTTTTTTTGTTATTGTTATTTCCGTCAACCAATTACACCCCTACGCGCAACCCTCAGAAGTCTTCGAGAGACTTGTGTAAGCTAGTGAAGATGCAGCCCTTACCTTTTAACATGTGATGCCATGCACGAGACCGGTGAATGGGTGGATCGAACCCACGACCCCACGCGAGGCGAACGCACTACCAGCCGACCACCACGGCCCATTTGGTGTTACAATTCAGAATGTTGTGTCATGAGGCAATAAAACCCATGTCATTTGAAAGAGAGAAATTTGTCAGCGCATTCAGGACTTTCTTTAACTGAAAGAACCTTTTTCCGAATTTTAGGCGCGAAATAAACTTATTTAACGCAATCTTAATATCTTACTGTAATTAAAATGACCGTGCAGCAGTGCTTTTTGACAGAGATCAGAGACGGTTTTTCGAATTTCAGATTTTGTCTTGTTTTGTGTAGTGTTTGGTGTCGTTGGTTCTATCAAAATTCGTGAATTTGCATTAATCTTGTTTCATTAAATAAGACATTTTTCAATAAAACTGTTTTTCCTACAGATAAAACATTAACCAACTGTTTAGTATTGTTATTTTTATGAACCTATGCTCTGCTCATAACAGCAAAACAAAATAGCTTATTATTATTATAGCTTGACACAAAAGGAAGAGACCCCAATGCATAACGTTAGAGTGAGAAAATTGTAATTTCTGGCAGGCATTTTCCTTATGAAGATTTTTGTAGAGAGGACAATAGAATAATTTGAAATCTTATGCCGTACCAACACTGTGCCTGCGTAAGCATGCCGAGTGATACAACTTTTTGCAAACAAATTTCAAGCATCAGTCACACCGCTTATATTCCTTTATTCCTACAAAAAGTACTCCTCGGAAAATTAATGTTATTATGGAAGTGCTTTTCTTTGATTATAAGGAAAATGCTGCTGGTCTCACTTTTTCATAAACCCCCATTGTGGAAATTGCACTAAGGTAACACAACTAAAAATACTCGTAGAGATGTCATCTCTTCAAATCAATTAAATCAAATGCAGTTACATATTTTGACATGAATCGTTCTAAAAAAAAAACATTGAGCTTCTAAGAGCGCTGCTTCTCAACTCTTGGTTGAAGAAGTGCGAACTCTGCCTTTTGTGGCATTGATGTAACTATTATTTTTCCTCTTTCCTCTTGTTGATGTAAGATGTATCAGTGCTGCAATTAAAACAATTATTATTATTATTATTATATATTTTATAAAAAACAAATTTGAGTTGAAATTATTCAAAATATTAGCTGAAATCAATTTCCCAACGGAAGCTTGGTAAAAGTTCCCTGGTGTCAAAAGCGAACAACTATGGTAAACAAAGAAAACATACTAGTTCTTTTCTGTCAGATATTTGCCTCGTATTTGCCACTTCGTGGAAATGTGTGGAAAGGACGGTATTTTAACGTTTAACGAAATTATCCGTCTCAATGTTTTCTTGCGTGAATAGCCTATACTGAAGCTCATTATGTTGACATTAAAAGATAATAGCGACGTTACATTTTCGACGTAAAGTTTTTCCCATTATCCTCTGAGTAATTATTGAACGGTAGAAAAATAATGGCCTATAAAAAATGTAATTTTTGTACTGAAAATATGCTCTCGAGTAGCTTTCATATGAAAAATGATATACTTTAACACATGATGATCGACTAGCATTTTATTCATTAAGTATTTGCTTGATGTGAAGATCCTAATGATTGTTATGAATTATAAAGGTTGATTAGTTACTGTGGAATTTTTTTATAGTGTTTTCATAAGAGAAGTTGAGTTATGCCAATAGAGGAAGTTTCATATTAAACGAAAAAGTATTGAATTTTATTCCACAAATTATTCATAAAATGTCTCAATCTTGATAATAATGAATGACTAGCAATAACTAGCAGTTGATCCAATCGCAACCAAATCGTCATTCGGGAAACGATATTTGAGTTTTGCTCAATGCGCGATGTGAGAAAGGCAAATAATAATGATGATGATAATATCTTCTTTATTATTTTCATTTACTTATTTTACATTCAACTGATTTAACATAAAGAAAGATGCAGAGTGAACATAAAAATGAAGGGCAAAATTCACCTCGGTGACACACTGCTACTCCGTTGTTCTTCCACTCAACTCATAATTATTCCTAGGAACAATGGTGATGCCTAAATATCCCAAATTCGTGAAAACACAATCAAATCAGTTCAAAAATCGTATTACTAACTTCTGCTTACTTATGAAAGTTCAATAAAAAAAGTTTATTTTGATTATTTCGAATTTACGATATCTCCCAACTTTGTTATGTGACGGAATCGTATTGTATACAGGGTGATTCAAAAGTACTTTGACAAACTTCAGCAGGTGATTCCTTACAATATTCTAATATGAATTGCCCAAATAAATATATGTCCGGAAACGCTTCGTTTCCAAGATACAGGGTGTTAAAGTTTTATTTTTATTTTGGTTATTTTCAAATAACTCTTGAAATACTGAACTAAATTAAACAAAACGTGGTAATAAGAGGTTTTTGAGGTGTCGAATTCGAACCTCTTACTCGTAGGGGGCGCCACCTACACGTCTTTTTCTATTTTGAAGATTCATAACTTCTTTGAGCGTACTTCTAGCACATTTTTCAGTAAAAGAATCAATTCCTCTATCATACCTACGTAAAAAAGCTACCTCTGTTAAAAGTCGCTGTAAGCAACCGTTTTCTAAATATTTGGACTTGAAAATTTCAAGTCAATTATTTGATAATCGATGCATGTTGAAGTTATTACCAATATTTTGCATTTTTCACAAGAATGCTTTGGAAAAGAATTTGACGTTTAAGTAAGTAGATTTGGTAATTACATATTTTGTGACAGTTTAACGTTTTGTTGAAGTTTCCGTAAGTAGAAGTAGAAAAAATGGATTATTTAAACAATAATGCTCATTTAGCCGATATGCATTTCGTTTATGGCCTTGCGGATGGCAATGCGCGCGAAGCAAGACGTATTTACCAGGAGTGATTTCCTAATCGAGTACTGCCTTCAGCTCCAACATTTGCTAGTCTCCAGCGTCGTTTGGCAGAAACAGGTAGCTTTAAGAGGGCAGCTGATATTATTGGAAGACCACGAGCAGTCCGAACCCCAGAATTGGAAGAAGCTGTTTTGAACGCTCTCGATGAGAATCCAGAAACAAGTACAAGAATAATTGCTGAAGCTGTCAATTCTACTCAGTCCACAGTTTGGAGGAGTATCCACGATCAACAGTTTTATCCATACCATATTCAAAGGGTACAATCTCTTTTGCCACGAGACTTTCCCCAACGCATTACTATGTGTCAGTGGTTTTTAAGAAAATTGACTGGAAATCCTCAATTTTTAAGATATGTACTCTTCACGGACGAGTCAAACTTCTCCCGAAATGCTATCACAAACTTTCATAACAACCATGTTTGTGCTCTCGAAAATCCGCATGCAGTTAGTGAAAGGCATTATCAGTATCAATTTTCTGTAAATGTATGGGCGGCAATAATTGATAATTACTTGATAGGTCCTTTCTTTCTTCCGCTCCGACTGAATGGCGCAACTTACAGACACTTTTTGGAAAATTAATTGCCGGGACTACTTCAGAATGTACCATTAGAAATTCGTATCCGCATGTGGTTTATGCATGATGGGACTCCGACCCATTTTAGCGTTGTAGCCAGGGAATTCCTTAACACAGTCTATCCAAATCGATGGATCGGTAGGGGTGTAGAAGAACCTAACCAGCCGTAGGCACCAAGGTCCACAGATCTAAACCCGACAGATTTTTATTTTTGGGGTCATTTGAAGTCACTAGTTTATGAAACTTCAGTAGCGAACGAGGAAGATCTTAGAAACCGAATAGTAGTCGCATGTGAAACAATAAGGAACACACCAATAATTTTTGAGCGGGTACGAGATTCAATGACTAGACGACTGACTGCCTGTATCTTCGCTGAAGGTGGACACTTTCAACAATTTATTTGAATACAATTTAGTGTCGTTTATTTTAGTTTATTCTACATATTCAAAATTTCCTGAAATATAATGTTGACATTTCTTGCAAATTTTATTACTATATAGAATAGGTGGCGCCTCCTACAAAAAAACCAAAACTGCTCATTTAAACGTCAAATTAATGCAAATGCAATTGCAAAATAAAGGTAATAATTATTACATGCATAGATTATCAAATAATCCACTTGAAATTTTCAAGTCCTAATATCTAGAAAACGGTTGCTTACAGCGACTTGTAACAAGGGTAGCTTTTTTACGTAGATATGATAGAGGAATCGATTTTTTTACTGAAAAATGTGCTAGAAGAACACTCAAAAAAGTTATGAATCTTCAAAAAATAAAAAGACGTGTACGAGCAATGATAACATCAGGTTCGAATTCGACACCTCAAAAACCTCTTATTACCAAGTTTCGTTTAATTAAGTTCAGTATTTCAAGAGTTATTTGAAAAAAACCAAAATAAAAATAAAACTTCAACACCCTGTATCTTGGAACGAAGCGTTTCCGGACATATATTTATATGGGCTATTCATATTAGAATATTGTGAGGAATCACCTCCTGAAGTTTGTCAAAGTATTTTTGAATCACCCTGTATATCGTAAATTCGATAAGGATGGATTTAGCGAGGGGCAATATATGAAAATATAATTAAAAAAGTTATTGGGTATAACCCTCAAAAAGTTGTGCAACCGTAGACACGTGTTTCGAGCTTAAGCTCTCATCAGTACGGTAAAATCAAGTGCGAAGATGTACAACACTCGGATGTAAAAATAGAAACAAAGGAAGTCAACAACAGGAAGCCAACCACACATTTGTGGCTTCGGTTAGAAGACCTTGTGCTTACAAGGCAACAACTAACGTCGCCACGGAGGTAGCTATAGCTATAGCTGCCTCCGTGGCGACATTAGTTGTTTCTGTTTTTACATCCAAATCCTAATTTTATTTGGTAGAATTTGAATTTTGTTGACGTCGAATATTTTTTTTAATATAAAAAAAATTAACAGAGTAAAAAAGAAAATTGTAGAGTTTTCACAAGCTGCAGAATCTATTTAACATATTTTAAAAACTTCGTGATCTCGCCTATTCTCTTAGATAATCTACCAGTTGTCTTTACATGGGTATATCATTCTATGAAATTATGTTAGGCTGAAGTGGACACAGTACACACAAACGGATTTACTTACATAGACAGTTCGAATAGCTCATAACACTGTTATATTTTTGTGAAATCTCAGAGAAACCTATTGCCAGCAGGCCATATCTGATTTCTCATGAAGAAAAGGGCGACATATATGGGAATTATTTTGATCGTGTATATCTCAAGACTTTCTCAGTTCAAACTTATTTTTGAATCACCGTATAAAAGCCATTGTTACTTTGAAATTATCTCTAACAATTCGTGTTGAAGTACGTGCAAGTTAATGCTCCTTGGTTATATTAAACGCTGTTTTATTGTTAATGATTCCTTCGTGATACAATTTCATGCATTATTTACATTCTTCAGGATAGTGAACCTAAAGTATTTCCTCGCGTGCTTTGCCACATATGAAGTCCCGCAACCTATCCCTTTTTTATTATTAACGGCAAAAACTTCAACTATCCTGTTTTACTTGAAGGCGATCTCTGAATTTGCAAAGTAGAAGTTCTAGTGGAAGTTGATTGGAAACGTTTCAGGAATGCAATTATAAAATTAATTGCTGACATTTTTCTATGTGTCAAGTCATAAAGAATTGCAGGTTAGTTCGGTAGACCTTGTTTTTGAAATGACCCGTGAGAAATAATCTGATGGAGTGAGGTCAAGTGATATCGCCGCCTATTCCAACGAACCTCTTTGACCTATCTATACAGAAATACTGTACTTGAAAATAATCTTAAAGGAACCCTCAACTGCGATGGTGCTCCATCTTGTTGAATTCATAAAGGAGAAAGTGGTGTATTTGTACTAATTGGATTGGGAAATATTTGATAGGAAATTTTAGGAATAAGCTTTGTCTGTAAAATTTTTGAATATACCGGGGGACAACTATATCACTTTCGGGATGCCATTTTTTTATTTTTCTACCAGTATAACGAAACTTGGCAGAGTTATTATTCGAACTAAATGTCAATTGACTGGTGTCACGACTAATTTCTACAATTTTCGGTTTCCCTGGAAATAACCTTAACTTTCGAAATTTAAATGAGACACCCTGTATATTGTTTGTTTGTAGGATTCGTTACATTATTCTACATCCGAATTCGTGATTTTTTATTGGTTTTGAGATAAATTATATTTTTAAATCAAATTTTTATTTTCAATCTAGAGTGCCATGACCATCCTAAAATGTCTCTATAGACTCTCTATTTACAGAAAAATCGAAAAGAATATCTTTGTTTGTTAGCACAGAGAAAGGCTGTGACGTTGTATAATTTAAATTTTTTGTATTTATTCAAAAAAACTTAAATGTAACCATAACACTTTCATAACACTATTAAATGCATTATTTCGAGACGAATCAAAAATGTACACATACTATACCATCTTTCAATCCAACTTACTTTTATTTCATTATTAATTTAAATCTCGTTCTAATTTAACTGGCAAACACTGTCAATAAATGTAACCTCATAGGTACAACAATTCAATTGTTTTACGTGGCAACGGCAACTATGACTTTAATAACTATGCGAGATTCGGCAAAATTTAATTTAATAATTTAATGGAATTTTTCCAGAGAATAAATAAAAGTAAGTTGGGATGAAAGATGGTAGAATGTGTTATACATTTTTGGATTCGTCTTGAAACAATGCATTTAATAGTGTTATGAAATGGTTACATTTAAGTTTTTTGAATCAATACAAAAAAAATAAATTATACAACTTTTCAGCCTTTCTCTAGGATAACGAACAAATACAACAATCTTTTAAGATTTTTCTGAAAATAGAGAGTCGACGAAAAGAAATTTTAGGATGGTCATGACACTCTAAATTGAAAATTGATATTTGATTTAAAAATATAATTTATGTCAAAATCAATTGGAAAATTATGAATTCGGATGTAGATTGATTTAAAGAATTCTAAAAACAAACGATATACAGTGTGTCCAATTTAAATTTCGATAGTAATGGTCATTTCCAGGAAAACCGGAAGTCGTAGAAATTTGTCATTACATCAGTCAAATGACATTCAGTTCGAATATTAACTCTGCCAAGTTTTGTTTTACAGGGTGAAATAATTAAAAAAGGGCAGCCCGAAAGTGATCTCGTTGTCACCCGGTATATCTCTGGTCAGGTTACCTTTAGAGATTTTTGGTTCAATCATCCGAATTCCCAGAATGCCGGCCCAGACATTGATTTTTTTTCTGGTATCTGAGGAAGTAACACTCGCAACCAAATAAAATTTTCTCGAGGCCAGTATCTACAATCCTGAAGATTTACATGTCCATAAAACAATAATTCAGGTTGGTCTAACTTTCAATCTTTCGGTAAAAATGTTCTTAATATATTTTTATTATTATTATTAGATAGCGGGGCTAGCCAGCGGCTGAAATGCAGGTAGTTCTGAATAGAACCTTTCTGCACCCTGCTATCAGGTCTATCTCGTACTCCGGATTTTTTGATGAACTCCTGGAGATTCATCACAAGGTATTCCTGCAGAATGATATCTTCTGCACCGCAGTGTCCAAAGATATCCATCCTCGTGTGAAGGATGCTTTGCATTCAAACATTATGTGGGAGGCTGTTTTGTCCTCCTCATCACAAAATCTGAATTGTGTGAACTCTTGATGTATCCCCAACAGTTGTAGGTGTTTTCTCAGGTGGCAGTGGCCTGACATCCGTTCTACCACCTTCCTGAGAGAGTCTTGGCTCAGTTCAAGAAGGTGTCTTGATAGCCGGAAGGTTGGCCCAATCATCATCATTTTTCCATGATTATTACCTGAGGCACTCTCGCAGAGATATTGAAGATGGTTTTCAACCCATATCATTTGTGTCCTGCTCAATATCTCTAAACGAGATTCCGCATACTGGTTCTGGTCCAATGAGAGTTGCTGCTCTCGCTCTTGCTATGGCATCTGCGCTCTCATTTCCCTGGATGCCCTTATGACCTGCTACCCAGACAAGTTTCACCCTGTTCTGTCCTTCCAGGTCGTTAAGGTTTTGGTGTGCCTCCCAAACCAGTTTGGAAGTGAACCTGCATGAACGCAGGGCTTCAATCGCCGCCTGACTGTCGGAGAGAATCGCTATGGTTTGGTTTCTAGTACCCCTCCTTAGAATCTCTCTCGTGCAGACGGAGATTGCTATCACCTCGGCTTAAAATATAGAGGCTAGTGTACCGAAGTTAAGACTAATGTCTTGCCTCGGTCTCTCCCCGTGTATAACAGCCCCAACTCTTTTGCTAGCGTTTGAGCCATCCGTGTACCAGATTTGCCCTCTTGACAGCATTGGTATGGCCCTTCCTCATCTTCTATGATGGTGGTGTATGTTTCATCAAAGGAGTATGTTGGAGTCATTTTGTCCGACGGCATCTCAGACGTGTCGATTCTTGTGACCTTCAGTATGCTGGAGTGGCCTTGGTTATTGCCCCTCCATTGGCCAAGACATTTTAGCCTGGATGCTTCTATCTTCGCCACTGCTTCAATATGCAAATGCAGGGCAGGAGGTTTGGGATCAACTCCAAGCTAGTTGTTGATGTGCTGGACATGGCACCAGTGACTCCGAGCATGGCTAGTCTTCACATAACTCTTGTGTGAAGTAAATTCTGTGAGGATATAGTTTGTTAGCTCCAACTATTGTTCATTCGTGCAATTTGCCATGCAGAAGTCGCAGGATATTCGGTCAGGTATCTTTCTGCTGGGTAAACGCTTCATATAACCCACTCACGAAATTGTTTTCCTACTCCCCTCCTCTTCTGAAATGCTAGGCACAAACTTCAGATAGCCACCAAAGCGTCTCGTGTTCTTTAGGTATCCCTGGATACAATAATACCACTCTACACAGTCCACACTTAATCATTAACAAGCACAAGGAAAGTATTTTTTATATGAAGATGGAACATTCGTAGTCGTCCTGATAAACGAATCCTAGAGAAAAAATATCGAATTGGTTAGGTTCATCGTTTTCCACATGAAATTTCTATTTTATCTAACTTCTGATGAATCAATTGTGACGTTTCAGTTCCTGAAACAGGAAAGTAAAAGCTAATTTCAGTTCCGACTGTACAAAAAATATATCGAAACGTAATTCACGCGATTTTTTGTAGTGTTCCATTCACGTGAATATCCATCAAAGAAATGAAATCCAAAGCATCTCAAATTAACGAGAAGACTAAAAACGAAGCGGAAGAATCCCCTTTCACATCTAATTGGATAGTTCGATCAAAAAGACGGTCACATATTGCCAATGAGTCCGTCGTCACTTTTTTTCCAATCTCATTATTGGGGATTTGAGGAAATGGCGATGGAAAGCTTTCACGATTTTATCGCATTTGCTCATCTCGCCCTGTTCAGCCTCCTAATTTCCTCCAAATTAGAGTTTTCCTTTCAGTTTCTGTACAGGTTTCACAACATCTCTGTAAGATGTAGAATTTGGAAATTCAATTATGGAGTACCTATACTCACTGCACTGGCGGAGATTCAATTAGAAAATAAACAATCTGAGTAAATAACAAGAGCGAAAACTGTGCCATGTTGTGCCATTTACGTCGAGTTGATGAAATATTTTTGAAGGAAGAAATTCCGGAATCACTTTCTCAGAGAACGATTTTTTCACGCCAAAAATGCAAACGCTTCCTGATCTGTGAGCAGCAATCAAACGTAGTCTGTAAAATTAGCTGTACACACATATGTGAACATGATAGTGACACAAGAAGACTCAATGTTAAATGGTTTCAAAAAATGTTCACACTTTTGGTTTCACAAACCTTATCATCATGGATAAATAAAATTAATGTGAAAAATCTTCTGAAGAGCAAGATTTCATTCATAAAATATTGGACTTGAATTTGAAAATTATATTTAATGTATGGAAAACAAAGAACTGTTTCGAAAGTTAAATACTATTTCAGAAGCTGAGAATTTACTTGATGTGAAGTTTCACCCCTCAAGCTTCTAAGAAAGTATTCCACTTTTTGAAAGTTTTTTTTAAGACTGCATATTATTCGTTCCTTTCAGTTCAGGAGTTTGTGAATGCAAGTTTGTTTCAAAAAGAATCTTTACTTTTATTTCATCTTGTACATTTTAGCTTAAGAATTTATTTTTGTATAAATAAATGCATCAGGTGTCTAGATGTTGGCACGTTGGTGGCATGCTTCAAGCATCTCGGCAGGTACCCCACCTTTCTGAATACATTTTTACTGATTTTTTTTTCACATCTGAAACCATGAGATTTTTTCCAAATTCCTAAGTGTTCTCTACCTATTCTAGCCTTCAGGGCGAAAGGGTGACATTTTAAGGTATCGAATTTTTCGATATTCTTCACTATTTTGCAGAGTTTTTGTATCAATATTGAGAATTTCATTCTAATTTATTTTTTAGAGTTTTTGTAACTTTTTCCGAGCTTTCAGACTGAAATTTCAATTTTTTACGGTGATTTTCGATATCTGAAACGGTTAGAAATTTTACAGAATCCCAACGCTTTTTCTATCTATCCTTCAGGAGGTCAGGGAAGTGAAAAATACCGAAATAAAATCATTCCACGGTTTTTCAGTATTATTACGGATATTTTCGATTTCATTTCAGCAACTTTCGTGAGAGTCATGGATAATTATTATTGTCAGAATTGGAAACATTCAGTATTAGAGGAGTTGCGAATAAATGGTTTTAATTTTCCATAAAAAATCGTATATAGTTTGTCAGCATTACCCAAACCATTGATGGCATGTCTCAGTTTTTCCCAGTTGAGATATACTTGGAGGAGAGTACCCCGGGGTTCCATATCGGGCCCATATCGGGCATGTGACTGACATTGATCACATTCTCCACTCATGCAAATTTACTGCCTGTGCAGACGATTCATCCTCAATAATATCAAATCCTACAACATCAGGAAAAGGTAGATACCGGTGATACAAAAAAATCACTAGCTGTTTCATTGAGAATGACCTTGACTTGAATGTAGATTAAACCACATTAAATGCATTAAATGCATCGTTCAATAATCTTTCACCTCATATAAATATTAATAACAGTTTATATGAATTCAAAAAATCATTCTCATGGAGAATTGTTACTACTCAGTACTTGAATATCTTGATGGAAGTTGGTAATTTTTCAATTTCAGGTTTCAACTGTAGTGTTTTTAGCTTCCTAATTCCAGTACTATAATGACTTTCAGTGAAATTTTATAATTATTATAGCTCACACTTTCTAATAGACAAGTGTGACTACTCAGTACGAGAATAATTCAATGAATCTTGGAATTTTAAGTTTAATTGTGTTTTTTTATGAGTTTCAATTTTGGTAATGTCATAACTTTCAATATTATTTTATAATTATCAAATGAGAAAGAATAAAGGGAATCAAAATGAGTTAAATAACAAGCCCTCCATCCAACATATTTTCAGTTTTAATTTCCAACTTCGAAACTGCCGGAACCGTTTTTGGTTTGTGTCCCCCTCCATTTCTCAATATTTTAATTCACTGTGAATGTTCCACTAATTGTGGCATCATATCTCTTTTTTTTACAATTCTTGACCTTTGTCAACATACCAGTGTGGCTCTTTTCAGCCGGTTTGACATACCTTCAAACACAATTTCGAATTGTCACCAATACTACTTTTTGAAAGAAGCGACATTGTGATTGATTGAAAGATGGGGCGGGGGGTCACATCAATTTGAAAATTTCAAATGGCAAGTAACAAAGCGTTTCAAAGAGAATTAAATTCTCTTTCCAACCATTCAAACTCTCTTCAATTTCGTTAATATTTTTTTCACCATATTATTATGCACTAAAAATATCAAACATAATTGCGGATCTGTATTCTTATCTCGACAATTTTGAACGGTTTGATGTGGAACTATGGGACAAAAAATATTTTGAATCGAATTACCGACAGTACCTACTTTTTGAGAGGAGATGCATTGCAATTACTCATCAGATGGCGCTGGAGGCACATCGATTTTAAAATTTCGGAAGGCAGAGAGATCGAAATCGTGAAAATACCTATTAACCAAAATCAAAAATAATTAAGATGGTTGAAAAAAGAATTAAATTATTTTCCCAGACGATGTGCAATGGAACTCCCCATGTCATTTGTAATTTTTAAATCAATGTTCCCCCCACCCTCTTCATCGGGAAACCACAATGTCTTTCGTTTCAAAAAGTAGTATCGGTGATAACATTCCCAATTGTTTTTGATCCTTGCTTGTGAGTGAAACCATTAAAAAGTTAATAGGGGGAATAAAAAATATGCACTGTATGAAACTCATCGTTACAGAGCCCCTATGATGGATTCATCAAAATTCGAAACGTTTGCATAAATAGCAAAGTTTTTCTCACTAAACCGATCCGTATCCCAATTAAATATTGTTTTTGGATCAAGCAGAGTAGAAATTTCTGTGATATATTTTGTTCACACAATACTCCAACGATTGTAGCAAGAACATTCACGAGAAGTCTTTTTTTGCAGGTACCCCTATTCCTGCTGATACTTGTAACAACTTTTATTGTTGTTGGGAAAGCAGTGCATCCAGGTGAGTCTCATTTCTATACGTATTCCGGGAAACCTCCCCCATTTAATATTCCGAAAGGAAGGCGTACATTTCGTTTGCATGAATGACCTCAGTCTTCATGCAAGAAATGGGCAAGTACACTGAAATGGAATTAGAATCGCGTGGAAATGGGGTAGATTTCGGTAATTATTAAGAAATCAAATTGAATGGGGATGGAAATTGGGGGGATTGTAACAAAACAAGCAGCAACAAGATTATATGATAGAGCTGAGTTTTTCACGCTGCTAATGTGTGAGACATATCGTATAAAAATTATTGAAAGCGTCACACTAGAGAAGTTTTCAGATCGTTGTGAAGTTAGCAATCAATTCACATTCTCGGTTTCTAGTATATAGATAATTTTGTGTGGGATATGGTAATAGGAGCTAAGAATAACGGAATATCGTGGATATCAATCAATTTGTCAAGATTAGCTATGAAATATCTCGAAGTCAAAGCTTTTATCTATAAATGAGTAAAAAAAATTAAATAATGTTACATAGATATATCAGTGAAAAATTTAGATTTGAGTATCCTTCAGAGCATTAGGAGCTGCAGAGCTTTGAGTGCTTTCTGGCAGTATATAGATTTTTTCCCTCCAAGGCAGTTGTTTGAACAGCTACTCACGTACTAAAAGAGCTACACTTCCTTTAACTGTTAATACTGTCGTAAATATTGAGTACTGCCCTTTGAATTGTTTTAGTGCATTGATCCATTCATCTTATTGTTTATTAATTCGTCCACGATAAAGAAGTTCATTGTCATATGCGACCGACATTGAAATTAGCGAAGTCGCGTGACGAACTAAAATCGTTGACCGAATGAAATAAACATATTTCCTTATATAAATACAAGAGAAATGGAACGATGAGATAGTTAGTAATAGACTCCCATAGAGTAGAGAGCCCTGACGCTCAGTTAGCCTTACAGGCTAGGCCCTTCTGGCCTTAGCTGTAAGTATTGGTTTCGTGATAGTTTTAGGTAAGAGTTGTTTTAAGTATTTTATCATTGAGTATCCCGTATTTCAAATGTATATTTGTCTTTCCCCCAGTATCCCCGTTGTTGTACAATAAACGTTTATATTCCTTTGATACTATTGAGTTTATATAGCTACCCTGAGTATCTACACCCCAAGTCGCATTTTGTATAAGGAAAACAACCCCTTATACGGCTCAGGATGCTACTCTAGTAGCCCTAGTCGCGACAATACATTCAGCAGTTATGATCGTCTTAGCATAGTCTCAAGATAATCTATAACCATTCCTCAATTGGCTCCAATAATTGGTTTGAAATAATAGAGTTACATTGAAGCGATTCATCAAAAGTTGTCTCGTTTGCAGGTTTGGGACGATATTGATACAAACATCTGGATGATTACCGATTCTGTAGTCATAACAAACTCAAATTCAACGTGATATTTTATTACAGCTGGCTTGGATGGATGATACATTCTACTGTAATTCTGAATGCATTCCAAGCGACAACCATGGATTTTCAAACAAAGATTGGATTCGAGAGATTGTTACCTAGCATTACTTCTTCTCCCGCAATTCCCAGACAAGCTAGCTGCTGCACTTTCTACAGCTTGACTCGTGCCAAAGTTTGTTGAACCTTTGGCCATCATGGCAGTGAACCATAGGTGACCCTGAGTTCGATGATCGTTCGGTATAACCAGTAGATACATTTTTGTCCTTAATGAGATTTTATCGAATCAGAACAGTATTTCGTGATGTAATAACATGCACTTCATTTCTTGTTTTTGTCAATATTTGTGCTGATGTTCTGTGAGCCATTTCTCAGTAATCACAAAACATTTTTTGGAAACCTAGATTGTGTTATGCTCTACTCGTCTGCCATATACTCATCATTGAATGAAGCAGGTTTTTTTGATAGTGGTATATTTGCCTCTCGAAGAATATTGTAAATAATCAATTCTTCATCTTCATCATTATTTCCAGCTGTATGTAACATGAATGAAACTACAGACTTATTAGGTTATATTTTTTTTTGTGAAAATTGTTATTTCTGTCAACTTGTTGTACCCCTACGCGCAACCTCCAGGAGTCTTCGAGAGACTTGTACGCGCTAGGAAAGACGAAGCCCTGACCTTTCGAAGTGTGATGCCTTGCACGAGACCGGTGACCCTGCTGGTAATCGAACATACATCGTTATTGATACCAGCAACAAATTGCATTTCATTGTACAATTGACAGATTTGGAAGTGAAAGATCTCACTTTTCACTTTCTTATCAACTTTAGAAGAAGAAAGAAGCTCACATTTTCGCTTTGTTTACGTTGTAGCGTTTAATATATTTACCGATTTCAGAGAAAATTCAGTCATTATTCGAAAGTTAGTCGTTTCTGTTGATGTTTATTTCGTAAAATTAGTGAATGAAAATGAGCTATAATGTGTGTTTTTATGAAATGCAGCAGATTTGGAAAAGTGAGGTAACTTTACCTCCAGATCTGTCAATCGTACATCAAACTGATAGATCACATTGGAACTCGCGTTAGAGGTTACTTCGTGGATTTTTTAATGAAGTCGTCGCTAATTCATTTTTGCAATAACTCTCTTTCGTTATCATCCTTTGATGGATCATATTCAATGATTTGATAAACCATGCAAGTCTGTATATAATTTATTGTGCTGGTGTTACAATAGAAGAATCGTAGATAAACTGATGAAAACGAATAATAATAACTGTAAAATAAAATTTTTTCCTTCTTAATTAGCCATCAATATCCAATACCAATCGATTTCGTAAAGAGAACTGGGAAACTCACATACATAATCTCTGCGGTGAATTGAGATCAGCCTGCTATGTGTTGAGGTCATTAAAGGAGCACTGCAGTTAAAAAATACCCCCCACTCAGTATTACGCGAATTTTCTCTCTGAAATTCGATGTGATATAATTAGGGAGCTGGTACTGATTTTTCAAGAAATTTGATTCCACAGAAATCCTTATTGAGAATTCTCTATAATATTCCATGGGGACACTCATGCAGGGAATCTCATAAATATAATAAAATTCCAACCGTAGTTGATACTTACATTTACGAAATATCGTGCTATGTTCATAAGAATCTTTCATTGTTCAGCATCAACAGATAGAAGCATAAATACTCTACCAGATTCAAAATCAATATACTTCTGGCAAAGCACTCGATCAAGTTTCATCAAAGAAACTTGTATTATAATGGCTGCAGAATCTATAATAACTCACCAGTAGAAGTGCAAAGTGCGCCAATTATTTCATAAATATGCTCAAAGACTTCTTGACCCAAAACAACTCTCACACACTTGACGAATTCTTTTCTTAAGATGATGTCGGGACAAATGTGTGTCTTATTGTCTATTTATTTGTGGTTCGTCTGTATTCCTGTTTCAATCATAATTCATTTCACATTCGTTGTTTTTTATGTTTACTGTGTATACTTTCATTCACTGACGCTCTCGGCAATTTGTTATGGATATCATTGTAATGGTTTTGATAACTTATTGTTGATTAAAGTATATTATTATTATTATTATTATTATTATTATTATTATTATTATTATTATTATTATTATTATTATTATTATTATTATTATTATTTTTCTCCTTAGGAGTGTACCAGTCAGGCCCTGTCTCCAGTGCTCCGACCCATCCGGAGGGCGCGCTGGTGTCGTTAACCCCAATAACCACTCCCTACGTCCGTAGGGTGAGTGATTATTGGGTCCGAGAATCGTGTGCCCTGAGTAGACGGAGCGAACCAAGTATAACGGCCCTCTGCATTCTTGCTGCTAAGATTTCTGCCATATTACGGCAAGCCGGTATTATCTTCAAGTTAGAGAGCAGTGTGTCCATCATTCCACCAAGGACTCCTATAATCAGAACCACCATTTTGACAGAATGGTCCGGATATAACCTGCGGAGTTCAAAGAGAAGATCTCGATATTTAGTCCGTTTTTCCTCCTCTTTTCGAACGATATTCATTTCGCCTGGAGCGGAAAACTCCATGACGAATATCGTTCTACTTTGGTGGTCGAGGAGGACAACATCAGGCTTATTGGCTTGTATTTGCCTGAGGGTGGGGAATGAGTAGTTCCAATAGATTCGGCATCTCTCATTCTCCACCACGGACTCAATATCCCCCGGAGCATAAGGCAACACCGGTGTCTCGTCTATACCGTACGAGTGTCGTAGGTGGTAGTACAACACTCGTAGCGCCGCGTTATGCCTGTGGATATAGGCTGAGACCGCATAAGATGGGCATGCTGATAGCAAATGCATTACGGTCTCAGGTGCCCCACGACATGCCCTGCATCGGGTGTCAGGGACGTCTATACCCATCACGCGACTACGGTAGACAAGGGTGTTGAAAACACCATCCTGGCAGGCCATTATGAATCCCTCGGTCTCCGACTTTAGCTCACTTGACCTGAGGAAGGCAAAGGTCAAGCTTTTGGATAAGCCAAGGTCTTCGATGTTATGAAAGAAGACACCATGCATTGGCTTATCCATATGTAGCTGTAGCAGGACCTCTGTCTCCGCAGCTTTTATGTGAGCTTTTTGCTGAACGGGTCCCAACTCGGTGACAGAGTTTGGGTTAGCCCGTTCAGTGTCGAAAACGAGACCGAGTTCATCGGCCGCACGGGTAGCTGCCTTAAAAAGGAATGCTCCAATCCCTGCTTTCTCATGGTCGCGGACCATGCAGAGAAGGGGATCTGAACTATTATTATTATTATTATTATTATTTTTATTATTATTATTATATCTCATATACAATTTTCTGCGTGTGAGAATTAGTGGAAGATAATCCTTCGCTAATTTCCCACCAATCATTTTTCGTGAAAAATCAATCAAATGAAAATATTTTTATGGCTTGGCACACCCAGTTTTTCGTGGAAAATATCGATTAATAATAATTGAGATCATGCATCAAAAGGTAAGGTACTTGTCTTCCCTAGCATGTACAAGCATTTACAAGATTTGAAAAATATTCCTAAGGGTACAGCTGGTTGACGGAGAGACCAAATCGTGAATGAATTTCTCTTCTGAAAAATGTATTTATACAGATAACGCACTTGAAATATCGAGAGCTTCCTGAATGCGGAAAGCATTTTTCACAAACTTCCACTCTCTTTGGAACGTTCTCCGCTTTCAAAGTATGCACTTTCAGACACTTGAGGCCATGCCTTCCATATTTCTTCAATAATCGTTGGATTGATGAGTATGGATGACGGCAGGGATCAGAGTTTGTATAGTTCGACAGAAATATTCCAATACATTTTTTCTAATTTCTGGGTATCAATTATTTGCTCATATGCCCATTTCATCTTTGTTGAGCTGAACAAGGAAATTCACAATTCTTCTGAATGTTGAATGAAAAACCCTTAGATAATAACAATAAATGAACAGAAAAAATTGATAATAAATCAGTGCACCGAAACATGAAAAAATATATATACAGGGGATCCCTCCAGGAACTGCATCGATCAATATACAGGGTGTTACTTAAGTACGTGTAGAAACTTCAAGAGCATGTTGCAGACGTTGAAATAAGAAAAAAAGTTCCCATAAACACATGTCCGCAAGTTATTCGTTTCTAAGGTACAGAGTGTCAAAGTTTAATTATTATATTTGTTTTTTTGTGAATAAATGCCAAAATATTTGTGATATTCGAGTACAATTTGGTATCTGGGTTGATTTTTCAATGACAGAATCAAATTTTGTGTTAATTGTGAAAAAACTAATTTCTAATTGAATTTATTTTGAATTAAAAAAATTTGTCATTCAAAATCACTTGCATCGATTATTTCAAATCTCAATAACTCGAAAACAGTTGCTCGCAGTGACCTCTATCAATAATATATGTTTTACACAAACTAAATAATAAATATCCCCAGATACCAAACTTTACCCAAATATCAAACTTTACCCAAATATCAAAATTATTTTGAAATTATTCACAAAAAATTAAAATAAGAATTCAACTTTGACACTCTGTTTCTCAGAAACGAATAACTTGTGGACATATGTTTATAGGAACTTTTCTTCTTATTTTGATGTCAGCAATACGCTCCCAAATTTTCTACACGTACTTAAGAAACACCCTGTATAGAAAACCATAGGTGGGCCGAATTTGACAATCTGGGAGTTCACTATTGTTGATAAGTGCTATCCGGCTAAAATATTTTGAAGATTGTGGCACTTCCGGTTGTACCGGAAGTGGACTCCAACTTCGTTATTTTAAATAGGACACCCTGTATATTATCAAGGTTTTAGATTTTACGCAAGATTCTGAACATGTTTCATGTATACTTAATGTCCTATATCCAAGTCTAACCGTTTTCGAAATATTTCAAATTTTAAGTTGAAAATTGCGTTTGCAGACCGAAAAATATATTTTTTTATTTATGGACATGATCATTTATTTTCGATTTATCGGTGTTTCGATTTATTCGTAGGAGAGGATCCAGTTCAGTAGAATTTCGTTATCAATTCGATTAGAGTTATACAGGGCGTTCACCAGAAAATGATAATAGATCTGTTGAAAAAATTATTGTTGGTCCATTTTTTCAAATGGAAACCCTCCAATTTTATATCCTCATTCCATTCGGCATCTAAAATGAAGCTAACTTTGAATAAGGTTATCTATGCCTAGACTCAACAGTTTTCGAAATATTGGCGAATTAACATGTCTCAGTTCCAGAAAATCTCGTATTCTTGAGTTTACATATTCTTAGTTGGCCATGGCGCCCGCAGTTGCGTTGGAAACAATCAACTGCCACGAAAATGTCATTGTATTTGTGGTGTCCAGTTAAAATAGTTGTTTGAGGAATCGAAATTAAAATTGACTTCAACGTCGAAAATTTATTGACAATTGAACAACTCCAATTTTGTTACAATAACATTCTGTTCCTAGATCAGTCACTAAATATATGAAATGAAACACAGTGTGTTGAACAATATATAACAATACCTCCGGTCATAAAAATCCAACAACTCGTTTTAACACCGTTCTGTTTCTCAACTTATAATAATTATTGTCATTCACCTCTTCTGCTGGTGTAATTACTCTGACATTCCTATCAGGAGGAAGTGCTTGACTATAATCATCGAGTCTATTGGACATGTCAACCCTAGTTTCTGAGTGTGAGGAAAAACATGGTAAATCAAATTCATCAAAATTGGTATCGACTGGCTGTTGCATGTCCGATTTCATCATTTGATCTAAATGTCGCTTCCACACCAAATCCTCGTCAATTACTTTACACATATACATATTTTTACCTAAAATCTCATCAATAACGCACTTCGTCCAGGTCTTACAATTTGGTTTTCTATAATCCCTACAAAAGACTATTTCACCTACAGAAAATTCTACATTCCGTTTACCTCTATGATACATCCAACTCTTGTCTTTACTCTGTGGAATATGTCTCAAGATATCGAGTCTGGTTTTAGGTTTGCTTTTAAAAATCATCTGAGCAGGTGTCCTACCAGTTGAGATATGAACAGAATTCCTATAACTGAACAAATATCGACTGATTAATGTTTG